>JAKWJA010002497.1:72843050-74043050 GCA_027704765.1 Solanum habrochaites
GACTTTGGGTCCAAACGCGGGTCTGTTCGCTTGTACCGATTTTTTGGACCCACCTATTTTTGGGTTTCGACCCATTTTGTACCTGTCCTATCTAAACTACAACATAATTACAAGAAAATAACCACGATGGCTGTGCCCGTTACAAATAATACAAAGATACATAAAATAGAGAAAATTTCTGAACTATTTTCTCAGTTCTTCAATCTTCATGACATTTTGATCTGACATGTCCGCCTTTATAATGAGCCGCGTGGAAATCTTTTGCTCCTTTAACTGCTCCTCGGAAAGTCCAGAAGAGAGGTAGAGTCCCGAACGGACTCGAGAGGAGTTTTCATATGCAACAAAGTAGAGATGAGTTAGCAGATCCAAATGTATAATAGTAAACTAGTATACCTTGAACAATAATTCAACGCTAAACAGTCAGCATGTATTGTACGTGTATGCCACACATACCATATTCAGAAACACATAAATAATTCAACCTCAAATTGTGTAAATCGCGACTGCTGCCGTATCTATTATTCGAACCAAGGAACGTGAACATCACTACCTAGCTTCAGAAAAGTATTGATATCATGCAAAGCAGATTGAAGAATGGATTCAGTCTCTATAAATGAGTCATACTACTTCCTCCAGATTCATACGCATGGACGTAATCATACCCATAAGTTCATCTCGAAGTAGCATGTTTAAAATTGAAAACAAACAATATTTTGAAAGAAAATCAAGCATACCGGTTGCCATTCCTAAAGAAAACAAGATCATGCTAGGTTGACATTACAAGATAACAACACAGCCATGAGAAACTCGAACCATTGTACGATAGACAAGACGCAAACTCTACGCTCACTTTTGATATTTTAAAACGCATTGGGCTTCATTGTCCACAAAAAGAGAGAACCATACAATATGAGTAACAGCAAACACCAGAACACAGTACGAAAAAAAACATTCGAAACCAAAGAAACGAGAAGATGGTAAGAGCAGGGGGAAGACTACTTTTCGGAGCAAGCGGAACAGGACGGGTGACCAGCAGCAGCGATGACTTCCACAAGTCGAACACAACACTATACTATGTAACAACTATCGCGGAATCGAACTACTCGCCAGTGCCTCTTGACAAAGCGGTACGTCTGGAGTTTTGAAACCTTCTGTCCTATAACAGTGAAGCCAAGGATTTTCGAAACGCAACAGTAAACCAAAAGATTTCTTTTCCCTAATGAAATTGCAAACGGCTCTTCTTACAACCGACACGAAAGAGCCCAAGAGTTTCCCGAAAATGTCTCCTCAAAATTCTTCCAACCGATAATTTCCAACACTCAAAGTTCTAACCAAAACCTCCAAAATAAAATCCTCATCCAAAAACACCCAAAATCGCCAACCCCCCCCATTTTTCGGAAGAGGGTGGGGTTTATAAGAGAAGAAATTAGGGTTTATGGGTAGGAGGGGATGAGGGCGGGGAATTTCAGAAAGGATGGGTATATTTGGGATTTTCCTTCTCAAAAACGAATTCAAAAACATACAGCTGGGTTTTTTGTTATCTGAGGCTTCCAATCTCTGAGGAAACCTTCTTGTTGGTGGACGGCCGGATCGAACGCTGTCGTCCTTGGTGAGCGAGGTGGCTTCACTCCACACGGCACAAGACGAAACGCAGGTCTGCCACAGCCCCCAAAAACAACGTAATCACGTACGATGTTTTGAAAAAAAAAAAGAGACGTTGGGGGAAAGGAGCGTGGGAGACGCGAGGGAGGGAGAAAGAGATGGTCTGCGTGTTGTCACTTGCGCGTCTGGGAGTTTCCTTTCACCTGTGTTCTATGTCTTTTCTGGGCTTAATTGTCTTTTTCGGGAATCGCTGGGGATAGAGAAGGGAAAAGGGTCGCTGGAGAGAGGGATGAGAGGAAAAGGAAGCGAGGGAACGGTCGCGTGTGAGAGGGGGATCCATTTTGGTGTTCTTCTTCTCTTCGCTACATTTTCTGGGTTTTCTGTTCTTTCTGGGAATTTTGTTTCGTTGTTTTTGGCTGTAAATCGGGGGGGGTGTGTAAGGTCGAATGCGACCTTGACTTTGGGCCGGGTCGGACCGAATTGGGTGGGTTGGGATTAAGTTTAGTGAGTTGGGGTTGAAATGGTTCCGGAACAGGAGGGGGGTAATTTGGTGTGGGTTGGATTAGGATTACTCTATTGGTCTGGGCGTATGGATTTGGGCCTGGGAAAATGGTTGGGCTTGAGAATGGAAGAGGAGGGAACGGGTGGGCCGGGAGGTAGGCGAGTGGGTCTAGGCAAACTTTTTAAAGGAATGTGCCTGGGAATTTAACAAGTTAACATTTCTTGTTTATTTTAATAATCCAATTAAATGAAGGAATTTTACATGTAAGTCATTAACGAGCCCTTTATTTAATAAATAAATTAATTAAAGTCATAAAAAAGTGTATTCAAAAGTAGAATTATATAAAATAACTACTTCTATAAAATCTTAAATGTATCTTTTGTGATTAATAATCATAAATTACTACTTATATACATAATTATATAAATATGTATATTACCTAAGGAATTTAAGACAAAGGCATTCGAAGTAGTTCATAACGTTTATGATTATAGTATTATTATATTTGCAAAATTTTGTTGAAACCTATTATTTTAATTATTTGGAAAATTTAGGAAGCTCGACAATTTTTATAACCGACGCGGTCAAAATTGGTGTCAACACTGTCCTTCATTTTACTTGGGTTTGATGCAAGCAAACTCTGCGGAAAATAAAATTGACCGAACACCAATTTTGACCAACTCCATTCACCTTTTAAACAAAAAGAAGGATTTGACAAAGAGTAGGGGATTTTTGATGGCCGAACCCTTGCATGGGTCTCCTACATCTCTCAGCTGTATGAGAAATTCGGCCACTTGATGGTTTCGATAAACTTGATTTACCGCACGATTTTTGGAGAATCAAAAGCCAGCCCCTGACCCGAATCAGAAGGTGCCGAATGCTCGGAATAAATCGAGACGAATCTTGGGATCCAGCCGAGTTTCACATTGAATCCGCCTCATATCCTTAGACCTTCGAATCAGGCTGTGTGTTAGTTCGACTCATCTATGGAAAAAGGAAACCTATTATGCTAGATAACCTCGTTTGGATAGAGTGCACATTAACTGTATGCAAGGGGCTTTTACCTCGTAGGCCAATGAATGTGAGCTCTTCACATCCATATGTAAGAATACTCACACGGACATAATTTCCAAAGCTCTTGGAGTATTGTCACTCAGATTGGAAACTTGCTTCCGACGAAACAAAACTTCCGGATGCGAGACAGAAACGACATAACTAAAGAAACACCCGCATTGCTTCGAGAGGGTGTTCGATCGTGGTGGAAGTCTCCTCTGCTTGCTCCCTAAAGTTTGACATTTCCTCTCTTTTCTTGTGTCCCAATTTCGCTGCTAGCAAGTTCCACGTTGTGCTGCATCTTTTTGATGGTCGCCGCACGCTGTGGTTTTTGGATAATTCACTCCTTATCTGATGCTTCGACAAAGACTGAGATCAAACTCGTCATCTTAAAAAGCAATTAGGGATAGGATACAGTTTCTTTTTAAACCGGTTCGACACTTCATTGTTCTCCTCCAATAGTCCGTCGACTCGATCGTCTGACGTCCACAATAAAGCTATGCCTTGTGTTTTGCAATATCATCTTCAAATGTACTCTATCTTGATGTCGAAATCGATAAATAAATGTTGATGCGATCATTGGATTCTCTTTTGTTGCTATCTTCGATGGCTTTCTTGATATTTATTTTTCACATTTTCAATCAAAATAAAAGATGCAGCCCGAGGCCGGATGTATACTAATGGCTCTTTCTTCATCCGTGTAGTCCTCTTGTGGGGCATGAATATCTTCCTGCGATACGTAATGTGCGGGGCGGGGTGCCGTATAAAATCTTCTCGTCAATGCTAACTTTGACGAGGCCTGAAATATCTTCTCGTCGTGCATATTATAACTCGCGATGCATGATTTTCCGCGATGCAATTATTTTCCGCGATGCATGATTTTCGCTATGCATAAATTGTCAGCGAGGCGCAATTCCTTCTCGCGATTGTATAAAATTTTGACGAGGCTGAAATTTGCTCGTCGTACTAATTGGTCAGCGAGGGCCATAAAGTCTCTCACCGATGCATAAATTTTGACGCGGCAATGAAATCTTCTCGTCGTTGCAAAATTAATGACTCGCGATGCATGATTTTCAACAACGAGGCATGGATTCTTCCTGTGATGCAATAATTTCCATCGAGGGTATGAAGTCGTCTCGCGATGTATTAATTCAGCGAGGTAATGAAGTTTTCTCGCGATCTAAATTTTGACGAGGCATAAAATCTTCTCATCGTGCATAATTAATACCTCGCTATGCATGATTTGCGTGCTGCATATTTCCCTATGCAGGATTCTTCAGCAGTATTGACTTCCACGATGCATGATTCCGCTAATGGATGAATTTTCGCGATGCATGTTCTTCAGTGTATAATTCCTGGCGATGCATGATTCCGCGATGCATATTCTGCGCAGGGGGTGCATGATTCTTCAGTTTATTAACTTTTTCCGCGAGTGCTGACCCGCGATGCACGATTTCCGCTATGCATGATTCTGCTATCACCCAATGATCTTCAGTGTATACTTCCGCGAGCATGACTCCCGATGCTGATTCGCATGCATGAATATTTATATGCCCCCGTGGATAGTACCGGTAGAACGATCTCCAATAATATAGTTGACTTGAACGATACTGATAAATAATAATTGCATAACTGTCTTTCTGAGGTAATGCATGGTCCTTGATCGAAATAATCTCTTGCTTGATAACGCAATGGCAATAGCGTCTTCTATGGAAATCGTGAAACTTCGTTTGAGATTCCTGTTTGATTCACCTTTGACTCGGCTGGATATGTTGTAAAATTTCCATTGTTGAAATGTTTTAAATAACAACCACCAATTCCAAGCATCCTGACAACAAACGATATGCAATGGCTTCATGCTTTCATAAAATCACTGGTTTTTGGAGATAATTTCCTCTTCTTTCCTCCTATTCATATCCTTCGGAAGAATTTGGCCGTATTTCGAGCGGAAGGCTATAACCTGTCATCCACAGAAAAATTGTCAGTTTTAAAACATACTGATCTGTGTTCGATCCCCTTCCGTTGTTTGCTCCTTGTCTTGATGATCTCCGGTTGATTGTCCCGATTTCTCGACTCTTGATAGATAAGAACTACTTATCCAAAACCATGAAATACAAAAAAGGGAAATTTTAAGAGAAACAGAAAAGTTTTTACGAAAAGTATCCTTTGAAAAGTCACTGCCAAGTCTGTCATGTCAGGCCTTAACGAGCTCTTTTGAGTCCGACGCTTGTTGAATGAAATTTCAGAGGCATTCCGGACTTGGTAGGGAAGACCCATACGAAATTTTGAGGCCATCCTCAAATTTCCTGTCCGCAGTTTAGTAATCTTGCTCATCTTTCCATTGTAACCACCGAACAAATCGCGGAATTTTTGAGATCTTCTCAAAAGTTTTGTGCCTGTCGCAATCTCGAAATGTCTTTTTTGTCTGGGCTTGCTGAAGAGGAGACTTCTTCTGGAAATTTTTGAGCCCTCTCAAATTTGGTCGCCTGTTCTATACGTAAAGGGAAGAAACCTTCGAGAGATATGCCCGAGCCCTGGGTGGCGCCTACGTATCCCTTTGAGGCAAGGAATAAGGTCAAACGTAGTTTCCCCTTAAAAAGGTTAACGAAGAATAAATTTACAAAGAAACCGACCGAGCCTTACAAGTCTGCCTACGTATCTCATTCTAGCGAATTCAGTCGAAAGTATTCAGATCAAAGAAATGATAAAGGGGGGTAAATGGGATGACCGAAGTCCGCATAGGCCCGCCTACGTATCTCGTTCTTGATATTCATGTCGACGTAAGTTTTTTACAAGATGAGAATAATTCAATTTGAACAATACAAAGCAACGAACGATTTACAAGTAAATGATCGAAAAATGTCAAAGCGAAACTTCACCACGCATAGTATCTCTTGACACATCTGAGTTGATAGGCGTTGGGCCATACAAGTGCATCCATCTCTGACACTAGGACCAAAGCACCTCCATGATCAGGTACTTTTTAACCGATTTTAAGTGACCCTGCCAGTTTGGTGGCGAACTTTCCTTTGTATACGTCTTGATGAGGAAAAATACGCTTAAGGACAACTGACCGACTTCAACATTTCTGGCTCTTACTCTATTGTGAAAAGCGGCTAGTCATTCTCCTGTCCTAATACAAATACACTGGCCATGGCAACGGCGATCATTCTCTTCTCATCAATCAAAGCTAGTTGATCAATCCGTTTGCTAACCACCAGCGTTGCTTAACTCAGCTTCTTGGATGATCCTTAAGGACGGTATCTCGACTGTTCAATAGGCCCGACTGCCTTCTGTTCCGTATACTACAAGTATGGAGTAGCTCCATTTGATGTTTCTTGACCGTCTTCTGTAACCAGTAGAGCATATGCAACATTTCATGCAACCCCCGCTGTTGTCAATCATTTTCCTCAAAATCTTCTTGATATTCTTGTTGGCGCCTCTAACACTCCGTTCATTTGAGGCGATAAGGCAGTTTGACCTTCGATGAATAATCTTAAATTGTTCACGATAGCTCTTTTCATCAGGTGACTATTGAATTGCAACCGTTATCAGTATGATGGATTCTGGAACTTACCAATCTTGCATATGCAGATTGTTGTGGACAAAACGGCCACCTCTTTCTTGGGTTACCCAGACTTGTTAAGGGCTGCTTTCGCACCCACTTGGTGAAATAATTCAATGGCAACCAAAATGAAACTCTGTCCATTCGAAGCGGCCGGCTCTATGGAAGTTAGGAGGGATTCGTAGGGCGTAGGGTTTAGAGAGTGATGTGGTATTGTCGATAGTGAGGTTGGAGAGAAAGGTGAAGAGAAAAGTGAAGGGAGACTAGGGCAAGAGGAGAGAAGTGAGTCCTGATGAGGGATTAGTAGAGTGCAAGAGAAGTGGAATAAAAAGAGGGGCGGAATGGGTGGAAAAAAGTAGAGGATAAAAAAAAGGGGGAGGCGAACGAACAAAAGGGGAGAATGGGAAAAAAGGTAGCTTGGAGAAGGTGGAGTTGGGACGGATGAGAGGAATTAGAGGAAGCAAGACACAGGGGGAAGTAAGGAAAAGTACGAAGAAAATCTGTGGAGAGTAGAGCATGGGGCAGGGGGGATACAAGGGGGCAAGGGGTAATAGCATGAAACGGTTGGTGAAGAAGAAGGTGAATAGGGGAAAGTCAGAAGGATAAAGGGGGGTGAAAAGGGTAGGGGGGGAGATTCAGTTGTAGTGACCAAAGAAAGACTGGGCGAATTTGCGATATAGTCAGGTTCTAAAGGAATAACGGGACAAAAGAGAGAGGGAGATTCGTGGATGGAATGTGGTGAAATGGAGTGCACGTGAGTAAAAACGAACAAAGATGTTGATAAAGAAGTGTTAAGGGGACGACATGAAGGCAGAAACACAGGAGGAAGGCAGGAGGGATTGGACGTAAACTGAAGACACCGATTAGCATAAGTGCTTGTGGAGTTTTAGTGAAAAGGGGAATGAGTGACACAGAGGAGTGGAGAGAGAAAAAATTGCTCTCTTCCCTCCTCCCCAAAGCTACCAAATGGCCAAGGTTGCACGCATAGCATTAAGTTCATGAGGTGGCACCCGTATCAGAATCGGCCGGCACTGAATGTGTGGCATTTTTGCACGAATTTGCAACAGTCATTCTCCATATTCCTCCAGAAATAACTGGCTCGAAGAACCTTTCTCGTCCAACGAAGTTCCATTCATGTGTGTACCCTCCTCTCAAACTCCAGCATGTACTGTTTAATAAGCCTCACAGCTTCAGCAAGCAGCATCCACCATCTTACAAGACCCAAATCTGAGTCTCCTGTATAGGCCTTCTCCATTCAAAAAGAATTTGAGAGTCAACGACGTATCGACTTCCTTTGATTAGATGTAGCGCTGCTGGATATGTCCCAGACTCCAAGTATCTCTCCTTTATGTCAAATACCAAGGCAAACAATCTGGTTCTGATTCACATGTGAAAAAATGGACTGGGGATGTCCTTCAATATATGATCCAGCGGGTCGATGTAATCGTATCTGGAGTTGATCATTGAAGCGATGGGGCAAAGCATCAGTAATTCATTTTGTATTCGGGAGTTAATGTCTAACTCGATCCTTGCGGAACCTTTTGCACATATTTTTGCACGTACTGTACGTAAAGGTACAATTTTCGGTTCTTCACACAGCCCATTCTCCTTGAACCTGTGAATCAAAGGGTCTGAATCTGCTCCAATAACCAGTAACATCGTAAACATTCCTGTCATGGCCCTTTTTCAACTCAAGAATACAATCTTCGTATTCAGCCATGTTGTTTGTCGTTGAATCGATTTAGCTGCCACAGGATAGTGCTGAACCAGATTCTGATACTAACGAACTTTGCTTCCCACCCTTTACCCGGTGATTTCACCGCCCCATGGAAGAACAATCTCCAACCTGGATAAGCTTCGGATATATCTTCCCCCACAAATGACACTTCTTCAGCGTGGACAGTTCTTTAAGTGGTTCATATGTCTTCGTCCACGGGTTTTCCCGCAAGATGGTCAGCCAAAGCTGTGCCTTTAATCTTCCTTCTGAGTCACATACACGATATCGAACTCACTCAACAGCATTTGCCATTTAGTCTAACTTCCGGTCCGGGCATCGCTTTCTGGAAAATATACTTCAAACGGATCCATTCTGGAGATCATATGTAGTATACGACGAACTAGTGTCTTCAACTTCTGGAGAGCCACGTCAAGCACAACATGTTCCTCTTTCAGCGAAGGTGTTATCGAGACTCGTCGGTAGTAAATTTTCTTGCTTATGTAGAGCTAGCCCTTTCTTTTCTTGTCCCTGTCTCGTCGTGTTGAACCAAGGTACACATCCAAGGCGTTATCTGAAACAGACAATAATAGCAACGGAGACGTCCCTTCTCGCGGAGGAACCAATACTGGTGGGTTAGACAAATAGCTCTGTAGCGTCGAAGCGGTCTGGCACTCCTCTCCACATTAGTCGGAGCACTTCGTCACACCTTGAAGATAGCTTCCATATACCACTGTCGATTGTGCTATAAGCCGCTGATATAGTTTAAATAACCTCCCAAGAAAGCCATGTACCCTCTTTCTCCTCTTTTTCGGTGAGGTACCTCTTTTTGATGCTTTAAAATCTTGGAAGGGTCGAGCTGCTATACCTCTTCTCTGCTGACTATGAAGCCCCAACAACTTTTCCCAGCTGGGACTCCAAAGTACATTTGGCGGGATTTAGCTTCAAGTTGTACCGACGAAACGTTCAAAGAATTTCCCTCCGGTTTTCGTCAATGATCCGAACTTTCGACTCCCATCCCGGCGGGATTTTATATGACGTCGTCCACGACACTTCAATTTCTTCCTTGTGAATCGATGTCATGAGAAGATAGTCGTCATGGCTCTCTTTAAGTGGCACCGGCGTTTTGAGCCGAACGCATCACCGCCTTTAGATGAATAAATAAACCCGCCCAAGGTGTTATGAAGCTGTTAATTTCTTCTTCTACGTCTTCTCAGCCGCAAAATTGTGATAACCCGCGTAACAATGCCCAATGACTGCAATCCTCATGTTAGGCAAGTTGTAAATCAGAATATGGATATTGGCAAACGGAAAATTATCCTTTGGACTTTAGCCTTGTGCAGATCCTGTAATCACACAAAGCTTGATTGTTTCCTCCACTGTTTTAGCGACCGAACGACATTGGCCAACCAGTTGGGATATTATTCGTTACTTCACCAATGGGACTCTATCTGCTTGTGATTTCCTCCTTAAATCTTTAGACTCAATTCAGGCTTGAATTTTTGAAGTCTTTTGTTTCTCATTGTTTCACGTTCCGGTTTCGAACCCTGGGTTAATAGCAGCTTATGAGACACGACATCAGTACCCCACCCCTCATGTCACCACTTCCCAAATTAACACATCCTGTATTTGCAATGCTGAACAGGCTCTCCTTCTGAGTTTCATTTCAGTGATGGCTGATCTAACCTCCTTTACCTATCTGATCTCCCAATTCAACCGTCCTCTGTTTCCTCCAGATTTGTTTATGTTGATTCTCGAACTGTTGAAATGCTTCGGCGTCCACGTAGTACCGGTTTTCCCCACTTTCCCGTCGTGGTCGTGCGACCTTGTCGTAATTTTTGGCCTCTTTTGTCATTTAGCTCATGACATGACATCACATTGGCAGGTTTTGGAACTTCCGTTACTCTTAAATCATAAACAACAAAATTAGGAAAGTAAATATAACAAGCAATAATAACAAAGTCAAAATAAGATGCTTTCCTTTGAATCGAATCAAAAATGAAACTTGGTCATGGCACGAGGCCGATGTCGCCCTTTAACATCATAACAAAATTCAAATCCAGAAAATGCCCGAAATGGGGTTCTCGCGCCTCTTCCGGACGACCACCGATTTGATATGCACAAAATAATCTCCTTTCTACCACATAGTTTGGGACATCAGTATTGGCGTGGACGTCAATTCGCACAGCATCTTATCTCCCCTGGTTCAGCGTCACGACTGCCGTTGGCTCCCTCCTCCTCGATGATGGCATTGATCTCCTAGAAAGGTCATCATAGATTCCTTCCTCCATCGTCTCACATGCTCGCATGCTTCCCGGACTGGAAAGGATTGATAGAGATTCGGGATCGTCTTAGTCACCCTTGATCCCTTTTCCTTTCACCCTTCATATCATCACTTGGGGATGTACCCCAAACCATACGTTGCTCCTTGATCAGAGGCTTGAATTGTCTCGATGATCCCTTGGGCATTCCTTCCTAATCCGAACCTGGTTCGAATCCGTCTGGCATGCAGTACCGGGCGATCATTTTGTACACGGCCGGCAATGGGAGTCCTGCTGGGCTAAGCCCTCATCGGTGGCATTTCGCAACTCACCGTGTATAAGTCAAAACCTGCGGCGTCTCGTCCAAGACGTCGCTGCACTGCTTTCCTGATTGGCCCTTTTCACCATAATACACCATGCTCTTCATTTTCCATCAACCAGTTTTAATCATTTGTGGAGAGTAGAGGGGACGCTCCAGCCATGTTGAATGAAAGGCCCTTCACAACAGGAGGTTATAGCTGGTTTCGATATCCAAACCCCTGGAACTTTGCCTCGACTCTGTGGGGCCCATGTTGGATGGGAAGGTTCCAGCTCCCAACTTGTCTCTTCTCTGCACACCGTCGCATGCTCCACATTGACCGGGTTTTTGCTTCCAACTTCCTTCCAAGGTCAAAACCTCAGCTGCTTCAATATGGCAGGGGGCATTGTTCAAACAATCCCTTCGTCTACCAGAACACGTTTTTATGACCTTTCCGCTACTATACGGTGATGGGTAGGGCTGTGTTATGGGACCTCCCTGCGTCCGGTAATTAATCATCGCAAAACGGATGCGGTGTCCCCTAATGAACCTGGTTACTCATAGCAGCTACTTGTGTTGCTCGTACCCGAGGGCACATATGTGGTCATCCGGGCTTTCATCAAAGCCTGTCTGGGGTACCAGGAAGCTCATCATCAATGGCCCACACCAAAATTTGGGCTGGAGTCTTCTCCAAGTGCTTGACGATGGAGTAGTCTTTGTGCTGCATTCTCCTCCCCAGAACTCTTAGCTTCTGCTTCGCTGATCGTTCTCTTGGCATGATATTTCTGTTTGTCCTCCGAGAGCAAAGCTATCAGAGTGTCACATCTTGGCCGGATCTATTCATGCCTGAGCCTCTGCCTTTCTATAACGAACTTGGGCTGGCGAGATCTTTGTGGGCACCGGCAACAGCCTTGCCATGTGTCAGATGACAAAAAAAGCTCTCCCTTTTCACTGACTCCTCAAAGAACGACAGCCTTTTCCAAGTCGTTCCGTAAACATCAAGGAGTATTCTCTTGGCTTCACGCTCATCTTCGTCAGTTTCTATCATGTTGATGTTTTCCACCCCATGATTTGGCAACGGATTCGTGTTGATGTTTGGCACCGCAGCACCGGCAGGTGAAGGGAGACCACTTCCTTGTCCATCAATTCCTTGATCTTGTGCTTGAGATTAATCCAGTCTTCTGTAACACTCATGTCCAACACACAACTGTTGGAATGAAAGTCACATCTCTGCTCTCTGTCCGGTCTTAAATGAATCGTCTGGAATTGACATCCATGGTTGGGCCCCCACATGGTGGGATGTATCCGGCTGCAATCTTTCGAACAATTTAGTTCCGGTCTTTCAGCCAGCGTGAATCTTCTTGAGGGCTCTTCTCAAACCTGGGGCGAGGAGGGGGATCATACCCGCGTCGTGGATGGGGAGGGACTTGTTGATACCTGCGGGCATTTGGGGTCGTGGAGCTTGGGTTCTGGGGTAGGATTTTTTTGTTGGTTTGGCATTGGGGCGTGGTATGGGGGTTGTGGATGGGGGCTTTGATAATGTTGGGGTTGTGTATTGTGATATTGGGGGACGGTTGCTCGATAGGGCTTGGTTTGTACATTATCGCAGCTGGGAGTCGAACATTCTGTTAATGGGGAGGACTTGATAACTTGGGGGATTGGCTATATGGAGGGAAAATTTTGGGGAATCAGGGGAGGATTCTGATAACGACACAATATGGACCTCTCTGGATAAGTGGGGGCGGCATTGTAGTGGCCGGAATGATTTGAGTGTGATGGTAGGATTGATGAGGCTTTGATGGTAGGATGGAGCGGCCTTGGGACGTTGGTAGTGTTCTAGGGATTTGTCTTCCCCCGTTTTGAATAGTTGTTAACCTCCTCCTCTTTCGTTCGCTTTCTTCCTTACCAGTGGGAGACCCAGGCGATGCAGACACTACTCGGGCTTCTTTCCCTGACTTGCAGGCCATATTCGATAGTCTCACCTACTTTACCTATCTCGGCGAACTTGACGCCGATTAATCAAATGACTCTGTCATAATTAACCTTCGGGCCTCCTGCACCCGTATGCACATCCCTACAATCTCCTTCTCTGTCATTGGAGGCCTCACTCACCCTCTCTGCCACCGTTCCCTCCATCGTACGCGAAACTCTCGATAGCTTTCTGTGGGCTTCCTTGCTTCCCATCTTCTCCAAGGATACCGATCATGGACTATCTCTACGTGTATGCAAATTTATCGATGAATCCTTATCCTTGCGCTCCAACTGGGCCCCGTCAAGTCTCGTGTGATGTGAACCATTCCACGGCCTCACCGCACAGCCTCCGCTGAACATCTCATCAGCAACGCTTCATCTTTACCAACTCCCACTAGTTGGTCAAGTACGCTCTATTTGTGGCCATGGGGTGCCCACCCCCCGAAGGTATCAAACTTCTGGATCTTGAACCCTTCATGCAGGTTCAATTCTGGGTGGATGCATAGTTCCTCTAGCTTTAACACCCTGCCGGCCGACGTCTGGAGTGCATTGCATTTCTTTCATGGCCCTTTTGATCTCCTCCTTTATGTCTACCTCGCTTCTTCCCTCGCCCTCCATTCTCTTTCTTTCTTTGCTCCTTCGTAGGTCCAACTCGACGTGCACCTCATCTCGCCGTGACAGGGCTTGAAAAGTGGTCTTTTAGGGAGAAGTGGAGCTATTGAAGGGCTTGGACGTTCTGTGCGGTTTGATATTTTTGTCGGATAATTTTGGGGATTGGTATTTTTGTTTCCAGTGGGGCGTGTTGGGAATTGAAGGCGGGGGGGATTTGTGGTTCGGATTTTGGGTAGTGGGGCGTTTGAGTGTTTTGGGGTGTGGTGGTTATTTGTGGAGGGATTGTTTGGAGTGGTGACGAGTTTGATAAGAGACCGATCGGCATATTGGGGGTTTGGTTGTCTATCTACCCCAGATCCCTGTTGTGCCCCGGGTGTCGATGGAACGGTGCCTGAGTAGGATGCCGATTTGGCTGAGGGGAAGTATGTAGGAGGTCTTGCGTCGAGAAAGTTGGGGGGCGAATTCGGGCAGAGGAGTGTCTGCCTCCGTTGCTCGCTACCCTCACTGTACATTTATTTGCTGGCATCACTGCTCAATAATCTCATTCTGCTCTGCCACGAGTGGGCTAGCCACCACGATATCTGTGAGGCTGAAGTCTTCATGGTTGTCTCCCATGGCTGTATTGGCGTTTGGGTCCGGGGAAGGAATATGCGGACCTTTTGATCTGGTGAAGTAGGGGTGATCTGCTAGCTTTATCGACACAGATCAGTTAAGGTACCTGAGAGGGAAACAACTCAAAGGCAAATTTTGGTTAGTTCATATTCAGAGTACAAAATACCATAAATATCGCACAAAAGGGATAACACACAAGTTCGCTTTGTTTGAGGTCTCTTAACCCACGAATGATGACGGAAATATATTTTGAACAACAACGAGTTTGCTTGTTTTGACGTCATCTCGGGAAAGGCGAATCACGTTTGAGCTATGGTCTTCTTGTCAGCTGTTTGTCAGTGTCCGTTGATCTATCTTCGTATCTTTGTAATACGAGGAGAATGAAAATTTTCAGCACTAGGGTCCGTGCCGGAAATGGCTGCCTACGTTCTCCACGAGAGAAATCAGGCCCAACGTAGTTTTTCAGTTGTAAGGTGGAAAATTTTTTTTCATATCCCCTTTCAATTCGATTTACAAGGGAATGGAAAACACATTGAAATTTCTAAAGACACATTGGCGATTTCTGTCTTCCTGGATGCATCATTTCCGTTCCTTTCAGACAGCCGGAAATGGAGGCCTTGTACGATTCTTCTTCATCGTCCTCCTCAATTACTTCAACTTCACATCCGGGCTGCTGTTATCTGCTCTGGCTCCCTGATCACGGCGAGGTAGTTTCCGCCCTTTAGTTGCTATGGGTCGCCATTCCTCGTCGAGCGACGCCCTCCTGGTCCAACACCCAGCAAAGTCTCTATATCTATCTTCGCCTCTCTCGCCTTTCCTTCTCGTATCTCCAAAAGAAGCAAGTGTCAACCTTTCTTAGGCTTTCATTTTCCTCTCAACCCCTTCTTTCTTTTATCTTCGACCCAATCTTCATCCAAGGTCGTGACGCAGGGCTTTGGTAGATGGCCAGGGTCATGTCCACTTTAAGTCCCTCTCCTTAATCTTCTGAATTTCTCGAGTGACTCGCCTATCTTTCTTCGCAATTTTCTCCTTCTCCTCAGTAGCTCCGTCTGGACGTTCTTGGCCTTTGTCCATAGCGGTGATTCAACTTTTCATGAGATGAATAAGAGATTTTAGGATTTATTGGTATGGGAGATGGATTTTTCTTGTAGAAACTTGAGAGCTTGGAATTGGTCGACGTTGTAATAGTGACTTCTGTATACTCTTTGAATTTGGCTGGGAGTGGATTTACGATAGCCTCATTCAAAGCGACGTAACATATAAAATTAAAAACACATATATTCGAGGTCTAACATGTGTGTGACCCTTTGGGTGCCAAGGGAGTCCCTAGGCGATCTGAAGGATGATTGCGCCATTTAATAAGTAATTGTAATCCCCGAAACAAATTTCACTAGATATCACAACATTCATTACATGAGGTCAAATCAAAACGGGATACATCTGGGAGGGGATTAGTGCAAGTACACAAATAAAATCAATCCCGCAGGGGGAGTCAAGGGTCGATAATTCCAGCTCCTCTTCTTCCTTCTCTCCACTTCTTCTCAGTGATAATGCACCCTTGCTTGTGAACCCGTATGGCTCCGCGAACGCAGCTTTGGAGATGTCGGGTATGGCTCGTAAGGTGTTCATATGTTCATTCCAGATAGTGGCCACGCACCGGGAACCCTTTGTGTCAGCCTAATTATTGTGCATCAAAGCCCAAAGCCCCTCTGTGATTTTTCCAATTCCCGAAGCTGGTACTCCGCTCCTGTTTTTGAACATGCTTGCTCTTCTTATAAATTCTTGCCCTTCGTTCCCTTCTTTGCTGAAAATGGTATGCGTGAATCCTGAAGCATTGTTTGCACGTCTTCGATTTTCCTCGACCCGTGCGTGGTATTGGCCCACCACACCATGCAAATCATTGTGCAACCAGGTCTTTTATCGTCACATACCCAGCGTCATACCTATCTCGGTAACCTCCCACTTTATGTTTACGCCGTTCCAGTCCCATACATGGGAGGAGTCATTTTAGCGAAAGGTATTTTTTCCTTCTCGTTGTAAATCTACAATGAAAGAGCTGGCAATCGCCTGGGCGGTATGATTGGACTTCCCCAAACTCCTCATACTCTCGCGTGTTGTAAGGACCAATCCTCTAATGCCGGTAAGCGACTAAAAATGGCAATTTTGGCCCCTGGGCTGCAAATCATTTGAGACCGAACTCAGTAATACCCATTGTATGTTCTCCTTCTTTCAAATTGTAAAACAACCCTTGCCCACGCATCCCTGGTGGTGTGATTTGAAATTTCTTTTACGGATACTCAGTAGACCTCGTATTATCGAGAAGGACTTGTTGGATTGGTTTCGGGCCAACTCCTGTGTCGGGGTTGTCTCTTTTACATAAATGTTCCGTCAACCACCATGGAGTAAGATGTTTTCAACCTTGGAAAAATGGGAAACCCGTTCTTGCACAACACAAGGATCGGTAAATGTCGGACAAGATGACTTGGGCCAAGCAGCATATGTTCTTTTCTCAGATCTTCTCCACCGACTCCTCTGAACCTTTTGTCATTTACTACCAGTCAGCTATTTCGGGGAGGGCGGGGGGGGTGCGGGGGTTTCTGGATTTGTTCGGGTCTTTGGGGGTCCTTCGGTGGGGGCGTGATGGTGTGTTTCGGGGTGGTGTGAATTAGCTGTCGTATTAGGTTTCCGGGGCTTCAGAGTGTGCAGGGTGGGGTTGGTGGGGGGGTGGGGGGTGGGGGGGGGGGATGTGTATTGGGGGTTTGTGGGGGGGGGGGGGAAGAAAGATGAAGGGAGGGGGGGGGGGGGTGTGGGGGTGGGGGGGGGGTCCTGGATAGCACGTGCGTACTTTAGAGTCTGCTAGCCAAGGTACTCGGTCAGCATGTAATGACGGTGGTGCCTGATATCTAAAATAATTTTCGTGCGCGGTCCACCGGTCTGTCGAAAATCGTCATGAGTGGGGAAGCGTGTGTGCTGGAACCACTCCGGGGATCTGATTCATCTAGAATAGAACATGGTCCCATCATGTCGTTCTAGTGGGGTGGCCGAATCTGGGAGAGAAGTGAGTGGAATTCGTTGGGGAATAGGCTCTTGGGTATATGGGTTGTTGCCTTTTGCCGACGGGCGGGCGGGCGCGGCTGTGTTAGGGCGTAAGGCACGTCTGTGATGTCTCCGATAGTGGGTGGTATTGTCACATCTCGCAAATCGGTTAGTAGCACCATGGCGGTTCTGTCGAAGTCAAGCACCAGCAAAGGCTGAGTGAGGACCTCGGGCTAACGTGCTAACCGGTGAGTGGAAGGGCATATAATAAGACGGAGGGACCCAAGGAACATCGAATGTCTTTATAGCTCGCTTCTACACAAATCCTAGATGCCACACCCGAGCAAAAGGCGGTGGCCTTGTTGGACGCATGTTGGGGGGAATGAAGGAAGTTGATTGGACAATCGACACAAATCATGTACAACGAGGTAAGTTGTCAATCCCGCGTAACCAGAGAGACTTAGTTAAACACCGCAAGAGCAGTCCGGCATAGAGTTGAACAACAACATAACGTCCGAGCAGCCGGACGCTGGGGACGCAAGGACTGTGGCGAGGGGCCTGCACGCCTGGGGCGGTCATCGGAGACCAAGGCGCGGAGGGTGGTCGAGGGTGGCTCTCCTATTGGACCGACTAGGGTTTGGGTTCTTTAGGAGTTGGGCCTGTTAAGCCAACACTACGAGGCGGGGAAAATGACAGCGTTGAGGCACGGTCACGACACGCTCAGGGTGCCCGAACATTTGTGAGTATAACGGAGACCTCGACACGGGCGAACCCAAATAAAATAGAACCAAAGTCGCCGTGAGTGGAAATGTATCAAGCTCGGTGGTTACGGTGAATTGTTGGGTTATGCAGCAAAACAGTTGGAGGAGATCTGGGAGGGAGACTTAAACACGGTAACAAGAAAAAAGAAGCAACCAAATGATCAACTACAGTTATAATCTAAAGGGTGTAGAATCCCCAAGGCCCAGGAGAGGCGCCAATGGTCTGGGTGGGAATAGCGGAAAAAAGTGAGTTTGAAAAGTTCGTGTGATGTAAGGTTTTTGTCGCTCACGGAGGAAGCGCCCACGGAATTGTGAAGAAAAAGCAGAAAACTGTGTAATCTGTCGACACAACGGAAACAACGAGCCAAACCTGTAGGGAAATGAGGAAAACTAAAAAAAAAAGAGCACATAAGTTCGTAGTAGTTCTAGGGGTATTAGGGCTAGGCCCGAAGAAGGTGTAAGCAAAACAAACTAAACACTCAGCGAACAAAGACGGGGGACCGAAACCATACCGAGGGACTATTTTATGATGTAAAATACAAAGATTTGCAAAAGTTTGTTGGAACGGATAAGAACTTGGACCCATGGTAACACAAGGGGGAAGAGGTAGTGTTTCGCGGGCCAAGGTGGCAATCGGGGGAGGAGCAAACGTCATGGAGAAGGCAGCGAACAGATTGTCAAAGTTTGTTGACTATTGGTTAGGAGTCTGGGTGCTGTTTTAAAAAAAAAAAAGGAAACGAAAACCTATCTTGTAAAGTGTTCGAATGGAATGGAGTTGGAGAAGGACACAACAAACTGTCGTGGGGTGTGCCGGGTTGTCATAATCCTGAGATAACGATACCAACACGCCAGCAAGAATAAAGAGGGAAGATGGAGCACGAATGAAACAGCAGGAAAGAACTTTTAGGGGTCCAAACTCGGTGCGGTGCGCCTGACCGAGTTGGGGACCACCTGGTGTGTGGTGTTTGCCCGGACCATTTGTACCCTGTCCTAATCAAACAGACAACATAATGACCAAGAAAATAAAACCACGGGGGCGTTTGGGCCCTGTACAAAGAAAGACAAAAATCCATAAAATATAGAATTTGCGTGAGACGGTTGCTTCAAGTTCTTTCAGCGTCACGACATTTTGAATCTGGAACAGTCCGCCTTTTAGTAAGGAACTCTGGGAAAGCGTCGGACCTTGACGCTCCGGTCGAAAAAGCAAGACAGATATAAGGCCCGAAACGGCCGCGAGAGGATTTGCCATATGCACAAAGACATGAGTTGCATATCAGCCGTAGTCGAGAGGTAAACTATGTATACCTCGAACAATAATGCAACTCGAGACAGCAGCAGGTAGTGTACGTGGATATGCACACACATACCATAGTCAGGGAAAACACATAAAGAGTCAACGCAAAGTGGTTGTGAAAGAGAGAACCGGCCGATTTATTCCGATCCAAGACAGCTTGAGATCTAGCAACGTAGCGGCAAGAAAATAGGAGGATCAAATGCAAAGCAAGTGAAAAGGGTCGATTACATCTCGATAAATAGTGCACTACTCGGCCGCCAATTCTAACATTGCGACATAACAAAGCTCAACGCAAGTAGCAGTAAAGAGCGAAAACAAACAAGATGATGTGACCGGAAAATCGTCAGCAGAACTGATATCAGGCCGAAAAGAAAACAAGAGCAGGCGGAGAGTTGACCTAGTGCAAAGAGAACAACACACCAGGAAAAATCGAACCATGGCTAAAGATATACACGACCAAACATTACGCTCCACGGGTGAATTTTAACGCATGATTCAACCAAACGAGAGAACCAGACAATGAGTAACAGCAAACAACCAGCACACAGTAACAAAAAAAAAACTTGCGAAACCCAAAACCAGAGATGGTAAGAGCAGGAAGCACTTACTTATCGTAGAGCAGCGAACAGGGACGGGTGGGCAGCATCAGCGAGGACGTCCACAAGTCGGGAAGCACAAACAAACCACAGACGATGCAAGAAACGAATCGCGGGATCGAAACAACTCCACCAATCCTCTGGGGACAAAGCGGTACTTCTGGAGTTTTTTGAAACTGCTTCCTATAAAAACAGGAAGCCAAGGATTTCGAAACCCGAACATAACCAAAGAAGGTCAGTGCCCTAGTAAGAAATATGCAACTCGACGTCGACATCCACAACGAACAAGAGCCACAAGATTCCCCCCATTCTCACCAAATTACAAATATTCCAACAGAATTCCCCAACACTCAAAGTTGCGAACCAAAACCTCCAATAAAAGCTCATCCAAAGCCAACCGCAAATCGCTATACGAACCCAGGTTCGATAGGGTGGGGGGTATATCGGAGAACAAACACACACATTAGGGTTTAGGGGGTTATGAGGCTGGGAATTTTCAGGAAAGGATTGGGTAATTGGAATTTCCTTCTAAAAAACGTAATGTCAAAACAGAACAGCGTGGGTTTTTGGTGGGTGATAAAACAGAAGGCTTAGAGGGAAAAAGAACCAGATCTCGGAAAAGGAAACGATTACGTAATGGACGGCCAATCGAGTGGTGGGTCCGGCGCTTGGTGAGCGAATAGAGTGTGCTTATACTGCACGTCGACAATGACTGTTAACGCAGTCTAGGCACAGCCCGCCAACAACACTGTAACAACGTACGATGGTTTGAAAAAAAAAGAACTTGGGAGAGAGAGTGTGGGAGAGGCGGGGGAAGGATAAAGAGAGTGGGTCTGCGTGTGTTGTTGGTCACTTGCGCGGCTGGGAGTTTTCCGTTTCTATGTCCTTTTCCTCCTGGCTTTTTCTGTTGTTCTGGAATCGCTGGGGAGAGAAGGGGAAAAGGGGTCGCGTTGGGTGGGAGATGATGAGAAGAGACGGAGTAGCGAAGGGGGACGGGTTTGCGGTGTGAGAGTATGAGTTCGTATTTTGGTTCTTCTCTCGCTACATTTTCTGGGTTTCCTGTTCTTCTGGAATTTTGGTGGTGGGTCTTTTTTTGGCTGGTAAATCGGGGTGGTGGGGAAGGAAGAAGGAGAAAGGATGGGGGCCGGCCGGCCGAATTGTGTGGGATTGGGGGATTAAGTTTAGTGGGTTTTGGGGAACGTGGGTCGGACGGAGGGGATTTAATTGGGTGTGTGCTGGATAGAGAGTGTTGGAAATTTTTCGTTGGTTCGTTTTTGGGGTGCTGGTGTGTGTTTAGGGGTTTGGGCCTAGGGAAAATTTGGTTTTGTTTTTTGTTTTTTTGTCTTTTTGGTTATGGGTATGTTGTGTTTTTATAGTGGAATGGGTTACAGGTAGTTTTGGGATCACAATGGGGGTGGTTGTCGCATTTGGTTTTTTGGTGGGAGTGGTAGGGTGGGGAGATGAGAGTGGCAACAAGTCAAGACTGTATTAAAGGAATGGGGCTGGGAATTAGATAACACAAAATTTTTAAACACATGGCTGGTTATTTAGAAGTATCCAATAAAATGAGGAATTTGAACAAAAACTGAATCCATTGAACGATGCCCCGTATTTAACACACACCCATAATTATTAACCAGAAGTCGTAAAACAACAAAACGTAGTCAAAGTTATATAGAGTTAAAAGAATACAAACGACTGCTATACAAAATACTTAAAGTGTATAGGTGGACAGGACATTTATAATCATAAATTGTATTCTTTTGCCCTTTGGTTCGTCGGTTTTCGCGGTTCTTGGTCTGCGGTATCGTTTTCGTTTGCTTGGTATGCGGTTGTGGAGAGTGTGCAAGATGTTTGGTAAGGGGTTTTTGGTGGTGGATCTAAAGGTTCTGTTTCGCTTTTGATCATTGAACTGGCCGGTTCTCATCATGTGGATTTTTAGTTTTGGTGTTGTTGTTATTGCTGTGGTTAGGTTTTATGATGGTGTTTTCTATTATATAGTGGTGTGAAACAATTAATTGTGACAACGTAATGGAAATGGAGGAAGGTCGACAATTAATTGATACGCCCGGGCAAATTGGGTGTCAGACGAAGTATGCGCGCCTACGGGCCGTGAACCTCAAAATTGGTGTGTGGACGGCAAGTGAGGAACCACCGGATCCATAAACAAGGTCGTGACGAATGGCCATAAAAGAAGGTGGCATGCTGTGGTGTGCCGGTGCGGAGTTCGGGATCCAAAAACATAAAAATGGTTGGTTGCACACGATGAAATCATCAAAATGAGGGGATGCTCGCTGTCGGGCTCGTGCGAACCCCGGCAAGAGTGTAGGTCAGGACTTGCCGTGAGGGCCAACCAGATGCATAACCAAGGGCGGTGAACGGAGACGTCCACAAAAAGGGGCATTTTTAACGGTCGAAGCCGGAGCACGCCAAAAAATGGGTTTGCTAGAGCACACAAGCGAAATCAACGAAATGAGGGTATATGCTTGCTTTTGAGCTCGTTTGACCTTCCAATGGGTCGGACAGGCCGTGATGGCCAACCGGTTTTATACTAGAAAGTGTTAAAAAACGGACTCCACGAGAAAAATTTTGGCATTTTGAGTCGGTAATCCGAGCCCCAAAAAATGGTTGGCGAGGCATACGAAAATCGGCGAAATGAGGGTATGCGCGCTTCGGGTGCGGTTTGACCTTCATAAGGGGTCGGGGCAGGGCGGAGGGCCAACCTTATCGCATAACCAAGGTCTTGACGGACTGCCACAAACAATGGCATTTTTTGAAGTCGGGAATTCCGGATCACCCAAAAAATGGTTTTGGATATAGCACACGAAAATCGTCTGAAATGGGGTGAGGGGTAATTGCTCGCTTCGGGCTCTTTTGATCTTCAAGGGAATGGGTCGTACGGCCGTGAGGGGCCATTCGGAGATTCATATACAGAATCACTAAGGACGCCACAAAAAAATTTGGCATTTTGTTGACGTCGGCATCACGGGGAATCATCAAAAAATGGTTTGGCTATCGCACACTAAAATCGTCGAAAATGAGGGTAATGCTCGCTTCGGGATCGTTTTGACCTTCAAAATGGGTCGGACAGGCCTGAGGGCCAAACCGTGGGGTCCCGTCGAGCAAGGTCTTTGACGACTCCGACGAAAAAAAAAAACAATTTTGTATTTTTTACTACTTGATCCGGATGGCACCCAAAAAATGATTTGTTATATGGCCATAAAATCGTCGAAATGAGGGGTATTCTTGCTTTCGTGGCTCGTTGACCTTCAAACTGGGTCGGACGGCTGTGAGGAAAAACCGGATGCATATATAAAGTGTCTTCGACTTTCAACAAAAAAAATTTTGGCATTGTTTACTGTCGGAATCTGATCAACCACCAAAACATTGTTTGCTACTAGCATCCACAAAAATCATCGAATGAGGGGTATATGCTCGCTTCGAGAGATCGTTAGACCTTCGAAAATAGGATCGGACAGGAGCGTGCAAGGGCAACTGTGCATAGACCGGTCTGACGTACGTACCACAAAAAAAGGGGGGAGGGGGGGTGTAGGGGTTGGATTTTAGTGAACTATGGTCTCATTGGTAGTTGGACGACAAATTCCAATCGGGCGCCAGGGATCAGCCAATGGTGGTGGGTGTGGGTGGTTTTTTTCTTTTAAATACATATCGATGAATGGCGTAGCTTTGTGCTGTGTAGAAAGTGGGCCATTGTTTGTCCATGGGGGGTGGAAGAAGTGAAAAGGGCTGGGGGGTTGGTCGTCGGTCGCGGCTGCGGTTGTGACCTTCAAGGGTGATCGACGGAACCAGTGAGGAGACAACCCTATGCATAGAGCAAGGTCATTGACGGACGCCACACAAAAATGTGGCATAATTGACGGGGAACCGGAGCACCAAAATGAAGGTTGCTATAGCACAGAAAAGAAAGAATCATCGAAATGAGGGGTTGCTCACTTCAGGACTCGTTTGACCTCAAAAAAATGGCCGACATAAGGTGCCAGTGAGGGCATTGGCATTTTTGACGACGAAATCCGAATAACCCAAAAAATGGGTTTTTAAGCACACGGAAATCATTGAATGGAGGAGTATATGCTCGCTTCGCGGCTCGTTTGACCTTCAAAATGGGTCATCGGAAGGCCGTGAGGGACAACCAGATGCTAAGACAAGAGGTCTTGACTGACGTCCAACAAAAATTGGCATTTTGACGTGGGAATCGGATCACCCAAAAAATGGTTTGCTCTAGCACAAGAAAAGAAAATCATCGAAATGAGGGGTATGCTCACTTCGGGGCTCGTTTCGACCTTCAAAAATGGCCCGGATAGGCCGTGAGGACAACCGATACAAGGACAAGGTCTGCGGAATGCCAACAAAAAAATGGCATTTTTGACGTCCGAAATCCGGATCACCCAAAAAATGGTTTGCTATAGCACACGAAAATCGGCGAATGAGGGGTATGCTCGACTTCGGAGCCTCATTTGACCTTCAAAATGTGTCGGACGGGCTGTGAGGCCAACCGCTGCATATACAAAGGTTTTCGTTTGACGGACTCGTCCACAAAAAAAAAAAATTTGCCATTTTGACGTCGGAATCGGATAACCCAAAAAATGATTTGCTATAGCAAACGAAAATCTTTGAATTGGGGGGGTATGCGCGTTTCGAGGCTTGTTTGACTTTGAAGTCAGACTGGCCGTGAGGGCCAACCGGATGCATAGACAAGGTCTTGACGGACGTCCACAAAAAAATTTGGTAATTTTGACTTCGGAATCCGGATCACCCAAAAAATGATTTGCTATAGCACACAAAAATCGTCGAAATGAGGGGTATGCTTGCTTCGGGGCTCGTTTGACCTTCAAAATGGGTCGGACGGGCCGTGAGGGCAAACCGAATGCATAGACAAGGTCTTCGACGTCCACAAAAAAAATTTGACATTTTTGACGTCGTAATCCGGATCACCCTAAAATGATTTGTTATATAGCACATGAAAATCGTCTAAATAGGGGGATATATGCGCTTCGGGGCTACGTCCAGTATACATCAGTATACAAATATGTATACACAACTTACTTTGGCACAAAATTGGGCCAAGACCCAATAATGTTTTGTTTATTCCAGCAGAACCAATTCAGCATGTTAAAATGGAAAAAAAATTTCAAAAATGTCAATATTTTGATATTTCATAGGACCATTGTCAATCTTTCATGATTTGTAAAAATGTCAAAGTTTTAGTTTATGGTATCCATTTATTATTTTATTGTTTTAATTTAAGAGAATTGATGTAAAACAAAAGGAGAATTGAGGGGAGCGAAAATACTAAAAATGAATGTTGACCAAAACCTTCATCAGTTACAAAAATCAAAAATAAAAATAATTTTAAATTAATATCAATTATTCTGCTTTTTTTTTCTTCTAACAAATCAACTCAAACGTAAAAAAGAAAATAAAGTAAAAGAGAATGATAGGTCCAAAGTTGCATAATCTTCTTATTTGTGAGTTCCGTCCCAAGTAGGCACACTTACGAAATCGTTTGGTTCCAAAGAAAACAAATTTATGACTAACAAATTTAATTCTGTAATAGTTTTTTAGGCCAAGTCTATTGTCCTAGAGGGATTTCTTTTCAATTGTAAACACAATGAAAGCAAATGCATAAAATTAAAGTAATAAAAACAATAACAGACAAAAAAGTTAAAAAGATAAAATTTCAATCGGAAGTTAACGATTGAAACACTTTATTAGGAGTTAAAATGTTAGAATTGACACATGACTTAATTTGAGTGTCTAAGTGAAATATTATTAAGCCATAAAATACAATCATGTTACTCTTCTTCAAGCATTACAAAATAAGAAGTCAGCTGCAAAGCCATTCAAAGTGCTATACTTTAAGTTATAAGCTACTGGGATTGAACTTTTACAGTAGAAAGACAAAATCTGAAGAACATTTAAAGCTTTTTTACTTCAGAGAGCATGGTGTGGTGGTGATTAAGTGACCACTGTTAATGCCAAAACAGAGATGTATAAACTACAGTGTAAACTAATCCGAAAAATTAAGCAAGTATAAGTATCAGTCATGAGAAACGGAACTACATATATTGAGATATTTAAGATGGCTTCGATTAGCCACACAATGACCTACCATTTTCATCTGTCATGAATGATGGAACACAACAATCTGGTTCAACCAGTTCAGCACTTAGTGATAAACTTCTCCAGCAACAACAAAAAATCTTTAAGAGTTTCATGTTGATAGTCGCACAGGACAAACGAGGCAAGAGCTATAGCTTAGGTAACCAAACAATGAAGTAGTAGTAGCTTCCAAGGCTTTAATTTACTCACTGCAATAAGCTCCATGCAGCTAAAGCTAATCCGAGAAACTAATAAACTACATTACACACACAGATACTAAGCTAAAACTGTGTATAATGTGAGTTAACAAAAGCATATTGAAAAGACTCTCCCTCTCCCCATGTTTATATGGACCATGCCTCCCTTGCTTCAATATCTGTGACTACACTAGAATTGTACTTTTTAAAACCATAGGATTAAGTAAAATACGTAAACTGGGATGATGATCGAACATGAAAACAACAAATAAATGAGGTTATCACGATAATAAGCCCCAACAGATTGAAATGGATGGGCCTACATTCAATGTTTTGTAAATCTGTATTTAGGACGGTTCAAAGGCTTCTGGCCAGGCACGTGAAGGAGTAATGGGGTTAAGAACTCAATCTTCTCTTTGCAGACGACATGCTCTATGAGCTAGTCATGGAAACAACTATGGAAGTCTAAAACACCATACGAAGTTCAACTGTTTTATGTGGTTGTTGGCTCGTCATGCATCCTCACACACAATAACCTACAGAAAAGAGGAGTTATGATATGCAACAGGTGCTTCATGCGTAATAGTGAGATGGAGTGAACCAGTCTTTTTTTTTTTTTTTGCAGTGTCCAGTGATGGGTCAAATGCGGGTTCTTTTCTTTAATCTGGTTCAAAATCAAGATAACCATCCACAGTTGAGAAATGTCAGATGTTTTGAAGGAAAGACAACTAGGTTACAGCAGCTTAAATTCCGATGTTCATGGCTTTTGGTATAATTTACAGGATGGAGATAGTATGTTAGAATTGAATCCTTACAAGATTAGGTCTATCATTGCTGAAATCCTTCATTTTTTTTTGTACAGAAGGATCCGTGGTACTAGTATTATCTTAGCATCAGCTTGATTCGATCAGCTCAACTCTAATGACTCACCTCAAAAATGAGTCCACATATTGATTTGAACCTGTGACGTCCATCTAACAAGG
Organism: Solanum habrochaites; assembly: GCA_027704765.1. Classification (NCBI taxonomy): domain Eukaryota; kingdom Viridiplantae; phylum Streptophyta; class Magnoliopsida; order Solanales; family Solanaceae; genus Solanum; species Solanum habrochaites. The sequence continues at coordinate 72,870,228 of JAKWJA010002497.1, forward strand.
CTGTTTTTTATTTTTTTTAAAATTGTTTGGATAAGGTGGAGGAAAAGCATAGCTTAACAAATGTCTTTTGTGAGTGAAGTTGCTGAAGAATCAAAAAAACACCTATTACTTCATTGTGAAGTAGCAAGAGAACTGGAATATATTCTTGCCTCCCCGAATAAAAAGGAATGCCAAAATCTGTGGTAGACTGTTTATTATCTGTTTGGGGCGTGACTCCTGTGAAGAAGAAGGAGGTTAAAGAGTTCTGGCATGAAACAATTCGTAAATTATGCAGAGTTCATGCAAGAATAGGAACAGGAATGCTATGAAGGACAAACTTCATTCCCCGTGAATCGTGATCTATCTCTCAACACAGCTCTAGAACCATAGAGACTATATTTCTAACCCGGCTAGAGTATACTTACCTTTTGGCTTTAAAATATCAAGTTCCCTGAAAGTAGGAAAGAAACTTGTTAAGATCATTAGCTGATGTAAAGGAATAGGAAACCTTCAGAAAAAAACAATCATGCAGAAGGGAGGAAGGAAATTACTTTTGCAAAAACACAAATTTAAAACGTCCAGAATCAGTGATAAACGGATGCAAACAGAAACTAACAGAATTACTAACTTCGTAAATCATGCCATCTCTCCCACATGTCTTGTCTTCATTATTAAAAACTTGAACTGATACGTTAAGGATTGCACTGAAGGTGTTTCATCCTAAGAACACCAAGTATGATAAATTAATATCTCCCAGTAATCTTAGCAAAACAGCTAAGGGAACTATATATCATCAGTTTCTCACCTCCCTTTGAAAACATAAAACTTATCAAGAATTGACCAGGTCAAGGATATTCTGTGAAACGGTAAATTCCACAACTTTTTACCCAAGATATTTAGGAAAGGGGCATTGTGGGACACCACTTGCTGACAACAGAACACATCGTCAATTAAAGGGTCCTCTACTTAAGACTAGAGGCTACTAAAAGAAAGTGGAACACGTGATTAAGACAGAAAAATGATATAAGGTAACCTTGTCCATGGAGAACCACCCCAAAGCAAAGTCACTGTGGTATCTACTACTACAAGTGATAGTAGTTTAAATTGTGATAAGACCAGACTTGTCAACAAAGGGTTTTTGGGGCCTTGCCTACTGCTTCAATAGGACACCCTCTCGGCAGCCAGTGTACAGAAATCATGTCTCATCTTTTCCTGCCTTCCACATGCAGGGAAACTTGCACATGACAAATTAATATCCACACATATTTCATCCAAGTTTCAAAACTCAAATTCATCTAACAATTCAAATTTAAGCCAGAAATCCAATTAAAACCACACTTTAACAACTATTGTAAGGCTATCCACTCGTGCATCCAAGAATATAAATCACATTTGAACAATTTTGTGCGACAAGCTTGATTTTGAGGTCAAAAACTATAAAACTGGCAAGATACTTTGACAACCTAAATCATTATGGTAACTACTGCAAAGTATTCAACAAATTATTTAAAATCTTTACATAACTTCAAATATTCACCAACTTACATAAAGTACATTATCATTACTTTAAATAACAAAGTTCACTTGATAATAACTAATTATGCCTTGAAAAGGAAAAATGATTTGTTACAATGAGAATTTTTACTTTTGAACAAAGGAAACATAACCTGATCCAGTAGATTTGTGCCTAAGCAACTAACTCCCTTTGCGTCATGGCAACTTGAACACTAGTAAAAGTAACCTCTACATTTGAACGAGCCACATAAGCACTTCTTTCTCCTATGATCTGCTTTGTCCATACCATAATCAAAGGTCAACTCTTGTAGGGGAGGAATATGTCTAATGGCAAAAAAAGCGATATGATAATATGCTTCATTGTTACTTTCTCGAACAACAAGCTGCCAGTATACATTAGGTGAACAACTATGATTCATAAATCGAGCAATATTTCCACCATTTTTGGCACTTATTACAAGGGGAAAAGGGACTTTCCGAGACTCATCATTATAATCATGCACGGCTTCTAGTGGCTCATATATACGGGTTGCATCAAAAATATAATTGTCATCCCTGTCATAACCAATGTCCCTGACCTCTCCAGCATATTCACAAATAAAACAGCCTCCTCTTATAGGATCCCAAGACCTAAGTCCCCAACCTTTATTTTTTGTTTTAAAGACCTCCATACGAACTTTAGGACCTCCTTGAGACATACGATTTCGGCAATTAGGAGGGCACGAACAAGCTGAACCACACTCATGTATCAAGTTTTTGTAAGTCATGAGAACCCCAAGTGAATTAAAAGGCAAAAGGCCTTGATTCCTCTGAATGCAAGGGCAATTGGTATCATCTGGTTGGCAGCCACCGATGCACTGACAACCCAGAGAGGGTCTAGGCGTTAAGAAAGGTTTTGAGTACTTCAGACTAGGAATATATGTGAAATAGGCAGGTCCTTTCTCATCATCCACATCATTTACAAGACAAACTGCCTGACTCTCAGCACCAGATGTCAGGTCTGGTAAGATGACTCCAACACGTGATACCACACCATCCCTCCATTGTTGAATTGACTTCCACACTTTAAATGCTTCAGGCTGCCCAGGTACTCTCAGAAGTTTGTACTTGAAAACATTGCAGCCCGTCTTGTTTTTCTCTTCCCATGATCCCTGAATCTTATAAAGTCCGTCAAAAATATAGATCTTTCCAGTTGGATTTGCAACATCCTTAACACCCCTAATCACTCTTACATCATTGGCACGATGCACACTCTTTTCCAAAGCAAGATTTCCCTTTTCAAGTTTCTGATCAAACATTTGCCCGTCCTTCCTCTGGACTCCACCTTGGCCAGTGTAAATTAACAGGTCTCCATCACCTCCATCATCTTCATATCCTCCAGCAGACACTATGCTGACTGCAAGAGGTTCTTCATCCTTCGTTAGTTTGAGACTCATATAATCAATCCCAGACATTGTTGGTGCATGTAAGCCCACTACGCATAGTTCCATCCTGAAGAAGAAAATGTCACCAACTTCAATCCCAGGTACATTTCCAATCCTCTTTGTTTGGTTTGTACGCATTCCCTTTAACATCATCATCTTAGAAGCTTTTAAGTCTGGCCTTCTACCAGAACCTGCACCATACCTCGGTTCATCAATTTGAGTCATCCTTCTTCTGAACAAGTCAAAAACTAGTAGTATCCTCCTCACTACCTCCTTGTCACCATCAGCTTTCTTAGCCTGATCCAAGTCAACAAGTTTAAAAGACATCAGCAATTGATTTAACAAAGGTTCAACATCCACTTCCACAACATTCTCCGGAGGAACTTTTCGAGGCTTTTTCGGTCCTCCCTTTTTCTTTCCACTACCGGAGTCTCCTACATTATTAACATGTCCACTACTTCCATTTGCAGTTTGATTTCCAAATGAATTAACAGGAATTGGAGATATAGGTTGCCCAAAACCAAAAGTCCCCTGGTTCAGCACCTGATTCGGAGTTTGTTGACTACTTTCACCCATCCTTACCGGCTCATCCGAAGACAAAAAAGGAAAAATTGGAGTAACCCCACTCGGAAACGGACCAGTGGGAGTAATACACACAAAAGGTGAGGGTTGTGGAGTTGTAATAGATGACATTTCACTTGCAGATGGAAATACAGGGGAAAGACATCTCAAAGGCTTCACATCTAAAACCCTAGTTTTATCAATGGTAGACCCACTTGGATCAGAACCAAAACCTTGTTCCATTATTTATCAAATTCAACAACCTAACAAAATCAATCAACTTCAAATTGCTTATGAAATCCCCTTTTCAATCATTGACCTACCAACACAATCAACAATTTCAAAGTTAAAACTCAAAACTCAGTAAAACAAATAAAATAATCAGCATAAATACTTGATGATTTCACATGCAAAAACACATAATTAAAGCAGCTGATCCTTAGAAATGAAGTCTAAGATTCAAATTATATAGTATTTCAGCTAAAAAAATCAAATTTCACTGGAAAAAATAGATGCATAAGAGATTGAAGAAACTGAGAAATACCTGAGAGTAGTGAGATTTAGAAAGTCAAAAAAAAGACAGAAATAAAAATTAGCATTTGGGGTGAAAAATACTGTATAGGGCATTTTAGGGCTTAGAAAAAAAAGTATATATTAGAGGGGAAGAAATTTGAAAAACAAAAAGTACTTTTTATTTGCACTTTTGTCCATCATAAATGATTTTTTAATATTTTTATAGTATAGTATCTTAATTGTTTTTTATTTTAATTTATGTAGCATTATTGATTATTTAACTTGGCATAAAATAGTTTGAAAGAAATTTTTAAAACAGTGGTCTAAAATATTTATTGATTTGTGTACCTACCTACTAGTGACAAAAACAAAAAAGTTAAAAATTAAATTGATTCCAAACATGAAAATGTTGTGTAAAAATAGTGGAGTTGCATGTGGGCCCAACAATTGGAAGGTGGCATCACATTGATTGTGTATATATGCATATGAACCTTCCCATCATTGATCGTTAAGCTATGGGCTATAAATAGCCACTGTATGAAATACTATACATACACCTTTGAATAATATTACTTCCTAAATGTTCTTTATTTAGTATATAATTAGAAGTTTTTATTATAACACGTTACAGTACGAGGGTCTCTGCCCAGTTCAAGTAAAGACTTTTAAAGCTAGGAGGTATAAATGTCCTTTTCTTATAGTATAATCTTTCAAAACTGGAATTTCTTGCTCTAGACCATATCGGGAAAAAGCTATACTATCATGGGTACCGATGGAAATCCATCTTGATGCGATGGGTCTAGCAGGAACCATCCAAGAAAATAATGAAGCCACGAACAAAATAGTGCCAAGGCAATGATATTTCTCCGTCATCACCTTGATGAAGGTTTGAAAATGGAATATCTAACTATTAAGGATCCTTCTTGGTATGTGAACAATTTAAAAGAAAAGAATGACCACTTGAAGTTGTCATCCTTCCCAGGCACATTATGACTGGATCCACTTGAGACTTCAAGATTTAAATCTATCAGTGATATAACTCTTTCCGGTTTAAATGATCTCACAATTAAAAATTAGTGGAGAAAATACACTGACCCATGATATGTTGGAGAAAGAAAACTTTTCCCACTTTCCTGCCTCAAGTATGCTCTGCCAGCAGCAAACAGAGAACATGGGATATAAAAATATTCCGAATTAATTTACATCTCCTGTTGACTAAACAACATAATACTTACTGATGAAAAACCATGAAAGTCGACCTACTGGTTCTATGCCATTTCCTGAAGTAAATACGGCAATTTCACCAATCTAAGGGTGAAAAGGTCGTGGCCCCAGTCGTTGGGCGTGGTCGTGGTCGAGGAAGAAATGTCAATCATGAGTACTCGTCTTGCACTAAATAAATAAACCTTCACACCAGTAAGTGTAAAAAGAAATTGAAAAACATGATGTAGTGAAGAAGAAAATTCGACAACCAATGTTATCGATGTGGAGAAAAGGACAGTTTTTAGGAAGTAATATTATTTCAAGGTGTATGTATATGTTTCCTATAGTGACTATTTCTATAGCCATACATTAACATCACTTGGGAAGTGTCATAGTGGCATGTATAACAATCAATAGTGATACCACCTTCCAATGTGCGGCCCATTGACACTCCAAATATTTAAACACTCCCCTTGGATATCTATGTAAAAGAAAGTACATAGTATAATAATTACGCATTTTTTTCCTTAGTCTAGTTTGTCCCACTGGATTTCCTAGAAAGGTTTTTAATGAGGCAGCAAAAGCAAAAAAAAAAATGGTATTATGTATATCTTGTACTTTCTTTTACATAGAGATCCAAGGGGGTGGTTGTAAAATAGTTGGAGTGCCACCGTGGGACCCAACAATGAGAAAGGTGGTATCACTATTGATGTGTTATACATGCCCATATGACACCTTCCCATTATTGATGTTAATGGATGGCTATAATAGCCACTGTAGAAACAATATATACACCTTTGAAATAATATTACTTCCGAAATTGTCCTTCCTTCTTTTAGTATATTAATTTAGTAGTTTTAATAACAAATGTGACATTCTTTGAAGGAGCTAAAATATTTATGTCTTTGATATCTCCGTCTATTATTAATTGTCATATTTTTTTATTTTAAAAGTTAAATTATAAAAAATTTAACTACGATATTATTTTTATCATATTAATATATAAAAATTGCAATGTATAGTATTTTTAGCATACTTTTAAAATATATAATTTTTTATTTTAAATATCAAATTAATGTAATCTAATTTAACTTTAAAAATTAGTCAAATTAATTTTAAAAACAATATAATAAACAAAAATAAACGAAGGGAGTAATATACATAAATTCAATTGCTAAGGATAAAAATTAATAATCAACACACTTAAACTATAAACAATTAAATATAAATATTATCTCCTTTTTCATTTTACATGCCCTTCTAAAAAAATAAATTTGATTTTTACTGAGAAAAGCCATTTGGCCGAATGATATGTATCTACTAATGATGTATTTTTAAAATATTTTTATCTTTAATATTTTTTAATTAAAAAGAAAAAAAATATTTTAAATAAAAAATATTATACATTTTAAAGTTTTCTAATCAATTATTTTGATCATTTTAGCATTTATGTATGAGAGGGAGGAGGGTTGGGGGTTGGGGGTTGGGACATGAAAGTGAGTTATTAGGTTACATAGAGTTGGAATGTGAGATAATAAATGAAAAGGACATTAGACACTTCCCAACAACAAGGTATACTTTGTCAACTGAGTTGTAGGATCACATAGACTTTTGAAAAATAAAAAGTGAAAAGTTTATTGAAAATAAAAGTTAGTGCAAGCATGTGAGTGTCATACATTGTGTATTAAAGTTTGTACAAGCATGTTTAAAATACTTATGATGTCTCTTTTATTCGTATAATTTTGATTTTTTACTTGTTATTTTTATAAGAAAAGACAATATGTTTTTACCTGCTATACTTTCAATCTATTTAGAAAGTTAATTTTTGAAATAAATAGAATCTCTTTAATAAGTAAATTAATTTTGAAATTCTATTAATTAATAAAATAAAATGATAAATTTTCTATGTTAATTATTATTTTTGTTAGATATGTCAAGTCAAAAATAGACAGTGAATAAAAGAAAAAAGGATTAAAAATATTCCTCAACTTTATTTTATTGGTTGACTATGTCCTTACCGTTAAAATGAAGTTATTTTTCTCCATGTCGTCACTAATTTCACCATTTGTGCCCCTCAATTGGATGGAAAGCCCAAAATCAATCAAATTACTCAATTTTAACCCGCCCTCTTTTCTTTTTCAAAAAACTCGTTTTTCTCTTTTTATATCCACTTTATTAGTTTTAATCATCTTCTTCTTTATTATAATCGTTATTCTTTATAATGAAGTATTTTCTTTCATTTTTACCCAATCTCATTCCAAACTCTCCAACTCTAGTTACAATTTCATCTTAAGATTAGTCAGTGAGTAATTCAAAGCATACAATTTTTTTTGCTACAAGAATATAGCCACCACCTGCGCCACTATATTCTTAGCCGGAATTTTTCTCTTCCACCAGCAGTATAGTTGTCTACAAGTAGAGAAGATGACAGAGATGAAATGGTATAAATTAGAGGGTCTTCAACCAAACATCCTTCCTCTTTCATCAGCCAAACAACCACCACCACCATTGTTCAGACTTCCAAGCCACCGCAATCCTCTCTTCTCCTCATCTCTGACGAGCCACTACCTATCAACAACCAATAAACAAAACGCAATCTATAACAACCAAAACCCACTCTTTCAACTTTCTCTAAACCCACATCGCGAACAGTGACCATCCAACTCCACGAAATCCTAACTCCGGTAGAGTGGAGGAAATCAACAACGATGAATTAGAGCTCCAAGCTACAGTAATTCTGACAATTTTTAAGATCTGACTAAAAAATAATGCTTCGATTACCTATATTTAATCATTGTTATGTTCTTGTGTTTTTGGATTCGTAGTTATTATTACATTGTTTTCGATATTGTTAGGCTTTATCAAATGATTTTGTTGTTTTTGAAAATGAACACAAGTTTAAAGATGAAGATGAACAAAAATGGGTTGTATATTCCGGTAGGGTGGTGGCAAATTTTAATTGATTTGGGGGTTTTCATTCTATTGAGAAACATAAATGGTGAAATTAGTGACGATAGGAGTAAATATAACTCCATTCTAACGGTTAGGAGTAAATATATATAACTCTATTTCAACGATAATGGCATGATCAACAAATAAAACAAAGTTGAAAGGTATTTTTAACTCTCTTCCCTAAATAGAAATTAAGGGAGTAAGGTTAAGTACATGAACTAATAGGATTCATATAACCCTTAGAATTATTTTCCATTCTTTGGATCTTCTTTTTCATTTTATTTGACCAATTTATAAGTATTATTTTTAAAACTTATTTTTTTTTTTCAAATTTCACGATGAATTATGGCCAAATTTCTCCTAGTTGTGTTTTGACCATAAATAAAAATAGAAGTTGTTCTTGACTTTTTTGTGATTAATTTGAAGTGAATTTTTTTTTCAAGTTTTTGAAATTCAACTTTAAGCTTTTTTATTTTATTTTTTATGACAAGGAAATCTGTTATTGCTATCATTTGGGTGTACACACGATAAAATCTCTGCTCATATGCAATAACTCACTCTAACTTTTAGTTGGATGTAACAATTTTACGATCAAAGTGTTTTCTAAACTCCACTTCATGAAAAAATTAAAAGTTATTGAGGAAATTTTAAAAATAACAAACACTAAATAACATAATCAAACTCCTTAGCTAATGTAATTACGATTCATAGCTACTATTAGAAGGAGCGAAGTGAGCGATAATATGAGAGGAGGAAAAATACGAGCGAGATTTGAGAGAGATACAATCAATTTGTATACCTAATTGATAATTGTATTATTGTTGTAATTCATAACAAATTGTATTGATTATATTTATCTATTGCCTTGTATATTGTATTTATGTGTTACCATGTATGTTTGTGCTACCATTTTGTATTTGTATCATTGACTGCTATCGTTGTACGGGTATTGTAGAAAGAGAGAGAGGAGAGGAATAGTGAGAAGATTGCTATAAATCCAAATTATAATTACAAATAGTAATTCTTTTAAATTATAATTATGTATAGTTAATACATATATCATACGTTTATCTGCATTTGCCCCAAAATTATTCTCGTGTGGACTCGCAAAGCAGGAACCAAATAGTGGTGGATTGGGCTCCTAGTTCTGAACGAATTTTGTTATTGGGCTTAAAGTTAAGGTAGGTAGGTTGGTTGGTCGGGTTTTTGGGTTTGCATATCTATGGGATAGTAAGGTTTATTCCTTTCTTGAGGTTCGATATTTATATTTGAACCTTATTAAATTTGGATTCGCATAAAAAAGTTTCATATTGAAAAGGGGGGGGGGGGGTAGGTGCTTCCTAACAAAGGCAAAAACGACTCTCTACCTAGAAGACTCGAACTCAAAAACCTCTGAATAAGGATGATGAAGTACTTACAACTCTATCACGTTGTTGATTAGTTAGTTTTATAATTGTATGAGGTATACTTGTGGGATGGAATGTTAAGACAATTTATTTGTTGAATTTCAATACATGTACTAATATATGGAGTACTATATAAGCTTTCTTAGAAAATAAAAACGATTTTTTTTGGGTAATAATAATGATGATTGAGCAAGTAAGAGATGTAGATAAGGAAATAGCGAGATTGTCTGGAATTTAAATAATGAATGAATTTCTTTTTTGAATCTAGAATGTGGTTTCATGAACAATGGACCTAAAAGAAGTTAATGGAAAATTAGAAATCAAATTTCAATAAAAATGAATTTTTTAGTGATTCTTTTCATCTATCAATAGGTAAAAGATATATCATTTGATCTAACTCAACCCCAAAAGTTAGCTTAAAGGGAAGAGAGGGTTATAAATAGTCTATTCATCTCATTAACCATTAATGTGAACTTTTATTTGTTAGGTTTTTATTTGTCTAAATTCTTACCTAAATAGTAGGTTTTCCTTTTAGAAAACGGTTTTAATTGACTTAATCATTCTTGTAGGAAATAGGTTTAGGACCTATAAATAGATGATATTCCTTCTAACTTAATCAACAATTCAAATGTAGGTTTTAAAGACTTTGAGGAGTGGTACGGGGGAGAATTTGGAGAAGTTATAGGTCACAAGCTTCGTACGTATCACTTGTGTGAACCTTCACATGTATTTCTGAGTTGAATTGGTAGGTTGTTTTCTATGTATTTTGACTCTCCTATTTATAGTGAATTGCCTCATTTCTTTGTGGACGTAGGTCGATGACCGACCACGTTAATCTGTGTGTCCTTTTGGTATATTTTCGTTGTCTCTTATAGTGGTCTTTGAAGGTTGCTTTGCTAGTTTCCGCGTTTACACCTGTGATTGTCGGTGCACACACGCACACATTGACTGATATGTGTCTTCAAACACCCATCTTACTCCTAGTTTTTTAGCATTTGGTGTGTGAACAATTTTTTATTTTGAAGGTCCAACATTGGGTGAGAAGAATTCTACTCTGATATCACGTGAAATTATGTTTTGAGCTAAACTCACACCCAAAAGCTAGCTTAAAAGATGGAGGATTGCACAGACCTTATAAGAAGTTCACCCATCTCATTAAGCACCAATGTAAAACTTTTGTCATTCTTCAACAATATAACTTCGATAAAATGATTCGAATAAATACAGTATACACATGTATAAAGATGTATCTACTCAATGAAATATATGAGTGCAAATGAGATACTATGACTACTATCATCATAAATAAAAAAAATCCATAATGTATATATTTAAAGGTTGGTGTTTAGAAAGTGTCATGAACCAAACTAATCCTCTAAGGACCTATGGGCTATTAGATAGTTTTATTAGGGTTGCAAATTCATTTACTCTTCATGAGGATTAGGAGTTAGAAAAGCGATTATGCAAATTATTATGTCGAAGCTTTAATTTTCTAATTCTCTCATCTCTTTTTTCTGTTCTTGCATCTTATCCCTTTCTGGTTATTTTCTTTTGTGTTAATCTCCCTATTCCCTAGGTTAAGAGATTATACGTTGTTGATAGTATTCCAATATAACTTATATTCAGACAATTTTATTATATACAAGAGGTTTGTGTTTTAGGTTATTAGCATTAATATTAATATTTAACATATTAAATTGCTTATTTTGGAGTATAAGAATGACCATTGAGAGACATTGTGTTTAACACTACCAATTTAATCATGCTATTTATCTTTGACTTGGTAAGTCATGAATGCCATTACTTTGGCTTTATTGGTTGAGTAATTGCTAGATATAACAACATTTCAATAAAGCATGCGATAGAGACTTCTACATCATCATTAGCATTGGTTGCCATCACTTTATTTCATTCTTAATTCCTCCATTACTCTTTGTAAACCTATGTAATCCTATGTTACTATGCAACTCCTTAAGGTCGTTATCTGCACTATTTACTACCTCCATTATCTTCTTATTATTGCTAGGAAGACTTCTTGTAGTTTATAAATAGTTGTGGTCTTTCATTGGGTTGAGACACAAAAACACAAGAAGAAAACAAAGATAGAGCGAAAGAGTTAATCTAAAAGAGAGTTTCTTATTAGTGAAGGGAGGTGTTCTTTTTGTGGAGCTTGTGGACTCAACTCTTGTCCAGAGTTGTTGCGTTATATTTTGCAGTTGTTGTATCTGGAGGAGCCCAAGTCAAAGAGGATACTGCATGGACGGTGTTGAATCAGCGAAAACATTTGCAGTGGGCTTGAATCTCCTTAAAGAGAGCGAAATATTTGCCGCCTCAGCCCTGAGAGATTATTTCTTCATTTTATTTTTAATTGTAGCTGCAATCTGTATTATCTTGTAAATTTTTTCACTAACAGTTTGTATTAGAATCGACTTTGTTTTATAAAGTCTTGAAAGTAATACATTACTTTTTTTGAGATGAAAAAGAAAAACATAGGAATATGGAAGTTCAATCTACGCAAAACCTATTTCATGATGTCAAATGAATTCAATATTTTTACTCATTGCAATATAAAAAGAACAGGGTTAGTGATTTTTTTCCTTCAAATGATTGCTAGTTAATTAATGGACTTGTTCTTTCTTTTGTTTCATATTCTTGCCTTTTTGAAGACATTCCAAATCATAAACACAAAAACACCTTAGACATTATTGCATCCGACTTAATTTATACGACATAAAATATAAAGTCTTTTTTTTAAAAAATAAACAGTTTTAAATTTTATAAGAAAGAAATATGTATATTTAAGTTCATACTAATTATAAAAACATGATTTTTAAAAATAAACTTAAAAATATATCATATAAATTAAAACGAATGAAATACAATATATTAGGATGAGAATTCAAAGGACTAGAATTTCCAAACGAATTTGATGTTTTTTTAATGTTTTATTAGTTGACTTGTTCTCTGCCGGTCTTGCTCGTTCATCATATATAGACCCAACAATTAAAGTAAATAGTGGTAATTTGACCTTTCAAAACGTTCAAGGGCCAATTAGACAGAAACTTTATATTATAAAAATAATAATGAATAGTAGTAATAAACTAATTATTACCAAGAAATGATGAATAACATATATATATATATATATATCCAATAATTTCATGCCTTTTATTAAAAAAATTCATTCAATAATTTATGTTTTTTTTTACAAAGTTTAATTATAGAACTTGTTTAATTAAAACTAATGTTACTTATATTGGTATGAGTTGTAATGAAATAGTTGAGATCTCTTTGTTCTTCATAAGAGGTTTAAAATTCAAGCTGATTATATGAGTGCAATCCTAAAAAATAAAATTTGTAAAATATAAATAATACGAATATCAAATACGGAATACAAAAAAAATTAGTATTATTTAACTACTGAAGTTGTCTCATTAAATGTAAGCATATAAAATTCCAGAAAAATATGTTGTTATGTATGTGTTCTTTTTATATAATATTTGAGTTTTATGATAAAATTCGATTAACTTTTAAAGGAAAATCTTTTTAAAAGTGGTCACATTAGATTGAGATAAATCAGAAAGGACACGTCACATTCTAAATATGATTTTTTAACTTCATCTATAAATATCTTTCAAATTATATACAATGCTTACGTCAATAAATGCTGGCACTAATGAATTAATATTTGTTCTTAAAATTAAATGTTGAAACTACTTTTCAAAGTAAACACATGAGTGGAAGTGTTGAAATTGTTACTAATAAATAATCAATGTATTTGATATAAAAAGTGTTATTAAGTTGCTATTTTGTTAGAGTAACTCAAACATTTTCATTTTATTTAATTAAAAATTATAAATTCAAACTATTTGTATAAACAAAACGAGGAATAATAAATATACAATGAAGTAAACGTTATGAATTTTATTTTAGAAAAAACATGATGTGAATTAGAAAAATATTATATAATATTTGATCAAACAAATTGTTTACTATAAGCTAAAGAAATCTTGATTTTAACTTATAAATACTTTACTTATCAACACTTCAATATTTATCAAATACGTAAATAAATTAGAAATTACCTATAAATCAATTTAATCTAACACTTTAGTCAAACCCATTATATATATGAACTCGTTACCTATAAACCAATTTAATCTAACACCTTAGTCAAACACATTATAAATATGAACTCGTTATGCCACAATTATAAACATATATTTTTTATTTATTGATATATCCTCAAAAATAATGTATCTCTTAAAATATTAGTATTTATTAAGATACGGATTCATGAAATATTCTTTAACTTCAAATTTTTATTTGACTTTGAAAACAGACCCCTAAAAAGTTTAAAAATAACAAAAAGGCAACAAAAAAGTTTGAAACAAGAACTAAAAAAGTAAGATGCCCAAATCTGCACGATAAGTTAAGTCAAACAATGACAAAATTTAGTAAATTATTGATTGTAAAAAATGAATCAAATGAAGGTGGCTATCCTTATATAAAGCTATTCAGTACTCTCCTCAACACAGTCACAGTAGATTTCATTTCTCGTCTTTGTCAAATCCTAGGTAATTTTTCTCTGCCCCTTAATATTTTTTTTTTTTGCTCTTGATTGCCTTTTATGGATAATTGGTTCTCTGTTCATTTGACAAGATTGCTGTTTTGTTTTTTCTTCAGTCTGATTAGATTTTCGCTCTAGATTTGTGGGTTTTACTTGTAAAGGTATTTGGGAGTGAGTGAGATGGGAAATTTCGATTTTTTTTTAAAAAAAATTATGGGATAAAAAGTGATTATGAGAAATGGGGTTTGGTTTTTTTGAGATTGTATGAATTGGGGATGATGGATTCTTGGTGGTGATTGAATAAAAATGGGATCTTTAATTATTAGGGATAAGATTAAAGATGCTCATGTTCTTCTTTGAATTTGTTTGTATGCAAAGTTTTGAGCTTTTTGGTGTTATCCCCCTAATTTAGCTGGCAAATAGTTGTAATTGGTGGGAGTTGGAAAAGGAAAAGAATTAAGAAGAAAGTGATGTTCATTTCAGTTTCTTTTTATATTTTGTAAGGAACGGAATCACCGGTGTCGAGTGGAATAGATTTAGAGGGTTCTCAAATAGTTAAATGAGTAGCTGATTTGATGAAATTTGTTTTGATTATATAAGGTTTCACTTAGTTTTGCTATAAATCATCGCAGAGTCAACCTGATAATATGGCGGGGGAAAAGACTGGAATTGCCAAGGATGTAACTGAAGTAAGTTGACTACCTGTTGTATCCTGGTTCATTTCGGGGACTGCTTTTCTTCTGAATTTTGTATACTGCGTAGATTGTATTAATTTGCGGTTTTGACCCACAGTTGATTGGTAACACTCCTTTGGTATACCTGAATAATGTTGTGGATGGGTGTGTTGCACGTGTTGCTGCCAAGCTGGAAAGCATGGAGCCATGCTCTAGTGTTAAGGATAGGTAAAACTTCATTTTTCTTGTGGATATTCCTTCATAAGAATTATGTGTTACATTTCATGTTTTACAAGAATCACTTGTCTCCTTGAATGATGTAGAGCTATGTATTTATCAAGGATGACTGTGTTTTGCTAATCTGTTGTTATTACTACTCTCAGGATTGGTTATAGTATGATTACAGATGCTGAGGAGAAGGGCTTAATCAAACCTGGCGAGGTTAGTTACTCTTACTTCCTGAAATAACTTTGCAATGCTTGTTTCTTGGTTTGTGGGTTGAAGTGGTTCTACAATTTGGTAGATGTGATGATTGTCACCAAGGAGGAATGAAGCCATTTATATTAGAGATTTGATCACTAACTTGTTTAGTAAATCGAATCTGACATAGTATTTTCTTTCTTTCTGAAGAGTGTCCTCATCGAACCTACAAGTGGAAACACCGGTGTAGGATTGGCATTCATGGCTGCTGCTAAAGGCTACAAACTCATCATTACGATGCCTTCTTCAATGAGTCTTGAGAGAAGAATTATTCTGCGTGCTTTTGGTGCTGAGTTGGTGCTTACTGACCCAGCAAAAGGGATGAAAGGTGCTATTTCGAAGGCCGAAGAGATAATGGCCAAAACACCTAACTCCTATATTCTTCAGCAATTTGAAAACCCTGCTAACCCAAAGGTACTCTTCTTCCCAAGCCAAGTTTACTTTCTCTGATGCAGAAATAGCTAACTCAAATACAACCATAATATAGATACACTATGAAACCACTGGTCCTGAGATCTGGAAAGGCTCAAACGGGGAAGTGGATGCTCTAGTCTCTGGAATTGGAACAGGAGGCACAATAACAGGTTCAGGCAAGTATTTGAGAGAGCAGAACCCCAACATCAAGGTAAATTTCTTGAAGAATTGGGTTAATGACTTGTAGTACAAAACATTTGATGTGGTTTTGATTAGTAATTGACTTCTTTCTATGTGCTAATGTTTTTCCTTTTTTCCATTGGACTATAGCTGTATGGCGTGGAACCAGTTGAAAGTGCTATCCTTTCTGGTGGAAAGCCTGGTGAGCTTTTTCTTCTTTCTCATCCCTTTTTCGACTTTGTGCATATTGTAGAGAACTAAGTTTGTGGGAGGGAGAATCTTATAAAGAACGGATCTCCGTCTTTTTTAATCAGTTATTGAGTCTGACTTTACTATTATTTCTGGTTTTCAACACCTTGAGCCATATCTAGCTAACATTGTTGTGAAGTGGCATAAAGCCACCGGAAGTTATGGTGGTGTACCTAATCGCGCTGAATGAGCAACAGCACGTGTGCTACTAACGGGCTCCAGTATTATCATTATTCTTCTTGTAGAACCTAAGGTCATTTAGTATTATAACAGTATCTATTTGTGTAACTAATGCTACATTTCACGTAAAACCTAAAAGCTGGTATAGCTGAAATTTTGACTTTTAAATGATATCTCACAGTAAATGAGTAGGTGGGAATTGTAAAATTAATTCAGAGGAATAGGCCGCATCTGGAAGGCGGAATTCCCGTGATCTATCAAGTAATGGATAGGAATTTCATGCATGTATTGGTTGATCCTGGTGTTCCTAGTAGTCACTTTGCTTACATGGTATGGCACGGAATCAGCTTTTATTTGTTAATAGTTTTCTAGAAGCTGCGACAGCATTATGTGTAATGGAGGTCAAAAATCAAGTCTCGTCCACAGTCCATCTACTAGTTTGAACCATAACCTTTTCCTAGTCCTAGGAAGCTTATTAACCCTTATGATGCCTATTGCAAAACCAACAGAAAAAAATCCTATATGGTAAATGTTTGAGGACTTCCTTTTTACCCTTTAACTAAACCGTTAAACGTAAGTTGAAATAAAGATTACTGGCAACAGCATTCCAAAATGGGATTCTCTAAAGTATAATCGAGTTAGTTTCGATAAGCAAAAAAGGTAAAAAGATAAACAATTCCTTTGCTTGTTTTCTAAATCTATTTTAACAATATTTGAGTCTCTCTGTTGTTTTACTGGAGTAATATATTAGCATGCAAAACAGTAAAAGCCTATCTACAAAGAAATGTTAATCTGCTGTTTAAACATTTACCCAACAGTTTTAGAGCATGAGCAATATATGAACTGTAACAAAGAAGTCATTATGACCATGTTGAAAGTTCTGTTCTGTAAACAATTTAAAGACGTCATTGTTATATTATTCAGTTAGTCTTACAATTTGCCTTTGATGCATTAGGTCCACATAAGATTCAGGGGATTGGTGCTGGTTTCGTTCCTGGTGTTTTGGAAGTTAACCTTATTGACGATGTAGTTCAGGTAAGATATTTACTTTCCAGAAAATCGTTTCTACTAAGTTTTTGAACTACAACGTGAAAAAATGAATCTCAGTTTTTGTTCTATCTTATTGATCTTGAGCGTAGGCATGTGAAAGTATTTATTTGTTATGATAAAATCAGGTTTCAAGTGATGAATCCATAGAAATGGCTAAGCTTCTGGCATTGAAGGAAGGATTGCTAGTAAGTTTGACTGTTCTAACTGTGCTCCCCCTTCACCCCTGTGGCTCCCCCCAAAAAAAGGGACTCCCACTAGAAAAATAAAGAGAAAATCTGTGTGCAAGAACTATTAACATCGTTCTAGTAATGCTCCAGTTTTGCACGCTCCTAGTGTCCTACATGTTTGGATCATGAAAATATGCATTTAACAGGTGGGAATATCATCTGGTGCTGCTGCTGCTGCGGCAATTAAAGTTGCTAAGCGTCCTGAAAATTCTGGGAAGCTCATTGTTGTAAGTATCTTATCACTTTTTATGAGATGCTAGATAAATCATGATCAGATAAAGCTGATGAACTATGTTATCTGAAAAATTGAAATATCGTATGGGACCAAAACAATAAATAAACGATGCACCAGTATCTTAATAGACTCGTGGAATTTAGTTATTTGTAGGCATCATTTTGTATAGGTAGGAAGTGCTTCATTTAAAATTTGTCTTCCCAAAATATCTTGTTTTCTGCATATTTGTCAAAAAGAAGCTCTTGTTTTCTGCATTATTAACATTAGATGAGCCAATATGGTGAAAACAATTCACCTCTATTCAGTTTTCTGTGTTTCTTCTGTTCCTCAGCTACATCTGTTGTTTTTTGGGTTGTGGGGGTTTTAACGCTTGATATGCAAGTATGGAAGGTCCGAAATTTGACAGTAGTTGGGGTAAGTTATTTCATTGGCAGTGCTTGGGACCTGAAAGATGCAATAATTCGATTGTCATTGTGCTATAAAGCTCAAGATTTTTGTGCCTACTGCTACTGCTGAATAACTCCTCTATTGTTGTCCACCTACTTCTAAAATGAGCGTACAAAAAATGAGTAGTTATATTTATGTACCTAAGACAACCATTACCTCACTCATTTTGATTCTGTGACATCGATTTTCATCTTGTTCAGCATTACACCCTAATTTTGGAACTTCTTCAATGTATCGATCCATCTTGTGCTTCCTGCCATTACTGTTTTATTGTTTTAGTTGCATGTTTAGTTTGAAAGTTTTGGTCACATAATAATCATTCCTTGCTTTTAACTATACATGTATCGAGTTGATGTATTGTCTCCACTCGGAGAATGCTTTCACCAATCTTAGTCATTTGCATGATGAAATAACATTCTCAACCTCAGTGAGCTTTGTTTTGCTTCTTCTTGTAGCTAACTTAAACTGGTATGCAGGTTGTTTTCCCAAGCTTCGGGGAGCGATATCTTTCCTCTGTGCTCTTCGAAACTGTCAGACGAGAAGCAGAGAACATGACTGTGGAGCCTTGAACTTTTTGTCCTTCGATTACTACATCATAGTCGCGAATAGGGCTTCTGATGAAGCAGAATGTTCTTGTCTAAACCTTCCCCTTTCTGTTTTGCTGAAACTGCTAGAAAATAAGGCCTTCTCTTTCCTTTATTTGGCTATGTTCTTTAAAGTAAAAAAAACCGTTCAAGTATCTTTTAGTGCTTTTGTAATTCTACTGTTTCTACAACATTTGAAATTTATAGAGCTGTTGCTTCTTGTTCATGAAGGTTTTTGCTTCTTGTTGCATATTTTTACGCTACGTTGGTCAGACTCTTTCAAAATGTCCACTGATGTGTATTAGATCCTTCAAAAATAGTGTAACTTTGAAGGATCCGACACGGGGTCCGCTATCATTTTAAGAGAGTTTGAACAACTTAGTTTCTACTTGGTTTTGCATCAACAAGCAGAGGGTAGAGGGTTTATCAGGAACGTCTTCACTCCTCAAGGTAGAAGTAAGGTTCGTGTAGTAAGTAATATAATAGGAATAATCAAGAAAAATTATATTAAAGGTTATTAATTTAATAGCCGAAGTATAATAGTAATATAAATTGTAGGACAAAGAAACTACAAGAATAACACTACTATATTGGTATGAATTGAAATAGTCAAATAGGTGTGGTGCACCAAATTACCATCAATTTATCCGTGTGAAAATAAGACAACGCTCAACTAATTACTAATATTCTACTTTAAAGAGGCACGTTATTATTATTTAAGTTCGGGAAATGGAGTCAGCATTATATTATGGTTTCGTTAACAAAATTATCATGGTCGGAGAATAAGATATACCGTAATTAATCATTCTGGAATTAATTATCATGCAATTGTTATTCCACCCTTAATGTGGATAAAAAAAAAATACTATGATTTCAAAATAACTAATCATTCAAATTTTATCCCAATTAAATGTGAAAGCCGATTTTAAAATTAATTATCCCTTATCATAGGCCTAAAAACTCCACTTTTTTCAGCTTTTCATATATTCTAGTATTCTCAATCCAAATTTGTAACAACAAAAGGGAAAGAATGTTTTAAATTATTTTTTTTAAAAAAAGGAAAAAAACACTGAAAAATAAATAAATTGAAAGAACCCTTATCTTCATAATTAACCAAAGAAATCTTGTACACCTTTTCCGGCGAAAACTCGATCGGAAAGTTCAGCCAAAACGGCATTAACAGTTAGCAAAACGACACTGGACCCAGCAATGACCCCAATTACAACCCCAGTAGTACTCAACACCTTACCAAAAGCTGGCCATTCAATTTCCCTTATCTCCTCCGCCACACCACTCCAAAAATCCGGCTCTTTCTGTTCTCTATCCTTCATCAGCTTCTTTATCTCCGACCCCACATCCGACAACACCTCATCCCCGCCGGCGCCTTGATCTCCGGCTTCTGTTTCAGTTTCCGGTAGTGGGTTTTGTTCGGTTTCTGATGAGGAGTTGTTTGAGTTCGATTCTTGAGCGGCTCTTCGGGTAGTGAAGGAATTGGGTTTTTTGGAAATTGAAGTGAAAATATTGGGTGTTTTGAGATGGGGCAAAATGGGTGTGGGTTTGATTGAGAAAGTGGTGGTGCTGTGGCGGAGGAATTTCGAAGAGGAAGAAGGAAGTGGAAATGGGGATTGTGAGAAGGAAAGTGGATGCGCCATTGTTGCAGAGCTACAAGCTTTGCTAATTAGTGAATGTTGAGAAAAAAAATTCGTTAAAGGATGAGTAATGAAAAGGTTTTATTTTGTGTGTTATACAACTTACACTATTGTGTGACACTTCTTTAAAAGTGGACAAGTAGGATCTTGGGTCCCACTTTATTTTCTCGCAAATTTTAAATTACACCTATTTTTGGCTGCGAATAAAAAAAATTGGAAGGAAAATTTTAATATATCAGTTGATTGACGAAATTTTTATCTTTCTTGATAGAGAGTTGTATTCTAATTTCTAACATTGACAAATTACATCCAATAGTGAGTATTTGTTAAAAATAATTTATTATAAATCGAGTAACTTTATGTTATTTATTGACTGGCTTATTCTATAGCTTGAGAGGTTTAAGTTTTTTGAGTTCACATGTATAAATTAAAGTGAAAGTACATCAACTAGCCAAATGAAAAGAAAAATATGTTAGACATTAAAAGATGAAAGCATTATTTTGTAAGATTTTTTTTTTTTCATTTCAAAGTTTAAACTTAAGACATCTAATTAAAGATTAACAAATCGTATTCATCCCATCGAAATATTTTAGTTGCTCCTTTTTTTCCCCTTGTCATCCTCCATTTTGAAGGATATATCTATAGACTTGGGCTTGTACACAAATCTTCTCCAAATGATTATAGCTATATGGGCCTAGGGTTGAGTTTGAAAACTAATAATATCAACAAATTGTAGGGGAACTCTTCAGCCATCTAGTTTATCAGCATGGTAGAAGTATACCTTATCAATACACTCTAGCTATATATTTATGTATATATTATGTATATTTGGTATAAACTATACTACATATACACACTGTATACATATTTTGTAAACTACATACCCAAATGATATTTGCCTGTAATTTTATTTTCCTTTTTCAAACACTTCTTTTATTTGCTCAGTAATCTAAAAAAATATATTAGAGAATCAAATACCATTTTTAAAATCTCTTTTGTGTAATCCAATCACAGAAGAAGTCTTCAAGGATATCATTTTAATTTGTGAGAAAAATTTCTTGTGAATAGACGACTTCAACTAAAACCTAATAGATCATATATTGACTTGGCCTACAGTATTGTTTTGTCACGAGTGCTTGGTTCTTTCACTGCTAATTGTTATAGTCAAGAAAATATATATTATATTGGAGAGATATTCACAATATTACATCAAAGTTGGATCTAAGTCTATGTATAACTCTCAAGTACGGTTAAAAAGAGTATGATCCAGTTGTCAATAAAATAGATGAAAATAAGCTAGTCTTAAATTCAAATTCCAACGAAGACAAAACACTAGATGATTTCTTTTCATTTGTCGTAATTTTGGTAAGTAGAGTAACCTGATACTTGTTGCTGATGAAAGATAACAGATATTCAGTAAAATTAATTGAGGTGTGTATAAATATATTCAGACAACATGATTATCAATATATATACACTTGCTCAAGGAAAATCCACCTCTTTAACTACCGTTCCAAAATAATCGTCAAACAACTTGGACTAAAATAAGCTAAGCTAATAAATGAGTGAATTCATAATCAACTCAAACTTGAACTTATTGAGTTGATTATAATTTTATGAGTTTATCGTTTAAATTACCACTATTTTGAGTAAATATAGAGCCTAAAATGTGTGACATAATTTTTCCAAAATAATAATAATGGAGGGAAACAGTACTTCTGCTGTCTGCAGGCTACAAACAAGTTTGATAACATATCACATCCACCTTTCTGTTATAAATATTCAAATTTAGAACTCTTTTTTCTTTTTTAACTTTAAACTTGTATTATATAAATGTGTATATTCACTGTAAAAATATTCGAAAGGCATCTGTGAAAGAAAGATAAAAATAGAGCTTGATATGATTGAAATGACTCCTCAATATGCAAATAAATAATCTTCTATAATTTGCATGGCATGGCCACTTTCCAATCCAATTATTTGATGTCAAATCTGAAACTCATTATTATTGGAAAAAATGGAGATACCTAAATAGTATTTCCTATTGACATGAATCATTTAATTTACCGCTTCAAATAGTTTAATCTTTAATTTTTATACTTTTAAAAATAATTGAATGAGTTTTTTTTTTAGGATGGTCATTTATTTTCGTCTTTTCAATTAGTGGTTTTTACTCTCTATCTATATTTCTTATTTAATAAAAAATATGATTAGAATATTTTAAATCATAAAATCATTGATGGTGTTTAACTTTTACATTATTCGATATAAAAATGTGTTTTAAAGCTTTTACCTCATCGCAAGATGAAAGTGTTTAACTTTTCATCTGCAAGACAAAAGTTTTAGAGAACGTAACTTAGCCTCTATCAACATAAGTTTGTACAAGTGTTTTCGAATTTTTTTTTGCCTCATGATTGTTTTTTATTTCCAATATCAAGGATATTTTTAGTCATACGATGATTTTGAGGGGTAAATATTAAAGATCACTCCAAAAAAGTGCATATCATTTGTGCAAATATCCTTTGGAGAAATCAAAATTATGTCTCGCGAAACATAAGTACATTAAGAGCGATATATAACTTTGTGAAATATTTTGATACAATTAATAACATAAATGTATGTGTAAAAAAAATTATTTTTATTCTTTAAAAAGCGCATATCGTTTGTGCAAATGTCCTTTAGAGAAATTGAACTTATGTCTAGTGATAAGTAATTTAAGAGCGAGACACATAACTTTGTGAAATATTTTGATTTAATTACCAACATAAATTATGTGCAAAAAAATTATTTTCATTCTTAAAAGCGCATATTATTTGTGCAAAATGTCCTTTAAAGAAATTGAACTTATGTCTAGCGAAGCATAAGTACTTTAAGAGCGAGACACATAACTTGTAAAATATTTTGATACAATCAAAAACATAAATTTCTGTGTTAAAATATTTATTTCGAATTTTTTTTTTAACGATTAATCCATTACATAGATAAATGTGTAAATGACCAGATATGAATCTCGACGGATACGTACACAATAGAAACAAAATAAAAGGATTGACAATAAATATTAAAAAAATGCAATTCCTCAGAAAAAAAATTCTACTTATAATAAATATTTAAATTTCGTTATCCAGGAATGTCTTATCTGTCTCCCTAATAAAACAATGCATATAAATCACCAAAAGATTTTAAATTTTTATGTGAAGATATGTATCTCATTTGATGTATATATTTTGATGGTTTACTCCATACTTAATATACATAAATATCTAAATAGTAGAGAGATGAATTCATAATTTTAATATTATAACTAATAAAGCTTACGTTGGACACTTTGATGTTGTAATATGTAATTTTCACGTGTAATTAGGTGATTGAAAAGGATGGTATTAATTAATTAAACACACTTTATTTCCCCTATAACTTCCAGAAGTCAGAAATAAAAACACTCAAAATAAAGTGTCATTTTCCTTGAGATTTTGGTACATTGCATCTAATTAATTATTATAACTAATAAAGCTTCACTTTAATAAAAATATTTCTTTAGCAATAATAAATATAAATGCTAACAGAAAATATTATCGATAAAGTCTTGACTGTTATTGATTAATTGTCATTAGATTCAATATCGCTGCAAGCTTGATGGATATTTATAAAGAATGTCACTTGCCACTAAAAATTCATATTTAACGATAATTAAACTATTATTGTTAATTTATTTCCACTAATTAAAGATTATTTTTCATATAGTGCTAACCAAAAATGTAGCTTATTAAAATATGTGACTATCTCTGTCTAACAATTTACACTCTTAATTTATATTCTCAATTCCCAACTTATATTTTACAATAGAAATGAAATCTCCTTTAGTGATTATCATCTCTCTTTTTGGGGTTTCTCTTCCTAAGAAAATAAAATTTTATTGTTAACTTTAAAGGATTAATTTATATTATGATAGGTTATAAAGAATTGGGTCAATGACAAAATCATGATTCCTTGATACTGTCTACATAATTGGGCCAACTTGTCAATATTGTTATGTTCCCAATCTATGCATTTTGTCTTAATCTTAATCCAATTTTGATAGTTTTGTCTATTTATAAATTTGGTTTTATAAGGCTCTTATTATTTAATTTGGTTATTTTTTAACAGTCAACAAATAGCTCTTAGTAAAATTTGTCCACTTTTAACTCATCGCTCATGCCTTGCGAAAGTTATTGCGTAGAAGTAGTCTTACTCTTATAATGCGAAAGTTATTGCGTAGAAGTAGTCTTACTCTTATAATGCGAAAGTTATTGCGTAGAAGTAGTCTTAATCTTATAATTTTTGTTGTAGCTTGTTTATTATATTTCGTTTATCACTTTATTTTGTTACTGTTATTATTAAATTTTTTTGGTAGACTTTACATTATTTTTCTTAGAAAAAATGCATAATTAACTCCTCAACTTATGCTCAAAATCTCACATTGACACTTATACTATACTAAGGTCCTATTCATTGGCGGAGCTAGACTTTTTAATACAAGATGTCAAATATAAGAAGATAAAATCGTGTAGAATGTCAATAGGTGTCAATATATAATATATATAAAAAATAATTTTTATATTTCTAGCTACACAAATGTAATTTTTCCGACAAAGGGTGTCGGCCTTGTGCGTTATCTATCTCACCATCAAGCTCATAACTATATAACAGGGGGGGGGTCGCACTGGTGCCGAAAAATGAACCCTCTGAAACTTTTTATAAATATTTTTTACCCTTTTTGGCCTATATGACACTAGTTTGAAAGAAAATATCAACACATGTTGGGCCCACAAGATGGTGTCACGTAGGCCGAAAAGGGGTAAAAAATTATTTATAAAATAAGTTTAGGGAGTAATAGGACCTTAGTATAGTATAAGTGTGTCTCTGGAATTTTCGACATAGGTTAAGGGGGTACTTGTGCATTATCCCTTTATATTATTTATTGCTATGGTTTTTCGTTGTTTTCTTCTTGTTTAAGATGTTTTTGAGCGAAACCTTTGGAAAATGACTCTCGGTCTTTACGAATAAATGATGTTAAAGGTAGCAAACACTCTATCCTTCTCTAGATCACACGAAGTGGACATTTCACTTAATATATATATATATATATATATATTAGATATATTATATATATATATTATTCTATATATATAAATATATATATATGGTTGTTTAAGTGTCAACACCTTTCAAAACAAATCGAGAAAAAAAAAACCCTAAGAACTAATTGTCATTTTAAATCCACAAAATATTTATAAATAATGCAAGTTTAATATGCCTAATTTAATAAAATTGTTCGAAAATAGTTATATGGTGTCACTTACCTAAAACTCATTTATATTAATTAATTTTCACTACTGATAGGGATAGTTACTAATCCTCCTTGGATACCATTCTTTTCTCACGTAACCATACTCATACATCATAATTTAACTAGTTCAACTTCTTAATTAAGAGTTTAAGTTCTTATATTGATGGTGTAAAAAAGATTTAAATAATTAATAGGTAATATAGAAACCTCTATGATAATATTATGTAATAGAAATGATCTGGCAAAAATGATTACCTAAGGTCAAAGGGCAAAAAAAACTATATTTTAAAAATATGCTGATGATAAATTTTAAAATCATCATATTTTTTATTATCCATATCCCACAAGCAAATTTATTGTTAGTATGATATATATATATACTATATATCTATATATAATACATATATATATAACATATCCAGAGAATATAATTTTATGTTTAGTATATGTTGACAAGTTATTTCTTCTTTATATATATTACGGCACGATTTTAATTCGATGTGAAGAGTACATCTTCTATATAGTTTAGCCGCAGAGTGAAAGAACCTTAAGTTTTATCAAATGTTAATATGACACACTTTTTTCTTAATACGTTTCGAAGAGAATTCTCATTTATCTTTAATGAGAAGGTTTTATTATAATTAACATATGTTTAATGTCATATACTTAAATTTTGACATAACTATATATAAACAAACACTCAAATTTAGCTTCAGCTGACAAGTAAACTCTTCAATTTTGAGGGTACTGCACCACATAACACATCAACTTGGTCAATTAACTATTAAACACTCTAATTCGTTCTTATTTCGTCTCGCAAACACTCGATGCTAACATGACATATAAATTTTAAAAACATATCTAGAGAGTTATTTTATAAATTAAAATGTTTAATTATTACAATAAAAATGAGTTAATGTGTCTAGATGATTATTAGTTAGCATTCTATTGGATCTTTCTATAAATTATATTGTGTCTTACATCCATCACTCTTTCTCTTATTAAAACAAGGAAAATACCTATTTATTAAATCACATTTATTGGCATAAATTGTAAGCCTTCTATTGGTTCAACACATCAACTATTTACTTATTTCAGCAAAATAATTGTCTATATAATAACATGCAGAACTAAAAGGAATAATTAATTAATTTTCCAAGATGATAAGACTTTAATTAATTAATTAGCCCTAGCTAGACTTAATTAGAATACCATATATATTATAGAAAGTTGTGTGATTCTTTCTCTAATGCTGCAATACTCATTTCATGCCCAAAATCACGCACCTTTTTTTTTTTTAATTTATTGTCACCTTATTTATTTATACTTTTGGCACCTTATAATTATTTAAACCATGATACTACTATATGATAACAGTAATAAAATTGTTTGTTAGAGTTTGTCTGCTTCTTGTTGACTTATTTGGCAAATTTATCAACATACTTTTTATGGATAAATCTATTTTTCCACTCCACCTCCTTAATTTTCTTTTATTTATTTCTCTTTACAATTGAAAAGACATTTTTTTAAAAAAAATGAACACATTTTTAATCATATAGTAGGCTTTGAAGATGATTATTAAAAAAAAAAAAACATAGTCAGAAAAAGAGAAATAACAAAAAATATATATGGTCCCTTATTTTGGGTATAGATAATAGATTTTTAAAATGGTCACTTAAATATCACTTACACAGTTTTAGTTCTTTATATTTATTTATTTAAATTGAGCATTTTGATAACACAGTCAGATATTTATCAAACTCTGGTTGTTAGATTTTACAAAAAAATGTGAAAAATAGAAATAATTTTAATAGGAATTTACATTAAGAAATAAGAAAGTACAATTTTCATAGTTTAGGTTATTTTTTGGTCTATTTCAAGAGTCTAGTGCTACTTTCTGTTATTTTGGTCTATTTATTTTTGTGTATGGTTAGTTTCTTATGTTGCAATCTTTTTTTAAAAATTTGATGAAAATTTTGAAGTGCTTGTGGTTAAAAATATTACACTTCGATATGTTGTTGTAATCAGAAGTTGAATCAAATAAGGACTTTATTTTACGAATACATTTAAAAAATTAAAACTATTCAATTGATAGACCGTTTTGAACTTACTTATCAAAGATAACAAATCGTTTATTGTCATTTTCTAATTAGATAAATCAGGAAACGATAATTAAGGAACAAAAAATAAATATAAAATGTTTAAGAAAAAAACTATATAATCATTAATTTTTTCCTTTATTATTGATAATTCAAGTTATATACACTAAAGTCTAACCATATAGGTTTGTTTCACACTATTAATATATTTTTGTGATAACAACTTAAATTATTAGCCATTTTTAACCCATAGTTGTGAATGAGACCTTTGACCAGTTAAGTAGGACATCTTCTTCTGCATCTCAATAATTTCAAAATATTTATACTTTTAAGTTATATTTCTTAATTAGAGAAAATGAAAAATCCCCAAAACGATTAAAAAAAAAATTAAGGGCAGGGGATGGGAAAATAAGAAGGAGATTATAATGTGGAAAATCGAATCATCACCAATAAGATGCGAGTTTAGATAGTTAACCAATTAAATTATTAAGATTTCTCAAAATGATAATATAAAACACCGATGAAAAATATTGTTTTTTCTGGCAAACTAGAAGTCCAGTAGCTAGCAGTACTTGTTAGCTCTGTCTAAATGACAAATAAAAGCCAGAAATTGCTTGTGACTTTGTGTAATAAAAAGCTTAATAAATTCCAAAAAGTTATATGGACCACAAAGTAAGTTTTTTTAAAAAACATTTACATAAGAAGCTGTTTTTTTTGTCCATTCCCTTTCTCCAAACACAATAAATATTTTTTCTACATAATTTAATTAAACAACCAATTAAAAATCATAATCAAGTATCCGTATAACATTTCCCAATAAGATTAAAAAAAAAAAAAACATTCACTGAAACGAGGAAAAAAACATTCTTTTACTAAAGTATTTTTATTTTTTTACAAGACGTTAAATATATTGCATGCATCGAGGCACGAATAATATTAACATCCCACGCTTTACTTGGTTTCTTATAAATTTTGATTTTGATTTTTCCAACTTTGTCTTCTTAGAAGAAAACATGTCCAACTTTGTCACACCAAAGACAAAACTTTTCAACAAAAATACACACAACTAAATCTAACTTTCAAAAACATATTTAGAAATTTAAAAGAAAAAAGATAATAATAATAATAAAAAAGCTAAACCAAC
The DNA here is from genome assembly GCA_027704765.1 of Solanum habrochaites. NCBI lineage: Eukaryota > Viridiplantae > Streptophyta > Magnoliopsida > Solanales > Solanaceae > Solanum > Solanum habrochaites. The sequence goes on from JAKWJA010002497.1 coordinate 72,899,292, forward strand.
GATGATTTGATACACAAACGAAGCTAGAATTTCAGTTACAGCTTCTGCATATCTCTCGGACTTTGATAAGACTGAGTTATAGTTCCATTACCACAGGGGTAGGGGGAGGACTCTTCACCAAGAACGCTATAGTAATTAGTAGCTTAGAACACTATCTAAAGTACTCTTCTTAAGAAATCCACTTAATATATATAAATAAGTTATAACTCTGCATTTATCAAAATTCAGAATTTATAAACTCAAAACTCTAAATCTTGATACCATATCATTGTTGGAGCGATTCTCATGGATTAAAATTGTTAGTCATGCTTATTCTTCACATACCATCATTTCTTCTTCTTCTTTCTCTTGAAAATACAAAGCCACGACTTTTGATTATTCTGAACAACTCGATGGAATTAGTCGAGAGAATCATCATGGTCTAATAAATACATACATATCAAATCCATCGAACTTTTTTTTTACAGTACGATAGTTGTCTGTTTACACGGCCTAGCTGTACCTTCCGTCTTTTTTTTGGAATCGTCGATAGACATAAGAGAAACAACAAGATCCGAATAAGCACCAATAATATACTTATGAGTATGTTTCGGGTTAAGATTCAAGTAACACAACAATAGTTCATGCAAAAATCCCCAATTTGCTTTCACATTCGTTAACTCATGAGCTTCCACCATTTCCTGCATTGATCTTCGAAAATCCGAATACGGATCGGGTGAATACGTTTGTACAGCAACGCCGCCGGTGACAACTTTGGGATTTTCCGGTGGAAAATCGATTATGGAATTGGAGTTACCGGGTGAAGAGAAGAAGAATCGTTGAGAAGCGAAGATATTTGAGAAATCTGGAATATTAGTGTAATCGGAATCTTCAAAAGAAGTGAAAGTACAATGAGTGTTGTTATCATCTTCTTCTTCTTCTGTAGTTGTGGTGGAGGAATTAGTGAGTGATTTAGAAGTGGTAAGCCTAAGCAGCCCAGCTATCTAAGAGCCTAAGCCTGAGGAGAGTATCAAGGTATCCCGTATCTACGCGCCAGCGTTAGCCATTTAGCAGCTAGCTCAGCCTACTCGCTTTAAACTAGTTAGCAAATCACCTGTCACGTAGGCGTAGCCTGTATCCCGAAAAATCGGAGCTGGGATGTCTAAAACACAGAGTTGAAATTTTTGATTTTTTTTTGCTCTGTTTTTTCTTCCTCTGTTTCTTCAAAAGGGAGTGAGAGAATTGTGGGAAGGCATTTGAAACTTGGGAGGCAATGGTAGAGTTTTTTTTGTAGAATTCTTGGCATTTTTTTTGCTGGTCAGATGTTGACGGCGGCAGCGGCGATGGTGGTAGTGATTTGTGGTGGCGCCACCGTGGGCTGGCGAGGAGAGAGAGTAGGGGTAGGTGATGGGCAGAGAAAGAAGATAGATTGTGATTGAAGAGCACATGCATATATAAGTGCTTATATATGTGTTGATTGCTAATCACCACAAGAGGGGTTAATAACTTAACTAAATTATTAGTTATGTTATTAAATTATTGATAGTTTTAAAAATATCTTTTTATTTGATTAATTAATTTTAGATATGTTTTGAATTGTCATATGACATAGCAAGTAGTTTTAAATTTTTATATGAGTATGAAATTTTTAATAAAAAATCAAGAAAAGTATTAGAAATATTGTTAAATTTGACCAGAATTTAGGAGTGTAACTAATAAAATAAAAAAAACATTTTTAAGACAATCAATAATTTGTGGATGAAATTAAAAATTTACAACGAATTTATAAGTGTTCTCATACTTCTTCATTCTAAAATTGTGGCTTTAAGTAGTTAAAAAGATGATGAAAACTCATTGAACTCCTTTGATAAAAGGGATAAAGAATGATTAATTTCGAAATTATTTTTAGGATCAATTTATCTTATTTATTATTGAAATAATACTTATTTTAAAATCAATTTTTTCTAAATTGTAATTTTAAAATTAATTATTCTGAATTGTAATGTTATTTTTATTCATATTGAACACAAAATGAAAATATTAAAATAATTCATTTCAAAATGACTTACTTTCGACCAAACAAGCTCCTATAATTATGTCAAGTACCTAAAATGATAGATTTGCATAAAAGATTAAACAAAATGGAAATTCTTAGAAAGGGGTTAAGAAAAGGTTACTATTCATCAATTCATTATTGTATGCATTATTATTCTATACTTTTTCATTTATGCATAGTACACCCCTTTGAGATTATCATTTCATTAATGTTGAGATATTATTTGCAAATCAATGTCTATTTGCATATCAATGTGTCTTCTACTTTGTCTATCATATCGATTATATAACTTGAGATAAGAAAATTTGGAGTTGATAATTATATCAAGTTAACTAGTTAAGTAGTGAATCTAGCGTATATGTTATGAGTTTACGTGAATCTAATAACTTTTGCTCGTGTAATGTTTATATTTAATAATTTTTGCTTAAAAAATATATATGTAATGTTTAATATCATCGTGAAATCATTGTAGACATCTATAAACTCTAAAAATCTAAATTCACCTTTAATTTCCACTCGAATACATCAATTTTATCCAAACACGATAACTTGAAAACATCTAAGAAAATTGTACAGATTCCACTCCAATCAAAGGTATAACAAAGCCAACTTAAAAAGCCATAAATTGAAATGGGAATCCTATTCTAAGCCTAGCTATTATATTTAATTTGTCCATTTTAACTTTGTTCTAATGTGCATCAAACTTACTAAACGCCAATTTCCTCACCATGATTTTATAGATAAGTTTCAATCAATAGGTCCACTGGATATATTTCATGTCATTCCCTTCAAAAGCTACATTATGCTTGAAATTGTTTGTGGCCATAATATTTCAAACATAGTGGATTTTGGTATATAGTTGTGAATCTGTTAGTGAAACATATTCTTCTTAAAAGTTTATGTACGATGATGATGAATTGAACTTAAATGAAATACTATAGTCGACCTAACTTATTTTGGATTGGAATATAGTAATAATTGTTGTTTTGGCTCATAATTTTATAAAAATAATGAATCGTGTACATCTTAGATAAACATGTGAAAACTTATGGAGTAATCACCATCAAGGAGATGCAAAGGATCAGAAAGAAGAAGATACAGAGAATTATGTAGAATGAATAACTCATTCTAATTAATCTGAAAAAGCATCTCAAAAAATATTTTTACATTGCTATGTCTATATATAAGAAAGCTACTTTGCTAACTACCTCTTAAACAACTTTCTAACCTTCTAGAATAATTATTGTGTAAACTACCCTACTTCTATTAAAGAATGACAAAAGTTTCACATCGGTGGTTAATGAGATGGGTGAACTCCTTATAAGACTTGACAATCCTTTTCTCTTTGAGCTAGCTTTTGGGGTGTGAGTTAGGCCTAAAACCTAATTTCACATGGTATAAGAACAGAGTCCATTTCACCCGATGTTGGGGCCCTCCAAAATCAAAATTGCTTGAAATCAATGGTTAATGAGATGGGTCCTTTGGTAGAACTCCTAAAGCAAAAATAGGAAAAATATAATAAAAGGGAGAAAATATTTAATTACAATACAAACAATTTTATATATATAATAGATACACCACGAGAAAATATCTAATTACACTACAAACATTCATTTTATATATATATATAGTAGATACACCACTCCTTTGAATTTCATTCTTGATACTAGATACTTGTATCTTTGATACCAGATATATTCTCAAATACATATACATAGGAAGGTAGGCGAGCAAGAGAGTAACATGCATGTATCTTTGATAATAGGTATATGTATCTTTGATATCAGATACATTATGAAATATTGATACATAGCGAGAGAAGCGAGTGACAGATCAAGTATATTCTAGGAATCACACTCAAATACAATGTATCTGAAACAAATTACACCTAATAGCTCACCGTACTCATAAAAATACATTAGCATAAAGTGAAGCATAGTATCTGAAAGTGGATTTTATGTACGGGCTAGCCCACTAGATTGGCCCATATGATGGGGCAAGGACAACTTTAACTTTTAGCCCATTATTCCATTTAAGTGCTAGTGCTTTAGTTGTTGTAGTTACTAGTTATCTTGCACCTAGTTAGGTATAGCTTTTAGCCCATATTATTATTGATTTGAGGTTTAACTAATAACTTGTATACATGTATATCATCCTCAAATTCAATAAATAAACTAACTAGACTTAGCTTACTTTGTTATTCACATGCATTGTCTTTAGGGATGGCAACAGGATGCGACGAGACATCCAAATTAAAAGATTATACATATCTTCTTTTTAAAAAATAAAAATAAAAATTGTCATTCTGAATTAATCGTCCACATTATTATAAATAGTTGCCTTTGCAAAATCAAGATGAAATAGTTAAGTTTTACTCATTTACGTCTGCAATTAATTACAAACGTAACGAATTCGCAAAAATCCAACAAATAAATAAATTTAAAGGGTAAAGTAGTAAATTTATCCTTATTAATAATTTCTTAATAAACGTGTAAAAGAAAAAATGAACAACCAATACAAAAAAAAGATGGAGTAACTAATTAACGTAGAATCGAAATATGAAGGAAGCGCAGGATATATAGCATGCAATGGAAAAATAACAAGGTATCCATCATTTACACGAATTCCTTTCCCATTCGTTTAAGAAACTTGCAAGTTAGTGATTTGTGTATATTAATATTAAGATTATACTAAGTATTTTAATAATAATGTTATTTATTATTGTTAATTGTTGTATTGGGTTTAGAGTTATAAAATAGCAAAAATGTACATGAAAAGGAAAAAAAGAAAAACAAGAAATCTTTAAGGTATATATAAGTTCATTTGAATATAACCTATTTTTTTAAAAAAAAATATACTTAAAATAAGTCGTCAAATCATACTCAGTGGATTTATAAAAACGAAACGCAATAAGTCTGGTGAGGGTCAACAAGGTGCATTTGGTGGTAAAAGGATACAAGCAAGAGAATGGTGTTGATCAAGTATATTTACGAGTAAACAAATAGCTCGTGGCAATATGAACAAATTAAGGCCTACAAAAGCAAGGTTTGTGGGTTGAACTTGTCACAACTCACACGAAACTTAATGTGATTTAATTACCTCTTCTATACTATTATTTGTAGGCAACTTTCATATATAACAAATAAAAAATTCATTTGTATGCTATAACAAAGTTTGCATAATTGTGCTCCATAGCAACAAATAGAAAATCCGTATAACTCTCTATCATATACACCAGTGCAGTCGCAAAACTGGCTCATCCTATTGTGTGTCTTCAGCTCATAACTATTAGTGCAAAATTCAAGGTATCTAGCTATTAGATACAAGGATAGAATAACTGAGCAGTCAAACATCAAAATTATCAAGTTGTAAAAGCTTCTTAGAAAAGAATTGAATATTCAAGTTGGAAGACAATAGTGAGAAGAGCTAGAGTTAGAGTGTTAAAAGAGATTATGAGTGATCATATTGTTGAGTATGGTAGATTTTTTATTACGAAGATGAGATTTTAAGAACAAATAATTGGTCAATTAAGAGAGTTCTGAAACACATGGATCACTGATATTTCTCCCATGGCTTTCAAAATTTTACAACAAAACATTAATAAGTAAATGTAGTGTAACATATCGGAATAGACAAAGGGGTTTTTGAAGTTGTAGACAAAAGCTTTACATATTGTGTTGACATTGTCAGGTAGTTGCGGAGCTTGGCAGCTTAAGGGCATACATTGTCTCATGGTGTTGCTGTCCTACACTACAAGCAATAACCAATTCATGATGTGGCCAGCTATTATAACAAGGAAACCTACCTAAGGACATATGGATATGTTATTCAGCCAATGAACAATATGAATATGTGGCTACCATCTGTTAATCCAAAAATTCAGCCACTAGAAGTGAAAGAGTTACTAAGAATGCCAAGTAAAGCTAGGAGGAAGAGGCAATGGAACAAAGAGAACTGATAAGCTTAGCAAATGTGAAGCTATTATGACTTGTAACAATTGTCATACAAAGGGCCACAATGTCCTATTCCTCCGTCTGTTTCAACTTAACCTGCAACAACTTTTACTCAATCATAGGTAATTGTATCAATTGTCATTAATATTTAGTCTAATATATTGTATTATAATAATCAGTTCAGATCAAATAATGAAAATAGTAGGAGAAAGAGGAAGGGCCAGGGGAAAGGGAATGTCTCTTAGGATAACACACACAATGCCTCAAGAAAGACAAGAAAATGAAACACAAGCAGAGAGACGCTTCACCAAAACCAAGTGAATGAAGGCATAAATAAAGGAAAAGGCAGAGGAATAAGAATCAGGAGAATGCAGGCACTAGTGGTGGGCTATCTTCAAGACCTTTTAAAAGGCCGAGGATGATAGGATTTGGAGTATTAGTTGGTGATGATAGTTTTACTATGTTAATGTAACTACAACTGTTATTGATTGGTGATGATGATTTTTCATATACTTTTACTAATCTTTGTGGTTTATTTATATAACCAGAAATGCAAAGTAGTAGGATTGTTGACGTTGGTACAAGAGTTTCAATGAGGTCTGATGAAGTTACTAGAGATATTGACTATCAATTACTTTGGAGTGAAATGGAAGGGAAAATCACCCCTTACGAGTAATAGACTTCAATAAATGAAGGGTGAAAAAAGAATTCAAACAAGGCATGCACCTGCTGCTATTAATGAAAGCCAAATCAATTCAACTATAAGAAATAGTTGACTTTGGGTTGTTGTTCTTGTGTTATTTACACTTCTCTTGATACCAAATTATATTTTGGTGCATTATTGGGTATGAATTGTGTTTTGCCAAGTTTATTTATGCGACTTTTTTTTTTGTGACATTTAATCAAGTTGTATCAACTTCAAACTTTCAGTAAGAATGAAATAAAATTATCATTTTATCACAATGATTTTCATTCTAATTAGTCTCTTTTGATCAAATTTGAAAGGAAGTTGGCATAACAGATAACAATGTTCTATATAGTGTTAAATGATCACAGGTATCACACAAAATAGATGTATTACACAACCAAACATCAATGAAAATAACAATGTATTACACAACCAAATAAGCTTGCCTTAAACAAGAAAAAAAAAATGCAACTACAACAAACTTCCAGTGTATTACACGACCAAACATAAACTAAAAAAACAAATAAAACTAAGGCAATTTCAATGGCATACAACTATATTTTCCAGCATTCATATTCTTTTTAATTACTTAAATCAGAAAAAACACTGCGATAAATACTATGATAAGATTCCAATTCAAGATGTTACATTTCATCTTCTTCTTCTTAATTAGCTTATTATTACATACTTGATCACCGTTCTTCTCCAATAATTTCATCTCCTTCTCTCTACTTTTATAGAATTATAATGCTTCTTCCAATTCGTTAATTCTATTCACCAATGATGCAGATGAATTATATGAAAGGATAATAAATCACATAAATTAGATAAAATCTTTTTTTGTACGTGTACATTTTTTTTATTTGACAAAAACTTGGTGACACTATGTTGAGTCATACTTATTTCGCAAAAAATTACTCTTCTATAAAAATATCCATTCTCTTTTTCAATGATTTTGGATATTCTTTTATAATTTTTAAATTTCATGTTCAATCAAATTATAAAATAGTGTGGTCATAATGATTGTATCAGTAGATTTCATTTCTTAGCAAATATAATAGTCATAAAAAAATAAGACTTCGAATTTCTAGAACTCGCTGGTGTCTTCAACCTATAAACCATATTTATACCAAATTATCTAAATATACAACTTATTTTGTCATATTTTTTAAAAAAAATCTGTCATTTGAAAAAATCATGAAATTCTCTACTCTTTCCCGACCTATTATACATTAATGTACGATGGATATATCACTATACGCGATGTACCGGGACTTAATACATTACTTTACACGATGTATTCGTCGGATCATCACTATTCCTTATGTAGCGAGATGTTTGAGTGATGTATCCAAAATCAAGACAATCGGGACGTTGAATGTGTACCTGAAATTGAGATATGATGAATCAGGACGTTTTGGAATGTATCCAAATTTCACGAAATTTAAGGAATTTTTGTAATATAAAAAATAAAATAAAGATAGAATCAGAATATAATTAACTCTTAACGCTATAAAATTCGTGTAAGATTCCAAAAAATATTAAGATCTGTTGACTTGTGCCGTTTATAAGACTACCAAAATAACCATGAAATTTTTATCAAATCTTAAAAATTGCAACAAATTTGCACTAGATATAATAAAAATGAATAAAAAGCAGCATAAACAATACCTTTAAAAACAACACTAGACACGAAAATGAAAAAAATTACACCTCTAAAAATAATTTTTATATCTTTTTTCCTTTACAAAACTTGTTAAATTATTAACAACAATCAAAATTGGTCAATTTCTGTAAATATAAAGGAACGAAGTTGTTCAAAATATATTAAGGAAATCATTTCGAGTCTAGTCCAAATATATGAGGTTAGTTTTGTCATTTAAAATATAAACAGTAAAACATTAGGAAAATGACGAAACAGGTGCTTTATGTTTTTTTAGAGTGTAGGTTGAAAAAAAAAATCATACTTTTTTCGTTGTATTTAACAAATATAAATTTAAAAATTTACATTATTGTTAGGTGTCGTTTTATCATGTATTTGTTACATAATCTCACATATCAACAATTTAAACGAAAAATAGAGTTTTCTTCGGTTGATTTCTTTTGGTTTTGTTTATGGTTTTGTGAATTGTTTCGTTTTATTTATATTATTTGTGATAATAGAAGGGTATTTACGTCTCACTCGGCACTTGTGATACTCTTCGCTGCTGTTTTTGTTCAATCTTTTTGGTGGAGTTTCGATGCTTTTCTGGTGCAAGTCTAGTGCTGTTTTAGAGGTGATGCTCTGTTTTGATGTGTAATTTAATGCAGTTTTGGAGCAATTTAGCAGTGTGAATCTGGTCTAGTGTTTTGGTGCTACTGTGTTGTTGTTGTCTTGACTCTTGATGACTCTTTGTTGCTGTTATGGTGCTGCAATTTTAGTGCAATTCTGATATAATTTTGATTCTTCTCGATCAGTACGTGTAAATTTGATTAAGCTCTCCTCCATTTAGTTAAAGAGATGTAAATTATAATGTTCTAAATGAGAATAATTGCGTATAATGAAAAGTATGTGACTGCGCTTATGTATAGTATAGGTGAACAGCATAGTTTCTTCAAAAATTGCAACTACTGAATTGTGGTTACTCACTAGCTCAGGTATATGTGCCTGCAGTTAAAATTTCTGCAGGAGACAGCTCTTAGGGTAATTGGTTTCTACAAAAGAAAATTTCACTTTTATACCTTTTCCAATACTACAATAGTATTGTTTTCATCTTGTATCTAACTATGAATGTTACAACGTCCACTATTTCAAGTAAACCTCTTCTACTTACCTTAGGGTTCTTGCAAGAACCTGTTGGCCTTCTTGGGTGCTGCTAAAACCTCTGCTTTCTTTAGTGACAAGCACACTAGTCACCGCAAGACCTCTTCAGGAATGCTGGTTCGGCCTTGATACATCTAGCCTGGCATCTGATCATGGGAAGTAACAATGTCATCAGTCATCTGACTACCTCACCAACCACCTAAAGCAACAAGTCAGTCGGTCGTTGATGGAGACAATTAGCAATAATGTTATACCTTTTGCACTTGAACCATTTTACTGCATGCATCCCCATATTGGATAGGGAAGCCTTTCTGGTATTTTGAACCTTCAACTTTGGTGCCTTCATGCTCAAAATTGGTGCTTCTAGATTAAGGGATCAGTTGAAGTGCTGGAAGGTATACATTATGTGAAAAATGTTTGGTGCCAAACAGTGTCCGTTAACAAATGGCGGAACATAATTGCTCAACACTTTACCAAATCTAAAACATTAAATTAAGAGCCAGATTGGCATGATCAATTGATCGAGCAAATTTTGTTGCCCTTCACTGGCTGTTTCACAAGATGCAAACACATGACACATACAAATCGTAATAGAGACCTTTTTTAAATATCAACCAAAATTACATTCAAGCGTTGAAGTAAGACCGTACTATAGCCATTACAAGTCACTAATCAAAACAAATATTGTGTACACTGCCAAATGGCAGAGAAGATAACAAATAATACTAGAGTTCTACTTAATAAGTAATAGAGAACAAAGTTTTGTGCATTAGTGGGGCACATGTCAGCAAATATTTCAGCTACAAGTTAATCCTTGCGCCTAATAATTGGAAATTCTATTCTTCCCATAATTGGGAGTTCCACCATAGCTTGAAAAGTTTCTTCCTTCCCATCATTATCAATTTTAAAAAGGTAATATGTAGACGTCGCGAAGGACCACCCTCCAATTTATCTTCACAATCTTCCACAACTTTGCGTTCCTTCCCCTGCAAATTAATAATAGTAAAAATTCAATACATTGGCATCAACAGAATATAGACCAATAACAATAATATAGATCATACTATCATCGCCAAAGTTTGCTTGATTGCCATTGAGAAAGCGTAAACCTTTGATTCATCGCAAACTTAGGGAAATCTCTTCAAATTTAGGAGGGGACGATGGGAGTATGACAAGGTCGAAACCAGGGTATTCATCAAAATAATTATTCATCAAAATCAAAACCCTGTTAAAATACATACAAACACAGAGATGAAAACTGCATACAGAGTATAGAGAGATTATATTTTGGGGTATAATTCAACATAGTTATGAGTGATCTGAACAAAGAGTAAAATATAATTCGATAGTCACTTGTACAACAACCAAAAATGTGTTGTTCATAGAGCAGATTTTGTTATATACAAAAGTTATGCATGCACATATGTTATCACAACCCAAAAAGAACACTTCCAGTTGTAGTGGTAGTTGGCTGTGGGGTGACATGAAAATGTTATTAAAAAAATCAGTGGCAAAAATCTATAAAAACATACAATTCCAACCCATATCATCGAGAACACCTAAAACCAAAAAAAAAATTGTATAGACAAGCTGTAATTTAGTCATTGCAACTTCAATTCCAGCAAGTATTGAATTCTTTTCTCATTTGTTTAGGAAAACTGAGTGAGTGATTCGGAAATTAGCACTACCTATCAGGTTTAGAGTTTAAACAAGGCGAAAATAAAGTACAAACATGAAAAGCAAGCACAGGGAACTTTACACAGAAAGAAGAATATTAACTTTAATCCTGTCCCTAAAATCAATTTTTGGTACTTAGTGTAGAAGTGCGGAGTGCATTGATGACATATTAGGTTGTCCGTAGTCGATCAAGTAAATGAATTTGTATTCAAGTCATTTCCTATCAATATTGCAAAATGAATTGTCTGAGCAGATTTTGGTTTTGGTGTCTAGTTTTAATGTCCTACAAGTATTATTCTTCAGCAGTAGCAACATAGCCATCAAGATAAACTGAAACCATTTAAAGTTGTTCTTGTAGAGCAAACAATTTTCCACTAGAACAATTAGTGTTGTGTATTTATCAGCCTGAGCTTGCACCAACTGAAATACTAACTCGATTTTGTACCGTAGCTGTCGAATTATTGAGTAATTGGTTTAGACTTTTTGAAAAGAGTACTCAAGATTAGTATCCTTTTTTATTGTCAATGAGATGACATAATTTGAGTTTAGTAGTTTAGCCCGCCCATGGAAAGATCATGCAAGTTCTTGATATATTTGCTTTGAGAAAAAGAACAACCTCACTTTTTTTTGTTGAATACAGCAGGCGGTGCTAGTCAATGGAACTTGTGTGCACATATAAAGCAAAATGGGTAAGATTTTTGTGTGAAGAAAGATGGAACTTTGCAGGTTTTTTCTTGTATTGATTTGACTTAAGGGGAGAAAAGAAAAATGGGCAGCAAGCAAATAAAAGGCATGGAGAGAGAATAGGGAGGGGAAGAGAACAGAAAAGGTCAGCCTTCTAAAGTTTTCTGAATCCTTTTTTTACTGTTCCATTAATCAGGGATAGTATTACTCTAATTGTGTAAATCAAACGGAGGACATCATTCAACTCAGGAGAATGTATGTCAAACATACACAACTTTGATCTTCCCACAAGCTTCAAAATAATACCTCCCCTTCTTAAAGGGGTTAACTAAAGAAAATACAGTCAACTTACGCCTATAGAACTAAGGGAACACATGAAACCAAAATGCATAAAGCTATGCAAGGTGACGTGCATTTAACAGAAGGTTAAAATGTAAATAGGCCATGTGAACCTGCCTAATGTCTCTTTAAACAGCGCTCTTCCAAACACTTTTAAAAGAGATCGAGTTCAAATATGATGACTAAGTCGTGAGAATGATTCACCATCTTATTTCATAGGGTGAAGTGTCTCAGCTAAGCACACCTAACTTGCATTTTTATTGGATAGAGTATATACAGTATCAGGTTTATACGAATGTGATAATTGGAAAAAAGGATCTAAAATCCACATACATTAAAATCCTACACTATCCACTCCCAACCCATAAAAAACTAGTTGAGTTTAACCAGATTTACCACACAGAGATGCTAAAAGTGATGCAGAAAGGAGGAATGTGTTATTGGAATGTTAGTACATAAAATTCCGTAGCGTCTTGAGCCATATACAGAAAAAAGAAGAAGTGCATATTGAAAAAGGGATTCATGTATAACACACGAACATACTGAACTACACAAAATGATACAATAATAAAAACATATTCAACATAATGTTTAAAAAGAACAAAGAGATGGATAAAAATCAGGAAACCTACATTTAGGTCACCTGAATCCCATGTAAATAGAAAAGAAAGACCATACAACTGAGTGTCATTTTTAGTAATCAAATACTCATTTCATTCGGACCAAGAAAACAAAAACTTCCGTTTCCACCAGCACCCACCCTCACAAGAAGTGAACAACATCTGTTCAACCCTGCCCCCCACCGCAAAATATTTTCCCTGCTGCCCATGCACCCCGCACTAGGGCTAAACCCGCCTTTCCCCGGTTCCATTCCGTAGTTTCTAGTCTTTAACCTCTTCTCTCTCCATTTTCTTCTTTGGGTATTTGTTTGGTAAGCATCTATGTGACAGGGAACTCAATTGCATGATTTTACACTATAAAATTTAGAGGAACAAACAAGTTAGTTACAACAAATATCACAAAAAATTTAGAAGTAGTACATTTACAAGTCAACATATAGCTCACCATATGCACAAATTAAAGCCTACTAGATTAAATTATTGGCTTGGACAAAATACAGCCGACTTTTCACATAAGTTATATTTCCTCTCTCGTCTATCAGCAACAGCATCATAAGTTATATTTTCTCTCTCGTATCCTTAAGTTACAACATACAATTTTCATTGCAATTTTTTTTTTTTTTTTGGGAACGGTAACATTTTTCATGGCAATTGTGACAAGTGTAATAAGGAAAAGGAATGGTAAGAATGAACATACATCGCTCTCGTTTACTTGTTGAAAGTACTTGATAAAGGCGTCCTTATTTGGCCATTTAGTCCAATCATCGGAATCATAGCCGGAATCGGAAACATCGCCGGAAGATTCTTCGTTCCTGTTTTGATCTCCATCCTCAACCTTCAAATCAGATCCATCAGCCTCCGCCTCCAGTTTCAATTTCTTCTCCGGTGGAGATTCCCTTTCACTACTTCCACAATCACACGGCATCGACATAGTTGTACGTGAAACCCTAAATCAGCTGAATTTGTGTTTAGAGTAAGGGAGGTATTTTGGGGAATTGGGGTTATGTTTTGGGACAGTGGGGATATTTTAGGGAATTGAGGTTGTATATTTCTCTATGTATATTATATCGTTACAATCCATTTAACTGTGTGGATGTTTCTCTTAATTCATTTTTAACGTAATGTATGTATTTATTGTATTTATATATTTGTAGTAACATATTTAGTTAAAGGATATAACATATGTTTTCTAAATTTTATAAAAGGGTAGTCTTTCACCCTTGGAAAAAACTTGAGGAGAATAATAAAGCTCTCAATCTTTAATCATTTTTCTTTCCGTGTTAGATAAACATTTATATGTTTAGAACATATCTAACACGACTTGCATAAATGTTTAATCCGTATTTTTGTTACTGCATATATTACTTGCTTTAGGTATTATTATAATACTTTACTAGGAATAATAATCAATATGTTTCAAGTTTATATTGTTAATTTATAACTCTAAATTTAATACTAAGCAATATGATAGCACGATAGTTAGAATACGCGTAAGTAATTTCTTATTATACATTTTATGTACATAAAAAATCTAATATTGTATTAAATTAAACTTGAAATTATTTACTAGTTGTATATTAATTGAAACTAGTATAAATCCTAAAAAAACAAGTAGGAAATACATTTAACTCTTACGGTTCAATGTTTTCAACATCATGAGTTTATATTTTAATCTAATCTAACATTAATATTCATGCATATAATGTATTTTATACTCACCATTATTGCTTATTTAAACTTTTAATTTGTCATTTTATAAAATAAACAAATCGACATCAAATCTTACTTCAAATTTTTTTATGATAGTTTTCATCGGTCAATTGTCAAAACGTGAATTTTGTGGCACTTGAACAATTGTCTGAAAAGAATTATTTGTCATAGATACTTGATGCTGAAATTCACATTACCGCTAAGGGTCTTGGTGATAGTATAATCGAAGGACATACGACATCAAGTTGGAATAAAGCGAAAGCTATGATTTTCCTTCGTCATCATCTTGTTGAAAGCCTGAAGGTTGAATACCTAATAGTGAAAGATCCACTTGAATTGTGGATAGGTTTGAAAAGGAGGTATGACCACCTCAAGGCAATGGTATTGTCAAGGGCTCGTTATGAGTGGATGCACTTACAGTTTCAAAATTTTAAAATCGTAATTGAGTATAATTCTGTTGTATTTAGAATAACTTCCCGACTGAAATTATGTGAGGAAACAATAAAAGATGAGGACATGTTGGAAAATACACTAACTACTTTCCATGCCTCTAATATGATATTACATCAGCAATATCGTGAAAAAGGTTTTCAGAAATACTCTGAATTGATCTCATGCCTTATGGTGGCTGAGTAGTATAATGACCTTCTAATGAAAAATCACAAAGCCCGACCCGCTGGAAGTGCTCCCTTACCGGAGGCACACGCGATTGAAACACATGACCAGTATGAAATAAGACAAAATAATCGAGGTTAACACAATGTGCGTGGGCGTGACAAAGGCAAAAGACGATATAGTAATCGTCGAGGTGGTCACCACAACAAAAGGGAGAACAATATAGGTTCTAAAAATAATCCTTCTAAAGGAAAAGGTGATCACTGTCATCGTTGTGGCCTTAAAGGTCACTGGAAAAAAATGAATGTAGGGCGTCTGAGCATTTTGTCAAGTTGTATCAAAAAAAATTTGAAAGGAAAGAAAATAAAGGTGACGCCTCCTTTTCTAAAGTCCGAGTAGAGTCACATTTGACTTTCAAAGATGATGTTCAGGCAAGATCTTCTCAAAAATATAATGAGAATGTTAAGGCAAACTTAGCATTGCAAGATAATGTTTTTGATGGGCTCGATGATATTACTCATCTGGAGGCTGAGGACTTCTTTGGGGGATCACAACTAAGATTGATAATTGAGCTAGGAAATGAATAATGTTTTTATGTATTTTTAATATCTTGATTAAAGTTTATGTACTTAAGATTTATTTTATTAAATTTTGTACTTCTTATTATATATTTTTATAAATATGAAGATAAATAAAATTTTCCAGTCTTGAAGAAAGCAAAGACGACTAAAACTCGGGAGGTTTTTCTTTATTTTATGATCGAATTGGCTGGCCTTTGATAGCCCTTGCGCTATTCAGAGTGATGATGTAGAAAAACCTTTCAAGATAGTCACTGCAAATCGCTTTGGTCCCAAATCTTTGAGGTTGCTTTAACCAATAAACGTTGGTTACATTTCATTATGTTATTTGTAATAAATAATCGGTTTATGAACGAGTGCTCTCTGAGTATTTGGTCCGGCTCTGAACCTACGTGCCTATGACTTCGTTTCCCAGGAGATCCGTGCAGTGGAAGATCCTGAATTTGAGACTTTCTACACCTAAAATATTCTCTTAAACGAAGGTATTCATGCCAGCTCAAGATCCGCTACTATATTTTCTTAGTTGGGACAGAGCATCCTATCTTGTTGATTCTTCTTTCCCACTGCCTCGAGCTCTCAGTTGGATCCAAGATGAGTGATGGAGATATGTGTCTTCTGAACAGTGTCACAACTCATACGATACTAAGAGAAAAGAAATATTTCTCTTCTTTGATAATAAAAAAGACATATGTTAATACAATATCCGATAGTACAAAATTGATTGAGGGCTCTGGAAAAGCAGCCTTATTACTACCTGAAGGAACATTAATTTTAATTGACAATGCATTGTATTGTAGTAAGCCTCATAGAAACTTGTTAAGTTTCAAGATTATTCGCCAAAATGGCTATCATGTTGAGACTGCCAATGAAGGAAAGGTGGAATACCTTTATATATAACACTAAAATGAATGCGGATAAGAAAACTGTGCATGAAAAATTGTCAGCACTTTCTTATGGGTTGTACCATACAAATATCGGCACAGCTGAATCACATGTCGTAGTAAACAAAAGGTTTACTGATTCTAATGATTTTATCATTTGACATGACCGATTGGACCATCCCGGTTATAATATGATACGCAAAGTAATTGAGAATTCAGATGGGCATACTTTGAAGAACCAAAATGTTCTTCAATCAAAGAAATTCTCTTGTGCTGCTTGTTCATAAGGAAAGTTGGTTATCAAACCATCAGTGGCTAAGGTTGGAGTGGAATCTCCTGCATTTCTGGAAAGGATACAAGGTGATATATGTGGACCTATTCACCCTGCATGTGGACCATATAAATGTTATATGGTCTTGATAGATGCATCTACAAGATGGTCTCATGTGTGCTTATTATCAACTCGCAATATGACTTTTGCGAGGTTGTTGACTCAAAAAATAAGGTTAAAAATCTTTTTTCTAGATTATGCAATAAAACAATTCGTCTTGATAATGCTGGTGAGTTTACATTTCTCAGGCATTTAATGATTATTGTTTGTCCACTGGAATAACAGTTTAACATCATGTTGCACATGTTCATAATCAAATTGGTTTAGCAGAGTCATTGATTAAACATTTTCAATTGATAGTTAGACCTTTGTAGATGAGAACAAAGTTGCATATTTCGATTTGAGGGCATGTTATTTTGCATGCAGCAGCACTTGTGCGCATAAGGCCAACCAGTTACCATGACATCTCCCTGTTACAATCGAATTTTGGTCAAGAGCCAAATATTTTCCATTTTAGAATCTTTGATTGCGCGATATATGTTCCAATTGTTCCACCTGCCCCAAAGAAGATTGGGTATATATGGGTATGAATCTCGTTCTATTATAAAATATTTGAAACATAGAACTGGATATTTATTTATGGCAGGGTTTGTTGATTGTCATTTTGATGAATGAGTATACCCAACATTAGGGGAAGAACAAAAACAGTTGGGAAATGAGATAGATTGGAATTCACTTTCACTGTCTCATTTAGATGCTCGAATAAATCAATGTGAGCAAGAAGTTCAAAAGATAATTTATTTGCAGAATATTACAAATCAACTGTCGGATGCATTTACTAACCAAACAGAAAGTTGAATAATCAGCTGTTGGATGCATTTACTAACCAAACAGGAAGTTGAATATATAGCATATTGCATTGTACATATGAAAAAGTGGAACAGAAAGGATTGAACTCTACGTCAGTTTGTTAAAAGAAGTGATTTGTTGATTAGACACAAACATTATCTAACCAAACAGAAATACCATTTGTTTATAATGTTGTTGTTAAGTACTTATTTATTAAAAAAAGATTGTTCATCCTCTATTTCTCACTTCTGCAATCATCGTAGGTTAAGACCACAAAAAATCGCCTTCGAATTGTTGTCTTACTTTGTTAACTCATCCTGAGGAACATGCATTAATTCCTATGTTTCTTTTTGTATCTTCATCTTGTATAGTAGAGTATACAAATTTTAAGTAAAGTATCCTATATTTAAATGGTAGCCATCTTCTTTACATTTTATGTAATTGATCCTGTTAGATCAAGAAAATGGCTAGATTTGTAATGGAGAAATTGTACTTAGGAGAAGATTCTATTTTGCATTATTAAAAGGTGTGTTAGTCTGACATAGCTTAGTCAGTTAATATATGGCGCTAAGTTTATCATACAATCTTTATATTATTACATAATTGGCAGGTTATAACAATTGACAAAATCAAAAGAGGATGCCTAAAATGTGAAATGTACAATTAGAAACACAACGACATTTGGTACTGTTAATTTAGAGTCTTCTATTTGTGTTATTTGGGGGGGGGGGGGGGGGGGGGGGGGGGGGGGGGGGGGGGGGGGGGGGGGGGACAGAGGGGAAGAGATCTGCATAAAGTTTATGTGAGTTCTAATTCTTTACTCTCTGGATATATCTAATCTCATATTATTGCAGGTTTCAGATTTATAGCATTTATATGTTTCTCTCAGGTTCACCAGATTTCCTTTACTTACCTGTTTGAAAAATTATCTAGTTATGTCCAAGCTCCATAAAAAGAGTTCATACAGAATGTTTGGTACAATTATGGTGTGGTTTTAAGTGAGATGCAAACATACAACACATATATAAAGATAACAAATTCAACATTCCTTAGTCATAGTTTTCAAGAAAAAATAGCTACTGTAGCAAAAACAACATTAAAGAAATACAAGTTAATCCTGACTTCAAAGTCTATCTCAGCTATGCAAAAACAACATTAAAAAAATACAAGTTAATCTTGTTAGTTTGACTTCAAAGTCTATCCCAAATATGAATCAGAACTATCTACTCATTAAGCACGGGAAAAGACAAGCTCGTAACTAAGCTTCTCTTAACCCGAGCATAACCCCAATAACCCCAATTGACTCCCCAGCTATTCTTGATGAAATAATACTCCACGCCGTTGTCTACACCAAAACCAACAACTAACACTGCATGGCGCCCTCTTTTTGGGAAGTGAATGTCATCTTCTGTATAAATATCCTATCAAAATATATGAATCTAGAATAAGAAACATGGATTAAATAAGCACGAGAAATAAAAAGTTGATCCTTTCGAATTTTTTTTGTACCTTTCCTATATGCTTCTGAAAGCTCTCCCACATCGTTACAGCTCCACAAATTGGTTGCTTATGAATCAACTCTTCAATTCCTTTTTTATCCAACCGAAGATCATTCACCTTTTTATACTCTTTGATTTTGATTTTTTCCTGCACCAATTAGAACATGTAACACAATTGTAGACATGTATTGATTAAGATATATTCTTCTATTTACCACCCTATGGTATATAAATTGCAAAATAAACTGAACACAAAAAAACAATAAATCTAGTATTGGTTACCTCATTAGGTAGCCTTCGACAGGTTGTCCTCTTGGCAAGATAAGGATATGAGCTATCCGAATAAACTCCTTCCTCGATTGCATATTGAAAATATTTATTGTAATGACTAGCATAGCATCCTGTTTCTCTATGGTATTGAACATCTTTTGGCTCTTGGATTACCGTATATAGGCAATCAATTACCTGTTGTTTTGACAAAGGCTTCATTTTGTTCATCTTGATGTAGTATATAGCTGTGATGGCTTCCGCCGCGACAAAAGCCCAGCATGCCTCTTTAATGAACAAAAGAATGACACAAACACAAAACAATTGTTATATAATAGAGAAAATATATAAAAAGAAAATGAAAGTGTTGAGTTATCAACTTACGGCATCTCCCCTGGTCCTCCACTGCACACAAACACTCTTTCCCCACCCAAGACCAATTAAACTGCAATATAATAGTTTTACATTAGTAGATAAAATTACTACTAGTCGTTCCCCACATCACACAAACAATCTTTCCTTGTCTTCACAAAAATCTCATACTGGAAATAGTTGAAAAATGCACATCATGACATTTTGTAAAATATATTCATGAATATAGAGAATCATTTTGCCTTACATCTATCACTTTGATTATCACATATGATATACAATTAAACTAAAACTGTGTAATAAGTAATCTAGGTATGGGTAATAACAGAATAAACCAATCTCTGATTAATGACTACAACAATAACAACTAATTAATTAAGCACTTATCAACTATTTCCTCTTTTCTAGCCCAAGAATATAACATAAATTGAATCAAGAGAAATATACACATAAATTGAATCAAGAGAGACCATAAACTCTCACACCACAAAGCAAGAGAAAAGGAGATGTTTTCCTAATTAACTAGTCAACTTAGTAACTAACAGAATTTTCCCAACTCCATTATTCAACTTCTATTATAGCAAGTAGCCTTTTCCTTACTACAATTTGAGATTTTTTAACAAATATATTATTATAAGTACATGACTAGCTAGTTAAAAGAATGTAACGAGACTTACATCTGTGTCCTTGAAGAATTCAGCTAAACACAGGCGTGGATCTTCAGGTGATGATAAACTTGGTCGTGAAACAGTAACCTTCTCCACTGGTAACTTGCTGTAATCCGGTATGCTTGACATTCTGGGATAGTGGAACTATACGAAAAAAATAGATTGATATTAATGAGCTTTAAACTCACATCAAAAATATTGTTGTTGAATGTTAATCTTCTAACTGAGTTAGAGTTACACAAGCAGAGTAAGGAGAAAAGGAATGTAACAGTGAAAGAGAATGGCCAAAACTACTTCTCATTATCTCCAAGATTCTATTTATACACTAACTATTAGCGAAGAGATGACTTTGATAACTAACTCACTAACAAACTTATTAACAATCTATAACTAACTCAGTAACAAACTTATTAACAAACTAACTACATCAATTAATCATATTACAATATCATGACAATTATGCCATTGATTCTTGTATCTAAACTATCTATTATTCCTCTTCAGGGATGTGTTGGCCCATGATACATCTAGCCTGGCATCTGAACATGGGAAGTAACAATGTCATCAGTCATCTGACTACCTCACCAACCACCTAAAGCAACAAGTCAGTCGGTGGTTGATGGAGACAATTAGCAATAATGTTATACCTTTTGCACTTGAACCATTTTACTGCATGCATCCCCACATTGGATAGGGAAGCCTTTCTGGTATTTTGAACCTTCAACTTTGGTGCCTTCATGCTCAAAATTGGTGCTTCTAGATTAACGGAACAGTTGAAGTGCTTAAAGGTATACATTATGTGAAAAATGTTTGGTGCCGAACAGTGTCCGTTAACAAAAATAGGCTGAAACATTAATGACTCAACCTTTACCAAATCTCAAACATTAAATAAGAAGACAAGATTGAATGATTCATTGTCGAGGGCCAAATTTTGGTTGTTGCCCACTTCACTGGCTGTTTCACAAGATTCAAACACATGACACATACAAATCGTGCTAGAGACCTTTTTTAAATATCAACCAAATTACATTCAAGCGTTGAAGTAAGACCGTACTATAGCCATTACAAGTCACTAATCAAAATAAATAGTGTGTACACTGCCAAATGGCAGAGAAGATAACAAATAATACTAGAGTTCTACTTAATAAGTAATAGAGAACAAAGTTTTGTGCATTAGTGGGGCACATGTCGCAGCAAATATTTCAGCTACAAGTTTACTCCTGCCGCCTAAAATGGGAAAAAATTCTATCTTCCACATAATTGGGGAGTTCCACCATAGCTTGAAAAGTTTCTTCCTTCCCATCATTATCAATTTTAAAAGTAATATAGTAGGTAACGTCGCGAGGACCACCTCCATTTATCTTCACAATCTCCACAACTTTGCGTTCCTTCCCCTGCAATTAATAATAGGTAAAAGTCAATACATTGCACAACAGAATATAGACAAATAACAAGATATAGATCATACATCATCGCCAAAGTGTTGCTTGATTGCCATTGAAGCGTAACCTTTGATTTCATCGACAAACTTAGGGAATCCTTCAAATTTTAGGAGGGGGACGATGGGAGTATACAAGGTCGACCCAGGGTATTCATCAAAATCAAAACCCTGTTAAAATACATACAAACACAGAGATGAAAACTGCATACAGAGTATAGAGAAATTATATTTTGGGGTATAATTCAACATAGTTATGAGTGATCTGAACAAAGAGGAAAATATAATTCGATAGTCACTTGTACAACAACCAAAATGTTGTTCATAGAGCAGATTTTGTTATATACAAAAGTTATGCATGCAAATATGTTATCACACAAAAAAGAACACTTCCAGTTGTAGTGGATAGTTGGCTGGTGAGTGGTGACATGAAAATGTATTTAAAATCAGTGGCAAAAATCTATAAAAACATACAATTCCAAACAATATCATCGAGAACACCTAAAACCAAAAAAAAAAATTTATTTTTGAGGGGACAAGCGTAATTAGTATTGCAACTGCAATTCACAGCAAGTATTGACTTTCTTTTCTCATGTTGTTTAGGAAAAACTGGTGAGTGATTCGGAAATTAGCACTACCTACAGGTCTTGAGTTTAAACCAGGCGGAAAATAAAAGTTACAAACAGCAAAAGCAAGCACAGGGAACTTTACACACAAAGAAGAATATTAACTTTAATCCTGTCCCTAAAATCAATTTTTGGTACTTAGTGTATAAGTGCGGAGTGCATTGATGACATATTAGGTTGTCCGTTGTCGATCAAGTAAATGAATTTGTATACAAGTCATTTCCTATCAATATTGCAAAATGAACTGTCTGAGCAGATATTGGTTTTTGGTGTCGAGTTTTAAATGTCCTAAAAAGTATTATTCTTCAGGCCATTGTAAGCAACATAGCCATCAAGATTAAACTGAACCCTTGTTAAAGTTTTCTGTAGAGAAAACAATTTTCCACTAGAACAATTAGTGTTGTGTATTTATCAGCCTGAGCTTGCACCAACTGAAATACTAACTCGATTTTGTACCGTAGCTGTCGAATTATTGAGTAATTGGTTTAGACTTTTTGAAAAGAGTACTCAACATTAGTATCCTTTTCTCTTGTCAATGAGATGACATAATTTGAGTTTAGTAGTTTAGCCCGCCCATGGAAAGATCATGTGCAAAGCCTCTGCTATATTTTTCTTTGAGAAACCGAACAACCTCATTTTTTTTTTTTTTTTTTGTTGAATACAGCAGGCGGTGCTAGTCAATGGAACTTGTGTGCACATATAAAGCAAAATGGGTAAGATTTTTGTGTGAAGAAAGATGGAACTTTGCAGGTTTTTTCTTGTATTGATTTGACTTAAGGGGAGAAAATAAAAGGCATGGAGAAAGAATAGGGAGGGGAAGAGAATAGAAAAGGTCAGCCTTCTAAAGTTTTCTGAATCCTTTTTTTACTGTTCCATTAATCAGGGATAGTATAACTCTAATTGTGTAAATCAAACGGAGGATATCATTCAACTCAGGAGAATGTATGTCAAACATACACAACTTTGATCTTCCCACAAGCTTCCCAAAATAATACCTCCCCTTATTAAAGCGGCTTGATAAAGAAAATACAGTCAACCTCGCTTAGAAATAAGGGAACCACATTGAAACCAAAAATGCATTACAGCTATGCAAGGGTGGACGTGCATTAACAGAAGGTTAAAAAAATGTAAATAGGCCATGTGAACCTGCCTAATGTCTCTTTAAACAGCACTCTTCCAAACACTTTTAAAAGAGATCGAGTTCAAATATGATGACTAAGTGGTGAGAATGATTCACCATCTTATTTCATAGGGTGAAGTGTCTCAGCTAAGCACACCTAACTTGCATTTTTATTGGATAGAGTATACACAGTATCAGGTTTATACGAATGTGATAATTGGAAAAAAGGATCTAAAAGCCACATACATCAAAATCCTACACTATCCACTCCCAACCCATAAAAAACTAGTTGAGTTTAATCAGATTTACCACACAGAGATGCTAAAAGTGATGCAGAAAGGAGGAATGTGTTATTGGAATGTTAGTACATAAAATTCCGTAGTGTCTTGAGCCATATGCAGAAGAAGTGCATATTGAAAAGGAATTCATGTATAACACACGAACATACTGAACTACAAAAATGGTACAATAATAAAAACATAATGTTTAAAAAGAACAAAGAGATGGATAAAAATCAGGAAACCTATGTTTAGGTCACCTGAATCCCATGTAAATAGAAAAGAAAGACCATACAACTTCAGTGTCATATTTAGTATCAAATAAATCCATTTCATCGGACCAAGAAAAACAAAAAGTTCAGTTTCAACCAGCACCCACCTCACAAGAATTGAACAAAATCTGTTTCAACCTGCCCCCCACCTGCAAAATCATGTTCCCTGCCATGCACCCGCATAGGCTAAACCCCCCCTTTACCCGTTTCCATTTGTAGTTCTATGAACTTTTAACCTCTTCTCTCTCCATTTTTTTCTTTTTGGGTTTGGTTTGGTAAGTCAGATTCTATTGTGACAGGGAACTTCCAAGTGCATGATTTACACTATGAATTTAGAGGACAACAAGTAGTTGTACAACAAAATATCACAAAAAGTTAGAAGTTAGTAGTACATTTGACCAAGTCAAATATAGCTCACCTATGCACAAATAAAGCCTACTAGATTTTAAATTATTGGCCTTGGACAAAATCCACCCGACTTTAACACAAGTTATATTCCTATCTCGTATATCAGCAACAGCATCATAATTATATTCGCTCTCTCGGTATCATTAATTACAAACACATACCCAATTATTTTCATTGCAATTTTTTTTTTTTTTTGAGAAGCTGGAAACATTTTTCATTGGCAATTGGAAAAAGTGTAATAAGAAAAGGAAAAAAACAAATGGTAAGAAGAACATACCCTCGCTCTCTTTACTTGTTGAAAGTAAGGATACGGTCGTCTGATTGGCCATTAGTCCAATCATCGGAATCATAGGCCGGAATCGGAAAAACATCGCCGAAGATTTCTTCGTTCTGTTTTGATCTCCATCCTCCAACCTTCCACATCAGAGATCATCAGCCTCCGCCTCCAGTTTCAATTTCTTCTCCGGTGGAGATTCCTTTTCACTCCTTCCACAATCACACGGCATCGACATAGTTGTACGTGAAACCCTAAATCAGCTGAATTTGTATATTTCCCTGTGTATATTATATTGTAATCCATTTAATTACGTGCATGTTTCTCTTAATTCATCTTTAACGTAATTATGTGTTTATTGTATTTATATATTTATCGTAACGTATATAGTGTAAGGATATAACATATATATGTTTTCTAAATTCTATAAAAGATTGTCTTTTACTCTTGGAAACACATTTGAGGAGAATAATAAAGCTCTCAATCTTTATAATTGCCATCACCATTTGTCTTACCAATTAAGGCCTATTTAATTTGAAATTAATTTTTTCCTAAATGTTAATCATTTTTCTTTCCGTGTCAGGTAAATATTTATATGTTTATAACATATCTAACAGGACTTTCATATTTTAATCCGTATTTTTGTTACCGCATATATTACTTGCTTTAGGTATTATTATAATACTTTTACTAGGAATAATAATCAATCTGTTCAAGTTTATATTGTTATGTGATTATTGATACTAATTTATAACTCTAAATTTGATTACTAGCAATATGATTAGCACGACAGGTAAAACGCATAAGTAATCTTATTCTACATTTTATGTGTCATAAAGAATTATAATATTGTATTTTAATTAATATAACTTACCACCCTAAATAAAACTACGGACCAGAGAAGCAAATAGGTCGGGAAGGAAAGAGTCTGAGGGTCGCGTCGACAAATTAAATCTTGGTTGGTTCCACACACCACTGAGAGATTGGAAATATATAAATCTTTCTGCATTATTACTAAGCTTTGATATTAATTGAAACTAGTAATAAATACTTAAAACAAGGAAATACAAGCATCCCTATTTGGCCAAGTTTGCCAATCATCGGAATCATACTCAGGCTCTTCATCAGCCTTCAAATCAGATCCGGTTTCATCTTCATGTTTCAATTTCTTTTCCGGTGACGACTCCTTTTCATCCCTTCCGCAGCCACGCGATCCACACGGCAACGACATACTAGTGTACCTCAAACCCTAAAGATGAAGTTTGCTTTGTGTGAGCTTTTTGTATGTTTCTTGTGAAAGAAAAAAGGTCTTTTTTGTCCCCATTCTCTGAGCTCCGAGAGATTAAAAAATATTTAAACTACACTATGTTTTCTATTTTAAAATATTTTTAATTCAAAAATATCCAAATAGTAGATAAAGAAATACTACTTCTTTCTAACCATTACTTAAAACAAGAAAAAATAAGTAATCTTCTTTCAATTTTTTGGGGATAGGATCGACTTAAATATGTGAGATAAATAAAAATAAAAAAGTTTGATATATGCCTCAATGCGATTTGAATTTGATATATATAATCATTTGTTATAAAATTAGTATATATTTATTTTTTATCACGTTTAAGAACAAAATTTTCTCATCTTAAGAGTCAAAGGTTCACTTGAACACCCTCAATTAAAAAAAATTATATTTTATATGTAAAGTCAGATTTGAATATTTTGTGTATATAAATGAAGCCCCCACTACAACTGATAGGCATTACCCAATGGTCCATGGGTTCAAGTTTCAACGATCACTCAGTTTGCGAGTTCAATTTTATATTTTATAGTTTTTTTCATTTTTTTAGTATCGATACCTGAGCAAAAAAGCTCAGATGTTTTTTTTGCCCCTATTGTTTATGTATTTATTTTTTAATATTCTAAACTCTATTAATAAAAATTTTATGTTCGTCATTGACAACACCCCCAACCAAAAAAGGCGGATATCGAGGATTTATACAAGCGCCTACTGAAATATATAATTAACTTTTGCTAAAATTGTAATTTGATAGGAAAAATTGTTCGAATGATATGAGAGACAGTCAAAACATTAGTCTCAATATCAAAAAGGACTGATCGATTGCCGTTCAAAAGAGATCCTGAAGACTCGAACTTTTTGCTAGCTTTTGAAACATGGACCGAAGGAAAAAGGAAGACCAAACAAAGTCGCGATCAAAGCAAAGAAAAAGATGCCAAAAAAAGATTCACTTTAGCTTCTAGCGCACACCGAGAATGAGCTCCAGATCGGAATCCTCTGGTGGAGGAGTCGGGGGTTGGCACTTGACTGAACCACCCTTCACCCGATGGAGGAGAGTAAAACAGATTCACAGCATGCGTTAGGTCATCCGCGAACAGATACCCAAAATGTAAGGTGACTTTTGCCTGCGAACTATTTCAGAATATAGAAATATTGAAAACGAAAAAGGCCAATTTGCGCTTGAACAAAGTTGGTCTGCTAACGAACCCCCCTGGTTCCGATTGGAAGTGTCATTTGTAGCGGGAATTGATATATGTATTTGTATAAATATAAGATGTTTTTTTGCTAACTGCGCCCTTCGCTCAATGACTATTCATTATTTGAATACTCAAATAAATAAGCATAGCTGCTAAGAACTATGTTTCGATCTTTCCATTTTTGACTCATTTCTTGGGTAAAGTCTCCTAACTATATTTAAAATGAATTGGTTATCTATAAAGAGAAAGAAAGTTTTCTTCTAGTTTCGCTTCTTGCTCTTCCAATGTAGAAAGACTTGTCGAAAATCGCCGGTTGAATTGATCCGAAAATTTGTCTTGATTTCGATTCTATTACGTACAAGTCAGACAGTCAGGCCGTCTGATAATTGATTTTGTATTCAAGTGTCTGCAATTGACCACGCCCCAACTAGAAAAGGTGGATATCGAGGATTTATACAAATGCCTACTAAAATGTATGATAAACTCATGCTAAAGTTGTAGGTTGATAAAAGCGGAACATAAACTAAGAAAAGTTTACCTATATTAATTCAGAATGTTAATTGATTAATTAACGGGTTTAATTCGTGTAACAATACAATTTGAAAGTCGCTCAGAAGAGACATATATGTTCCTTCCGAACAAACACTTCAAATCCCAAATATCGTTGTGAACATATTTGTGTTATCTCCTATATTCAGGTAAATAAATAGGACAGTAAAGAAGAAACAGAAAAAACATAAAATAAAACTATCCGAGTTTAGATAAGTATCAATTATGTGTTCTTAAAAAATTTAATTTCCTCAAGTACCACGATATTGTAGATTAATTTCTCCCAGCATAAAGCTGATTAAATATTAAAAAAGTAGTGGTATCTCAAACTTCGATAATTTTAGCAAACTTAAAAATGCAGCAACGAGATCATATACAGACTCAATCGATCGATAATTTTATTTGTAAGAGGAGAAAATTTTCATGTGTCACCTTTTTTACTTTATTGTGTGTACAAAAGCTACAAATAGTTTGTTGCCGTGAAAATCAAGAAGCATGATTTTAGATAGAAAAAATTAAAATTTTTAAATTTTCAAATCAATTTATGTTGAAGAATTTAAGGAGAGAATAAGGTAAAGGACTATGAAAAAAAGAGAAGGAATCATTTTTTATATATGAAAAGGGATGTCGTATACACTTATACAAATAGAAAAAGTCAACAAATTAATTGTAATCAAGATTTGGTGGCGAGTGGTAACTAAAATAAACTATAACTAATTAACTAGTATAAGTTTTTTTAACCGCGATATTTTTTCATATAATAATGGGTTGTATTTGTTATACAACTTTCGATAAGTCCCTTTTGCTCCAAAATCAAATTTTACAAGGAAATACTTGTACAAGGTAAACTATTACTCGGTAGATTATTTCTCTTATAGTATCCTTTTTATTAAACACTATTTAATATTGACTACATTTTTCAAAGCTTAAATTTAATATATTTAAAGGATAATATTATAATATTATCTTTATTATTTATTGTTTCTTAAAATATGTGTCACATTATTAATAGATAATTATTATTGGACACAAGAATAATACAATTGATAAATTAGATTTTAGATTTTAATTGATTTTTAAAATTATTAAATATAAGGAACATAGTAAATACAATTTTATCTATGGTAGATTCTTTTAATAAAGGGTAAAAAAATGGAGAAACTACATAAAATAGATCATAAACAAAATATTATAAGTTCATACTCAATTTAAAGTAATTCCGAAAATACTTATTCTCTAATAAACAATTACAGCTCAAACACATTCATTAACGCTTACAATTTTCGCTTAACTGATATTAAAATCAACATATATGTATTAATATCATTAAAACGAATATTTTTTGTCAAATTGACACTAAATCAGTATCATATATTAAATTGATATCATTGAGACTAATAATTTTGCTTGACTGATACTAAATCAGTATACTATATAGATATCATTAAGTTTTGTGGTAAAAATTACTCGTATAGTATATCCAATAATGTTAGCAAATAGTTACTATCTTTAAAGAGATTTAAGTTCACTACAACAAATATTTTTACGAATTCGATAGCTATACTTCTTGACTTCCTTTCCTGAATATAACAATCTTAAAACAAAGCATAACTCAACAAATTTTAGACAAGAGTTGAACTCAAAGCTCCACAAAAAGAATACTTCCGTCCAATTGATAAAAACTCTTTTTTTAAATAACTTTTTCCTCTTTATATTTTTCTTTGCATTTCTTGATAGAGACTAACTTTTTCCATACTGTTACTTTCTCTCGAACCATAATATTATTATTTGATTAGATCATCAAATCTTTTATTTTTCTTGAGATTTCTTCAATGTTCAGTTCTACACACATCTTTTTTTCCGTCCAATTGATAAAAACTCTTTTTTTAAATAACTTTTTCCTCTTTATATTTTTCTTTGCATCTCTTGATAGAGACTAACTTTTTCCTTTTTATATTTTCTTGTTGTCTCTTAAGACGAATAATTTTTGTTTAATGAAATTTTAAATTAATATCATATATTATATTAATATCATTAAAATTAATTATTTTGTTTAACTGATACTAAATCAGTATACTATATAAATATCATCATTAAATTTTCCGTTAAAAAATTATTTGTATAGTATAGCCAATAATGTTAATGAAAAATTATAATATATAGAGAGATTTAAGTTTACTACAACAAATGTTTCGATAGCACTTCTTTGGCTTCCTTTCCTGAATATAACAACCTTAAAATAGTGTTATAACTCGATAAAACTGAACAAGACTTAAACTCAAAGCTTAAAAAGAAACACCTTCGTTCAATCAATTAATAGAACTCTTTTTATCAACTCTTTCCTCTTTATATTTTTCTTTGCCTCTCTTGATAGAGAATCTTTCCTCTCTATTTTTTTTCTTGTTATCTCTTTAATCAAATAAAAATTTATCACTACAGTTGAAAAATAGCTGACACATAGAAAGATAATAAAATAGTAAAAATAAATGACCTAGAGATCAAATTAGATTATATAGAATAATAGTAATGGTCATGTGAAGATTCTACTTGGATAGTAAATAGTAGATAAATAACCTAGAGATTATATAGATCTTATAGAATAATAGTAATGGTCATATGAAAGGTTTTCATTAATTGTACATTATAAGCCCAAACACAAACCCATATTTTACACAAACAGTAATTTCTTAACCACACGGTAACTAAGTATTTAACCTATTGCTATAGCACAACCTAGAGATTAGGATTGTTGTTGACTCCTTTCATTCATCCGGGCAGCTACGGTCACAGAAGCAGCTACTCCACCAGGAGTGGTGGACATGTCTTGTTTGTTCCGTAGCTCCGCCCCTACCACTCCTTCTGCATCCTGCCTCGTCGCTGCCTTATCCGCAGGCAATGCCTTAGTAGCACCCTAAGTAAGGTAAAAATTGAATATATCAATGACACATACTTGTTGTTGCATTGGGATATATTAAATATGTTACTAACCGATAAGACATCTCCAAGCTTAACTTTGTCCTCGTCTTTTATCATAGATTCATTATACGCAGCAGCCGACTGAGCAGTGGCTGCTACGCCTCCAGGAGTGATAACATTGCTGCCTGTTGCGCGTACTTCAGCTGCTTGGATTGCTGCTGCGTCGCATTGATCCACTGGTTTGCCCGGAATGGTTTGTCCAGCCGCTTCAAGAGCTTCTCCTATAGTGATTTCTCTCCTACTGCCTCCGCTGGTGGCTGCTCCTGTTGGCTGTATGTATTGTGCAACTACCTGTACCTCATCAACAAATATAGGATTTCAATACCAGAATTCAGAATTTTTATTCGAAAAATAATACATTGTGCATGAAATTTGAACTGAAAATTTAAAGATGAGTTTTGAACTCCCTGCGCCACTAATTAAACCGACCTCCAATCGGTGAACCATTTGTTAGATTTTGAAGCCTGATTAATATTTAATAGAATGTCATATATTAATGTTTACGCATTTTAAACTCCGTGATGAGGTTGCCAGGAGGTGAGGTTATAGGGCGGGAGCCCCCATCTGAAGGAGGGGTTCTGACAGCGCCCCGACCCAAATTTCAAACTTTACTATTTATCATATATTTATTCTCTATAACCTAAAAAAATATTTTAAATTATTAATATATATATATACCCATCACCGTGAAAATTTACTTATTACCACAAAATATTGATTTCTCTTTTTTTCATAAAATCTCTCATCTCTTTCTCTTGAAAATTCTTATATTCTTAATTCTCAAGTATCGATCTTAACATCATTTGGAACTATGATTGTCGTAATTTGGCAACCTAATCAAGTTGCGCGCAACACATAAATAGTAATTAATAATGAAACAACTTTTACCTGTCCAGCAACTGATTCAGTAATAATATTAGCACCAGGAACCGCGGTCCCAGTAACCGTAACACCCTCTCTAGCAGCAACATCAGTAACATCACCCGGTTGAACCAAACCGGCGCTCACGTTAACATTAGCAGCTGATTGCATTGCAGCCGCTGGACCGCTCTTTTGTGTTTTCCCGAGCACGGCGGTCTCAGCGCTCTGCATCATGGCTGCATCTTCCGGCTTAACAGCTTTTTCTCCTAGCTCACCAGAGACAGCAAAAACGTCGCCGTATTTGATTGGATCGGCTGCTTGATCACCTTGTTCCCTTCTTGGTTGTTGTTGACTCATTTTTTTTATTTTTTTTGTTAAAATTAAAACACTTAGCCAGATGTGGGATAAAAATAATTTATATAGATCTGTATGAAAAGAAGATTGAGGGATTGTTTGTTTGGATGGAGATGAGGGATTTTGTGACAAGTGGCTATTTGAAGTAGTGTGGTGGCGTTAAACTACAGATATGGCAAGCCACTTGTCAAACTACTACTATTATCATCTACACCATGTGTCGTGAACCAAGATAACTCTGTAAGCATATCTATGGACTAGACGTGGTAAATAAAAAATTCAATTGATATTATTAGGTCGAATAAAATATTGGAAAGTTTTATATATTCATAATTCAGATTTAACTTTTTTTGTTAAAAAGGTTTAGGATTAGAAAAAGTTACGCAAATTATGTCGAAATTTTGATCATTACTAGTTATTTTTCATTCTGTTTTTTATTATTTTAGTATCTCATCCTCTTCAATTACCTTTTATATTATCTGTGTATTCTCCTTATATTAATGTGTTATTACTTTATTATGTGTATTTTAAGTTATAACTTTATATTCAACGAAATTAAACAAATGGAACTTTGATTTTTTTTAAAATTATATATTTGACAATAGATATACATATTTTTAAATTTATATATTCGACAATAAATATATATAACAATCCTTGTATCGGAAATGGAAATCGAGTTTGACGCAGCTGGTGTGTATATATGACAATCCTTGTATCGGAAATGGAAATTGGGTTTGACGCAGCTGGAGTGTGTTATTTTTAAGCATGGACCTATATGTATGGGTGATTTCGAACGAATTTTAGTAGATTTTGTTTGAATAGTATTTTTTATATAATAAATTTATGAAATATATATACATATTAAATTGAAAATCAAATTAAATCATTATTAATATTTTAAAATTCCATACTCATAAATTAAGTAATTTTATTATTATAGCTCGTTATCCACTGCGCTTGTATATTTTCTTCTATTATATTAGTCTTTTAAGTTCATACAGCTAATGTTATATTGACAATGATCTGATTATGTTTCCGTTTTGTTTGAAGCGTGTTTCTTATACAACAAATCTGACTTGGATAAGGAGCATTTCAATCACGTGAATTAAAAGTTATAAAAATATGAAATTATTATTTTTTCGACAAATAACCAGTACAAAAAATTTCTTTTATAAAGAGTTCAAAGCCAAGTGAAATACTAATTTCTATCTAAAGAAATTATATTTTCTTATTTATTTAAAAAAATTATGCTTTCTTATTTATCTGAAAAAATCAACTTGTATTTGTCTTTTACAAATCTTTATGAACTTCTATTAGACTCCTTCTTTTGCCATACTTCAAAACAACACTTTAACAAAGCTAATATTCAAAACTTTCTTCTCGAATATGGTTAATTTGAACCCTAATTTGCACCATACAACAAGAATTACGTGACACCAGGGTGTATTTGATAGGAAGGGAACATTTTGTACTTACGTCTTTTTATAACACGTTTTGAGTAAATAATTAAGAAGTTAAGTCTCAATTTATGAGATGCATATAATTAAGAAGTTGTAGTTGTAATCGATTTTGTTCTTGCATTGGGTTGCCCTTTGGTTAAAAAAAACACACTCTTATTTAGTAAAATATTATTTTCGGATTGAGCATTATATTATTTATTACATGATATAATTAAGAAGTTGTAGTTGTAATCGATTTTGTTCTTGCATTGGGTTGCCCTTTGGTTAAAAAAAACACTCTTATTTAGTAAAATATTATTTTCGGATTGAGCATTATATTATTTATTACATGATGCAGCAGCAAACCTTATCTAATTTACAAAGTATGGGACTTTTACACAGCTTAACAACTAATTACAAAGTGCCAGAACAAGAAAAGGAAAAAAACTAATTAACGAAGAAAATATTGTACACATTGTAAGCCAAGTTTAATTATGAACTTTTTTCATTTAGTCTTGCAGCTGCAGCCACAGATGCAGCTACTCCACCAGGATAAGCTGTTAGGGTTGGATTATTCCGTAGCTCCGCCTCCATCACCCCTTGCGCATCTTGCCTTGTCGCTGCTTTATCAGCCGGTAATTTTGCAGCCGCGCCCTATAAAAATGTTTGATATGTTTAAGATCACGAAATTTAACCATAATGAAATTGCTAGTGTCTTAAAAGAGTCGTACAGTTAAGACATCGTTTAATTTGATTTTATCAACATCTTGAGCCAATCCTTCATTAGCTGATGCTGCTGATTGAGCTGTGGCAGCTAATCCACCAGGGGTCACGACACTAGAACCGGTGGCTCTAGCTTCAGCCGCTTGTATAGCGGCTGCATCGCTCTGTTCCACCGGTTTCTCCCCTGCTGTAAGGGCTGTTGCCGCCAGAGCTTCTCCTATTGTTATAGGTGCTTCCTCCACATCTCCTCCTGTTACTGCTGTTGCTGCTGTTACTGGAAGAGGCTCAACATATTGCCCCAATACCTACAATTATCATTTAATTGTCTCAGCTAACATCTACGCAGCACATATATAAACACTTAAATTTATATAAAATTGACCTGTCCAGCAACTGATTCGGTAATTATACGTCTACCGGGGAGTTTGGTTTCAGCGACAGTAATGCCTTCATCACCAGCAAGTTGAGTGGTAGCTTCATGACTAACAAGTCCACTTCTTTCGTTTTTGGCGGCAGCAGACTGCATAACAGAGGCAGGACCACCCTTTTGGTTTTTCCCAAATACCATGGCTTCAGCACTTTGCATCATGGCTGCATCTTGTGGTGCAATTGGTTGATCAGCTAACTCACCTTTTACATTAAAACAGTCTCCGTATTTTAGGGGCTGCTCACTTTCAGGCCTTTGAGGTTGATCTTGACTCATTTTTTTTCTTGTTGATATCTGAGTGTGTATGCTTTATTTACAATTTATTTCATCATGCTAAAGGGTGACATATATTTCGATTATTTTCTTCTAGAAAGTAGTTTTCGTGTTAGAGATGCTCGAGGAATGACACGTGGTGGACTACTTGGAAGCAGGAATGGTGACTCAGATTGGCAACTTTGAGATGTTCTTGAATAGACAAGATAACTAAATGAAACTTTAGCCTTAATTGATAGCGATAAACAAAACTGAAAACCCACAATCTACATAGATATAGTTATTAAAGAAAAGGCTCAAATATATTATCAAATTTTAAAAAAAGACTTATTTATATTATTAGCTAAAAGTTTAACTCATTTATATCATTATTGTTAAAAAAA
Source organism: Solanum habrochaites (assembly GCA_027704765.1). Lineage (NCBI taxonomy): Eukaryota > Viridiplantae > Streptophyta > Magnoliopsida > Solanales > Solanaceae > Solanum > Solanum habrochaites. The sequence goes on from JAKWJA010002497.1 coordinate 72,934,755, forward strand.
CTCATTTATGCAATTACTTTTTAATAATAATTTTGTAAAATCATTTTAACACATGACCAATTTTAATCGACTACGTTATCAATTTTTTTAATTAAAAAATCATAATTCGAAAAAAAATTGAATTAATCCTTTTTTTTATTTTCTTATAAATAAATTAATAACGTAATCAATTATAATTCGATTACATCATCAATCTTTTTAATTAAAAAATTAAATTTTTGAATAAAAATTGAATTTTTTAATTAAAAAATTGACATGAATTATAATTTCCACGTGTCAAAAATGATTTTGTAAAACCACCATTAAAAAATGACATGAATAAGTTTTTTCTTTAACAATAATGGCATAAATGAGCCAAACTTTTAACTGGTGACATAAATGAGCCTTTTCAAAAAATTTAATGACATATTTGAGCATTTTCCCTAGTTCTTGTGCTGTCAATTTGGCAACAATCAGAGTACAAGCTTCTTGGAGGCAATTGCGAGGAGAAAGCATAACTAAACGACACAATATTTTCTTATTCAATACGAAAATTTACACAAGGTCATAATCTGAGCTAATGTTATTCGAGTCCTGTGGGTTCATTATACTCTAAAACTTGCGCGGAACACCAAGAGTTTGGTCACTACTGTCTAGGAGGCAGGAGCCCCACAGCTTACCTCCAAACCATTTCCTGCAGATTGAGAATCATAAGTTATTGAATTGAAAACTTTGCCTAATCAAGTGCAGAACTGCAAAGAATTTGATACACTAGCATCGACATTAAGTTAAGAGATTCAAAATTTAAGAGTATAAAGAACATCGGTTTTCTAATGTGTTCTTGTCTTCTGAGTTTGAGTATAGTCGTCCAATTTCATAAACTTCAAGACACTATCACTTCCGAATCAATATGATATTAGCATAATAAACATAGAAGGGAAATCTCACCATCTGGATCAAAGAAAAAGGCTTGTTTGGTCTTGCCATCTGGTTGTGCCCTCTCATGAACTTCAATTCCTTTATCCTACATAACAAAGTTTTGAGAAAAGCAGTTATCAGCAGATCTATTAGTCATGGATAACCCAGAATTGAGAAAGAAAAGAGACTAAACTTCCATCGCTAAAGGACTAATTTTCAATTGCTTCACTTCACCTCATATTAAGAAGAAGCAAATGCTTTTGTTTCAAATAGTCAATACAAATAAAACAAGTGGAACAGCTCCAGCCCCTTGAGAAACCTCAAAGATGCAACAATTAACCAACATTTCTTCCTATCCCTTCACATACTCATTCAAAGGGACCTCGTTTACACAACTATATTTTCAAATTGGCAATACAAGAATTAACATCATCTAGAAAGGTAAAAAGGGAAAGTCATGGATAAAAAGAGACCAAAAATCATATTGACACCAACACTTTGACATCAGGGCAGAATACCAACCCTATGAGCTAAGCTCCCTCTGTACGCCTGGTATCAGGGGAAAGATCGGACCACAAGAGTTTATTCTATTCTACACAGTCTTACCTTGTATATCTAGTTGTTTCCACAACTTGAACCATTAACCTCCACGTCACGTAGAAACAACTTTACTAGATACGTTAAGACTCTTATTCAACACTTAGACATCACTTTTAACATAATCATTCAGGAAATACCAAAAATCTAGTACTCAATAATCCAATTCTTGAAGCTAGCATTTTCTTTTAATTATAGTAAACAATTAATTTAGGGTAATTTTAAACAGAAATTAAAATTGAAACCAGCAACAGCTCTTCCATAATACTTAAATCAAACCCCCCAAAGAAATTAGCCACATAAAACTTTCTAAAGAAACTGGAAGAGGATTAAAATCAACCTTGAGCTTCTGAACAAAAGAATCGAAATTGGAGATGGTGAAGCAGACATGGTGACCTCTGGGCAGATTCTTCGGGTCGGCAATAGCTGACGTGGCACTCCATGGACCTTCTGGAAGCTTCGTAGTCGGGTCTCTCTCGATAAGGTGAAGATAAAAAGACGGTGCCAGCTTCAACCATATCACATCAAATTCAAATCTTGGAGCTTCAACTTTCTCAAACCCAAATATCTGCAGACCCATTTTCATCAAACAATCAATTTTACTCTAATTTAAACAGAAAAATCATAACACTGATGTGATTTATGAAACTTAAGTAACGAAATTTAATGCGTTATCAAAACCTCAATGTAAAATTGGGCTAGGCGTTTGATATCAGAGGATTCTCGGGAGACGTGATTAAGGCAAGTACCTTGAGCTGCCATTTTTGTTCTTGATTGTGTTTAAGAGAATTCAAGTAGAGTTTCGCTACCCATTTAAATGGATATTTATTTGGGAAAACTACCTTAAACATATTTTTAGATAATTACCTATTTTATCATTAATAAGTATTTTTTTATCGTATAGAGGATATTTATATGAGAAAATTACGTGGTTTAGCAAATTTATACTACTGAATTACTCAACATAGTTATAGTTTACTATAATTATCATATGCGATTAATATTATACATTAATTATGTAGGTTGACTTTGAGTTTATATAATTAGTCACGTTTTTATATGCATAATTCACCAGAATATACAAATACAAAGGTATAATATACAATTATCTAATTGATATACATATACAATTCACCTCTCTCCCATTTTGTGCCCTCTCTCGCTTGCCTCTCTCCTCTCTCTCCCAATCTCGCTCGCCTCTCTTCTTCCTCTCCCAGTGTTGCGCCTCTCTCATCTCTTTCCCAATCTCGCTTGAATTATCTAATTGATACACATATACAAGTCACCTCTCTCCAGTCTCTGTCCTCTCTCGCTCACCTCTCTCCTCACTCTCTTAATCTTGCTCGTCATATATACAAATACATATATATAATATACAATTATCGAACCGATAAACATATATAATTCACTTTTCTCCAACACTTTTTCCTCTCTCTCGCCTCTCTCCTCTCTCTCCCAATCTCACTCGTCTTTCTCATCCCTATAACATATAGCTGTGAATTGTAATTATCAAACTATAACTATGAAGAGTAATTAAACTATTTTTAAATGGTTATATGAGAAAGTTTTTCTTTTTATATCTAAATAATGGTATTTTTGTAGTTAGAATACACTAAAATAAAGAGAGATGCGAATAAAATAAAAAGGAAAGAGAGATATAATATATCTCAAATACACAATAATATATCTCAAATACATGTGAATATCTAGTCTTATTCACATGTATTTGAGATATCGTATGTATTGGGACAAGGAATGCTATTTTTCTACTAGATGTCGTATCTTGTAAACATATTCCGAAGTTTTAAGTCATCAGCGGGCCCTTAAAGTTGTTCGCATAATTCACTTAGACACTTCAACTAATACTAGTACCAATTGAACACTTTCACCTATATAATAATCGTTTCTATTAGACATTTTTTGATAATCAACAAAAAATGTAAAGAGTGTGTGATACACTTATGGTGACGTGGCAACATGAATAATTAAAAAATAACATTTGGCATTGGGCCCAAAAATTATAAAAACACACACATTTAAAATCTAATTTTTTAAAAAAGAAAAAATGAAAATATCAACCTATTCTACCCCACGTTACCCCACCCCACCCCAACCCCCTTTCATCTTCATCTTCTTCCCCAAAACATTCTTTCTCAAATTACAAAATCTTATTCTTTTCAAATAACTTCAAGATTAATTTTTTTTAATACTAAGAGTGAAGAAGAAAGAAAATTTTGTTGGCGGTTATTCAATTCTACATCGATGACAAAATGAAATTGATAGCTCCAAATTTATTTCTTTCAAAAAATTTTATATCATTTTTGATAAATTTGATGACCGCATATGAATTTGAGTAAAAAATTTTGTTTGAAAATTGTGATAAATAAATATCGGCTAACTATTTTTATACGTAAAAATCATTTATCTTTTTTCATATTCTTCATACTTGTTCCTTGTTTTTATAAGATTTGAAATAAATCATACGAAAACTTTCTTTTAAATCTGAATCTTTATAGTTGATTTTCATTTATCTTCATATTTGGAAGATATAAATTTTTTGTATATAAAAAAAGAAAGAAAAACAGTGTTGGAGCTAAAATGAAGAAAGTTGTGTAAACTAAATTATGAAGAAGATGATAGATAGAGAGTGGGGTGTTTTCTTTTTTTGAAAAAAGTGTAAATAAAGAAGAAAATATTTTTTAACTTAGTTATAATGTCAAGTGTCAATAAAAAATATAAGAAAAAATAAAAAAGACATTATTTTAAGTCTTTTCACGCGCTTCAGGTTTTAGTGCAATACACATTTTTTGTCATATCAACATTTTCTGTATAATAGGTACATGTTTTGAATAATTTAAGTGTTCAATAGATACAAGTCTCAGTTGAAATATCTAAGTAAATTATGCGGACAACTTTGAGGGGTGGTATATGACTTAAGCCTATTCCGAATTAGGTTGTATTGACTATTGTCATATAAATACTTTTGTATGTACCAAAAATAAATTTTTGGGTACTTTTGTTCTTTGTAGATAAATAGAACATTGTTTGCTTTGGGAAAAGAATACTTTTTCTCCAACTTTCTAAATAAAAAGTAAACGAATTTCATTCTCTACAATTTCAATTGCAAGAATTTTTTTTTATCATATTTCCTTTTTAAAAAAAAAACTATACTAACTAATGGACTCATCTTATTTTTATTTATCAACATAGTTTGACTAGACATAAAAGAGAGAATAATTTTTATGTTTGACTAGGCACATAGAAGAGAGAAAAATCTTTTAATCATTAGATCAATTTATATCAAAATATTGTGTATTATATAAGCACATCACTAAAATTTATGTTGTAGTTATAAAATTTAGAGAGCTAGTATTTTTTTTAACGGACCAAAAAATTAAAATTAATTTTAAAAATAACTAATTGTTGTAATAAATAGAGAATAATTATTATAAATTTATAATTAGCTCAAATTGTATCAAAATGTTATGTGATTATAAAAGTGTGTTCATTAAATTTAGAAAATTAAAATATTTTTAAACGAACTAAAAATGAAATTATCCACATAACTTAAATAAATTATTAGTTTAACTTATGAGTTACTTAAATGAAGAGTTATTTGCAAATGACATTTTTATCTTCTTAAGTTATTTATGAGTTACTTGAATTGACAGTTATTGAAATAACAATTTTATCTCGTCAAAATATTATCTAATTTATATGATTTTCGAAAATAATATCTCGATCTCCGCCCTTTACTACCAGGAGCCTATTAGACTTCCCATTATACTTGCCCTATGAGTATTTTTCATTTCTTGAATTTCTCAAATTTTCTTAACCCAATGGAATCAATGGACCATTAAACATCTCTTTATCACTAATTACTGACAGTTTGACAGATTTCATCAGTTCTACACACTTAAACCTCTTTAATCTTGATCATCTAGTTTCAACTTTAAAACCCCTCTTCTCTTCATTTCTCTGCTGCTGCAGCAAAAATCCATTGTGGGTTTTCTTCGATTTGGCCTAAAGTTCTAACTTTCAACAGTAAGTTTTTCGTTTGTTCTCTGTTTTGATTTAATTTTAGCCTTTGTGATACCCCCTGCTGTTTATTTCGAAGTAAATTCAAGATTCACTTTTGTTTTGGGGCACATTTTAACAAAGATCAGAGATTTTAGTTAAGAAAAATGTAATTTTTTTTCATCTTTAGCCCCATAAGATGAAAGAAAAAGAGATGGGGTTAGTTGTTAGGGTCCAAATTAGGAATGGAAGGTAGTAAGCCTTGGTAAGGTGCTGAAGCATTGTATAAATGATTTATTGCTTTTGAGTAGAACTCCATTTTAGAAATGTTAGTATTAATCATGCTCAAACCCATGATTGTTCCATTTCTGGTCATGAAGTGGGAAGAGAACCAAGAGGTCTAAGGTTCGAATCCCAGGTGGGCCGGACTTGTTAGGAATGTGTGTTAGTGGGAGGTAACAGCTCACGGTTGAGTAATCAAGGCGTGCGTAAGCTGGACTGGACAACATTGTCCAAAAAAGGGATCTTTCATTTCTGGTCATGTTGCTGAAAGTGCACGACAGAGGGGGAAATGCAAGACGGGGGTGGTTGGTGAACTGACTTCTTTTTATTATCTTCGTCAAGTATCTAAGAGATGAGTCTACTTACACTGAAGGAGATACTAAATATTAAAATAACTATAAAGGTAAAGGCAGAAAGTAGAATGACACTAGATGTTTTATACTGGTTGGGATTTAATGTGGATCTTAGTCCAGTCCCCTCTGGTTGCAAGGGTGTTCTCTGTAAGCTCTTGAAGTTTGTCTTGTACAAGTCCTATGAAGTGTGATTCCCATGTCTTCACTCAATCTTTCTCACTCTTGATTGATACAATGTCTCACCAACAATACTTTTCCTCTCCTCTTTTTGGATACACAGTTATATTAAACAAGAAATATAATGTTGGTTAAGAGTAGAGCAATGGTATTTGAGAAGGTTTAGACTAGTGTATATCTTCTTCATGTCTTGTTTTCTCCTTTTATAGTTCCTTGATCTAGCCGTTGAGGTCTTTGACAGAGATGGAGACCCCCTATGTTGCTCGGGCTCTTCGAAAATGTCGATGGATTGTGTGTCGGATACTGAAGACTCCATTAATGGAGGTTTGAAGTGTACTGAATTACAGAGAGAAATCAGAACAGGAAGGAAGAGGAGAGAGACATTGAGAGCAAAAAATTAACCTTTACATTGTAGCTCAATATCTATTTATAGACCATCACATTGTAACTACTTTCTTAACTAACTATAAAAGCTTCTAGAACTTTCCTAACAACTTTAACTAACTCACACCATACAGCTTGTTCAATCACCTAAGCTGATCAACACTCTCCCTCAAGCTTTATGACTGAAACACATTCCTCATTCCAAATTTGCTCATCAAGGTAGTATGTTGTATCTTTCCAAGACTTTTAGTTAGTAGATCAGCCAGTTGATCCTTAGTGTTTATGTGTTGAGTTTTCAGCATGCCTTGGCAAATTCTTTCTCTAACAAAGTGACAATCAATGTCAAAGTGTTTTGTTCTCTCATGAAAGATTGGGTTAGCTGCAATCTGGATGGCTGCCTTGCTATCACAAATCATATTTAAAGTGTTAATTAGCGAAAATATGTGATATTTGGTTTTATATTTTCTGTTTCAAGTCTCTAGTATCTCACTAGTCACTTGTGTACAACATTCAAGCTGTGCAGTTCCTCTTGATTCTTGTCGATCTTTTTCAAGCAATGGACGAACTTCGTTTGGTTCTTCATAACTATAGAGCAGTATACTACACTGTACTTTGTTTTTTTTGTATCAATTATAAGAGTAAACTTAACATTTATTTTGTAATCATGATTCTTCTCTCTTGGATGGTTTCTTGATCGCCAGGTGGTTTTACTTTTATAGTTGGCAACACAGTGTATTAGAATAATGGGAGTGAGTCTGATGTTTCGCTTTATTACATTTTCCTCAGCATAGAAAGTTCTCCAGCTTCTATATCAGGATTCTTGAACATAATCTGTGTGTGCATCTATTTCAAGTTACAAATGAAAGTGAACGGATTTGATAATATAACACCTCATTATGCATGAATAAGAATGTGTAAGATTGTGATACAGCAAATAGTTCAAAGCACTATTGCATAGATCTTTGTGCATCATACTAATAAAAAAACAAAAATAATTTAGCATCTTTTCATGCTTATAGTGGAAGATGGTGAGAAGATTAGCACTTCAGAGGCAAACGATACCTGCATAACGGATGGTTTTCAACTCAGGCCTGTTGCATTGTTGGAGTCAGGAGAAGGCTTACCTTACGCTCCTGAAAATTGGCCAAATCCAGGTGATATTTGGACTTGGAAAGTTGGGAGAAGAGTGAAAGCTTCAGGATACTTTCAAGATAGGTACTTGATTGCTCCACCAAGACTTCAAGAAAACCCAAGAAAGAAAATGTGGTTTTTGAGTAAGCTATCTCTTAAAACTTACCTCAAAACAAACTACCCGGAAACTGATACCAATGCATTTTTCTCATCATTTGTTTGGGAAGTTCCAGCTGATTTCAATGCTTTTTTCACGTCGCCTGAGGGCAAAGGTTAGTAGGAGGATTATCAAATTTCTGACACTTCTTGATGAGATATTTGGACACTATCACGTATTATTAGGTTTTCCTGAGATATAATTTACTGTTAAGAGATAAATAACCTCCCATTCTATGATTACACAGTGCTGTCACTTGGCTCTCTGTCTTTCTGTTTTGTTCTCTGTATAGGATCCTTAGACTTTAAAATTTGCAACCATACTAGCATAATGATTTTTACATCTGTTCCATTCTCTTGTCTAAGCATGGGGTAATTACTTAAATGTCTAGAGCTGCCTCAAATAGCGTTATTATTGTTGCTCTTGGTTATAACTGTTTACGTGCAGTACCCTCTTCATCTTGAGTTGATTAGATTCTATCATACTTCTTTCCAAAGCATCATTCCTGTGACGTTACTCGTTTACTTTTGCTGTTAATCTAATGCTGGATTTTTCTTGTATCTCTATTCTTTTTCCTTGTTTGGAGACACCTGTAATCCTTTATTTTGAAGAGTGCAATATCCTGCAGGCATTAATTTTTAACACATTAATAGAGGGTAGGACCAGGAATCTTCTCCACACCCTTGACTTTCAACATGGAGCCCGTGTGGTTTGATGAATTAAAAGTAGTTAATAAGCGTCAAAAGCTTAGAAATACTTTAAGTTTTGCAACTTGATGCTTATTAAGGCCATTTGAGTTTTTTAAATAGAAAAAAAGCTTACACTTTTTTTTTACTGGTTTTACCATCTTATAACAGCCTGCAATTGCTCTGTACTAAAGATCATAACTTTATGGGAGTGAATCCTGTAAACATGAAGATGCACCCTTCAGATGTAGATCATGAGGAGGTTCTTTATCTTCATATATTAGTCAAAAATAAATAAAATAAGACAATCTTATTATTAAAATAAGGTTTTGTGTTCAACCTATCTTTTTCGTAAACTAGTTGAAAATAAAAATAGTGATAGTTTTATTTCAGATATAAGTTTATGTTCAAGCATATCTTCTTAGCTAAGATAAGAGCCAAGTACTCTTGAGAGTTCTACTAAATTCATAACGTGCTAGCCTATAAATAGGGTAATAGGATCTCATACTTGTTTAAGACACTTGAATTGTGTACCATATTATGAATGGATCCCTTCCTATTCTTCTATCTCATCCCTCCTATTTCTCTATATCTCTCTCATTTTTTTCCTTCTCCCTTCTGGTGCTCCATCAATTCTGGTATCGGAGCTAAGAGCACAATTCATTACACTACAGTCTACACTCTTCACTTTTTTATTTTGATAATCGAGGAATCAGTCTATGACCCGCCCCTTGGACCAATCACAACCTTCTAAACTCGGTGGATAATGGGCCCGCCCCCTCTACCCTTCTCCACTTAAATACCGGGCTTCGGTATGAGGCTTGAACCTGCAACCTAAGCCACAAATCCTCCACCTTTTGCTACTCGAGCTAGGCCTTGGGAGGCTTACACCCTTTACTTATAAAAGAACCAATCCGTCTACTTTCCACAATTTAAATAATCCATATCATTTAACCAACATCTTTTTGTGTAGTTTTTCAAGAGTTGTAACTCCCTATCCTATAGATATGACAGCATCGCGGCGAGATCAATGTAAGCCAAAGTGAAGTGGGGAAGATGGACCTTGGAGTAGAAATTTGGACAAGACGACAAGATAATTGAAGTGGTTGGAACTTGTTGGGGGGTTCAACAATGCAATGGCACAACCAACTTGTCCTTTTTTTTAAGAAAAATAAATTCCGGTCTTGATGACTTGTTTGTGTTTCCAAATGGGTTTGGACAAGCCAAAAGTGCTTATAAGTTATAAAATCATAAGTGAGGAGTAATCAACTTATGTTATTTGGTTGATTTGGACTTATAAGCACTTTCAGTGTCAATACTAAAAAACCCATAAAAACTGACCACTCCGTTGCTTTTTCAATGCATTTTTAAAGGAAAATTGGCGGTCTTTTAGAAAAACCGACCCAAAAATGTGCGAAAACTATAAAAAGCTTTTTTTTTTTAAGAAAAAAGAAAACTGACTAAGTCCCTCGGTTTTCAATTATTATTTTAACGATAATCCAGGGGCTCCTTTGGTTTTTAAGTGCAAAATTGCAGTTGAGGAATATAAATTATAAACAGCAGAAGTATTCCATCAAAGTGCATGTGTGGTCTAGTAGTAGAATTGTTCAATGTCATAGCAAATACATGCGTTCAATTCCAAGTAGCTACTCATTGCTCTTAAACATAAAAAAAAATTAACCTGGTTGGTTGTTTTGTAGCTGTTAAAGATGTTGATTTGAAAACCCTCAGTCCATTTACAAATATTTGGATCGTATTAGTACATAAGAAACCAACTGAATAGCCTTGACTTGGTCTTCACTTTGTCATGATACTAACAACAAAGATCCGGTTCCAATTTTCTATTCGACAATTAGGAGAACAAAAAGTAGTTGCTTTCTGATATCCATGTTGATTGTTGCCTTTATATTTGCTTGATGTTTAGTTTTAAGACCTTTTTGTGGAACATGTTGAGTCACATATTAACTTATCTATTATTCCTTGACATTTCTATTTTTACAATTCACATTCTTTTACAGCGGAACCTTTGCCTATTTCTCAATCACCTAATCCTGGAAATGCCCATAAAACTGGCCAATCACCCAACTCTGGAGAGGCCCGTAAAACTGACAAATCAGCTAATTCTGGAAAGGTTCGTAAAACTGGTGGAGGAGGAACTTCTTCACGGAAAAGGAAGCCCAATATGAAGCAGGAAGGAAGGTATTTATGGAAGAAAGTTAATTCTAACATCACCAATACCGAAGTTTCTAATGCACTCCTAGTTAAGGAAGAGAGTGTAGAAAACAATGAAGCACCAAATAAAGTGCAAAGTTCTTTGTTTGACAGTCCTGTGTCTGATGACAATGCAACCATTTCTCCTCTAAACTTCCACCAGGAACTAGCAACTCCTCTCAAGGATTCTCCTCTCGCAGTAACTCCAGAGGATTTTGATAACTACATTAGTTCACTTGATGACATTCTACATTTGCCTATTCACGGAAGTCCAAGCATTATTTCTGGCTCTTGCGGAGAAAAAGAAATGACTGGAGCTCGAAAGGAACTTGTTAACCTCCTACGTATTGGTTTTCCTGCTTTATTTAACTCTGACAGACTTACTGAAGTTGCAGCCTTGTCTTTGGAGCTGCAGAATGAACCTAACCTCAGTGATAGAGAGCTTTCAATGCTGAAGCTAGTCCAAGAAATCCCACTAGCCAGCAAAGATTTCCTAGAAGCTAAGCGAGTTACTAAACAAGCTGACAAATTCTTTGCTGACCTCGAGGCTAAAGTGACTCATGTATCTACGCTAAGGGATGATTACAATGCCTCAAAGAAAGAAATAGCTCTACTTGAGGTTGAAGATATGTCTACTTCCTCAGCTATACAAGAAATTGATGATAAGATTGCCATATTGCAATCACGCCGAGCTGCATTAGCTAAGGTTGCCAACAGAACCAACAAGAAGATGGCTGAAGCGAAATCAAAACAAAGGATGGTGATGGGCCATCTTCCAAAGATGGTAGATGAAATTCAGGTGGCTAACTCCGAAAGCTCAGAATGGAAACTCAAGAAACAAAAATCGGCAGAGAAGGAAGTCGAGATATTGACCAAATTTGCTCCACTCAAGGGGTTCTCCATCTAATTGAACTTTCTGTTGTACATTTTAGTTCAGTATCTGTTGCTATATTTGTGTTTTCAAGCCTCAGGAGTTTGATCTACCCTTCTTTGCCATTAGGGATTTTCTTGTAGGTTATCTAGGTCTCATGAATCTCTGATTCAGAGAGACGGGGGAGGGGGAAATCTCTTATCCTTTATTTATTTAGAACTCTTGTTCTTTTCATCCTATGTAGAACTCATTCAGTGTGATGTTTCTGCTGTTGTAATAAGATATGTTTAGGAGGAATCAACTAGCCAGAAGTGAAAGGCAACTGACTTGCAATCAAAATGCCACAACAAAAACATCATTATTGTGCCTTCGAGGTCTACTGGTCAACGAAATCAGTTGATGCCACAACAAAAACATCATTATTGTGCCTCCCAGAGTGAGGTCTAGTGGTCAACAAAATGAGTTGAAAGTTACGAGGTTTTAGGTTCAACTTCTTGGGAAAGCAAAAGTACTTGGTGATTTCTTTTTGTTTGTCCAAATTTAGGTTGATAGAATCATCCAATACCTAAATTGGTGGAAAGTAACAAGTATGATATAGAATCAATTGAAGGGTACACAAGTTAAATTGAGAACATTAGTATTGTTATGTAACAAATCAAAATGTTTATCACCTCTAAGGTGGCTGTCTTCCTTTTATTATTATTTTTAAATCACCAAAATTAAACTTATATTAAAGTAGTAGGCAAAGACCTAACGTGTTGGTCGTTAGACATTTGGCAAGAAAAACATAAATATCTTTCTAATATTTATGTTTTTCTTCGGGGTTGAGCTCGTCATATTGGATTTGCTTAGTATGAGTTATTTCTCTTGTGTGATTTGCGAACTATTGCATAAGAGTAGAGATTTTACCTTGTGCGCACTCAAAGAGTAGTAACTATGATTTCCATGTCATAAATATATACTCTCGCTTGATACTAAAGTGTCGCAACTCTCGCTTAAGATCGTTTGATAGAATGTAATAGAAAAATAATTATATATTATTTTTATATATTATTAAGTATCTGATTTGTTATGTTTTTAATCTATATATATTTATTTGGTATCAAAATATGTATAACTATCATGAAAATTTATGATATATTAATAATGTGATACACTAGCATAACTAAAAATACAGTTTAATTCTTATAACCTTTTTCATCATATTATGAAGAATATTTTTGTAAAATCAATCAATAATATTCTTTGATATTCAATTTTAGAAAAGTGTGTACTATATTTATACGAAATTAAAATTGATTCGGTTTTTTCTATTTTGGTTCGATTTAATTTGGTGTTTTTAAATCGATTTTTTTGTGTGAATAAAAATAAAGTGGAAATATGATAAAGTGTTAATGTTACATGTGCTTAATAAAAATAAAGAGAAGGTAAATATGTGATATTATTTTTGGTTTCTCCCATACCTGAATAAATAATGAAGAGAGCAAATATAAGGACATACAATGTATGAGAAGGTACATAAACAAAAGCTAACAAACGTTTTTTAGTTGCTACAATGAACAAAAGCTAACAAGTGCTTGCTATAACAATAGTTCCAGACTTAATTGTCATTATAATGTTATATCAGTAAAACAATTAATTGACCTAAAGGGCTAGCTGAAGTAAAAAGTTTAAATGGGTCATGTAAATATTTTTGAGTAACAAATGTATAAGTATAATTAATTAAGCAATATAATTAAATATTTTTACATTTATTTACTAAAAATTTGATTCTTCGGTGCACCGTAGTTTCAGGACCCTTGCATCGAACTCCGAATCGAAGAATCGATGTTTCGAAAATAAAGATTTGACACCGACATCGAAGAACCCAAATAATTCTTTCGATTCGATTTTTCAATGTTTCAGTATTTGTGTCCACCCCTACCAAAAGGTGGGGGAAAAGGAAGTTGAACCTCTAATGGACCTGTACACATAAAGAACTCTCGACGTCGAGAGAGATTTGATATTTCGAAGTAACTCATTGAGTGCTTTCTAAGAAGAGTTTGGAAGAAGAAAATGAAATACGAACAACTAGGGGTGTCAAAAATGAACCCAAACATAGGTAACCCACACAAAATTTTAGGATTGAGCTCAAGATAATTTGAATTGGCTACAATCATAAACCCATTCAAGCTTAACCCATTGAAGAGAAATTTCAATTGAGCCTAATTCAATCTTCAATTTTAACATTTTTTATTAAGATATATTCCTATATCGAAGGCATGAATTATTATCTATTTAACATCCTTTAGGATTGATATACCATTTGTTACTTTTTCAATAAAAAATTCTTTAGCGAAAACTCAAATTGTGATTATAAAAGTTAAATATAAATATGTTAAATTATTAAGATTAATCGGGTAAAATTGAGCGGGTCAAGACCCAACCTGTTTTTTTAGCTCATTTGAGCCCAAAGTAAACTTGGACGGGTCAAGACCCAACCCGATTTCTATTCAACCCATTTAAATACTTTCAGTTTTAACCCAACCCGTCTATTTGACACCCCTAGGAACAACTACGCTGGTTATAATAGATTTATTGATTTAGCGGCTTTGACAACTATTTTTATCTTTTTTTATTATGAGGTTATCGATTCTTAGCGTCTTGAAGTTTTTTTAATGGGTTAACCAATAACCTAAATAAATTATATTCATATCATTCGGTATATGAGTTCTTGACTAAGAATTTATTTTCGTACTTTTATATTTTGTTATCTTGAAAACTCGATTATTCAAAATGAGCTAATATTTACTTTTGAGCAAAATAAAATCTATCTAATCATAGCATGATTCATTTAATTTCTTAATTTGTACACAATTATAACCGATAAACTTCAAAATTAAACTAAACTGACATTATTTATACTCGTTAAAAAACACTGTTCTTGTACAACTCATCAAACCCACCCCTTAGGTTTAAAGTTTAAACTTTTTACCCTTATATTCAGGAAAATTCCCAAATCCTGTCGGCGGAAAAGCAGTAGGCTGACTGAGACATAGCAAGTAATCCCCGGAAAACGCAGAAGTGGTTGAGATATCACAAGTAGTCGCCGGAAAAAGGAGAAGAAGTGGCTGAGATATCACAAGCAGTCGCTGGAAAACGCAGTACAGTTTCATTTCTTGAAATTTGTAGAACCTATACATTTCTTCTTTGTGCGATTAGGGATTTTTTTTACAAAGAATCAAAAGGTACCTTTTTGTGTGTAACCGTTGTGCATTTCTGAGATTTTTGTATTACCATTGTGTTTGATGTACTACTGTCTATACTTGGAGTTCCCCTTCTTTTTTCTTTTGAATAATTGTGCACATATACGATTTGTCTCCCATAGTTTTTCTCAATTGTAGAACAACATTTCTGAAATTCTTTAATGCAGTTACTGTTTAAGTATGGACTTGTGATGCTGTGATCATTTGCCTCATTTGTCTCTAAAATTTGGACGAAAATTGTTGACAAGTGAGTAATTAAATAAATTGAGTTGTGAACATACTTCATTTTTGTTGAAATGTTGTTGAAGTTGTGAACTTGTTTTTATCCAATTTTGTTAGGGGGATTTTGTTCATGTGTTGATTAAAGTTTAAATAGATCTAGAAAAATAATCTAATAACCCAATATCAAATTACATTTGAAGTGAATGGAGAAACTTAATAATGATATAACGAAAAATATCATGAACTAGGATTAGGGACATTGCTTATGAAAAAATGAAAAAATATAACTTACATAGATAGTAATAGTGCAAATAGTTAATGATAAGGGTAAACATCGTAAAGACTTGATCTTTCTCACTTTCTGGTACCATACCACCTTCAACTTCACCTTTTTCGGCCTCATCCTCGTTGAGACTTCTATCTGGATCAGTCCTCATTCTTGTCGAGGACCGAGTGAATCATATTTTAGTCCCATGTTTTCACACATATTTCGAATTTCTCGATATCATCAAACTTAGCACTTGTGTTGTTCGACAACAATATGGCCCTGCACAATCCAATGTTTGTGGTAAATATTTTGGAAGGCCATCAGTTTTTGGATATACTGAATTAAAAAAAAATCTCAATACAACTTCTCATGTTCTGGTAGGCCCAATACCCTTCTTCATCTGCCTGAAAGAATTTAAGATTCTTTCAAAGCATGAAAGGCGGCAAGTATTCTTTTCAACTCTAAGATTTCTTAATACAAGGCTTGGATGACCGGTGGTTCATCTCAAAATTGACTGTTTCGAGAAGTTACGTTAGCGCTTGATATAACAGCTGATTATGCCTGCGGCATAAGATTTCTTAATGACACCTCTTCCAATATAAGTCGATCCACTTAAATCTTTCTCCGTAAATCTGTACATCTTCTGGCTTTGTAGAGTGTGCATCTCTATTCTTGTGGACAAGTTAGAGATGCCAATTTTGTGGAGATCCCTTGGCTTCGGTGTTATCAAAGGAAAAAACGCAAAAAAGCTCTAAGGTTGTTGGGGCTTTAGGCACAAAGCACCGAAAAAGCGTGAACTTTAATGAAAAAAGGTGCAATGGGAGAAAAAGTACATAGACATGTTCAGTCCAATAATAATAATTATAAGCATGAATGTCAAATATATGAAAAGAGAAATTGTTGTTTTTTTTTTTCAAAAAAGTGAAATATCATTTGTTTGGTGTCTCCCCTTCATAAGAAGTTCATTGGCAAGGAAAAGTACGCCTTAGAACCTTGATGATGCCATTGAAGCGCACATTAAGTGAGGCGAAGCGCTCATGACGTTTTGAGCCTCGCTTCAGCGCTTAACTGCGCCTTTGACCACACTGCTAGGCTGGGACTATTCTTTTATCTATGTTCTTTGCTATTGTATTCTTTACTAAGTTCAACTATTAGTCAACTCTTTTTTGTACAGAGGGGCAAGTGTGCTATGACATTTTAATCTTATGCTGTTCTCTATAATTTTAATCAATAGAATATAGGCCTGTTTTCTGATTTGGACTTGTGGTGTGCCTTCTTCATTTTTCTATTATAAGGCTATAATCTACATAGTAATATGCATTTCTGTAAGATAGTAATTTCACAAACCTCTCATTTTTTGGATTTTAAGTTGATATATATTCTTTCTACACAGTTGAAACATCTAGCTACATGTCATCCTACGAGGATCCTGTGGAGGTTGACAGTTCTGCTGAATGTAATGGAGATACACGTAGTACCAATAAAAATGAACTTCACCTTTATCCTGTTTCTGCCAATGATTCAGGCGAAGGTTTACCATATGCTCCTGCAGATTGGCCGAACCCAGGTGATAAATGGGCCTGGAAGGTGGGGAAAAGAATCGCATCTGCTGGCTACTTTCTTGATAGATATCTGTATCTTCCAAACCGTCTTCGTGGAAAGCGAGGTGTTTTCGCAAGTAGGCTTTCGGTTGAACAATATGTCAGGTCTGAGTTTCCAAGCACAGATATCAATGAATTCTTTGCCTCATTTAGTTGGAAGATTCCCTCAAAACTATTAAAAGGTCAGATTGAACACAACTTTTGTCATTTAGTACATTGAATTTTCTTCTATTTTTGGTATTAGTGAGAAACTTTTAGACATGGCTCACTTGGATACATCACTTTCATGGAAAATGTGTGCAACTAGGAGCACCTTTCCGAAATTACTGATCTTAGTAGGCTCTGGGCTCTGCATATGTAACTGACTTTGTTCCATGCATGCTCTTTGCTGAGCTCTCTTCAACCATATTGGGGATCCTATTTATATTTCATTTTTAACTTTAACGCCATAACACCAATTTAAGAATATCTGATTTCTTTTAGAGGCTATGTGTGAAAATGTATATATCAATGAAACTATCAATACTCCATTTGTTTCAATTTATGAAACAGTGTTTGTTTGGGTACGGAGTTCAAGAAAGAAAGAAGAGGTTTGTAAAATTCTCATTTCGACTGAGTTGTCTCTATGATTGTAAATTTGCTTGCTGTCAGTTGCTTGCAAATCTTTTAGTTTTTCTTGTTGTGCTTAAGCGAGTTACTTGTTACCTGATTTCACATTTGTCTTGTCTTAAAATTGTAGGTGATTGGTATGCTCAGCTCACATCTTCAGGCATGAAATCTGATTCTCATTTAGGAACCATTAGGTGTAAGGCTGGTAATAGCTTGTGTGCGAGTACGAGTTTAATAGAAGCAGGGAATCCTAGTCCAGAGACCATGATTTGTGACATATGTTGCAGTGAGCCTGGTTTTTGCCGAGATTGCTGTTGTATTCTTTGTTGTAAAACTATTAGTTCTGCTTATGGTGGGTATAGTTACATTAGGTGCGAAGCAACAGCTGATGATGGTTACATTTGTGGACACATAGCCCATATAGACTGTGCTCTACGAGCTTATATGGCTGGGACAGTTGGAGGAAGCATTGGCTTGGATGCGGAATATTGTTGTCGGCGCTGTGATTCAAGGACTGAATTGGTCTCGCATGTCATGAAGCTTCTAAAAATTTGTGGATCAATTGATTCTCGAGATGACGTCGAGAAGATTTTGAATGTTGGCTTTTGCATTATACGTGGCTCGCGGAGAACAAATGCAAAACAGTTGCTGCGTCACATTAAATCGGCCATGGCAAAGGTATAGCTGACTTAGAGGTAGATTGATACTTTGTTTCCTCAAGGTATCTAGTAGTGCTTTTATGTGGTTTCAATTTACTGGAATGATCTCTATTGTATCTTGTATCAGCTTCAGAAGGGTGCCTGCATTGGAGATGTGTTCAAAGAAGTAGAATTCTTGGACGCCAATGGTACCTCCTCTGTCCTTTCAATTCTAATTTAGGTCACTGTTTCCCTTTGGCTCATGTTTCTATACTTGACCGAGAAATTTGTTTGTGTGTGTAAAACCTTCTTAGGTCTTCAATTTGAATTTGTATAAATGCACGAATATATATCTATGTGGACATGCATGCACTCTCTGTTAGCTATTTCTGTACTCTACATTTGTTCACAAATTCCAAAGGCATATCCTGCAACTTAAGCATAATATGAACAGAAGATTATTGAACAAGAGTCTTCTGCATGAAATTGATTTTAGGAGAGCCTCTGAATCAGGCTGAAGAGGAATTATTTTGGGGTAGAAACCGTTTGTCAAGTCTATCCCGCTGCTTCTAACAAGATGAAGGAGATAGAATATGTCCATAAAATTTAGTATAACCACCCCAAACAGAAAGGCATCAATCTGTTAGGGACCAATCAAAAAGAATATAGTGATGTTGTATTAGTGAATTACAAGAGTAAATGGGAGGCACAATGTTGTCTACGACATCATAGAATTGAACTTTCCTCCATTAATATGATGCATTGTGGGTTTTTGTGGTTCTCAGGTGAAATTGCTTAGGTATCTGGAGTAAGCTTCTAAGAATTAAGCAGGAAATCAAACTTGAGTCTCCCATTTATTAGCAATCCCAACTGTACGAATGAACATCAAGCACTGATTATATTAAGATTTTTCATTGTAATAAAGAGAGTATGGTTCCAGCAAGGAGATCCGCTATTTCAATGGTAACCATGAATGAACTTCATCAAGAAAAGTAAGGGTTATGCCACCTCTCAAGGCCTTAGGCTCAATTGTTTTTGATTAGCTAAATAGATTTCACTAATGTTGGGGTAATCCCATATTTAAGGAGTATAACAAGAAGCAGAGAAACATAGACCAAAACATGGTTCTCTCAAAAAGTCACAGAAGTCCCACACATCTATACCAACTGGAATCTCTCTGAGTGCATCAAAAAATAATTAAGAAACTAGAGAGACCACTCCTCACATGTACAAAAGCACTCTCGATTTTTTGAAAGCTCTCTTATTCTTCTCCCTCCATAGAACTGACATAAGAGCTAGTGGGGCTATATCCCATGCCTCTAGTCTTCTTTTCTTTGAAATTTTAGCAATTTAATGCCTCCTTTACTCTACTCGGTGTAATTCACTGTATTATAAACCAATACAGATTCTCCCACCGCAGATGGGTAGCTACTCGATAATGTAATTAGAGGCCGTCGATATCTACTCCTGAACATCTACACATTTAGCACCAGTTAACATGTGTCATCCTTTTCCTCAATACTCTTGGCTGTTAAATTTTTCTACCTTAGCTGCAACCACACAAAGAAGCACACTTCTCTGAGAGTTGTAGCTATCCAAATTGAAAGATGCAGCTTTGATTCACCCATCTCCCTATCTTGTTGATTCCTTCCGAATGTAAGATCTCAAATCATTTCCTCCTCATGTACTCTTGGAATATGCAGTATTTCAATTCTTTTTGGCTAGGTGATTCTCAACACGTTCTCTCCGCACTTGTGCCGCCAAAAGCTAATTCTATTTCCATCGACCATCAGTCACCTTGAATATGATTTGGGTACGAACTCTTCTCATCCCTCATAATACCACCAAAGCCTTCAACCAATGAAAAATGTAATATTTCTAGTTCTCCATCCCCCATCTACAGTACCAATTTTTGCAACCATCTGTCCGTAAAGCATGCTCCTCTGTCCAAATTTGGATAACCATTATGAAATAAAGCTTTATTGAACACTGTACAGTCTCTCACTCCAAGTTCTCCCCACTTCCTTAGGGACCTGACAGTCTTCTCAAAATGGGTCTCAAAACAAGATAATAAGAAGCTCTCTGTATTACGGGTGCAAGATATCCGGTCCCATGAACTACTCAATCCAGACACTGGTGTGTGTGGTTGATGGTATGGTGTGAGTTCACGAGTTATGGACATACTGAATCGCTCTGAGGTTGGTTTCCAAATCCTTCCTCAAACAGACTTGGTTTCCATTTGGGACCTCCCATTGACATCCATTGTCTCTTGGTATGATATTGGTGGGAACCCCTAGTCGTGCTCTTATTGACTATTTCTTTTGTGCCTGAGATTTTTTTGTTGAGCTTGAAGTGCAACCATGTCTTAATCATGTTGGCGGTAGGTTGAATTTACTGGATTCTCTATTTGTATTTTAGAATCCTTGGTCAGTTAACACGGCTACATTCCTTTCAGTTCATTACATGCTTGGTTTCTGAAGTCATTTAGGATGTTTTAGATCTTAAAAGATTGGAGCTTCTCGTGGATCTGATTACTAGTTTTAGTTTCTTATTTGAACTAGTGAATTTTTGTCAGTCAGATTCAGTGATTATTATCTTATACTAAATGAATGTATTCTTGAACTTGTAACTAACATATTAATTCATGACATCTTCTTGTTAATAAATAAATCCTGTTTCCAGTTATATTTACCATGTAGTGGTAGTGGGGTACCCTCACCAAAATGTCGCCTGATGGAAGTGACAATGTGTCCAACTACACCACACCTACTGCAGGTTCATCTGTATATTAGTTACTGTTAGGTTCTTCTTTACATTCTAGTCCATCTTGATTTTACTCATTTTTTAGTAAGAACGATGTGCATGACTCGCCGTTTAGGAGTCATGAAGTACCTTCAAAGCCTTATTCTTCTGTCAGAATGTACAGGAAGAAGTTTGAAATATGTGAAGTATATTTTCATCTTAAATTTCCTTTTCTTTTTTGTATCTCTTGTATGTTTGTGTATATACTGAGATTTATCTGATCATTATAAGAGCATATTTAGTCAACACAGTAACTCTGTTCAAGAGCTTTCTGTTCGAATATCTCTCTTCCTCGCAAAACTTCATTCCCATGTAATCTTTAAAGCCTGAACGTATGCGACTTTCTTTTGATGATAGGAGGAACACCTCATCATGAAGAGTCAATTCTTCACGAAAGATCTTCACCACTAAAGATGACTTCAAATTTTGACTTTCGAGTTGAATCCCTTAAGCTTGAGGATGAAATTGATCAAACTCTGCAGGCATTGAGGAAGTCTCAAAACTTTGAGTATAGACTTGCTGAGGAAAGACTCCTTGTTCAAAAGAACTACATCATGAATCTATATGAACAGCTCGACAAGGAAAAATCTGATCTATCAAGCCATACAACGATGGTTGAAACAGATACTTTTGTTGATGCTGTTATACGAAGAGTAGACCAAATAAAGCGAGAAGTATTGAAACTCAAGGACATGAAACAGGTACAAAATGGATTTGGAAGTACTGCTAAGACAATACTCAAGGATTACTTTGGTCTAGAAGCAGAATCTTCCTAAAGCAAAGCTCTGCACTGTATCTTACAGAACATGTTTGGCAGTCTTATGTCAAAACTTTGCACAGTATATCTTACAAATACATGTTTTGGTAGTCTTATGCTCATTGTATCTTACAACAAATAGATATCTGGCAGGTCTTATGCCAAAGTTTTGTTCCGAGCGAAGTATGTTGTTGTAAGTAGTAACTGTCGAATTAAGTCTTCTGTATGAGAACATTTTCATGAAATCAGACTTGTCTAGATTTTTCACAAGTTGGAGCGCAAACTGAGCCTTTTTATTTAGGTTCTTTCCACCCAATTTCTCATGTGCTTCTATTGTTGCATTATATTGCTATTGTTATTGCTTCTTGTTTTTTTGAATGTTATGGTGTGCTTTCCTGCATTATTCCACATCTTTTGAAAACAATCTCTTTATCTTCACGAGGTAGGGATAAGGTCTGGATACACCGAAACGAAAGAAAACCTAATGTGTCGAATACTAAAAAAAGTTTTTACAACCTTCACAATTTTGAAGGAAGTAACCGCAAGTTCTAAAGCTAACCCTCAAACAAGACTCCATATTTTTTAGCTAGCGTGTGATGTTCATCACAAGGGATTTCAAATTAGCCTCGACCTCCAAGTAGCACCCTCATCAAGATGGTACTGCCATAACACTTTCATGGAAGCGACCTCTTTGTTCCTTAATTTCTTAAATTACCGATTTAGAATCTAAACCGACCTCCCAAGTAGCACCCTCAATAAAATGGTTTTACGAAAGCAACTTCTTCGTTTCTTAATTTCTTAACTCGTTGGTCTAGAATCTAAACTAGAACTTCTTCATAGAAAAGGTGCGTACAACGACACAATTGAAAAGCTAATGTGTACAAATATTACAAAATGTTTTTACTACCTTCACAATATTTTCATCACAAAAATCGTTCTTCTATAATACAAAAGCAAAAGAAAAGGGCAATTTTGCATTGAATTGATTCATATTTTTCACTGCTTTCTTAGTAATAATGTGAAGTTTGGAATAGATAATTAAACTAGAATCAAGAGAAAAAACAATTTATAAACGAGAAAAATATAAGAATATTATTATTATTATTATTATTATAATTTACATGGAGAATAAAGTTCCCCGAGTCAACCATAATGTACAACAATTATTATTATTTATGGAGAATTAAAGAAAATCTGATTTTAGAACATAAATGATTTTTTTTTTAATATTCTGGTTACTTACTGTACAAGAACAAGCCGGCCACCTCCACCCCAAACATCTCTACCGTCGGCGAACTCTCCGCCGCCACGGCCAGCTTTTGGCACCGTCACAATTAACTCACCGTCCACAAACACAGCAGTAGCAAGCTCCGGCATTGTCGTAGCCGGCAATCTGAACCTCCACGTATCCACCTTCAGCTCTTCCAACAACAGCTCCTCTATTCCGCCATCAACTCCTCCATCTCCGGCGCCATTTCTCACCACAATCTTCGTAATACCAGTATGAATCTCAACCGCCTGCACCCTAACACCTCCCGCTCCGCCGCTTCCGCCGTCGTCGAATTCCATCACCGCCACGAAACGGAAGAATTCCGGACCTTCCTCAACCGCCACGTCAGCATCGGAACGAAACGGAAGTTCTAGAACCTTCCCGAATACATGAGGTAATTTTCGTAGCTTCTTCATTGGATTCCCTTCCATTGCTGCTAAAATTTGTTCCCGTTGCTCCGAATCTGAACCCGACCCGATTCCTTCACGAATAGCAATATTTCGTTTCAGGGACACAGGATGAACCCTCATGCTATGAATTTGCTGGGTTCAAAAAATCCCAAATAATACAAATTATTGATGAAAAATTGTTGAAAATGAAAAAAAAGAAAAAAAAAAGAAATGAGAAATAAAAATGCAGATGTAATTGAATATATAAAGATGGTATGCATATACCTATGTATATATATAAGTAATATACATTCAATTACATATTGCCTCTGCAAATATGGATTTGGATTTCTTGGAGGCCAGAAAGGAGGAGGAGAAGAAGAAGGAAGAAAAAAATATATATAAAAAGTAAATGAATTAGATACAATATGACTTAACTATTCCGACTCGTCCGTTTGTCACTCCTAATATTCAGGATAAATATAGATATATAATACGAGTATTTTAAAAGTTATGTACGTGTATTTTCTAAAACGAGAAAAAGATTAAAAAGAAAAAAACAATGATTTCGGTTAGGATTATAAAATTTTCCTAAATATTGCATCTTTCGCATAATATCTTATTACGACTTCTTTATTTATATATATATTTTTTAGAATTGTTTTGTTATACTTTTTCTTTGAGCAGAAGGATAATCAATCTTTCCTTACTGAATAGCTTTACTAGATCATGTAACAACTCGAGTTATGGAGATAGCGAAAACTCATTCTCCTTTAATAGTAAAGGCATTTTTGTAAAACTGGGCGAGAACTTGTGTTTCGCTGTCTAGGAGTGTGTTTGAGATGAGTTTGTAGATGATGCTTGAACTAAGATTATTTCTAAAGAGAAAGAAAATGAGTCTGAAAATACAGGTGAAAAAGGGTTGCGAACTCAAATGATTAGATTTCAAATTGAAAGTGTTTAAAAGTAAAAAGAGAGGCTGAAAAAAATAGCTCGCCCAAAAGAAGATGAGCGAAACACTCCGTCAAGATTGTTGGAGAAGAGAGGCAAGGCCCAAGGCACTTGCCAACGAGCGGGGAATCAGCTTTGCTACCTGCTAAAATAGGAGTATAATCTGCGTATACACTATCCTCTCCAAATCCTCTTTGCGAAATTACACTATGTTGTTGTCGAGATCAAAGGGTAGATCACTAGAGCACTTACAGATATAGGATACTAAAGTGTAAAGCATGAGAAACAATGAAAATATTTGTATAACACTGAATATAAAATGCTTCGAATCGACTCAATTATGTGAATATTGCATTGCATCCTATAGTATAATTTATGCTGGCTATCCTTTAAATTAATCCATAAATGATTTCTACTAAATAAGTTAATCATCACAAAAGCCAATGAGCCATAACTATATATAACCAGCTCTTTGGTAATGTCACTTTCAAAGCATAGAATTTGCTGCAGATTACATTTAACAGGGCATGCAAGACTGGTCCCCAAAGACAGATCAGTCAATCTTGCATTGATCAAGGTCCGCCAACTAAAAGTTCAACATTCCATGTTCTCGTGGCGATGCATCCGACGCCTGCTATGAGACCGTCTGGTGCTATGACTCCGCCTTCTAGGCAGCGGGCTAGAGGCATGAGGGTGGTGAATCTCTTCGGTGTTCACTTGATGTCCGAGTATGCAATCAAATGGGTCTTCGGTTGACTCTAGAGCAACAGCAGCACCAACACCATTCATCTACAATTTTCAATACACAGCCTTGTAAAAGCAACTTAAACTGATTCTACTATAATGCAATATGACAGACTAAACTGGATTTGTTTCTGATAAACGATCAACGACTTTTTACGCTCTTATATACACAGAAGAGAGCATCCAATTTACTCTACTGCCATGCCACAGAGGGCAGTGCATAAATTGGTGATCTTATATAATTCCTACGACGACGTTGCACAAAGGAAAGATCCCCAGGCCCCAGTGTCCATTGAACATCTTCAACGTTATATATAGAAGAAGCAAAGTACTCACATTAATTTGCTTTCTCTCAAGATTAGTCTTCCTTAGATCAGTTTTCTCTGAATGTGATTTCTTACTGAAAGAGTCATCACCTTCTACCTCGTGAGAAGAAAAAATTTCCCCATAGGTACTTCGAAAACGCCACCTCGGTTTTGGCTCGTCTGTTGAATCATCATCATAAACATTTTCAGAGTAAAAGTATTTGGAGACGAACTGCAATACAGGCGGATTATGCTGGTACTTCTTCAACATTCTATCATGAGAAAATACTACATCAGTACATAGTTAAAATGAATCATGCTGATACTTCAATTTCAATCGTCATAGAACAGTGCATCAGTAGTTCATACATAATGAAAAGAAAGAAGTAACTGCAACGAGTATCAAAGCTTTTATTTTAAAGGTAACTGAAACTTTTTCCTTTCAAGGAATATATGTCCTGAATTATTTTCTTTTTGTTTCATTTTCTTAACTACACAACTATGAAGTGCTCCTGTTATCAGTAGTTGAAAACTCAGAAGATAATATAGTTTCCTTGGATTCGCCAGGTTTCTCCCACACCCTTCACCAGTATAATGGTATGCACACACCAGGATACCTATTTTGTGCAACGAGTTTCCCATTAATTTAGTAGTTAGTTTAGTTTAAAGATGCATAAAATTCACTTATACCAGATTCATATATTTGAGAAAGCCTAGGTATGTGGTCAAGCCCAACATGAGGCAATACTATGAATAAATAAATCAAGCTTTTAACCAGGCATACAAATGAACAATCTACTCTTTCTCGCTTTTGACTGGATGCCTACTACTTCCATTTTCCCATGTTATTCTCTGTGTGTTTACATTCTTTTGCCATCAATTAATATATTTTAGTTATTGTTCTTCTTTCCAACAAAGTGAACAGATTTAAGTGCCCAACCAGATTTAAGCATGTAGATATAGAGGATTAGGCTTCAAACATGAAGTGATACTATAGCGCTCATTTTTTATATTCCCACCAATTAAAATATGAATGAGATATAGTGATGCTTAGTATAAGTCCATGACGAGCGTGCACAAATTGCTATACTTAGTGGAAATATATGAAATGTATATATTTGAAGTGAAGTAAGAAACTCAGATCATTCTCTAGACAATAGCATACTTAAATGTTAAACGCTCTCCAGTGAGGTCAATTTCTTGCTATCTAGAGTACTCTAGACTACAGCATATTTTAAAGTTTAACACTCTTGCGGAGACAATTTCTTGCTATCTAAGGTACATCAAGCACAACTATTCACATTTCTCAGTCATTCTTATTCTACTGAAGACAAGGAAAGAAGCAAAAGAAGAAAAAAATCAGAGAACATATACATAGCATAACTGACCAGTCAACGTGTTCCTACTGCAAGTTGAATCCAGCAAAATAGCTCAGAGAGATAAAGATGTAGCACTAACTCGTTTAAACTCCTAAGGCCCAAGTTATCATGTACAAAGCTACTCAAGGATTAAGATCTTGAGAACTCAATTATTTATCAAATGGGAACAGTATGACATATTCAGTCCTTTGTCAAAGGTTTAGCATCTTTCTCATTCAAATATCCAGAATGCAAAGCAATTCAAATATCCAGAATACAGAGCAATTTGAAATTCTTGAATTTGCTCCTTGGGCTATAGAGGTAGCTGTCATAAAGGATTATCGTTTATATTAATTATAGTTCTCCATTTTCACATGGTATGGTGACAAGTAATAACCTGTTAGAACAATCAGGCCAACTGATCAAGCTTAGAAGGATGTCATTGTTCTAAGTTTGGTTAGGTGTTAAATTTTCAAAGCAAAGATGGAGGGGGGAATGATTTTAACCCGTTAAACTCAGGAAATAAATAATCCTGCAAATCTTACTTACAACACCCCACCTGCAGGCCCTTGGTTGCTTTTCTGAGAATAAGATATTGAAACGTATTTAAGATCTCCTTTGGAGTGCATTGCTTAAATTAAGTAAAGTATTCCTGATCTCCTTATTCTATTTGTGGGAAAATGAACCTAGTCACGAAATGTTATCAATGAAAGAGGATGTATTTGGGAAAAAACAAAAAGAAAATATAACTTCAATGTAAAGTAGAGCAAGTAAGATTATCTGGGGGTGCTCAAGGTTAAGTTTCATCGTACTAAGTCATGCATGCATTCCCACTGTGTAGCACTTCATCTTTAGGGCTAAAAATCACCTCATTTACTTAGCCCCAAAATAAAAAAAAAATTAAGAAGTGTGTTTGAGGACCTACATTTCCCCCAGCTCCTTTTGCAGACGAGTTCCATGCTGAGAGAGAATAAGTTCAACACCAGAATCCAAAGACTTGGCAAATCTCCACTTGCCATAGAACCAACCAGCACCTGGAGGTAGAAATGTTTGAAAAACTAAGCAATACACTTAGGAAAAGCAACCGGAAATGTTCTCTGTTTTGAAGCAGAAATCAATAGCTCTCCTACTAACTTGAGACCAAATGAGTTTCTTGAACTAAGTATCCTAAATACAAAGATTGGCAGGCCTATCATAAACGGGACATATAGTGCAAATCAGTGTTTACAAGTTTCCAGAGTTGCAAAAGCCTCTTGAAATAAGAATGTCCATCTTTTTTACTTTATACATGTATAGGGCTAAAGGGTTGCTTCAGGAAATGTCAAACCATTAATCAGAAAGCTAATAACTAACTAGTAAAAAAGAGGAAAGAGAAAAATGAAAATGAATCTGGCTAGACAAACCATTGAATTCTTCGTTTAGCTTTTACTTCTTGCAATACTTGAAAATTTTTCCATTTTAAAAAGTAAATATGTGAATAAATTGAGCACTTGACAGGCATCCATCAAACTGCTTACTCATCATTTCAGAATTTACAAAACAGACACCAGACAGATAGATATTGTTGGTGGCCAATATGTAAGAGTAAAAGACAAGAACATGAGAAAGACAACTCCCTATCCTCTAGGGTAAGGCTGAGTAAGCTCTCTGATTTTATAGGTTAAAACAACAGTGAGGATCAGACTTTCTGGAAAGGGCAAACTGATGGTATTTTCACTGTTAAGGGATGCTACATCTGTTTATGAATGAGATGAACAGGTCAGCACAAAACTCTTGGAAGCAGATCTGGAATTCTAAAGCTCCTGTTGAAGTTATGTGCTTTGTACGGTTGGTTGCCAAGAAGGCTTGTCTAACTTGGGAAAATTTAGAAAAGAAAGGCATAAAACTTATTAATGGATGGTATTTCTGAGGAAATAGTTCTGAAGGCATCAACCGCCTTTTTTATACATTGCCATATTAGTTATTACTTCACACTTCACAGGTATGCCAAGAACAACATTAGAATTCCTTCTTTGCTGGAAAAGCAAAGGGCTGCCAAAACATTTTAAGAAGACTTGGAACACCATACCAGCGGCTATTTGGTCGTATATATGGATGAAAAGGACAAAAGACGCTTTGAAGACCAGAGAAGCTCAATCTTGACGATCATATCTGATTGCGTTCTTATGATTTCATTTTGGTGTAAACTGTACAGTGGAAGCATTGAAGATTCAGAATCACCGTTACAGTTCATAGAAACGACCGTATAGATAGTCACCTAGTCAGGGTTGTCCTCACTTCTGTATTTGTTTTTGGTTATAATCACAACACTTTTTTAGTCCTGTTTTTCCTGGCATCAGTAATACTTACCTATTCAAAAAACAAGAAAGAGTAAGGTTGAGGATGAGGGTGCATTTTGACTTACCAACTGCAAGGTTGATGCGGAATAGGTTATGCAGTCTTCGAGTAACTTCAACAAAAACAAATTGAGATAATAATATTAGGGGCTTTAATGAACAAGATATATGGGGAGGGAAGACAATCACATAGCTAAGCAATACATAAAAGAAGTGAAAACATTAAAAAAGGAAAAGAAGTTGCTTTCCTGAGCAGCAAATATTCATCACAGATAATTTAGAAATAGCCCCTAAGATTTGTGAAATTAGTCATCCATGTTCTCTGTTAAAGTTTGATTTTAAATAACTTCATAGACATACAAATGTACCTATATGCCCTTCATTTCTAACAAAGCTGCAACTGACATATTATCTAGTTGTCCATTTTAAATTTCCACGTAAGTGAGACATATGGAAAATAAGAAAACGGGAAAGTCCATAGTTGACCCTAACTTTGCGAAATTACCAATCTATTCACCCATTTAAATATTAGTCAGCTGACATAGAGACAACAATTATGTCTCAGTCCCCCAAATAAGTTCGGGTCGACTATATGAATTGAATCCCCACTTCTTCATTTAAGCTCATTCCATTTCATCAAAAATAAGTTGAAGATATATGATAGATAATAATAATATAACAATAATAGAACTTCTGTAACAAGTCTAATACCTATTCTCAACAAGTAGTACCACCTATATGAATCTTTTCTTTCTTTGAGTCGTATCTTTAGCTAAGTCTTCATTGATACCAAGGATTTGTAGATCTTTCGAGACAACTTTCCTCCATGTGATTTTAGGTCTTCCCCGTCGCTTTTTAACACCTTCACTTACTACTGTCTCACACCTACGGACCAATGCATCTATATGTCGACGCACACAAGACATGTTCAAACCATATCAAGAAACCTTCTCGCATTTTATCCTCATGTGTGGTACTTGCACCTTCTGACAAAAGTGGTCATTTTTAATCTAAACTAATATTGCATGACGGCATGACTGCATGACTGCATATCTATCTTAACATTTGCATCTCTACAATACTCATCTTTGACCTTAGCAGCCCAACATTCACTATCATATAATTTAGTTGGTCTTATAGTTGTCCTATAGAACTTAACTTTCACTTTGATAGGCACCCTTCTATCACATTAAATCATGGTAGCACTTCTCCATTTCAAACATCTAGTTTTAATCCTATGAGTAACATCTTCATCTATCAATTGATTCTCTTGATAACATCGACCTAGATATCTAGATTGTTTGCATTTTGGCACCGCAATCTCGTCTAACCTCACCTTAACTTCTTTCTTCTCATGCTGACTAAACTTGCAATGCATGTATTCGATCTTACTACTACATATCCTAAAACCCTTGCTTTCTAAAGTACCTTTCTACAATTCAAACTTTTGATTGATACCCTTGCTAATTTCAACCATTAACACAATATCATCAACAAATAACATACATCATAGGACCTCATCTTGAATTGTGTTGGTTAGCTCATCCATAACTAGGGTAAACAAGTAGGAGAGCTCAATGAAAATCCCTGGTCTAAGCCTATTGTTAAGGGAAACTCCTTTGTATCACCTAATACTATTTTCACGCTAGTGACATCTTCTTCATTCATTTCCTTTATGACATATATATTTAATATGAAGTCCTATAAAATGTGGTAAACCCCCATTTTGTATAAATTGAATATCATCAAAATGAACTTATTTCCTCCTAGCAACCAGTACTGCAACCATCCTCTAGCTTTCTGTTGCCACTACAACTACTCCAGCAACCAGCCACCTTTCTCAAATTCATTTTCCCTCTTCCTCCATTTTCCGGTAGACCAGTTCTGCCAGCATCATCTACCTTTATGTTGCCACAACAACTACTCCAGTCACTATCTCAAACTTGTCTTCCCTCTTCCTCCATTTTCAGGCAGAAAGACCTTACTCTAGAATACATGAAAGAATTCATTTTCAACCTTAACGTTTGAACACAACCCAAATAAAGGCTATACAATCTCATTACAATGTCAAGGCTTGACCTTTTTCTTGTTTAGAATCTTCTTGGACTAATCATCATTGCTGAGATAGCCACATCAAATTTATAAACAAGAGAAGACGGAAAAATAGTCCAAAATCTTAACAGGTAGTTTCATACTTTCATAACCATCATCATTGTGTTTCCGTTCTTGAATGGATTTCGATAAAACTAAAGAATTTGGCCAGTTTAATTACTTCACTCTCTTCCGAAGTGAATAAAGAACAGCATATATGCCTAAAAATATAAAAATTGACCAATATTAAGGAAAAATTATCCAATGATACAAACAAATTTGACAAGTATACGTAGGACTTGTACCTAACCAAGTGGCAAGGGAAGCACCAATTGCACCAATGCCAAAATCTCTTACAGCAGATTGCTTCCATGAATTTAGTAGTTTACTTTCTTCAGTTGTCAAATTAACCTATGAATTTTAATAAGCATATTATATCTTCAAAAGGATACTGAAATTTACAACAACAAAAATTTGAGTTAATGATAAAAACACACATAAATATCCCCTTTTTCATGTTTCATACTTTACTATCAGGTGTGCGAGTTTTCTAGTTGAACTACCACCAACTATTTATCAAAAGGCACCTCAATTATCAATTGTTCATATATGAAACTTACACACCTATAGTTCAGTATAAAGCTCGAAAAAATCAATTTTTTTGATCCTTCATCCAGATTTTTGAATACAAAGATAACACAACAAATGAAATCACCAAATTGATTAGGAAAAAAAGAGAGAAAATTGGGTAGCCATTTCACTATGAAACATTTGGGGTCAGAAAAAATCAAACCTTTCTGGAGATGAGAAGTTCGTTCAATTCCATGAGCGAGTCTGCCATTGTTGCGCCTAATTTCAGGGTCTGATCCGATCAAAGGTGGGTATAATGGTTCTTATAATATCCGGAGCTGGATCCGGATACAAATCGGGTCAACAAGTACAACTCTTTTGGTACCATAAAAATTATTTTACTATAACATGATTACATAAACATTTATTATTATTTTTAGGCCAAAGTCATATGCGGCCATTCAAACTTGTCCCGATTATTCACTTAGACACCTCAACTAGACGTACTACCTATTGAACACCTTAACTACCCCAGATTTAAACCGTAAAACCATTTTTAAATCACTTTCCATTAATTATGTGGCGCGTGTAGTTACCGCCCACGGTGTATGTCTGACGGGTGTTGAATAACCATTTAAAAGTCCCACGTGTTATTTGTTAAGCCTAAAATTTGGGAAAAATTTCCCAAATCGTAACTTTCACAAGAATAGTTCTCGTTTCTCTCTCTCTCTCTACTTCACAATTCTTTTGATTTCAAAGCTCTCCATTCTCGCGATTCATTCGAGTTCTTGTTCGATTATTGTTTGATCCTATTCTTCGTGTTTACGATCTATCCGTCTTGTAAAGTTTGATTTTTGTTTCTTCATGCTTCTATATGAAATTTCATGAAGATGTGTTTTGTAAAATGTAGGGTTTGCGAATATTCTGTCCATTCTTTACTATACCCAAAAATATGATTTAAAGCTTTGTTTTTTAGTTGTGTATGATTATAGTCCGGTTTTAAATCTAGGGTTTGTTGATATTTTTGTAGGGGTGTTGCTAACAATTGACCATGGAGGGAAATTCAGATTTACCAAGATGTACCCATGTGGAATTTATCTGAGTTATCGGTTGTCCGACTTATGTTGGAAACTGTGTGTCTGCCAATAAGGGATATCACCAAGGACCACTTTTCCATTTTGAATTTTGTATTGTACTAAAAGAATTAGGGTATGAAACTGTTGGAGGCTTTTAGTGAAAGACTTATTGAATAAAAAATGGATCATAATTACAACTGACCAAACATTTACTACACCTTATAAAGACTTAAAACATGAGGACACTTTTGGAAGGATTGCCTGTCCTGCATTTAGATAAACCCTTACTTGACACTTGAGGTAAATATAAGCGATATCTAACTAATGGTGAGATGTGAGGCTGTTAACTTTAGGTGAGAAGGGATGGCTTGGTAACCTAGTGGTGAGGATGGTGAGGGTGAATCTGTTAAACCTTACTGGTTGAGTGGTGGTTGAGGGTGAGCCGTTAGGCCTAGGTGGAGAGGAAGTGGGATGATAACATAGGTGGAGAAAGATGCCAAATCTGATTCTTTGAGTGGTGATTCAGATTTAGATATACCTTCAGAAGATGGTTCAATATTGATGAGGAGTGAGAGCATTAGAGAAGGAAAGGAAGAAAGAAGAAACAGAAATAGAAACAGAGAAAGGAAAGGAAAAAAGCTACTGAATTTGAAGAAATACCAGTTGGGAATTTGCTCTTGGCGGTATAGATAGAGGTTTTGAGGATATTGGAAAGAACCCAAACAATGACAAAAATATGCTGGAAAATTGGGTGGAGATGAAGATTACATTGATAGCTCTGACTGTTGGAGTGATGATGGTGATGAACAACTAGATGAGGATGTTGTTAGGGGAGTAGGACATACCTTGTAGAAGGAGAAGCAAAAAGGTTAGGTATGATGAAGATAGTGAAGTGTCAAATTTTTGAGCTTGGAATGGTTTGAAGGGCAGGATCAGTTCAGGAAAAGCAGTGGTAGATTTATGCATGTAGAGTAAGAAAAAGTTAAAGCTAAGACCTAATGAAAAACATAGAGTTGAGGCGTGAAGTGCAAAAAATGTTAGTGTAAGTGGTTGTTATATGCTTCGATTGAACAGGGACTCAAGTGATGATTTTATTGTAAAGAACTATCATTACTATTCACAGTGTTATTCCAGGAAAAAAATAAGTTGTGTAATTCAAAGTTATTGACTAGAAAGTTTAAGGACAGAATTATATCTCAACCATACATTAAGGGTTTGGAAAAATTCAAGATTTGGTTAGAAAGGACATGGGTCTTTATGTTGCGGTAAGCTCTTGTTACAGGGCCCTAAAAAACAAAAAATTATGAGGGAAGACATTAGTGATTGGAATCTGGATTTTGCAGATGTGTGACTATGCAGATAGTGATAAACAAACCAATCCTGGAAAGCGCTTGTTGGGTAAAATTGGTAAGGAAAATGAACCAGGACGAACCTTTTGTGTTTTTTATGTATGCTTTCATGCATTTAAGTAAGGAGGTGGAGGTGGGTGTTGGAGGGGTGTAGGATATTATAATTGGATTTGATGGTTGTTTCTCAAGGGAGCTTTGTAAGGGTGAATTATTAGTGTTGTGGAAAGAATGGAAACAATCAAATGTATCCATGGCCCTGGCTGTGGGGGGGATACAGAAACAAAACATTAGTTGAGATGTTCATAAGTATTTAATGCTTATCTAAACTTGGGAACTGGTGAAGGTTTGACTGTGGTGTCAGATAGCAAAAGGTATTGTTTTATACAATTTTTTCTTTTTTTAATTTAGTTTTACTCTCCAATTTACTTATTATGTATATACATTGTTAGGGACTTATTCCTGTATTGTTGGCGTTGTTACCAAATGCTGAGAAAAGAGGGGAAAAAAGAATGTGTTGCTAGACATATATGTAGTAAATTGACATGGTAAAACTGGAAAGGAGAAGAAAAGAAAGAAGGAAACAATGTTGGAGATGATCAAAGGCCTCTTTGAAGTCAAGTTTGGTTTGTGAAGAAGTTCATTGCAATGTCTCTAAGCTAGGTAAGAAGGAAATAAACAGACGGACTTACTACATTATGATAAACAAATTGCTGTAGGCTTTTTTGTCAGACTCTTCCAAATGTGATGTGTGTAGAAAATAACACTGTGTGAGATTTCAATTCCTGGATCTTAGCTGCTAGACATAAATCAATTATTACCATGCTAGAGGTATTAGGCATTAAAAATGATGAACCAAACAACTTAGAACATGATCAAATTGGTTGAAAACATGGATATCAGACCTTGCACCTTGACAAGAGGACAATACTAGAAAAAAACAAGGTAGGAGTATTACAAAGAAACTGTAAGGGCAATGGAATGAGGGAATGGTTTGAGATTGTGATGGGGAATACTCATTTGTTGTTTACTTGGGAGCAGAGCCATTGTGACTGTAGGTGGTGGATGTGGAGAGGTATATCCTTTGACCCTCATGCTATTTGTGCTATTATTACTTGAATCAAGATCCTGATCACATGTAGCAGCACTGGTATCTGAAGGAACATTCTCAGGCTTACATCATTTCATCCAAAAACCAATACCCAATATGAAAATGTGGCCTCTAAACTACAATCCATCATAGAGCCCCAAAACCAAGAAAAAAAATTGCTAGGCAGACCTGGCAAGAAGAGAAAAAGGATAGAAAGGAGCAAGGAGGAGCCCAAAAAGGGGAAATAATTTCCAAAAACGAGTAAAAGATGACATGTTCCATTTGCAAGAAAAATGGTCATAAAACAAGCTGTGTGTGCAAGAGTAGAGTAATACTAGGTCTATTCACATTTGTAAATTGCTTAAAGGTTTATGTTAATCATTTGTTTATTTGTGGTGACATAGTAGGGAGGGGGAACAATTCTCAAAAACCTTACAAGTAAGGAAAAGCCAACAACGTTATTCTCAAAACAAGAGTAGATTGTTTTACCATATTCATTTGCCATAATTTTCATTTAGACAATTATTTATATGTGACTTATTTTTGTTTCAACAGGTAGAACACAAAGTCTATTGTCATGATATACCAGTGCGTGTGCCAAGAACTGTGCAAGACTACCCAAAACAACAGTACCTCAAGAGTAGATAATGGACTATCCTTTAAAAATCATTTGGCTTTTAAGTTTGTTCTACAAGTTTTTCATATATCCCTATTTATGTTATATAGTCTACAAATGGAGGGCCATCCACATTCTACTTCCAGAAACCACATATGACAATACACAATCAAGTCAAACAACTTCTATTTGTTGCTGACACACACATCGTTGCAAGACCTGCTCAAAATAGGGTTCAAGTTGGAAATGGAAGAGGATTGGGAAGAAAAAAAAAGCTAATGCAAGAGGAACCTTCATAGTGAATTGCCAACCCTTTATCAGGGTCACAAGAGACCATATAAGTTACTGCCTTAATTTGCTAGCTGCTACTGGAGAAAAACAGAAGGCCTGCCAACTGGGTTTTGGTTGTTTACTCTAATCCTAAAACTGGAGCCCAAGTATTTAATAAATGTTTCACTTTACATGTTTTACCTATTTTAGTGTATATTTTATGTAGCCTTATAATCTAACCTTATTTACACTTTCTATCTATATTGGCAGCTGGACATCAAGTAGAAGATTTCTACATGGGGCAAACAACATTGGAAAGTGCTTCACAACCAAATATAGACAATTGGGTTTAAACCCCGTGGCCTAAAATTGGAAGGAAAAAAAGATGCAGTCAGAACCTCACAATTTACAACAAAATGAACTAACAAGGAAAAAAACTGGAAGTAGTTCATTTGGGAAGTTGTTATCTCTTGGCCTATGTTAAATGGGTTGTTTATTTGAAACCATTTATCTTTGGTTTATTGAAAACACCGTCTAATGTATTTTCTGAACATTGTATTTGTTCTTGTTAGCAGATATGTCTTTGTAAGGACAATGATTTTTTAGTACCTCTCAATGCATTTGTGTTAGGCATTTTCTATTACTGTGTGTTATGTATTTTTCGTAATGCTTTGTGTTATTACTTAGTTTTTTTTTTGAAACAACAAAACTTACACTAATCTTTTTTCCTTTCAATGAAGCCTTTTGTTGTTGTCAATAAGGACTTACTGATCAATTCAATCCAGAAAAAAAAATTCAAAACACACATTGACAAGTGATCAAAATTTCAAAGAGTCAATTCAACTCAAACTTCCAATTTGATACAAAAATATGAAAGGACATATTACCAATACAAACCATCCACTAATTGATCTAGGAACAACACCATAACTTACTGCCAAACTAAACAATTAAGTACTCAATCCTGAAACTACTATTTCAACTACAAAATATTAAAGAACCATTTATTAGTAGATAAAAGAAAAAAAAACAATTCACAAAACTCGGTTAAATTTGACATGTTTTTCCAAAATCCCTTTGGAGTTTAACTTCCTTAAGCTTCTTGTTCGAATACCTCAATTTCCTTCACTTTCATTCAATTGACTTTCTAAAGAATCTTTTTCTTCTTCAAGTCTTTCACTTTTCTCTTAGTCGATCAATCGGATTTTGACGTTATAGTCTATTCATTGAGGGATTTCATCAACATTTCAAGTGACAGATCAATCCAGCTAAACATTCGAACATACACAACAATTTCCTACAAAAATATAACAGGAGTTACGGCGTAATAAATATATCAAAATATGATTTTTCAAATAGTACACAAGGAACAGTTTTTGTTCAAAAATAACAAAACCTTTGATGATTTGCATCAAAAAATCGACGACCGGGGTTCAAGGAGTCCTCGAAGTTTTCAGTCGACAATACTAACCATTATTCGCTACTTCACTCCTATACTACCACTTGCATTTATCAAACTTCATCGATATTTACTGAAAATTTGCGACATTGATAAAGAGAATGATTAGAGAAAGAAGAACGAGAGAAAACCTGGATATTAGAGAAGAAGAAGAAGAGAGAAACTTGGAGATTTAGAAGTAAAGAGGAATTGGAAGGATTTAGGGTTTATAAAATGATTTTGGGGAAGGAATTTTTGGTGGGAAGGAAATTGGGGATTTCACTTCAACTTTAACATTGAAGTATAATGTGAACGTTCGGTGACATTAGGCAGGGTAAAAATGAGAAAGAAAAAAAAACAAAGTTCACGTGCCTCCAGTTGGCGTGAATCACCAAACGATTTGCCATGTAGGTAAAATTGTTTTTTTTACGGTTCAAATATGGGGTGGTCTAAGGTGTTCAATTAGGTGTACGGTAGTTGAGGTTCTAGTGAATAATCGGGACAAGTTTGAGTGGCCGCATATGACTTTGGCCTTATTTTTAATTTAGTCTGGATGTCAATTTTAGATGTGCATAAAATATCTTAAATTTGTATAAAATTGAATATGTATTTTGCTTAACTCAATCGTCAATTGTCTCATAGAACACATATATTTACTTAGTGAACTTATTATGAATTTTTTTTTATTGATACTTACTCGATAACCCGCCTGAATGGCCTTTTTAGAGCCGTATCATAACTTCAATTCTAAGTGTGCATAAGTAAATTTTAAATTTACATGTAATTGAATATATTAATATATGTATTATCTCATAAAACACATATATTTACGTAATCAACTTATTTTGAAAATATATTTCATTGATACCTATATCATCAATTATGATTGAGGCAACAGTTTTGTTGAATTGTTTTGCATTCGTATCAACATGGACGTAAGAGGAAATATTGATAGTTCATGCTTCAAATGAGTCTTGCATTCACTATCCAACGGATCATGAATTAAACAACCAAGGTTCGAAAAAATTATATCTAAGAGACTGTCGTTTTCAAAATCTATTCCTTAAGTCACGTCTTTTAATTTTGGGGTTGAAGTATAGTACCTTTTGAGTTGTTCTTTATCCAAAGTTCTTCTAACTCTAAACAGTTAAAGTATTTCTTGAATTGAAAAGACATTTAACTCTATAAAAAATATATTTTGTGTCATCAATGTCAAAATCACTAGCATATTTAGAATTTGAATTAATTCAATATATTATATATATAGATATATATATATTATATATATATATATATATATAATATATATATATTATATTTAAACACATACAATTACAGAATATTTATTATTATTTCTCATCATTTTAAAATCTAAAATAGATGAATATAGTAAACTACGTTACTTTCTAC
Organism: Solanum habrochaites; assembly: GCA_027704765.1. NCBI lineage: Eukaryota > Viridiplantae > Streptophyta > Magnoliopsida > Solanales > Solanaceae > Solanum > Solanum habrochaites. The sequence continues at coordinate 72,973,920 of JAKWJA010002497.1, forward strand.
CTTTCGGCCAAAGAAAATCATTTTTAAAAGGAAAAAGGACCTAAAATACCCTTAAAGTATTATAAATGGTACAAAACTACCCTTCATTCACTTATTGACTCCAAAAAAACCTTATCATCCACCTTTGGGTTTAACTTATCTAACGGTTTTAAATTTAAATTATTTAAATATTTTTTAAAATACATGGCGCTCAAACATTTGTTATAATTTAACTTATTGATATAATTTATAAATAAATCACTACCCACCCGTTACTAATTAAATATTATGTTCATCTTAATTATTCCTTTGTCTCAATTATGTGATGGTGCTTAATAGATAATTTTTTTTTAAAAAATAATATAATAAAGTTTTAATATTTAAAACAAATCATAAATATTTATTTAAAAAGCATGAATTAATTCGGGATGTGCTAATTCTTTACTTTAATCGTAAATTTCGAATTCAAGCTTGAAAAAGAAGACTATTGAAAGTGTCCTCTCAAATATGCGGCTCAACCTAAATTAGATTGAGGCTTTATTCGAACTCGAACAATTTCGTCTTGTTTTAGTAGTGTTTAAGATGATTTTGATAGTAGAATTGATTTATTAGTTGGATGAATTTAATAATTAATGAGTGGATAGTGTGTTGGTTTATAAATGATATTAATAAATTAAATTATAATAAATATTTGAGCGCTATGTATTTTTAAAAGATATAAAATAGTTTAAATTTAAAGTCGTTATATAGGTGGTCAATTTTAAACTCAAAAATCACAACGGATGAGAAGGGTATTTTGAAGTCAATAAGTGGATAAAAAAAGGGCATTTTGAAGTCAACAGTGAATGAAGTATAGTTTTGTATCATTTTTCAATATTTCGAGAGTATTTTACCCCTTTTCATTTTTAAAATTCAACAAAATATTTTTTTTCCAAAATGCAGAGCTCACATTCCCTCCAATGAATACCAGTATATCAAACACCCCAAAGTCTCCATTGTAGAGCTTCCCAAGCACCTTTGCTCTTCTTCCCTCCACATGCCATGGCTATAATGACCCACCCCTTCACCACCCCACCCACCACCCACCCCAACACAACCCGCATCCACCTATCCACCTCCATCTCCAAAGCTACTTCTCTCCCTCAGCTCAAACAAGTCCACACCCAAATCCTCCGTCAAAACTTGTCCGATTCCGATTCCGGTTCCCTCCTTTTCGACCTTATTCTTTCTTCAATTCCTTTACCTTCAAGCCTTCAATATTCGCTGTCCATCTTCTCCACTTTGCAAAACCCACGAACCCATCTCATCAACAAGCTATTTCGTGAACTCTCTCGTTCTAAGGAACCCCATAATGCGTTATTGTTTTTGGACAATGGTAGAAGAAATGGGTTGGAAGTTGACAGGTTTAGCTTCCCGCCATTGCTGAAAGCTGCGTCGAGGGCGTTGGCGTTGCGTGAAGGGATGGAGATTCATGGGTTGGGTTGTAAGCTTGGGTTTGATTCTGACCCGTTTATTCAAACTGCTCTGCTTGGAATATATGGCAGTTGTGGGAAAATTCAAGATGCGCGGTTGGTGTTTGATAAAATGTCTGAAAGAGATATTGTCGCTTGGGATATAATGATTGATGGGTATGCTGTTATATCCATTTAATTACTACAAAAGTTGACTAATTTTTTGTTGCTGTTGTTGAATCATTTTTAGTTGATGAATTTTCAAAGATGTTTATTAAGTTTCTTATTTATTGCTTGCTGACCTTTTTGCTGTGTGTTTCACAGTTACTGTCAGAATGGCCTTTTTGATGATGTATTGGTGCTGTTGGAAGAGATGAGGAGCTCTAATGTGGAACCCGACTCGAGAGTTTTCACAACCATTCTATCTGCTTGTGGTCAAACTGGAAACTTAGCCATTGGGAAAGTGATTCATGAGTTGATATCAGAGAATAATATCATTTCCGATTCTCGTCTGCAAAGTTCTCTTATCAGCATGTATGCAGGTTGTGGCTGCATGGATTTGGCGCAGAATTTGTATGACGAACTGTCACAAAAGAATTTGGTGGTATCAACTGCCATGATTTCAGGGTACTCAAAGGCTGGGCAAGTTGAAGCTGCACGCTCTATTTTTGATCAAATAACAAATAAGGACTTGGTTTGTTGGAGTGCAATGATATCGGGCTATGCAGAGAGCGACCAACCACAAAAAGCTCTCAAGTTACTTGACGAAATACAGGCATGTGGAGTGAAGCCTGACCAAGTAACTATGTTAAGTGTTATCTCAGCCTGTGCTAATCTCGGCGCATTGGATCAAGCAAAAAGAATCCATATGATTGTTGATAAGTACAGATTTCGAGAAGCTTTGCCTGTAAATAATGCCCTAATTGATATGTATGCCAAATGTGGGTATCTAGACGGAGCAAGAGGAGTTTTTGGTCGAATGCGAAGGAAAAATGTTATTTCGTGGACTAGTATGATTAGTGCACATGCCATTCATGGAGAGGCTGATCAGGCCTTGATGCTTTTTCGCCAAATGAAAGAGCCCAATTGGATTACGTTTGTGGCTGTCCTATATGCTTGTAGTCATGCCGGACTAGTTGATGAGGGACAACAGATCTTCTCATCAATGGTGAATGAGTACAAAATCACACCTAAACTTGAACACTATGGTTGCATGGTGGACCTTTATGGCCGAGCAAATCGTCTCAGAGAAGCCCTGGAGCTGGTAGAGAGTATGCCTATGGCACCAAATGTTGTCATTTGGGGTTCACTAATGGCTGCTTGTCGGATCCATGGTGAGTATGAACTAGGAGAATTTGCTGCTAAAAGGCTCCTCGAGTTAGATCCTGAACATGATGGAGCTTATGTCTTCTTATCAAACTTTTATGCTAAAGGAAAACGATGGGAAAATGTTGGGGAGGTGAGACAACTTATGAAACACAAAGGCATATTGAAGGAACAGGGACACAGTAAGATTGAAATGGGCAATGAGATACACAATTTTTTAACAGCTGATAAGAGTCATAAACATCTGATGGACCATCTATCAAAGGCTAGAGACTTGTAGTTGCAGTATGATGAAGGTTTCGGGTATGCTCCAAACACTAGTGTTGTTTTAATTGATGTTGATGAAGACGAGAAGAAGGATGTAGTTCTTTTGCACAGCGAAAAGCTGGCTCTTTGTTACGGATTACTGAAAAGTAATAGGGGATCACCTATCCATATAATTAAGAACTTAAGGATCTGTGAGGATTGCCATAACTTTATGAAGTTGGCATCAAAGGTGTTTGAGAGAGAAATTGTTGTAAGAGATAGAACTAGATTTCACCATTACAGAGACGGTTCTTGTTCTTGTAAAGACTATTGGTAACAGCAATTTGTGAAATAGAATACATTGTATCATTTTGTCCTCGTTTCTCTTTAACATTCAATTTCATTGAATAAGTGCAGGCAGAACAATTCTGGCTACAGGGGATAAAGTATTTACAGTTGAAACATAGAACATCATAGTACCAAAAGATGCTAATGTTGAATTCTCAACGTTCACAGAAGAACAAACATATAGAGCTTACACCGCGAGCTCTCATGAGGGATGAGAATGCTTTATCTCATAAGAGTTCTTGTTAGGTTGGAACCTGGAGCCTCTCTATTGTGAAATCACTCGGCTGGCCCGCGAAAGAAGATGACAGCCAGAACTCTTGTTTCAACTTTTGAACTTCTCTTCTCAGTCTGAACTTCAAAAACTCCAACACAGCTGAAACCAATTTTCCATTTTCAGTTAAAGGACTTTGACTGTACTCTAAAATCCATGTATTTGGGTCCATTTGCACAGCTGAACCACACCATTTTTGTTGAGTCCATGAACTATTCGACTTTCTAATCAAGTAACCAATCTCACCATTGGACCACTGTTTAAAATGAAGATGAAAATATCAACAAAACCTTAACTTGATGAAGTAATCTCGAAAGAAAAGATAGGACAGAAACAGAAAGCAGTCGAAATTATGTTACCTCAGTGAGTCTTCCTGATAATATGGTATACGAACGAGCAGAAAATCCAGCTGTGAGCAAACCAGCAGTTTGTAAAGGCCATCCCCATATACTCAACTCTTCTGAACTGGACTTGTACAATGTACATCGAGAATTCAGAAGCAAACCATCCTATAAATCAGTCGAAAAATCTACTTAATATTGGTATTCCCAGCATGAAGCAAAAATATGCATCGCATTTATGAAATCTATACCTGGTTGATTTTCCAAGTAGAATTAAGAGGGTTGCAACTCGATATTTCTTCGTCATCAATCAGACTTTCAAGCTCCTTCTTAAAGAACATCAATCTTTCATCAAAATCCTTCAAACCCCATGATTTTTCACTCAAATTCTTAACAATTTGTTGCGACAATTGAGGCTGCAAGAACCCAGAAACCACCGAAGAAAGCCCAAATTCCAACCCTAAAACAACACCCAATCCAAAAATCAACCGCATCAATAGAACCCCGAATCCGAATCCCCTCTTCCTCTTCTTCACCTTCTCATGAAAGCTCCCTCTAGCAATGGAATTGAGCGGAGGGGACATGGACGAAGAAGCAGAACTGTTGCTACTCGATATGGGGGTCGAAAAAGTCCTCGATGGGGTGTAAGAAATGGGGCTTCTTGGAAATCGAAGAGCTTTAGCCGCTGAAAGTTTTGTGATTGAACCTCTGGCATGTGTTAGTCACAGATCGAGAGACGCATAAAGCGTGTGTCATTGTGTAGACATTGATTATGCAGATGTATTCGACGAATTGCAATGACGTTAATGTACATTGTTTACGACGCATCCCGGGAAATGTAGTAGCAGTGTACCTTTCAGTCTCGGAAATTCCATGGCAAGCTGGAAGGGCTGGCCGACAAAACATTATCACGGCGACGAAATTCGGGCGTTTGAAAACTGGTGTTTGATTAATGGATTTTGAGCTATGGAAATACCCAAAACCGTTGTTTAAGGGAAGAAGCTAAATGGGGTTTGAAATTATGAATACAACGGTCAGCACCTCAATGTAGACATAATTGTTGGAGGATGTGTACGAAAAAGGGTTAATAAAGAGTAACTGAAAGATTTACCTTACAAACTCATGTCTTTATTTGGAGAAGATTTAAAAATTATATCATTGATTGTAAAAGATTTATCATTTTTGAATCCGGCTCCCCCTGTTTCACTTAATTAGTAACATATTATCTTGTTTATTAAAATAGTCTAAAAATAGTAGTTATAATAATTAACTATATATAAATAATATCTGCCCCTGTTTGTTGGGTGTCTTACTTTGTTTACGTATTTCAATGACGACTAGATGTCTTTTCTTTGAAAAAACATGAAACTTATCCTTCTTGAAGTCTAAAAGTTCTTTTTAAAGCTAGTCAAACTCAACTCGGATTCATGACCCAATTTGTTAGGATAGTTTGTGATAAAATAGTCTTTTAACTCTTTACTCTGATGTTGAATTGATGAATAGTTTTCATGTGTTGGAAACTAGACTTTTAGACTTGTGTTTGACATATAATATGTTCTCTAAATTCCTTATATACTGAGAGATATGATCATCACAAATCGAGTCATAAACAATTATATCAGAACTTTCTTATGATAAAACTTTTCACTTAAGATTTTCGGTTCAAGGCTCCCTATGGTCTCTAACTTTAGTCTAAGAATTTTAAGTGGCTTTATATAAGTGCAAAATTCAATTTTGTAATCATGATATCGGAGTCATATCTATTGTTGGTCCCCTATGGTATATTTATTATTCACACTTTAAATATTCAGTCTTGGACGTATGAGGGTGTCGAGTCCCATTATTGAATTTACATGAATTTATGATATAATCTTGCACGATCTTTCCTTCGTGAGTTGGTTTTATCAAGTTAGACATAAGATTCACTTTTCTTTTTCAAACCTATTAAGTAAAATAACATGATTGCTGAGCTACCTCCAATTTTTCCTCAAGATGCATCTAAAAATGTTGTGACTTGGTGCATATATTGGATATATATTGAATGACTTTCCACCATAGGTCTTTAATCTAGATTGTGAATGGAGTCCAATGTGGATGAAACTAAAAAACAAAATGCTCTCCAATTGTATAGCATTCTTTATTCTTTTTATTTTTTATTATTTCGTTTACTTAATATTCGGTATAGTTAATATTTTTTATGGAATTGACCGAATCAGGACGGGAAAGTGTGCCGGTGGCCATGAATATTGGGAAGAAAAAGGAGGAAAAATAAACCAAAGAGGGAAGGCTATTTATTATGGCTGGGGATTTTGAATCTTGCATCATACTGAATATATGACACGCTACGGGGACCTTCATGTGTATAAGCTCATCATTTTACGCTTTTTCACACATTATGAAATGATCGTTTACTTTAATTTTGAGTTCTAAATAAATATATTGCGATAGTATTTATGGAGAGTACATAATATAGTTGTAACAATTATAAGAATGATGCATAATAAATTAATAGGAGTGTTCTACCAAACAAGTACTCCCCTATGCACAAAGATTAGAAAAGGATCAAACAATAAGAGCTTATTGTGCGCAATCTTATCCCATATTACTATAGAATAACTATTTTCATAGTTCAAATCGGTTACCTCCTTATTATGTAAAAAAAAAAAAACACCTACACACCTATGTACGAATACAAAACCGCCGAGTCAACAATATGCGAAGCTCATGCCATACAAAATTCAAAATAGCGTCAAACATGTTTCATGCATAACAATATCACATATTCAGAACATATCCGTCTATTCTCTAACATCTATTCTAATGTTTCTGTCCCACGTGGTTCATTCATGAGTCCGAAACTCAAGGTGTAGAAAAAATAACAAAAATTTCAAAACGGGTAGTAATAATAACAAACTATTTATATTAAGCCAAAAAGGTAAATCGCTGCCGAGGCAGCGATTTTCTTCAACTGAAAAAGTAAAATGCTGACTGACTGAACGGAAGCGATTAATAATATGGAGCCAAAAAAAATTTTTTTTAATAAAAAATTGAATCGCTGCTTGGCAGCGATTTCAAAAATTTTTCTTCTTACAAATCGCTGCCAGCAAGGCAGCGATTTGATATTATTTGTGTTTAATTGTATTTCTCATTTTTTTAAAAAAAATAGGTATATGACTTTGCAAAGGCGAGGAGACAGCAACTGGCAGCGGATTTATAAAGAAAAAAATTCTTTTTTTTTCATATAAATCGCTGCTTGTAGCAGCGATTTACAAAAAATACAAAAAAAAAAAAAAAATTTTTTTATATTGTAAATCGCTGAACCTAGCAGCGATTTATTGTAAAAAAAATTTTTGTTATTAATCTTTTTTGTATTAAAATGGAGTAATTGTTAAAAAAGATTAAATTAAATAATTTTTCTTGTTTCCTGTATAAGTTTTTATTTAAAAAATTAATTTATGGTTGGAATTCAAATGATAGTATTTAATTTTAATATAATATCGTTTTTTAGAAAGAAAAAGATGTATATTTATTTTTAAAATAAATATATTTTTTAAAATTATGTATAAAACTTATAGAAGAAAAGATACATTATTTGAAAAAAATTTAAAAAAATAGTAAGTAATAACATAGTTTCTTTCTAAAAAAAGATATTATTTTAAATTTAAATTAAATACGTATTTGAATTCAAAAATAAATTAATTTTTTTAAATAAAAAATTAAAGGAGAAAAAATTGATTTAATTTATTTTTGTACAATATTATGTTTAACAAAAAAAAAACAAGTTACATAAACAAATATTTTTTTTGTTTAAATAAACGCCTGCCTAGCAGCGATTTACAAAAAAAAAAAATTTTTTTTTTTTGTAAATCGCTACTTGTAGCAGCGATGTTACACAAAAAAGAAAAATTTTTTTTCTTTCTGTTGGTAAATCGCTGCTACGAGCAGCGATTTATTAAATATTTTTTTTCTTTATAAATCGCTGTCAGTGGCAGGCACGATATACTGTTGGATTTTTTAAAAAAAAAAGAAAATAAAAAAATAATATCAAATCGCGCACCTATGGCAGCGTTGTAAGAAGACAAAATTTTGAAAATACGATGCTCAAGCCCAGCGATTTCATATTTTTTAATTAAAGAAAAAAATTAAAATTTTTTTGGCCAAAATACGAGCACTCAGCAGCGATTTTACTTTTCCGTTGAAAGTAAAATCGCTTGCCTCACGGCAGCGATTTTAACCGTTATTAGGTTAATTAAATTTTTGTATATAACCGTTTAGGAATTTTTGTTAATATTTTTAGACCTTTGAAGTTTCGGACACGTTCGCATTCATACCCGATTTTCACTACTGTTCTACCATTGAAATGTTTGTCGTGTGGTATTCTAAGATTATTCCCAAAAACTGGATTACATAACCCCCCTGTTGGTTTATGATTTTTAACCAGAATTGTAAATTAATTTGATTAAAACAATATTCTTGTTGAGGACAATGCAATTTTTGCCAATACTAATTAAAGCATATAATTAATAACATACCAAACAACTACCATTTGGCATATTAGGCCCCCACCTACATTTTGCCTTTTCTATATTTAGGAACCCAATTGACTTGGTTACGAGAGACAAAGACGCGGAAGAGGAGGACCGAAGAAAGATAGGGCCCAAGGGGAAAAGGAGGGGAAAAGACAAAAAACAACAGCAAAGGAGCGGACGAGGGTAGGAAGGGCAAAAGTAAAGTGAGGACACCACGCGGCACGAGGAGGGAGACGGCGACCTAACCCCATCGGTACTTATTTTTCTATACATTGTGTCTATTAATCAATAATGAAATTTATTGTAGATTTTCGTGTTAGAAAATCTATGCATTAGCGTATAGTCGATGTCTTGAGGGTACGCATTTATTAATGGGAGATGGACTATAATGAACGTCTACGAGATCGATAAGACGTGTTGAAGTGAAAGCCTATAGTATTATTAATTAAACACAAATGATGTCGTATGCTAATTTTTCAAAAGATATTTTCAGTCCCCATGCTTCATTTTTTTTATTGACTTTTAACATTTAGGTATATCAATTTATTTTGCTTTGTACTTAAGGAACAAAAAAATTATCAATTGGGACCATACATCAAATCCTCCACAAAAAAGAGCTTATTATTAGGGGCCACTAAATCTAAATATTAAGTTGTCATAGATTCTACTTGTCTAATAATTTTTCAGAGTGAAGTTTTTTTTATTCTGAAACAAAAAAGTTTTTTTGTTATATGATATTTGTTTTATAAATTTGAGAAGTGAGCCATGACCAATAAAATGTGAGCTGTTTTATTCAGATTCCTGGGCACAACAACAAACCATTTAAACTTGGACTTGGTTATTAGAGCTCTCTCGATCGAAATCAAAGATAAATTTGATTGATCTGGCGTTGAATCGAATGAACACTCAATTACTGTATCATCGCAACAATAATGGATGCCCAATCTTAATCTAAATTTTGCAAATTTTGTGGTGATTTTACACTCCATATGTAATGTACGATCATACTCTATATATGGTTTATACAACGACATACATAAGATTTTTCAGAAATACTATCAAACTATATCGAGTTAGTCATGCATGGAATAACATTTAATTTGTAACAAATTTTGATGATCCACACAATTAGGGAAGGTCATAATTGTAGGATTTTTCATCAGTCTATTTTGTCAAATGGTGATAAGAGTGTAATGACTTTTAGTTCTTAACCTATTAAAGACTACCCAAAAGAATTGGTCCCAGTCCTTGAAGTAAAGTGAAGTTTAGGTTTCGAGTAGGTAGGGGGGTAAATCAGGTTTTGGTTACTACTATTTGAAATTTTATGATATGTTTTAAAGAATTGTTGGCGGCGTTTGTTATTCAAACACATTGATTTTCACAAAAACAAAAAAATTTATAATTTACAAAGTGACGTTGAATGACGACTACCACGCACAAATAACTATTATTCAAGGTTAATCTCACAAGTGAAATTGAAGAAGACAGAATTATTTCATATTTTAACTCATATTTTTACTCAGACTTCACGGTTCTTTAAAGGAGAAAAAAAATAGTCTAGATAAGCACAGCAACCAGAAAAAGTAGTAACCAAATATACCACAAATAACACATAGTAACAATAGTAAAACGTAGTAACAAAATAATATGATAGTCAAAACAAAAAACAACAACAAATAATAACATAACTAGCATCAAATGACATACATATGACTTATGAGTAATACTATAACTATAATAATTATGACTGGACAATCTACAGCTATCTACTAACTTTCTACCCTAATTCATATCTAAAGTCATATTCTCGATAATTCAAACTATAGATTACCCTTACAAAATTATGACTCTTGCCACAATATATGTACAAAATAATTAAGTAGAATGGAAATTATCCAATTCCATTAATCTTGGCTTGACTGGAGTGAGATTACTTTGAATCAAAGATGTCAATGGTCTACACTCTAAGGTGTATTATTTTGACACCTCATAAACCTATTGAAATAGATAATAAAATAATGGCTGATTTTTATTTTTTTTGTCATATTTTTGCTTTCAATACTTTCACCATAGAAATTAGCTCCATGATCATGGGAAAATTTAAAATGTGCAAGCCATTATTAAAAACAAGAAAAATCATATGAGATATCAACTTAATTATATTTTCCTAAATCATCAAAAAATCAAATCATGTATTAGTTGACCCCCAAATGACTCGAATAATGGATTATAAAAAAACATGACGATTCGATATGAATATCCGTAACAAATTCAGATACTTTAAGTAGTGAGTTCAGTTGTATCTGTGAAAATATTCCGCACAATAGGTAAATTAAGTGTTCAATTTTCACTATTCTCTTTAATTTCAACGATGCCTAATAATAAAGAAGTGTTTAAAAAAATGTTAATGAAATCAAGTCATGTGTTAGTTGAGTTGTATAAATCATTTCCTTTAAATGTTAAAATAGTTGGTGAACTAATTCAATTTTATTTACATGCACAGGGCATTGTGATGAATCATCCTTAATATAAATTAAAAACTTGAATTAATAACAGGTCAACACAGTTTAGCTTAATATAATCTGCTGGATCAGATAAGTGTTCAATCATAATTAATTTTTAAAAAATATAAGTGTTCAATCAAAAATAATTTTAAACTTTTCTAATTATGAAAATATAAATATTTGTGTTAAAAAGGTTTTGAACCTTTTTAATGAAAGCATCTTAAACATAAAGTTATTGAAGCATATGATATGATTCCTATAATAATCTTTATGTTTAGTGGGAAGTTGACCTTAAATATTAAAATTATGAACATATCTGCATTGGGATCTTCCTAGTTATTTGAGTGCTTTTCAAAATCAATTAATTAAAAAATGAAAAAGGTAAAAAAAAATTAAAAAATTAAAAGTTAGGAGTTCGAAAAATAAGCTTCAAGCTTTAAAAATGAAATTTATAATTTTTTTGACCTTTCGGGATGATCGTTCATTATTTTTATAGTTATTCTTAATTATTTGTTCATTTTGACAATCAATAAGAACAATTTCTTTTACCTATTATATCCTCAATTAAATGACTACTTACTTTTAAAAATAGAACTTTCCATTCACTTTATAATTAATAGAAATAAAATGATAAACTCACTATATTAATAATTATTTTCTTATAAATATATTAATTCAGATAAATAATTAGAAATGGAGGGATTATCTAATATAGCACTAGTCAATCAAAGATATGAAGTTTTTTCTCGTGAGAGATATTAATGTAACTCATAAATGAGTTTGATATAATATTCTATTTAATATTTTTTAATGCACCACAAAAACTTAAAGGTAAAAAGAGTTTGAGATAAGTCCTAATACAAGAAAAAAATCATTGTTTAATCAACTCAATGAAGAAAATAAAATCAACTTCCTTTCCAACTTTTGTCAAAAAAAAAAAAGAAGGAGAATTTTGTCAAGCTTGATTTAAAAATCTCCATTATTAATTGTAGGGAAAGAATGGAGAAAAAAACTACTTTCTTTCCATTGGGTATTAATTGTGACGATATGAAATAAGCTGAAATATAAAAATAAATGATTAATATAATCTAGTTTAATTTATTCGTGTCTAAGATAGTAACTGTTATAGTTAGATAAAAATCACATAGTAATAGTTGAGGAAAAGTAATAAGTAGAACATAACCATATAACATAACAAAAAAAATTTCACTAGTAGATTGAAAAAAATAAAAAAAACATCCTCTATACAAGACAAGATGAAAAATTGGAAATCAAGAAAAGATTTCTCCATGAGAAAAAAAAAACTTCTTCTTGTTAGACCTTTTTATTTTCCAACCAACCCTTTTTTTTTCGATGATTCATATAGTCGATTTCAACTTGTTTGAGACTGAGACACAGACATAACTAATAATAGGAGATAGAACTTGTTGATCTTGAATACTTCTTGGAATTAGATGAATTTGAAGATGATGATGAAGTTAAATCAGACCTTCTTCTTAACATTTGTCTCATTCCATCAGCTACTTTAATTGCTGGATTTGATTTATATTTTCTACAAAATGACATATGTGCTTTAAGAGCATCTTCCATACAAATAAATTGTTTTTTTCCTCTATTAACTTCATCTCTAACTGCTTCTGAACAAAGTCCACATAGCCATTTTCCATCAAAATTTTCTTTAACTTGACTAATGTAGTCTTGTGTACAATCTTCTTTTAGTCCACAACATTCACACTTTGCTAACTCTATGTCCATTGCAAAAAAAATCACACAAAAAAAGTTTTTTTTTTTTAAGGCAAGAATTTCCCCTTTTGGTTTTGTTTTCTTTATAGGTATTTTGAGGGGAAAAGAGAGGAAAAAAGAGTGGGAAATTGAGAGAGGAGAAAGTGAGAAATTTATAGTGGGGAAAAGTGGCATAAATTGCTCCATGTTATGAGGGACCATTGGCAAATGGAAAATTAGACAACTTTGTTTAAGAGAGGGTCCACGAGTCTAATTAAATTTGAATTTATATATTATAAGGTCTATTTTTAGAAGTGACGCTTGTAACATATTTTCGTTTCCATATTTCAAGAGGTTGAACAAAACATCTCATTAGAGATGAAGGAATATGATAAAAAATAACTTTTATTGACAAAAAATAAAGAATGTTAAATGTTTTGCTGATATTAGTTAATTGGCATTGAAATTAACGTTGTTATAGATTTTGATGACATTTGAAAAAAACAATTAGTGCCGCTAAAAACGTACTAACCAGAAATGACAAGTTCAAAAGTTATTAGTAGATTATAAATATATGGTATTTGGTAACAAGCTATCACCAATTAGTGACATAAAGACGAAAAAAAACTAATTTATTTCTATCCATGAATGGAAAAAAATGAATCGGTTTTCTTTTGATACGATGCAAAAGAAAAGATCTAAAAAATAACATATTTCTATATTTAATAACAAGTTTAACTTCAAAAAATTTATTGCAAAATAAAATGGTAGTATACATATTTCAAAAGAATTTCAAATACTGCGTCTCAAATTTGTGTATTAACTCAAAAACCTATGCGCATATTCTTTGTTTATTAGCTTGTCACTTGTATGTTGTTGAAGTTTTTATGTTATGGTCTGTTATGTAGAATCAAAATCTATGGTTGAACTTATAAAGGATATGGTGGGGTAGTTTTTGCTGTGCCTTTGCCTCTTGAAATTGACGGTACTTTCGGTTAGGACTATTCATCGATTTCCAAAAAAATGATAGTAAATTTTTTTTTTGGTGACGATTAGGTTTGAATTTTATATTTAAATAAATCACTTATTGTATGCAACAATATAATTAAATTATTTCAAAGGTCCAATTAATTTCAAAATCAAAATCAAATAATAAAAAATTTAGAAGAAAATTAAATCAAGTAGTAGTAGATAAAAGTGACTATTTTGAATTTGAGCTTGTAGCAATATCGTTAAATAATTTACAGTTTTTTTTACTATTGACACGTTACATTAGAAACGATTAACATATTTTTTTTCTTTGTTTGAAAAGACTAAAAGGGACCACACTAAATTGCATAGGGGTTAGAATCTATCGCTTCTTGTACCCTTGATTTATTTGGGTATCGTTATTTTATGTATGTATTAACTATTTCCGCTTAAAGATTTTCATTTCATAAATTTGATTAAATTAAATTAATATTAGATCTACATCACACAAATTCACCAAAATCACATACTTTAGACCACTTTTGTTGTATCCTACTGTAGGCACAAATTCATCAGAATGGCCTTTTCAAAAGTAATTGTGATAAATCCGTTGAAAAATGTTAGCAATGAGCTAAATATTAAGTGCATGAGGATAAATATTACCAATAGAAAATTATTACTTTAAGCATATTGTATAGAAATGTTGACCTAGTTGTATTAGTACTATATATTATATTTTATTTTTTATTAAACATCTTAGTGGTGCTTTTATATAGGCATTTAACAAATTCCACCTTCATAATTCATACTTTAGAATTAAGGCTGTAATTATGGGACCTCTCATTTCAGTTAGTTTCCATAATTTTATTTATTTGATTTGATTACACTCCCTAAAAGTATGATCTACGTTTAGAACTTAAGTGTCATAATTAATCACAAAAAATGAGTTGCAATAGGGATGATTGGGATACCTCCACCTTTAACTAGAGGTTTTGGATTCAAGTATTGAAATGAATAATATTTCTTCTGAGAGTGTCGCCCTCATATATGAGTCTTGCAATGCGCGATCTGAATTTAATTGAACTCTAGTACGAAAATCATATACATGGTGGAAAGAAAAGATGTAATTATCATTGAGTAATTGGATTATAATATTGCAAAACAATTTCAAGTTGAAGTAATTGTGCACATCACCATCCCAATTGAACTCCCCATGATTTTTTTATAAAAAAAAAAAGCCAGGTTTCCCCTGGATTGGAATAGTGTCGGTCACTGTTTTGTTGTCCCTGCTTACGTATTAATATGGATAGATTTAGCATCAATTATGATATGAGACACAATCTTTATCATTATATAACGGTACGTTACTCCTAGATTTTTATATAGACTTTTTTCCTGTTTTTCTTTTTTCTTTTTGTGGTATAGTTTTTGGTGGCCTCTTTTCACCATTTTATATCAAGATTTATTTCATTCAAATGCTCATTTTTCCATAATCTTGACTTGATTAGCCATAATGATTTCTTCTAGAGGGCAATTATTGGCCCTTCTAAGCAATTCTATACCAAGATTCAATCATACTTTTATCTCATAAAAGAAAGGAAATTATGTAACTGGCTCCTTGAATTTATCGATATATTTAATCTAAACATTTAAGTTATATACGACATGTTTAATTGAGCATCAGAATATATGATAAAGAATCATACTAAACACTTTTAGTTCATATTTTAAAAAAAGTTTAAGCGAGTATTCACAAGAGCACATAAAATAGATAAATTACTAACATAAAATAAGCACTTTTCTTTCTTTAATTATAAACATCAACATCAATTGGAATTCCACACATGCATAGAGATTTATTACTTAGTGAAGTTAGATAGTAAAATGAGATGACATATTTTTAATTTAAGTAGTGAAACTATCTAAAAATAATGAACACTGTGAGAAACATAAATAAAAAACTTATTAAATTTTTGAAGTGGACCGGAGGGGAAGTGTTATATATCCGACATGTTATCATATGTTCAACCGTTCAATCCAAATATATCATAGTTCAAACGTCTAGATAAGTCATATTGAAATATTAAGCGTTTCTAATGTCGAATCAACGTGTAAATAACTTAATAGTCAATCAATATATTTATTTGAATCTAACGTGTAAATAACTCAATAGTCAATCAATATCGAATCAACAAGTAGCTAATTCAGATTTGTCGATATCTAAGGTCCCGATACCTGAATTTGGGGGGGGCGGGGGAATTACTAGGCCAAACTATTTACTTCTCCTGTATTTGGGGGGGGGGGGGGGGGGAGGGGGGGCTTACTAAGCCAACTATTACTTCATCCTGTTTTGAATGTCCAATAAAAATTAGGAAAATATACTGTAGCTAGTTTGGAGTTATGTCAACAAGCATTATAGATATCAAATTGCTGCCACTATTAATGTTGCTATCCCTATATATATACCATAAAATAAGGGGGGGAATCCCTCATTCCAAAGTTAAAAATTATATATATGCACTCGTGAATTATTATAATAATTAATCTTGTGTTAAAAATAAATTAAGAAATGTGAAGTAGTGGAGATAATAAGTGATGATTAATTAAGGTACAAATAATTGCATATATTATACCTTTATCAAAAGAAAGTATAATAGAATAATTAAATGAAAATGACTGCCAAAACAAGCTTTCATCAAGATTAAGTAGGGTGATAATGTGCTAATTTACTGCGACTAATGTCGTCATGTCCCCACAGCGGTATTACTCCCCTATGCTTCTTTACACGTATCATCCGCATATTTAAACATATCTCTCGGCCCCCCTCATACCTCCCCGCCTCGTTACTCCCTTTTTTCTCTCTTTTCTCCCCTTTTTTCCCCACTATCCCCCCTAACATCCATCATTATGTCTAATTTAGTTGGACTTCCAATGACAACTTAGATTAGACGACTCTAATTACCTATAACCCCATAAATAAGCAATGTACAGTCGTAATAATAATAATAATAGTAAAATATATAACGGAACTGTTCTTTTACTACTTTTTTTATGAATATCATCTATATTAACACATCTAGTTGACTCCTGTAATTTTGAGATCGTCTGGTGAAATGTATAAAAATAATAATAATATGTTGTATCTTTTTTTATATTTAATATTTTGTTTGATATTGGTATTTTTAATTTATGTATAACTAATATTTATTTTATTTTAATTAATGTGACTCATTATTTTTTTATTTTTGTGTAAGAAATTATTATTTTAAGGATAGTTTTATAATATTGCACAGTCTTCTCATATTTTTCAAACTCCGATTCTTAGACAGACACTCATACTATATTATTTTAATCTCTGTGACTCATTTTTTTTAAAAAAAAAATAAATCATTAGTTTAAGGATAGTTTTAGAATATTGCCTAGTCTTCTTATATTTTTTAAACTCCATCCTCAATCAATCACTCAAACTACATCATAATAAATTGAGACATAGAGAGTACATGTATTTTTGTGCCGTAAAAATATAATAATATCAAAAACTTTGAGTTTGATGGGAATATATCGAGGAAAGGATCAAAATAGTCCCATTTCTTTGGGTTAAAGCTCAAAGTGATCCGTGAGTTTTCACATGAAGCACTGATAGTCTCTCATGTTTGCAATATTGGTGCCACGTTTGGTTCACGCCTCCCAAAAAATTTTACCTATTTTTTAGCATTGATTTATCATAACCTATGTAGGAGATGCTTATAATGTCATTTTATATATTTAGTTTAGGGAAATAAAAACTCCATATGAAAGATGTGAGAATGGAAAAACTTTGTTTGTTTAGTTAAAAATCGTATTGCATATAAAGTCGAGAGGTTATCATGACTAATTTCACGTGCCATTGTACAATTTTTTTTTTCCTGCAAGTTCATATTGTTAAGATTGTTTTTTGTTTAGCTGAGTAATAATCTAATGGAACAGAACAATGGGTTTTTCCTATCACCTTCTCTCAGCTAGATTATTATTTTATTAATAATATAAAGACGATTGCGGACATTCCTTGCTATAAAATTTTGGATAAAATTAATGTTTAAAAAAATAGGCAAAAAAATTTAGGGGGGACCAAAAGTTGCGCTTGAAATGAAAAAACATGAGGGACTATGTGCTCCATGTGAAAAAACTCAGAGAATCACCTGTGAGCTTCCTTTAACCCAAAGGTGAGGGGACTATTTTGAGTAGTTTCCTCGAAATATATCTGATAGTCTTTCCGAAAAGGTTAAATGAATAAAAAATTATTTGAAGGTGAATTATCAAATATTAGCTACACCCCGACTTGACTTCTTGTAATTAAGGTAATTTGTATATCTACCATAACGACACTATAGTTAGAGAAAACTACATTTGAGATGATAGTTAATATAAAATCAGGTAAAATCTGTCATAATCACTTAACTAATAATTATAACTATTTAAGATTTCAAAAAAATATTTTCTTTATTTTAATTTTTTCAATAATGATATGACTATCTGAAAATTAATTCGATTAAATTCAAAGTATGTATCCTACAAAATAAAAAATGGAGAATCTTTCAAGCATAAATGCATGCATATATATCCTTTGTTTTTAATCAATATATTTGGATACCTCTCCTTCAATTTATTTTTTATTGAACCTAAGTCCTGGCTAAAGTTTGTTATCCTATAGTAAAGAAATAAAAGGCCCTCATTTAAAATTCAGAAATTATATTAGATTGAAGGAAGTAACACATTTTGGTCCACAGACAAAGAATTGCCAAACTTATATACATGTGGGGTTACTCAGGTTTGAGAGACATCACATATTACTAGACTATAGTATATATATAATTTTTCTCTATGAAAAATAAAAAAACAAAACATTATAGCCACATAAAACAGTGTAGTTATTGTCTAGGATTGTAAACATGTGAATTCTTGTCTAGTAGCCAACCAGCATTACTCAGTGGCCAACACAGTTTACTCCATCAATGTTTATGAGGGGTCTATAAGTTGTTCTACATATTATATATGTATATATATTCCTAGGTCTAGGACTCTAGATATAGCACTTTCAACACTATGGTCTAGTTATCTTGTATATGAAGGATGTGAATTTATTTAAATAATTACGGATCTGAATTATTCGATTATCTAATAATAAAATGTGTATAGAGGGTATAAGTAATGTAAATTTCATATATAATATACATAGCTATACACAACATATAACATTGATTTTTATATGTTTAGGTATACTATGGTCATTTTAGTAAATTAATTGGACGAACGATATATATTTGCAACATTTTCAAATAAATTGAGAAATAGCTTATTTGGATGGTTATCAGAACTCTCATTTTATTGGCGAGGGTTCGGTTTTTCATATTGTAATTCCCTCTCCATTTCTCCTTCTCCATAAGTCAACGCGCATGCATCGATTAATTTGATCCATGAATTATTTGTTAACTTCTATCAATAGCGGTGGAGTTAGATAGGATCAATGGAGTTCAGATGAACCTATTTTGATAGAAATTACATTGTCTATAATGTTAATATTACTTTTTACTTATATATATATATATATAGTAGATATATATATAGTAGATATAGAACCTCTGATCGGTTTCTTCCTGTGTTTACTTTTTCATATATAGAACCTCGTCTCTTCTCCGCCACTTCCTTCTAACATAGGTACAGGATGACTTTGTTCGTTAAGATCCAGAACATATAGGAAGGAATTATCTTATGTTTTTGCCTCTATGAAATTTGAATCCAAGTCTTTAAATATTCATCTACTTCATTGACTATTAAGTCAGATGACAAATTAGTAACGACTTTCATTTTTCCAATTTGGTAATTCAAAATTGTCTTTTATATTGACTTTTAGTTTCTTGTTTCTCATAGAAGACATAATGGGGTTAATTGGTTCTATCTTAAAAAATATCCCTATTAGATGGAATTTAGCTCTAGATCCATTGTTCAGAATATTAATCATTTCTCACCTAGAATAACCTTTGTTAATTAAATTAAACTTTCATTAATGGATGATTATGTATTTAGTGCATTTCACATGGCTTCCCACATGCTTTTTTTTTTTTTGGATATAATTATCTATCTTTTTGAACAATTCCCTCCCAACCAAGAATTCTACTAACCAACTACCCTCATTCCCACTTCAATTTTAGGTCATGTCTCTCACCACACACCTATTATCATATCTGGTATGAAAATGAATCAATAAACTAAGACAGAATAAGAAAGAAACTGAATTTATTAATTATCGAGACGGATTCAGAATTTAAATTTTATGAGTTTCTATAACAAATCAACTTAATATTCAATAATAACCAAACCAACTGGTTTTCAAGCTAAATATTCTTGTATATTTATCGAACAATTTTATTTTAAAAATATAGTTATTACATAAAATTATTGAGTTCACGGTAGTCTATAACTATTACAGTAAAAAAAATACATCATACATTTATGCTAGATCGCACTCAATTGTCATAGTCTAGATAATTTAATAGCATACCCATCCCCTGCCATGCATATCTCCCTCTTAACATCAAAGGGGCAGATGTAGAGGATAATATATAGTTCAGCTGAATTTAATAACTTTGATTCAGATTTTTTATATATATGTTAAGAGATTTTTTTTTTAAATAGTAAATATTAAATTTATAAATCCAATTATTAGTATTTGCAAATGTTATTTTAGAATTACTTTTAATTTTATAAAATTTAAATCTTGAATAGGTCCTTATCTGTACCTTTCTCCATCCCTAGCCCCGAAATCACTACTTAAATCTTGAATATGTCCTTATCTGCATAAGGGCTTTAAAAATGAATTTAGGTTATTAACGATGAATTAGTTAGAAATTATCGATAAATTTCATATTTTTCTAATATGTTGTCTATTATATATCCTTATTACTTTTGGGGTCTCCTACTTTTGACTGATTAATTTTATTAAAAGATGCCTTGGCAATTTGAATTCTTGAACTCACTCTTTAATTAGCCTTGATTCTTAGAGAGTTAATAGAATAAAGAATACACCATAATCATTTTGCAGTAAAATACAAGTAACTAAATATATTATATACTTATATATATGTTGCATTATGAAACTTCAACAACATTATTCATCAAATAATTCTTCTTTATCAAGTGTTTTATTCCCTTATCAATTATCATAATCATTTCTTATAAGGTCTCCTTATAATATCACTAATCATTGCACCAACCGATAGTGCCATACTGGCTAGTCAAAAACAAATATCATTAATGAAAAATGGAGTATATATGTTCTCACTTAAGTTAATGTAAGAAAATAGTTATATAATTATATTGTATAAAAAGTAATTAAAGATTACTTTATTTGATAGCATTGTTTATAACCTAAAATAAATGGTAATTACCCTTCTGTGTGGCCCACGATTTGGGCTCGGGACTTTCATGTTAGAGTTTTCAAGTTTGAAATCCTTTGCCAGCAAAAATAAAGGGTTTGCTTTTTTGATCGAGCTCGTTGTTATATGTGATTTGCGAGATATTACATAGGAATAGAATTTTACCTATGTGTACCCAAAAGATAGCAACTACATGTTTATAATAATTAAAAAATGGTGATTAAGTCTATTTTTATTATATGTTAAATCACATTGATAATCATTTAAGAGTACTATATAACTTAAATGCTTTATATAAGTAGTTTTTTTATTATCTTAAGTTGATATATTAGAATAGTCACTTGTGATTGCTAAGTATATATATTGTATAAATGATTAGAATCTTATTATTGTTAGGTAAGGGTTAAAGTGATTGGCTAGAAACTTAGTATTATACTTGTATATTTACATCTTATATCATAAAAAATTCTTATTAATAGTTCTTGACAAGAACTTTATGTTATTAATTAATAAAGTAGTTCAATGATTGGAGTGGAGGGTCTAACAACTATTCCAACTTCCAACTTCCCCATCTCCCCATGTGACTACTTTTGGGATGTTGGGTGTGGACAAAACAAATATTGAAGAATCTTACCATATTGGTAGATTCAGATAATTTTACTTATCCAAAAATTATCAATCAGAGAGACAATCTTACATTCATATGTGGAAACAGGTACAATTTTTTAATGATAGTATTTATATTCTTTGACCATTATAGTAATTTGTGTGACATAATTTAAATCGGTATAGAGTTTGAAGAGGCAAAAATTATGTAATTTAGACGCTAAACATGTTTATAACAGTTCAATCATTAACCCAAAAAAATATTGCTTGCCCCAAACCTCTCAAAAGCATTGATCAATTTTTATTTTCCATGTCCTTATTTGTGCATCAATTACCACATGGAGGACCATTAAAACTCTAGCATTTTGATAAACTAACAAGTATACCCACTATTCTCCTTAATTTAGTTGCTTGTGCAACTTATAAAAGAGTCATATAAAGGTATGTCTCCATGTGTAATTATTCTTTTTATCACAAAAGTGAACCTCAATCACAAATAAATTATGTGTCTCCATGTAATTTGAGAGTTAATTATAGATTTTCTATCTTTAATATTCTCCATTCTTTTAATCATTACAATAAATAAAGATTTTGTGTAATTGAATAATTGACGGTTGTAACATGATTGGTGTTATATTATATGTAATGGTAATAATATAATTATCGTTATGTTATATTAAGCGACAATAAGATTATATTATTATATATAATTAGCACATCATAAAAATATCGTTAAAGCCTTTAGAGACTCTAGACGCAAAAACATTAACTTAATTACTGTTATATATATTTTTACAATAATATTATCGTTAAAAGAAAAATTTATTGCTACTAAATGTCTCGCAAATGTGGTAGAGGAAAGGAAAGTTGTGCTTCATGCTAAAGCCATCATGCATAATGATATAGAATTGTATAAAGACATCAACATATTGTAGCAACTAGCAAGGCAAAAATAGAAACTCCATATCATGATGATGAGAAATCATAGAAAAGGTGAGAAGAACCCAATTAGAAATTGGAAAAGGATTTGTGGGGCAAAGTGGCTGAAATAGAAAATTGAGGAAATGGACTTTTGTGGAAATTATGTTTATTTTATTTAAAGAATGAAAGTAACACTTATTCTTAATCAAAAGTCTCAAGTTCGAGTACCCCTTGAATATGAAATTGCCCGTGTTAAGGAGCACTTTTACCCTCTAACGTAAAAATTTTTTGTATGGATTTAATTTAATCGGACGCTAACGTGGATATTAGAAAGATGGCCAATGGATTTTGAATTAAATTTGGTGGAAATTATTGGGCCTTTTGAGATGTGACTACACTATTGTAATTTGTTTTGTTTTTGTATGAACCTTTTGAGGCCATCCCCATGTGAACTTCTATCAATTTGTCACGTGACAGGTTTCTTGTAGTAGAAAATTTCCCAATCTCAATGATAATATATTTGTGGATTAAATTTTATTTTTTTGCTAAGTTGAGATTAATAGATAAAAGGGCTAATTAAAATGTATTGGAGAAATTTATGGGTAGATAATCTTGTAAGACACTTAAAAACTCCTCATTTTAATAAAAAGCTAGAAAAATCAGATGATCATATATTATATTGAATTTTTTTAGTGAAAAATTATGATTACGATACTGCATGAAGAAGTAAATGATAAGACAACTGACAATTTGAAAAGGTATCCAGAGAAATGACATGTGCCATATTTCACGCATGCTTGTCTCGGGACATTACATGTAATATACGACACATGTCATCTATGCATGCTTGGTCAACATAACATGACTTATTACACATAGCAATTGTCACTAATTTACTAATAGTCAGTCCATGTTTACAAGGGGCAGGTCAAACAACCACATACTCTCGATTGACAAGCTTCTATGGATGAGGATGAGGTGTATATGATACTAGAGCGAATACTACGTTTGAATGGAAAAGAAAATGAAGAATTTTATAAGACAAACGCATTTTCAGAGCTCGATGAAACATAGCTCAATAGATAAAATTTGTGTAGACTTAAACCCAAAGAAAACAATGTGTCATGGACTTGGTGGTCATAATAAATTCAATTTATTGCTTATTTGTGTTTGTAGTTAATGTTCCATCGAACTTATATTATATAATATTCTTAATAAGTATTAAGTTGGCTTCGTTTGATAGGAGAAAATTGAAAATATCATTACTAATACAGGACAACCAATGTTCAATACCTTTTAGCTACGATTTGATTACAAAATACCAAAAAGCAAGGCCGAATAACAATTCCTCAATGGGCATTCAAGACTTGAGAGGGTCATCTAGAAAGACATGTGTTAAGATCAACATGGCTCAAGTTCGAAACTTGATAGATGATAAGCTTGCCCCTCTATCCTACTCCACTTAGACACCAGTTTTTTTGTCTACAGGAGGGTCCGAACTCAGGACATGTGCCTAACCCACACATCATTAATGCTCTTACAACTATATCAAAGTCCTGGATCACGGAACAAGATCTATCTCACGCTTAAACAAGTTCCTAATCCACTAAACTTTTTATGTGGTGTGATGAATTGACAACATGACTCGTATCTTTAGTCTTTTAATATTAGTATTTGTATTTACAATTGTATTCTCTCCTATTGTTTTCTTGAAAAGCTTCAGAGATACTTGGGCAGATTCAGGATTTGCACAGCAGGGAAGAATTCAATTAGACTTCATCTCAATATCAGTATTGTCTTTTGTATCTGGTTCATCGCCAGGAAGAAGACCAAGTAGGGGCAAAGGCAATAGAGAGCTGAGATTGCAGAGAATTATCAGAAAAGCCAAGTTGTCAAACCTGTCCTTGGTGACACCAAATACCTGGGTTAGACCTGCGCCAATTAGACCTCCAAGAACACTCCCTCCATTGGATATGGACATAAGGGTCGCGAAGAGAGTTGCTTCCATTCCTTGTGGACAAATTCTTGCAGCTAGTACTAAAACAGGCATGAAAGATGCCTGAAAAGGTAACAAGTCAGACAATGCTGATAAAGAGGTTGCCGGAATACTCTTCAACTCTATGTTAGAAAAACGTTCACGATTCAATTTCAGTTTTACATACATATATTAAAAGATAATGCAAGAGCACGTTAGACTCAAAATGGAACTTAAGGAAACGGACTTCCAAAGCATTTGCCAAGTTTACCCTTTGCTATACTCTAGCAGATTATGTGAATTGCCGTAAAAAGCTAACTTGCCAAAACCCAAAAGAGAACACCCATGTTTCTTCCCCTCATCTATCTAATAAGTGATCTCATCAAATGGCAGTTAGGATGTAAGCTTTCACTCATTTTTCCAAGTTCACCCACTGCTATCTTCAAACAATTTGTATATGATGTGCTAAAAGAAGGTTATATCACCAAAATTTAAACTGAATGCTTATGTTTCCCTCAGTACTCTAATCAGATAACCGTTCTCCTAAAAGACACCAAAAGATCTGTTCTTAAATAGTTTTTGTATTCTATAAAAAGCCATACACCATTTTTATTTGTTTCACATTTATTCAGCACGTAGTGGGGCTTCATCAATGTGGTGAAAGCTTCCTCCTTTGTACTTTCAACTTTGGTTTTGAGAAATCTAAAAATCATGATTTTGACCATTCACCTATTCTTGCAAAAGGTTCACTCTAATACGACATAAAAGATGTAGAATATCTAACCAAAACCTTAAGCTAATGATAGGGCGATCAAGCCTTGATAAATCCCTTTAGATGCCCTTTTATAGTCGAGACCATATAGTTCAAGAATAGAGATAGAGTTTCTATAAGATAGAACCTAATGAAGATTATCTTTCTACTTATCAAAACTCATGCTGGCCAAAGGAAATCTAGTTATACATCACATAGCAGTCCTAGATACACAGTTTTATATTCATAGCAGTTACCTGAAATTAGCATTCCAAAGAATAATAGAGTTAATGTGCAAGTACATTTTTACAAAATTTATTTGGCTCTATGGCTGCTATAGTTCTTAATTGGAATACAGACCTAAATGGAATTCATGAGACACTCTACATACATGAAAAATTACATAATCACTTCAGAGGCGTATCCAAGATTTTAGATCTATGGATTCAACCCTTTAAGTTCTTAACATTAAACCCATTATATTTTAAAGTGATGAGTTCATATTTTTTTGCACTTTTGATTTATTTTGACATGTAAATTTGTACTCCAAATGGGAAGACTAGGTTCAAATGAACCCGCTTTCGAAAGCCGTAATCACCCCTGAATCATTTTCATTATGTCCTTGTACAATTGTTTCCAAAAGAAAGAAACTCTCAAGTTCTCTTTCTCAAAAAAAAAGAACTCTCAAGTTGTTGTTTCTCACTAGCCAAATACATTTTTGTAGGTAGGTTCAGTGAGTTTCATCTTGCATGAAGTTAGCCATTATATCCTTTAATTGTTTTGTGAGCCTTCACTGCATTATTATTTTGATCGGTACGCTTGATTTATGCTTCACAGATTTTCAACTAAGCAAGACTGCACTCAAGTATAAGAAAAAATTTACCTGACCCAGAACAGTTATAATCAAGGAATCTCCAATAGCAAACCACTCATCACTAATGCCAAACTGCCGGTTCAATCCAGTCACAAGAAGAACCTAATACAAACAAATCATACTCGGAAGTAAATCATGACCCAAAACATAAGAAAAATCATAAAGCTGAAGTAGAAAATATATGTTGGAACACATACCTGTGTCATACCAAGAGCTGTACCAATGAGAGTCATTACGAGGAATATCTTCCGTAGAGGAACTTTCTTTAAAAACCCATTATAAAGCCCCACACCAATAAGTGATGCAACTGAAGTGACAAGCTTAACACGACCAAGGAATTCCGGAGTGAAACCAAGTTTGTTTGTCCTACAATCAGGATCAAACTTCTATTAGATTTGTGCACGTATGTTTATATTATTTAAAAATTTAAACCTGAAACAGCACATACGTGAAGAAAAACATAGCAGAATCTGACTGTGGCGTAGCCTGCCATAAGAAAATAAATAAGGTGGGAAGTAGAACGCTAGGCTGCTTAACAGCTCCCCATAACTGGGTAAAATTGTTTTTTGAGCTCTCTATGAAGCCATTGCCTAAAGAAGCTCCGCTTGCTGGGCCTCGTACAGGCTGTTCTTTCACAAGTACAGATACCGCAGATGTTATGAGTGGAAGTAATGATGTTGCACCAAAAACAAACCTGGCGGTACAAAAACAATTAGATTAACCCACCAGGACCATTAGTATTACTCACAAGGCCACAATCATATGATACTCAGAAGTATGACAAAGTAACATACCTCACACCATAAGCCTCCACAAGGGAGCCACTAAAGTAGGCACTCACAATTCCCCCAAATGCCGAAGAACCCCAGCACAATGACTGAAGAGATCCTGACATGCTTTGAGACTCACCGCGTGCCCTCTCAACAACCATGGAATCTACAACCTACATGATTACTCAATTACATATGCCAGCTGAATGTGGTGCCAAATTAAGATACCAGCTGGAAAAAGAGGAACATTACAAACAAACAAAGAAAAGATTAACTCAAATTCATAGGCCAGTAACTCCATTGGTTTGAACATGTGTAACAACCAAACATCAAGTCCAATAATTCCCAAGTGACGTTAATATTGTCAAGATATCAACACAAGCATCAGTTGATGACGCAGCAGCGGGTTCATAGCAGTGGTTGGAGCTATAGCCTGTGACCTGATAATATCATTAACATTGTCCAAGCAAGAATGTACAGTCCATCCACACTACACTATACAACTCTTGAATTTGCATAGAATATTCAATTACAAACTACAAACGGCTCAGTCTAAAATAAGTTCTAATGCCCCCACCCAGGCAACCCCAAAGCCTTCTTTCAAGAAGACGGTGGTGTTCAGGTCAGCTTGTGCACAACGCGACTATTACACCAAGTATCTGATACCACCCACCAGAAACAGTAGTGGGTAACTTGTCCACTAGGCTTAGGCAGATGGGAAGAAATCATTGAGTTTTGTTTGCCTCCACTAAGATTTGAACATGAGCCTTCATGGTTCTTATGCCATTTTTATCCTCAAAAAAGGAGTAGCAGCATCATAACTTCTGCTCCATTCATCACTCGGGTTTAAAATATCATCACTCACTAAATGTACGGTAGTTCTCATGAGAAAGTAGTAACTGTAAAAGTAGACGCCAACAACATTTGTGGAGAGAAAACACATGACTTTGCAAACTCGAGTGCTCAGAATTAAAGTAGAACAGACACTAGGAGTGTTGTAAAAGTCATTTGGCACGGCTAGCCAGCATGGCCCAACTAGGTGAAGATTTAGTGAGAGTGCTTCCAAAGTGATAAGCAGGTCGTTAGACTCCTCTCAATCTTGATATTCCCACAACCACAAATGACAAATGCAAGTGATCTTTTGTTCTCTTCTCATGTCTTCTGAGAACAAGCAATGAAACCTCGGAAATGGTAAGGGACACAGCAAAGGATGAGGTATAAAAACTTAAGTTAGATAGTTGTGTATTACCTGACATTTCTTGGAAAAGCCCTCACCGTGATACATATTGACGCACCAGTGGACTCTAGACAACCTTTCTGAAATTTTGAGATACCCTTTTTCATACTAGTTTGATAAGTTCTTCTCTCAAATGAGTTCTTGAAAACTTGGAACATACTATGGTGCGACTAAGTCTCAGGCCTCACCTATGGCCCTGTTGCCAAGGTTGCAACTAGGACTTCCTTCAAATTTTCAAAAGGCAAAACACATTTACGCGAGTAAATGTCATGTATAATGGGCAAGAGTTATTTATCATGCAATGGAATACCTGAACAAAAATGAGAGCATAACGAGTACTCAACTAATACTAAAGGTCAAAAGCCAAACAGATTGTCATTAACCTTCGGAGTTCAGACCAGTTACAAAATATAACTAGGCAATGAACATAACAGAACTAGTCTCAATTTATTGAAACTAACTAGGAACAAAAGGAACTTACAACATCTGAGAAAGCGACAGAAAGAGAACCAATAAGTATGGAGAAGGCAGCACTATACTTGCTATCAACGAAGGTGGCCATCAAAAACCATGAGAATGCTCCAAGAAGCCCTGAGAGTACCAAGTATGATCTCCTCCGGTATCCAAAGAGTGGGAAGGAATCACTATACATGAAAAGCTCATGTCATGAAATCTTTCTTTAACTAGCTAGATGAATAAGGATGAAAAAAAAGTTGAGTCCAACCTGATGAAACCATACAATGGTTTCACGAGCCATGGCAATGATGAGAAACCAGATATGACAGCTGTCTAGTCATTCACATATGAATGTGTCAGTCTGTGGACTCTACCAAAATGGTGAGGGGAAAAGAGAGAAGAAATGTGCAAATAGGGGTCCATTGAAGAAGGAAGAAAATTTTGGGATAGCAACAAAATAGAAAGAAAGTTTAAGTAAAACAAAAAGAATAACTGACGGCTGTGGCAGTCTATATTCGAGAGAGAATTGTATTTTAAAAGACTGAATGTAACTGTAGTTTAAATTCCAAAAATACTCTTAAATACAGTACGACAGTTAGATTCCTAAATCCAGGAAAATATACTAAAAGCATCTTTGGCTAGAATCTGGAGTTTGAATTTGATGAAAATAATTTTGTTCCACTAGGAATATTGACAAATAACAGGAAATAATTTACTCTATCAGGATGACATACCTCCGCAGGATCTAGGTGTAGGTCATCTTTCAAGTAAAAGCTTACAGCAAGCCTAGCAAGGCCCAAGACGCCTTGAACAAAATATACCATAGCAACAGCAATGTTATCTGGGGTTAGATCAACTCCAAAGCAACTGATTGAACTTAAAGAATATTTGTTCTTGTGAGGCACACTTTTATTGGACAAGACAGAATCTTCTTTAATAGTGGTTGTCGGTTGATCCCCCTTTCCTGCACAAGATCATATTGGAGAACATAAATAAGATTGAGATGGCCAAAAAAGAACCACTACACAAACAGAGTAGTAGAAAAGGAGCTCATATTGTGACATAAGCCACCATGTATGAGGATTGATAGGTGCTAAATCCATGATGATGACAACTTACTGAATACTATGCACCAAAAACGGAAATGATATATGACAGCAAATTCTTACTGGAAAGTAGGCAATCCACAAAATATTACTGAAAAGGAGGTTATATTGAGGAATTTTTCTGAAAAGAGTTTAGGCTAAAGAGATCAAGATCTGCTAAAAATATACTGAAAAATACACAGTAATCCATACATGGACTGCTAGGTTTAGTCTAAGGTACACCAACTCTCTCAGCTACGATCAGATGTGGCTCTCACTGATGATTGAACATCATGAGCCATGAGTTACAAAAATAAAGCATATTAGAGCATTCAAATTCCATTATGCAAAGATTTTGCTTCCACTCTAAACTATAAATTACCCTCTAAAGAATCCTTCTCCGAAAAAAGTTATTTGCATATCCAATATGACATTGACAATCATATGTTCCTCTAGATTGACTTTTAAGCAGCCAGTTCCTTTTAATTCATCCTATAATTTTGATGAAATAAGGAGAATTCAATGATAAGCATCAAGAAGATGCAAAAAGTTCTAATCCATCTATAATTCTTTCTAGTTTCCTGTGTTAAATTACCTCCTTATGGTCATGCCAACTCACTCTTCCCAATTTGTACAACACTGTAGAAATGAACCATACTCTAATCAATCGTTATGAGTTCCAAATTATGAAAAGTTTATTTTAACTGGAACTTAGGATGCAATCACAAAAAGACTTGACGAACTTTTTGCATTTGTTGCAGAGTTGTTAACAGCCCGCTTGACATGCCAAACTCTTAAAGCTCAGTCTAGGCGCTTCGCGTCACTTAACCTGCTCTTTATTACAGATAGCACACTGTTTCAACGCCCCAGGCATTCTCTTAAGAAGTACAATATTAAACCATAAGAGTAGATGATGAAGCAGTATACTAATTGTCAGAGAATATATTATTGATTAGGAATAGGAAATTAAAAATGTAGTAAAATAAAGTAGTTGCTACCTGAGTAAGAGATTTTCTTCTAATCACATAAAATGATTTTGAAGTTGATTGACATGGGTTTTTAGTTCACCTATTCTAATTCATTATAGATTTTTAGTTCTCTGATCCATATAATTATTGTTTGTTATTATATTTGGTTTTGCTTTTATTTCATTTTTTCCTCTCTATTGTTTGAATTTCATCAAATATCCCAAAATGCCTTTTGAATCTTGTGGACCTAAGCATGTCGTGTGACATGTTGGAATTAAATAGTTACCAACTATAGAAAGTAATATTCTTATGGAATTAAATATGCCTTTTTTCTCTATTTGTGTCTTTTTTTTTTTGTTAAAGTCCGCACTTTATTTGCATTTTGCTTTTGGTAACACTGCCTCAAGGCCATATTGACCCAGGACAGTATATTAAGAAGTAGATCTTCAATTGCCTTCTATCCAGCTCAAAACTATATCTATCAACAACCACACACTCGAACCAGATTCTGGAGCTGCTAAATCACTCAATTAGCTTTCGTTTATTTTTAAAACATAGCCTTGAAAGAAAAGCTAATAACTTCAAATTTCATTTTTAATAGTTCAACTAAGCTAAACCAAAGAAGAATGTCGCAGTAAGGTGACAATCACGGTAAAATTAGTCTACTTATGATGAATTCTCCTAGTTCTAGCAAAATGTAGAACAAATATAATGGATAAGATACCGATCAAAAATATAACTAACAGATAAGTTAGGATTTAGGTATAATTGATTGATTGAGCTAAGTAAAAATAAATTAATAATCAAAAATGCGAAATTAATCAGGTCCACACAATTAGAATTGATTGAGCTAAGTAGCAAACTCACGATTTCTAGAATCTATCAGCGGTTCGGTCTCAGCATCTCGACGGACGGAACCAGCTGGCATCTGTACTGAGACTGACATTTTGGAGTCCGGTGGCTCAAAAGGCGGTCGCCGGCGGGAGGAGCCAGCGGAGATGGTGAAGGAAAGCGGCTTCCGGCGGCGAAAACGAGAGAGGATTGGAGAGAGGGAGAGGAAGGAGAAAAGAGGATTAACTGAGGGTAAGATTGAGAATGAGATTGAATTGGGAGTTATTGTAGCCATTATTTTTAAATTTTTTTAGTTATGAAACTGCTTTGATTCGTACAATCTACTTGTGATTTTTTAAATGAGAAATTGGATTATAAATGAGTTAAAAGATTAGTTTTTGTGTTCATGAACATCTCTCAAAAATAACATGATCCCATATCCTATTCAAATCCCGAAATTGCCCTTGATCAAATAAAAATTTCCATAAAATTA
This sequence comes from Solanum habrochaites, assembly GCA_027704765.1. Classification (NCBI taxonomy): domain Eukaryota; kingdom Viridiplantae; phylum Streptophyta; class Magnoliopsida; order Solanales; family Solanaceae; genus Solanum; species Solanum habrochaites. The sequence continues at coordinate 73,005,985 of JAKWJA010002497.1, forward strand.
TACAAAAATTTAATTTCTAAAAATATTTCTTTTACTTTATTATTTTCTTAATAATTTAAATTCATTAACTTTAAAATTCGAATCATCTTTAAAATTGGGTTGGACTTCATAAAAATAGGTTGTCACCTGTCTATGCAACTTCTTTCTATTTTCTCTGCCAACTTGTCCATTTCTTTGGGCTGGTTTTGTGGTCCATAATCTAATTTCTCAAAGCGTAAATTAGGCATATAGCATTTTTAATAGTAATATTTTCAAGATATAGCATTAGAGTTTGAATTTCAATATATAATATTTAATATCTAAGCTATAGCATATTATTATAAAAATATAATGTTAATTTTAAAATAATTAAAAAAAATTGTTGAAAAAATGAAAAAAACAGGGACCCAAAAATGTAAATGAAAAATGCCATCTTTATTACTTAAATAAATACAATTATTATTGGTTTATTGAATTAACACATTTTAAAAGAAATTCAAAAATATTCAGATTAGTTATTGCATTTAAATCTTCAATTAGGTTTAAATGAGAATACATTTTGATTTAATTCCCTTAAAAAGTTTTCTAACAATTGACATCAAATAAAGCTATTTTTTTTTCTTTCCAATTTTACTATTCTTTCAGATTTGCTGCAGATATCAGTTCGCTTTTTTTTTAGTTAATTGAAAAAATTTTGACGTTGGAAAAAAAAAATGATTTGCATATGATGGAGGACATTGGTCGATATTAATTAATATGGTGAAAGGTGGGAATTCATCGGTTGATTTTAATTAGATTTGTTGATTGATTTTGATTATGTCGTTGGGTGTTTAACATGGAGAAAAATTGTGTCAATTTGTTTTTTTGGATTTTAGATTTGATTAAATTCTAGCTGGTTTTTTTTTGGATGAACAGGTTTGGTATTCTATATATAGTATCGATTAAGCAGAGTAAAGGGTATATGTGTTTGAAATTCGAAGACAAAGGGGGGGCCTGGCTGAGGTGGGGGCACCTCTTTCCGCTGCCCCCACACCATCCCACCAGGGTGGGACCTGGGGGGGGGGAGGGGGGGGGGCAGGGGGTGAGAGGGGGCGGGGGGGTGGAGATGGGGGGGGGTAGGGGGGGGGGGGGTGCGGAGCGTGGGCGCGGCGGTGGGGGGGGGGCGGGGCGGCGGGGGCCAGGAGCGGGGGGCGCGGACAGGGGGTGCGGGGGGGGGAGGGGTCCAGAACCCACTGCCAGCGGGAGGCGGTTACACTGGGGGAGGGGGAGGGGAGGGGCGGGCGGGTCGGGAGGCGGTGGGCAGGGCAATGTTCACCTCTCCTCCCGACCGGGAAGCGGGACGGGGGAAGGGATGGGGGCGGGGCGAGGGGGGGGGGGCAGGGGGAGGGGGGGGGGTCTTCCGAAACGCATTGGGAGGCGAGGGGCGTTTTAGGGGGCGGCAGGGGGGGGAGGGCGGGGCGGGGGGGGCGGCGGTGGTCAGGGGGTGGTGGGGGGGTGCCGGGGGGGGTGGCGGGGGGGGGGGGGGAATGACCTTCATTGGCGAGGGGGGTGGAGGGCGCGTGGGGCGGGCTGGGGGGGGAGAGGGGGGAGAGGGAGGAGTGGGGGGGGGGGCCGGGGGGCGGGGAGCGTCGGCAGCGGGGGGAGGGTGACTTCCAACCAATTTTAAACAAAAAACCAAAAAACAAACAAACAAAAAAAAAAAAAACCAAACAATAAAAACAAAAGGGGGGGGGGGGGGGGGGGGGGGGGGGGGGCGGGGGCGGGGGGCGGGGGGGGCGGGGGGGGGGCGGAGGGGGGGGGGGAGGGGGGGGGGGGGGGGGGGGTGGGCGGGGAGGGGTTGGGGGTACTCCGCCTCCACCTACACCCCCTGTCTGCCACTCTCCCAATATGGGGGGGGGGGGGGGGTGGGGCAGGGGAGGGGGGGGGGCGGGAGGGGCCGGGGAGGTGGCGGGGTGCGGGGGGGGGCCGGGGTGGGGGCGGAGGGGGGTGGGGGCTGGGGGGGGGGGGTGGAAACATATCTCCTTTCTAATCTTCCACGCAGTGGGGGGGGGGGAGGGGGGGGGGGGGGGGGTGGGGGGGGGGGGGGGGTCAAAAACAAAAACAAAAAAAAAAAAAAAAAAACTTCGCGTATATACTTGATTATGAAACAATACTTAAAAAATGAATTGATGGTACAGTGGTATTTATCACTAGTCAAAAAATAAGTATTTATCATCATGTGGATGTTGAAGTATTGAAAGTTGAGAATGTGATGAACTTTGTATATAAAACTGTATTAAGTATGTACGAAGTTTCTTTTTTGTTGAAAATTAGAATATATGTTTCTGTTTGGCATATGATGGTAAATGTTGATATAATTTTGTATAAATTTTGTATGAAAACTGTATTTTTTATATTTAGTTATTTTTTTTGTTTAATTAATTTTTTTGTGATGATGAAAGCTATATTTGTTTTTTTGTTTAATAATTTTTTTTTGTTATTTGTAGATGTGTAATATTTGTTGACACCCAATTTTGGTTTAACATTTTTAAAAATTCGAATTTTTGACAATTCCCAGAAGGTCATAATGTAAGCCCGTCATTGAGCCCATTTTGATCTTTATTTAGGTCAAAAAGAGGGGGGACAGGGAACGGGGAAGTAATTTTTTCTAAGACAAGGGGGGAAAACCCTTCTTCTCCCCTCTCCATCTCCTCTTCTCTCTTCCTCCCAAACCCTTCCCCTCCCTTTCTCCACAGCCGCCAGCCGCCTCTCATCCTCTTCCTTCCCTCTCCTTGGAAGCAGCAAACCCTATCTCTCTCCATTCTTTCTGGTGAGAAATCTCCACCCCCAAAGGTGGAGACGCCCCTCTCTTCATCCCTACATATCCTCCGCCCGCCGCCCTTCTAAATTCGGTCTTTCATCTATCCAGAGCCCTTATCTTTTCTATGCAGCGAGCAGAATAACGTGAGCTTTCAGGCGACAGGCAATAGCCAGCAGCAAGGCAAGCAGGCGAGCAGCAGCTAAACGGAAAAAAGGAGCAAGCAACAGCGAACTCCGGCAAACAACTAGAAGCTCTGGCACCACCATCTCCTCTTCTCAGTCCATCTCTCCTCTCTTCCTTTATCCTTCACTTTCTTTTCTCCATCGTTGGCAGCACTCAGGCAAGCTGCCAGGCAGCAGCAAGAGCAGCGCTACAAAGCCTCCATCGCGAGCAAGAACTCCGGACAAACAGCAGCACCATCACCCTCCAGCGAGCTCCAAAGCTGGGCGAACACAGGCCAAACAATCAACTCCGGTGAAATTTGTCTTTGATGGTTTTTTTTGGTAATAATTTATACTATTTTATTTCTTTGTTTTTTAACATGTATAGTTGAATGGATTGATTTAGCACTTTTGGGTGAACTTATGTTTTCCAGTTAATTCCTTTTTTTTCAAATTTCATGCTTTTACTCGTTTTCACTCGTTGATTATTAGTGAATTATCTGTGTTAAAGGTTATATTTGCTTCAATTTTTAGTTATAATATTAATATGTTTATGTAGTCTTTTTATATGAAAAAAAAAAATACTTTTGTTGATTGCTCATTTTGGGATTTTGTTTTAAGCGGTTGTGTTTTAACTCACATTTTTGCATATGCCCGATTTGTGTTTGGTTTGTGAATTAAAACAATTTGGGTCGTCTTTATTATTATACTTCTTTAGATTTATTTTGCATCAATTTTCATATTTTGGCATCCATCAGTAATATGTCGTCTTGTTGTTTGCTCTCTAGTATAACAAGTTATTGCTATTTTATGTGTGTTGTTTAAAGTTACGTAATATTATTATTTAAGTTGCTTTTATTTCTTTGTTATCACTATGTTATTTTCTGCCAGCTTTTGTAGTCATTCAATAGTTGGTGGTTGGTATATTATTCTTAAAATCTAACTTGAAAAAAAAATAATAAGTTTTTAAGATAATGAAGGGGCCAATGAAAATCATCCGTCGGGTTTAGAGGCCTCCCCATTTAAAAAAGACGAAAATTTTTAGTTCAAGGTTTATATAAAATGTTTGTTAAAATGTTGAAAATGGACGATTGAAAACTATCAGTAGGGTTTAGAGGCATCCCCATATTAAAAGAGGAAAATTTTTAAGGTAAGTTCATATAATTTGTTTGTTAAATTGTTAAAATGACGATAAAGAAATATTACCGTAGATTTCCAAGGGCCTCCCATGTAAATAAGACGATTTTTATTCTTAATATTATTGAGTTATTCTTTTTTAGTTATATTTATTTGGCAGAACTTGTACTACGTGTCTTTAAGGTAAACCGAGGTGCTTCTCTTTGAAAGTATTCGAAAAAGTTTGAATTAGATTTAATTATTATTTTGTGAATATTGACGTTTTAGACAAACTTAGGCCGATGATAATTATTGCTTTATGGTGTATATTGGTATATTGGTGTGTTTATATATGTGTTATTTTATATTCTTCCTCAATTTGAAAAAAAAAATGAATTCAGTCGGGAACCACATTTGTAGATTCGAAAGGGTTGCCTAAAACCCCTTCCCTTCGGAATACTTGAACCCCCTTACCTAGAAATCGACTGGTTTCGTATATTACGATGGTTTCCTAGTTTCCCTAAATTAGGTGGCGACGCTTTTTTAATTAAAACCTTCGATTAATTTTTTAAAACTTTGTTTAAAATTGAATCAATTAATTACTTTTCGAGTTGCCCGATTTCACCATATTTGAAAGAAGTAGGGATGTAAACAGAAATGGCGACTCGTTGGGAGATGTTTTAGAGGTTTTAACACAAAGTGGATTTATTTGTTTTTCAAATGAGGAAATTTTCTTATTTTATTATGTATACCTTGACTTATATTTCGCTGATTATTTGTAATTTTCTTTTCATTATTAATCTGTTGTGTGTATATTATCATTCATTATGACATAATATTTCCGTCAAACGATAAATTATTTCAGTTCACTAAAGGAACAATTAGGCGGGTTCGCAGTTGTTCATTAACCAAAGATTTTTGCGGGGCACCTGACGAGTGTAGTTGGTACTTGATAGTCAAACGATCGTTAATGTCCAGCCCAATAGTCGCTTGGGTTACCTTTTCCACTCTAAATACAACCCCACTCCTAGTCAACTAGTGTAGAGCCGAGCCCAAATTTTGAAATAGCGCATTTTGAATAAGAGGACTCAACACCCAAGGCGTGTTGGAGTCATTAGAAAGGGGGAAACCCCCCCCCCCCCCACCCCTTAAGTCAGAATGGCTTCCTAGCTTAAAAGGACGACCATATTGGTGTGTGTAATTGAAGGATGTATACGTTGTTTGAGAAAATGATGTTTCCACATAGGGATAAGATTAGGATTATTAGTTGCTTAATTTAAAGAAAGAGCTTCACCAGCTTACTAGCCTATTCGAAGATATTGGCATCCTGGAAGATGACAACAAATCAAGAAAGCAGAAGGATCTTTCGTGGAGGCATAGTAGGTCGTTACCCCTGTGTGGGACTATATTTTGTCTAACATTTCCTATTATGTATCCCCATTAAGGTTATTTATAAAATTGTATAAATTTTGAGTTTTTGGGGCGTAAGTAAATATTTCAAAGACGTATACATCCTTTCGAATCGATAGCCTTACCCTAGGCATTAAATGGTAAATATTGTATAGACGCGTTAATACTTGTTGTATGATATGTGATATATTCAATGTGTCTTAATTAAAACAGTATTATGTTTTTATTCATTATTTTGTGATTATGTTGCATTATCCACTCATGTACAGGAAACTAACACTTTACATTTGAGTTGTTCTTCATTTAAAGCAAAATGTTGTTTGATTTATGTCGAATTCAGAATCATTATTGTCCAAAGTTGCAAGAGACAAGAGGATTAAGCAAAATTAGAGGTCCTCGCATTTCCAATATATCACGTCAAAACGATAATCAGGGAGTATTTGACTATGAGGTCACATCACTTATTTTTATTGTTATTTTGCATGATGGATTCTGCTCTCACATATTTCTTATTTTGTAGGGAACCGTCCGACATCAGTCGGGTGGTCATAACGATGTTGGATCTGTGAAAATGGAAGAAACAAAGATTTAAAAAAAACATCCAAAAAGAGTACAACAATCATTACTGTGAATTCGTAGGTACATTCAACAGCGGTATAAATATTGAATGATTAGAGGCTATAAACATTTATTGGTTAAAAAAAATCATGATACAATTTTAGTAGGCGCTAGAGCCTAGACAGTTCTTGCGTTTCTCTACAACTTTAAATTAGTTTAGCCTTTATCTGGCGAACTACGCGTACCTGATTATCATATAATGAGATACGTAGGCCAACTCTTTCTTGGGTTCGGTATTATCTTTCAAAAAAACATATTTTAAAATAGTTTGTGCATATTTTCCATAGCATATCTGCGAACTACGGTTACTTTATCTATTTCGGTGTGAGATACTTAGGCAACTTTTGGGGTCGGTATTATCTTGTTTTAAAAAAAATATAAAATAGTTGTGAAGATTTTCTAAGTCATATTGCACGAACTACGCGCACCTGATTTCATTGTTATGAGATACGTAGGCAGCCTCTCGGGTTCGGTAATATTTTTCAAAAAAAAAATTGTCTGTACATACTGTGAGAGTAGGTCTTCAGATCGGGTAGGACCCCTGTAGTAAGAGAAGGTAATATATTTATATTGATTGAAAGACGACTTGACGTTAAAATACAGATTCGGTGGGGGTACCTTTATCGGTACTTGTGATGCTTGAAATTTCTTGCATGCAATCAAGCAAAGAAATAAAAACTAACCTATGTTTCATGTGAATTGGTGTGGTGTGAGGATTTGATCCAAAGTTCAATTGTTTTACACCTGTTAATATAGACTTGACCCGGAATGTTTTGCGAGGCGAATAACTGAGTAATGTTTGGTTTGCGAAAGGATGTAGGCTTTTTTGGACCCGATTGTGTCTTCAAGCCTAAAATTACATTATCCTAGTTTTCCCATTTGAGCCTGAAAAAACATTCATTGGACAATCAATCTTAACACTACTCTTTTGCAGTGCTTACGAGACTATCCTCTCTTGGACCAACCTTCTAGAGTGCACCAAGAATGTGGCATTTATAAGAGGAGAACAGGTGGGAAAATTTCCAACAAAAAACAAAGTAGTGAGTTCCCCAAAAAAAAAAAGGAAGCAAAGACTCTAGAGAAAAGAGAGAAAGGAAGAAAGAAAGTGGAGAAATAAAGAAAGGTAAGAATACCATTACAGGGTCTGGTCAGTGAAAGGAGGAAAGGAAAATCTCTAACAAAAAGAAAAACAATTATTATAAAAAGGAAGTGAATAAAGAAAAGCTCCAAACGAATAAGGAATCAAAAAAGAAAAAAAAGAGAAGAAGAGAAAACTAAAAAATGATAAATGAAAAAAGAAAAAAAACGGGGAGGAAAAGCGTCAAAATGAGAATTCAAAGAATTGATTTTGAAGGTGGGAGAACAATGAAGAGGATCTAACGCACAAAGGCGTACAATCATTAGAGCACATTGTTGTAAACACTCAAGGAGGAATTAATCACTTTTATCTCAAATAAATATCGTACCCATCCCTAAAGCCACGTTACAAGCCAATGACAAGCCTACATGATCTTCATTCCAAATGTTCTCACATTAGTGGAGGATTACATAGGGTCAAGCAAATTATCGGTATCCAGTGTGACATTGAACGTATTAGATGAGTGTGAGTGCACTTTGAAAATGTCCTATAATCAAATGTTTTCAAAAGATGTGTGAAAATTTTTTTTTAGCGGGACTAACTTTGGGTTTTGAGGGGGAGGGCACTTGAAACATGAGGATTGATACCAATTCAAATTTTTATTTGAAAAAGATAAAGATTTGTTGATCCTTAAGTATATTTGGAGGAACCACTTGAAGTTTTTGTGGAATTACCAATTCAATCTTTAAAAAAAAAAACAAAAAAAGAACGGGAGAGATTTACCTGCAATCCTAAATGTGGGTACCAATGGGGTGAATTTGACTATCTCCCACATTTTTATTTTTAAAAGAAATTTAAAAGAAAAAAGAAAAAAAATTGTCTTTGAGTGGTCATTAAAAAGAAATTTCATTGGATTGTTCATTCCCCAAAAATGGGATAACCGTGTTTAGTTTTGAATATATCAATTCAGGATACCATTTGACAATATTCCATCAGTTCATATTGTGCATTTTCTACTGATAATCTTTCGATTTCTTTGCAGCACTCCTCATCCACAAGAGGGGAACTACGTTGACCTGATTCCTACTCCAATGGGATACGTAGGCGCCACAACGGCTCGGTCATATACCTAGTAAGGATTCCATTTCTCTGCATAATGGAAAACTGGGGACAGAATTTGAGAGGGATCTCAAAAATCATTCGAAGGTGGACTATTCAGCATCCACGCTCGACAGTGGAATATCATCGAGAACATCCCCTCGTTACAGTTGGGGAACATTATCGAGCCATCTCCACCTCGTACGTTGGAACATTATCAAGACATTCATCTCGTTTACAGTTGAAATTATCGAGCCATCCACCTCGTTACAGTTGGATTATTATCGGCGTCAACCTCGTTACAGTTGGACTATTATCGAGACATCCACCTCATACAGTGGGAACATTATCGAGCCATCCACCTCGTTACAGTTGGAAATGATCGAGGACATCCACCTCGGAAAGATGGAACATTATCGAGACATCCACCTCGTTACAGTTGAAACATTATCGAGCCATCCACCTCGTTACAGTGCGAACAGTATCGAGGACATCCCCATCCATTAGTTACAATTGGAAACATAGCGAGCTTCCCCCTCGTTACAGTATTGGAACAGTTATCGGTATCCACCTCGTACAGTGGGAAACAATCGAGCCCCATCCAGGCCTTCGTTAAAAATCATGTTTGTATCGCGGACGAGAAGGACTCCTACCTCGCAGTTAATAGGCATGCATTGCGAGAATGTTTCTACCTCGCCGAAAATTAATGCATCGCGCGAGGATTCATACCTCATAGTTAATTTCATGCATACGAGAAGTAGGTTGCCATACCTCGCAGAAATTCATGCATCGCGAGGAAGATCTCATACCTTGCAGTTAAGCTCAAGCATTGCGCGAAGGTTATATTGCAGAAAATTCCATGCCCGAGAAGAGAAGATTCCATAACTCGAAGAAATTCTGCATCACTAGTTAATTCATCATCGAGAGTAATATTCAGCATCGAGAGTAATTCATGCATGCTAGTTAATAATCAATTTCATGCATCGATAGTCAATTCATGCATCACTATTAAATCATGCTCGCGGTTAATCATGCCATTGCGAGTTAATATTAGCATGCGAGTTAGATTATGCATCGCGAATTATATTCATGCATGCGAGAAGATTCATAACTAGACAGAAAATTCATGCATCGCGAGAAGATGTATACCTCGCAGAAATGTAGTATCGCAAAGAAGATCCTACCTTGCGGAATATATGCATCGCGAGAAGGATTTATCCCTCGCAAAATTTCATGCATCGCGAGAAGATTCAATTACTAGCAAAAGTTTACATATCGTAGAAGATTCATTACATTGCGGAATTTATGCATTGCGGGAAGATTATTCTGCCCCGCAGAAGTCATTGCATGAGAGAAAATTTCTAATCACTAGTTAATTCATGATCAAAAGTTAATTCATGCATCGCGAGAAGCATTTCAACCTCGACAGAAAATTCCATGCCTCGCGGAAAAGAAAGATTTAATACCTCGCAGAAAATTCATGCATCATAGTAATTCAGCTCCGAGATTTAATATTCATGCAGAGAGTTAATTCATGTATCGAGGTTAATATTATGCCTCGAGAGTCAATTCATGCATCGCGAGTTAATCATGCATCCTTAGTAAATTCCTGCATTGTGATGTTAATATTCATGCATCGCGGATTAATTATTAGCATCGCAAGTTAAATTTTTATGCTGCGAGAAGATCACTTCCTCGCAAAAGTTTACATATCGCAAGAAGATCATACCCCCTTGGGCGAATTTATGCATCGCGAGAAGATTTCATCCTCCAAAAAATTTTATGCATCGCGAGAAGGAAGATTCAATTCCTGCAAGAGTTACATATCGGCAGAAGATTTCATCCCTCGCAAAAAAATTTTTGTGAATCGCGAGAAGATTCAATTCCTCGCAAAGTTCAACATATCGCAAGAAGATTCATACCTGCGGAATTTATTGCATGCGGAGAAGATTTCATCTCTCGCAAAATTTATGCATCGCGAGAAAGATCCTACCTTCGCAAAATTTTCATGCATTCGCGAGAAGATTGCAATCCCTCGCAAATTTGAACATCGCGAGAAGATTCCATGCCTTGCAAGCAATCATGCCACTGCAGAAAAGGAATCGTTGCATCTCAAAGGATATGTTTCCGTCAACGTCAACTGACGTTTAAAGTCAAGGAGAGGAATTAAGTGTTCGACATGGTGAAAAAATACTTCTTTCATTTAAATTGGCATTTTTAGCTGAGAGTTTATCTCAGGCCGTGTCAAAAGAGCATATCGAAGGGATGAATTTCTTTTAAAAAAAATCAAAAAAAAATCAAAAACAAAAAATCAAAAAAAAAAAAAAAAACAGGGGCGAGTATTAGAAACCTTTTGGAGTCAGGTCCAAAATTGACTTCCACCACATGCACCGCAATTCTCTAGAAAGGTCAAGGGTTCAGTAAAAAATTAGGTTTGGTCAATTTTCGTTGCCACGATTTCATTTCATCAAATACACCAACGAAAGGGACAGTTGGTTTTGACACCAAATTTGTTTTGGCTAAAATTTTTAAAATTCGTTAATTTGGGCCACCAATGTTAAGCCCGTCATTTGAGACCATTTTGAGTCTTTATTTAGGTCAAAAGAGGGGGAAGTTAATTTTTTCAGAAAGAAAAAGGGGGGAAAAAACTCTTCTTCTCCCCTCTCCATCTCCTCTTCTCTCTTCCTCCCAAACCCTTCCCCTCCCTTTCTCCACAGCCGCCAGCGACTCTCAGACCTCTTCCTTCCTGCTCTTGGAAGCAGCATGCCCCTTTTCTCCATTCTTTCTGGTGAGAAATCTCCACCCCCAAAGGTGGAGACGCCCCTCTCTTATCTCACATCTCCTCCGCCTCCTTCCTTCTCACTTCTTTCTTCCTCTCTCCATACTCCCTTCTCTCTTTTCTCTGGCAGCGAGCAGATCCATCGGTGAGCTTTCAGGCGACAAGCAATAGCCAGCAGCAAGGCGAGGCAATGGCGAGCAGCAGCTTCAACCGGACGAGCAACAGCGAACTCCGGCAAACAACTAGAAGCTCTGGCACCACCATCTCCTCTTCTCAGTCCATCTCTCCTCTCTTCCTTTATCCTTCACTTTCTTTTCTCCATCGCTGGCAGCACTCAGGCAAGCTGCTAGGCAGCAGCGAAGCAGTAGCAAGAGCAGCGCTACAAAGCCTCCATCGCGAGCAGGAACTCCGGACAAACAGCAGCACCATCAGCCTCCAGCGAGCTCCAAAGCTGTCGAACAACAGAGCCAAACAACTCAACTCCGGTGAAATTTGGTCTTTGATGGTTTTGGTAATAATTTTATACTCTATTTTATTTCTTTATTTTTTAAGACAATGTATAGTGATGGATTGATTTTAGCACTTTGTGTGTGAACTTTATGTTTTCCAGTTAAGTATTTCCTTTTTTTTCAAATTTTCATTGCTTTTTGGTGAAACTTCTGTTTTTAGCTCGTTGCGTGATTATTAGTGAATTATCATGTGTTTAGGGTTATATTTTCAATTTTTAGTTTATAATATTAATATTTGTGTTATGTTAGTCTTTTTTATATGAAAAAAAAAACTTTGATTGCTTCATTTGGGATTGTTTAAGATTTGTGTTAACTCACATTTTTGCTTTGCACGATTTGTTGTTTGTTTGTTCATTAAACAATTGGGTCGTCTTTATTATTACTTCTTTTTTTATATTTATTTTGCATCAAATGTTATATTTTTTGGAATCATCAGTAAGTAATATGTCTCTTGGTTGTTTAGCTCATTAGTATAACAAATATTGCTATTTTATGGTTGTTGTTATAAGTTAGTTTATTATATTTAAATGTTGCATTTTTATTTTCTTGTTTTATTTCACATGTTATTTCTCTGCAGATTTTGTAAGTCGATTCACATAGTTGGGGTAGATTTATCTTAAATATTATCTGACTTGAAAAAAAAATCATAAGTTATTAAGATATATGAAAGTGGCAATGAAAAATATAATCATCGGGGTGTAGAGGCCTCCCCATTTTTAAAAAAGAGCGGGAAATTTTTAGTTCAAGTTATATAAATTGTTTTTAAAATTGTTTAACAGATGGCCGATGAAAAAATATATCCGTCGGGTTTAGAGGCCTCCCCATATTAAAAGACGGAAATTTTTAGTTTAAGTTCATTATAATTTGTTTGTTAGAATTGTTTAAAATTGGCCGATTCCGATTAAGAAATTACCGTCGATTTCCAAGGCCTCCCTGTCAGAAGACGGGATTTATGTAAGTTATTATTTGAGTTATTCATTTTTAAGTATATTTATTGGCACACACTCTGTTACTAAGTGTCTTTACAGGCATTTACCGAGATGCTTCTACGCTTGAAATTTATTGAAAAAGTTCGAAGTATTCATTCTTGTTTATTTTTTGAATATTGACGTAGTCAAACTTAGGCCGATTTAGTGTGTATATTGTGTGTTTATTATATGTTTATTTTATATTCTTCCTCAATTGAAAAAAAAAATGAATTCAGTCGGGAACAACATTGTGGATTCCGAAGGGTGCCTAATCCTTCCTTCGGAAAATTGGAAACCCCTTAACTCGAATCAATGGTTTCTAGATTAGAATTGCGTTTCCTAGTTTCCCTAAATTAGGTGGCGACTCTTTTCTTAAAAGTCGATTATTTTTTAAAACTTTTGTTAACATTGAATTCAAAGAATTATTTCGAGTTTGCCCCCGCGACGTTTCGCCTATTTCGACAGAGTAGGGCATGGAAACAATATTAATGACACTTGTTGGTGAAAAAAATGTATAAATTGGTCGAAAATGAAATGCTAGTTTGTTTGTTGTTTCTGATTTATAAGCAGTTTGTATTATTTTTTACATTTATAGTATGAAATGTGTATTATTTTGGTTAGTAAATATTTTATTTTATTTTAATGGGCATATTTTTTTGGAAATGTTCAATGAGCATTAATTTTCACATATTAGGTAATACCCATCAACGGTTTGATATGTATGTTGTGTTGAAGGACCAAAAAGAAGTAGGAACATAGTAAATTAATACAGGTGTTTGTAGGCGGGAGATTTCACCATTATGAATACCATGTGATCATGTTAATTGCAGTTTTTTGATTACAAAAACTGCATAAAAAACATATTTCTGTTCTGTCTTTTATTAGCTTGAAGAATTTGAAGCAGGGAATATGTCATCCCTGTTGAACCGATCTCATGCAAGAGTATGTGGCTGGTGATATACCCAGTATATTTCAAAGCCTACCTGATGGAACCCGGTCCAAGTAGTTCCGTTCGCCCTCGCCTGTGCCGTTGCTTGTCGTTTGCTGCTGTGCACTTCCAACGGTCCACGGTTCCTTGTCGTCGTGTCGCCCCCGTGGCCCTAACCCCCCCGACCTGGTCCCACTTTCTCTTGTGCCCCCGCTTTCTGCTTTTTCCTTTTTGTGCCCCCCCCTGTTGTGTTTGCTGGCTGACGTTGTGTTTTTTTAATTTTTCTTTGAATAGTGGTGATTTTTACTCTTAGCCGACGAGAAGAGAGGAACACAGGGGGGGCTAGGGGGGGGGGTGGCAAAGGGGAGGCCGAGACGAGGAGAGAGGGAAACAAAAAAAGGGGGGGCGGACAGAGGGCAGACAAAAAGAAGCACTCCGAATGGGAAAAACAGGGACGATAACTAGATCCTCCACGAACGTCGGGAAAGGGGAAAAAGAGGGGGAGAAATGAGTGGAATACATCTTTTACCCTTTACCTTTCTTTTTGGTTTTTTTTTTTTTCCTTGCAGAGCTCATACATAGTTCCGTACCAAAGTTCATACATATGGATCAAAAAAAAAAAAAATATATGATAGTTGTCATACACAAAAACGATAATAAATCAAAAAGTGAGATCATGTTCATACTAGTAGTAATCAGACTTCATTATATTTCATCCCAGACACGTAATCAAACCTTCATACATAATCAATAATGGAAGAAGGAAAGGCATTTCATACAAAAAACAAAAAGCCAACAAATAGAAAGGTAATGTCATGCCCATACAATAGTAAATGGAGACTCTTACAAAAAAGCAACAAGATGAAAAATGTAATGAATGTTCCATTGCAATAAATTAATCAAGACTTCCTACAAAAAATCAACAAATTAGAAATGTAATTTCACATGCCATACAATTATTAATCAGACTTCATAACAAACAAAGCCAACAAATTAGAAATGTAAGTTTCATGCCATACAATTATTAATCAGACCTTTTATCAAAAAAGCCAAACCCCAATTCGAAATGTAATTTCATGCCATACAATTATAATCAGAATGCATACAAAAAAGCCAACAAATTAGAAATGTCTTTCATGCCCATACATTAGTAATCAGATTCATACATACATCATTAATATCAATTCAAACATCATCAAAAACACCTGAGTAAGTATGTAGTAATATCGTTATGCATTCTCGGTGGATTGATTGTATTAGTTGTATGAACTTGGTATAAATGTTGTATGAATTGATATATAATCGTGTACTACTGTTGTATGATTGTGTTAAAAGACCTTAGAATTTCATACTGCTTGTGTATGAATTGATTGGTTGTCCATTTATATGACAGTGTTTGAATGAGTTTGACATTTTGAATTGATAATAAAGATTAGGTATGAAGTCTGATTACTAATTGTAGGGGCATGACATTACATTTCTGTATTTTGTGGCTTTTTGGATGCATCTTTCTTCAATATTGTGATAAGTACCCGGGCAACTCTGATTTTGTCTGCATATGAAACATGTATATGAGTCTGATTCTACTAGTATGAAACATGATTTCTCACATTTTGATTTTATTATCGTTTTAGTATGACAATATCATATATTTTTTTATCATATGTATGAACTTTGTACGAACTATGTATGAGCTTGGTATGACACTATGTTAACAAGAGTTTTATTGTACAATTATATGTTATAAAAGTTATTTAATTATATCTGCTTTTTGATGCCCTCTGTATGATTCTTGTTTAATATATATAGTATAGGAATAAAAATTTGAAAACGGACACCAAAAGTGTTTCAAGATTTTTGTATAGTTGGACAATATTAGAAATTCACAATTATTCAAATATTAATATACCAAATTCATTTCCATAAAACAAAAAGTATGTAACAAAAATAAAAACTCATGAAATCATTTTTTTTAACAAGATAATTTGAACATGTCTTTTCTGTATGTCCAACTTGTACGACATCTACTACAATTAACCTTTGACCTTTTGAATTTCACATCGGCAACCTCTTCCAGCGTCAATATGCGATTTTTTTAACTATCTACTTGGATCGGAGATGCCCATCAATTTAGGCTTGAAATATAATGGGTACATCCCACGTAATCTCGCAGGGGATTAGATTAACAGGAACAAGACCATGCACCTCTAAAAATTTTTCAGCCTCTAAAGGCAGAACAGAAATATGCTTCATGCAAGTATCATGTATCTAAGAACTGCAATTATATGAATGGTGAATGAAAATCTCCGCCTACACACCTTGGTTTAAACTTTATTATGTACTTCTTTGGTCCTCGACAACAGCATTACATATAAACTGGGGGGTTATCACCTAACAGGGAAAATCAAGTCATTAAAAAACAGTTCCAAAAAAAGATATGCCATAAAAATAAACTACACAATCTTTAATATCAAAATTAATATACATTTCATATTATAAATGTCAAAATAAATAATACAAACATTGCTTACAGATCAGAAAATAGGACAAACAAGACTAGCTTTCTTCCATATGAATATGCAATTCCCAGAAACTAACATCATGTTGATCCAATCTTTATACGATTTTTTTCACCAACAATTCTTAATATTACACATAGCCAAAATAACAAAAAATTACAACAAAAAAATAAATAATACAATCTTTGACACTCTTAATACAATGAATTAAAAAGATATTACTAAAAAAAAATCAGAAAAACTATAACAAATACCAACTGACGGAATTCATCTGCCACCATGTTTCAATTAATATGGAAGTATTGTCCATCAAAATAAATCACAAATTGTTAAGCATAAAAAAAACTCAGTCAAGAAAAAAAGGGAGAAAGTAAAAATTCTGCAAAAATAGGAGAGTAAGAAATGTGATAGAGATGAAAAAGGAAAAAAAAAAATCTTGATTTAATTTGATTTAAAGTAAATTTGAGCATTGTAAGAAAAACTGAATAATTTATTTTAAATCTTTTTTAATCCTTAATATGTGCAATGGTTAATGATCCATTATTAATCAAAATTATATTCAAAAACTCCAAATTGGCTACTTACCAATTAAACTAAAAGGGTTTTTTATCTTTTTATTTATTTAAAAAGAAAATTAAATTAACTTGTAAAAATAAATATTTAAAAGATGAATTAGTTATTTAAATAATTACTTATAAGTATTTTTAAAGTAAATAAATGTTATTGTATGATATAACTCATTAATTGCTATAAGTGTTATTTTTAAAAAAGTATGTTATACTCGATATATATAGCTAAATGTGATGAGTGTGTTTTTTATTTCTCAAATAATAAGTTACAAAGAAGTCCAACTCAATTAATTAGTTAAAAAAAATAGAATTTTGTCAAAACTTGAATTTCTTAATGTTTTCTGGATATTAATTTTCTTTCTTATTTATCAATATTGAAAAATAAAAAACTAACCTTCACTTTTGCAAAAGAATATTTTGTAGGAGAACAGATTTTTTGTGGAAAAACATTTTGTTCCACAAAACCACAATTTTAGGGTGCTTGTGTGTACTAATAAGGAAGAAAATATTTTTCAATATTTTCACGTTTAATTCGTCAAAACATCTTATCTGATTAAAATAAGAATGAAGAAAAATAATTTTTCTATAATAGGAGTAGGTAAAACAAATTGCACGAGTAATATTAATCTAAATCTGTTGTCTCCTCATCAACCACTTACACTATACTAAAAATGATCGTTAATTTAATTAATAACTATAATTTAATTATCGTTAAATATATATTTTTAGATGCAGTTGACATTTTTTATAAATATCGCTAAAACTTATAACAACAGTGAATCCAAGTGAATTTAACTAATACGGATAAAAGTTTTGTCAATTTTTTGTTAATGTACATGTTTATTGTTGCTAAAAAGTATTTAAATACATTAAATCATCCCCAACCCTCGTATTCACTCCAAGTCTCATTTCATCGCGCTTCCGTAGTATTTTGATAAATAACACATAAATATTTTTAAAATAATATTTCTTATTGACTTGTCGATTACTCATATACTTTTTAAAAAGATATTTTTCTTCGTACCGACCACACTCTGTATAAGGAAAAAGCCAAGGAGAAAGTTAAAGGAGTACTGTAGAGAGGTAAACATTGGTAATGAGTTACATTTATGGTCCCAATTCCCAACTTGCATTCATAATTTATCTCTACAGTCTGAGCTCTAAGCTTCCCATGCCTGTCTCCTCTTATCCAACCATATCTTCCTCAGCTCCTTTCAGGTTTTATTACTCCAAGGACCCATTTTTCTTTTTCTTTTTTCTTACGAGCATCTATCGAAAATAATCTAATGTCCGTTAATCAAGATTCACCATCGAGAGCGTGGGAAGAGCCTCAACTTTAAATTAAATTGGTTTCGTCATTCACATTATTTCCTCGTTCCGTAATTGATTGTGCAAGTATTTATTGAAGAAGAAGGAAGCTGGCGACTGGAACATGTCCAACGAAGCTAACTGATCTGTCTGCAGCAATTCTTGATGAAGAAGGAAGTTGACGGTTCCTTGATTTCTATTATCCTAATTATGATATAATTCTAGACGAAATATAATCCTAATTAATATAGGTAGTGTGACTCTAATTCTTTAGCAGTGTTGTAAACTCGTCAATCAACTTCGTTGGACCTGTTCCATTGACATGGTCCAATCAGCTTCCTTCTTCAACAGATTTGCTGCAGACACGTCAGTCAACTTCGTTGAACATGTTCCAATCGTCAACTTCCTTCTTCTTCAACATTATTAATTCAATCAGTGCATAGCGAAATCAGAAAAGCTCTTACTAGTAAAAATGCATGAATATATTGTTGTAGTACTAAAAAAACTGTAATTGTATTTCAAAGTTAAGTAAAAAGATAATAAAGTCCATAAAATTGCTAGTTTTACTAACACTTGAAATATAATGGTAAAAAATTTCCTTGCACATATAGTTATACCAAACTATAATAACATGATATTTCAAATCGGCATATTATTTTGTTTATCAGAGTGACCTTATTTATTACTAGAAAATAAAAAACAATGAAGTTGAAAAATTCCATGAACAAATGTAAGGGTATTGGTTAACTCGATGACGAAAATCAAATTTTTCACTAAAAAGGTTCATGCATATATAAACATACGAAAAAATCAAAAAAAAAACTTAATTTCTAATATATATATCAATATAATTTTTCATTAATGAATTCACCTAGGTGAACCCATCATGTAAGTTGCTACACGAGGACACTAATTTAATATTCTAGAATTTGATCCGTATCTCTTTATTTTATTTCATCTAGGTTGTCACACAAATATTAAACAATAGCATAGGTAGAATATTTTGTTGTATATACTATACAATACTAGTAATATAATAATACTAAACATTATGATAGTCTCTAGGTGAATAATTTAATCTGAAAGCCTAGTCAAAATGACTATTACTTTACCAATAAACAAATAAAGAAAAGGACATCCCAAATAAGATAAAAAGAATCTACTCAATTGAGGTCATTGGTTATGATGATGTTTGCATTATTATGGGATTGATTAGTGTATATAATTAAAGATTAATGCCATTAACTTTACTCAAACATCATCAATCAACATCATTTATATTAATAATAAAATATTTAATAAAGCATCCAAAGTAGTGTCAGACACCATAATCACCTACTACAATATTTTTTTTTCAATAAAATAAAAATTTCATCAATCACTACAAATATTATCTCATTATCCTTCTTGTTTCTCAACAAAGACTTTTTCTTTTACCCACCTAAACCAAAAAAAAAAAAAAAAAAGGTGACAAATATGTCTAAAAACAGATTCAATTATCCAATTTACAAAAAACAGTTTTTGAATCTGCAAATAGTCTTTTAACACCTTGCAAGTTGCTTACTAGGACAAAACTTGCTATCACTCATCAATTATTATTATAATAATAATTATTATTATTATTATTAGGAAATAATACCAAATACATTATCATCAGACTCTGGTTTATCCATTCCTTCTTCCAACATCATTTCTTTGTATCTGCAATCACTGCTGCAAAATGCCTTCTCACCTCTACAAAGAAAACACAATACACAATTACAAAACGGAAATTCTGCGTATGCAGACCTAACCCCTACCTCGTGGAGGTAGAGAGGTTGTTTGTGAGAGATCCTCAATTCAAGTGCATCTTATGAACGAGGAAATACGCCAATGAAGAAAACATGATAACTAATATGGAAAGCAATACAAAGCATATAGAGAAAGGAACAAAAAGTCATATTGTAACAAATATCAAAAGGCAAGAAACTAGATGAATAAGGCTAATACTAAGACATACATGATGCTCCGGACTATCACCAAGCCTAATCCCACTGAAAAGCGCGATAACACCTATTGACTTTCTACCTTAATCTTCGACTCTTCCAATGTTCGTGTCATTTAAAGAATCTTTCATAGAATACAGAACCTAACAGAAGTCCTCAATGTTTACTACCAGAAATTTGCAAAGAGAAGAAGAGCAAACTATTCTAAAAAAAGTATGTCAGACAACAATTAAATCATGAGAAAAGAGAAGTTAAATTCTGGCCCTCGTGAGTCATGACCACATTAATAAAACAAACAGATGATATGAAATCATCAAAATACTTTAGAATAGGCCTTGAAACTTTTAACATCTAACCTACTTTTGGACTTAGTCTCATAATGTCATTAACATTTTTTAAAGGTTATTTTACAGCAGAAGAAAAAAACTCTGCAGAAACACTGAATTCTACTAGAAATTTGCCAAAGGGTAAATTCAAGAGAAAATTGTACTAAAACAAGTATACTGAGTATCAAACAACTTAAAGGGCATAACAAATAACAGTTAAATCATGCAAAAAGGAAAATTCTTCCCCTCATGAGTAGATTCAGCTAGCGTTCGGCTATAGATTTTGAATCAAACCAAAAACAGGTCTAGACTAGTTTTTTGGTTTTTGAGACTTAAGACTCACAAAACTACCAACTTTTTACAAACAAAATGCATATACAAAATCATACTTCAAGATTCAAGTTCAAAATCTACGGCCAAACGAGAGCTAAACAGATAATAACTAGGAGCTACTAGGCAAGTTTTTTTGAAGTTTTATAATACCTGTACATGTAAATGTCTTTCCCTATTCCAAGATTCTTCTTGCAATTGTGACAGAAGCTGAGAAAACTTTCAGATGGATAGGTCATTGGAGGACTAGGAAAAGTTTCATTTTCTTTTCTTGATGCAGAGTACTTAACAACACCACAACAGCTTTCAAGAATACAATCATCAAATATATGAGTTGTTCTTGGATTTGGACCATATGAAATTACACAAGTATACTCCTCAGAAAGCTCCATTTCAGCAGCAGATAGACTACTAAAAACCCCTGGTGAATTTGGGATATCTATGTTAGAATTTGAGGAACCAAATGGAGATTTCTTCACAGGAGATGGTGAAAAGCCAGGAGAGAAAGAACCTATCTGAGAATTCCTAGTCTTGATACCAAAATCACCAGGTGAAGGTGGTGAATCAGTAGGGCAATTAAAAGTAGGAGGCAATGTAGGGATCTGAATCTTCAATTGTGAACCAAGAACAACCATTCTGCTAACAGAATTCATTTCTTTAGAATCAGATTTTTCATCAATCAGAGCATCAACAAGACCAAGACCAACCCCTTTTGAGTCAAGTTTCTGAAAATGAACTCTACTTTCTGGTTTAGGAGATTTTGGATCAGACCAAAAGGGGTTTCTCAGAACAGTGAAAGGTTTACTATCAAGAATTGAAGTAGGACTCATAATAGACTCAGTATCAGGAAACCCCTTAGCAGCAAAACAAGTAAACAACCTTGGTGAACCAAAAAAAGAAGAGGTTTTTCTTGAATTCTCCATTGGAAAGGGTAAAGAATTATAATCTGCCATTACAAACTTTGCTTAAAAAATTCTGATCTTGAACTTCTTCTTATTCCTATACAACAAAATCAAACCAAAAGTGTTACAAAGTTTCAAACTTTCCACTTCAAGAAACAAAAACAAAAGAAAAAAACTTACTTTCAACAAAGATTATTACATACCTTGATTATTTCAGCTTGAAAACACCATCAAGATTCAACTTTTAAGCAACCCCAGAAACTAATTTGTACCAAAAAGCAAAGATCCAAAGAAGGGATGAATAAAGCAACTTTCTTTCAACAAGAAGAATCCATCATATCTGAGAACCGACATGAGACCTCAATAGTCATCATCAACACTAAACATTTACAAAAGCAACAAAAAAATTAGTCATCTTTTTCCTTCTCTTCCCCTTGCTTTTTTTTTTCCTCTCTTTTGTTTCTTGTGAATACTTACAACACTATATTATTTCAGCAAAATTGCATCATAAAGACACAAAGCCTTACATGCAGACAGAGACCCACAAATCAAAAGTTAAATGAAAAAAATAAAAAATACCCCATAGTTTATTTTTATTTAAAAAAAAAAAAGTCTGATTCACTCTTCTAGTGCTCCTAACTGCAACCTTTTTTCTTTTTTTTTTTGGTGGGTTTTTGTCCTCTTTCCCAACCCACTACACTTTTAGTCCCTTTTCCCCTTTTTTCCTCCCCACCTTACTCTTGTTTCAGTTTCTTGAAACAGCTTTTATTTATAACTGAGTGAGAAAAAATTTTAAAAAATAAAAAAGGGTGCATGAAAATCAGTGGTTTAGATGAAAACATTGGGCTTTAATCTGAAATGTTGTGGCAGTTTATTCATGGTGGGTTTTTTTTTTGGTGATTGAAAACTCAGTCACTGAAAAAGAGTCTGCTAAACTGAGGAAACTGCTCTTCTCTAATACCTCTAGACATCAGCAATATATCTATATATGGAGTTGGCCATTGAGTTAATTTTCTTGAAAAGATGAGCAATGAATAGTGTTGTCAGTGGTAAATGCCAATTTTAAGGGTGTGGGGTTGTACAAATTTTTTACATTTGGCCTTTGGGGAGATTATTTTGTACAATTTGAGTATTTTGTACAATCTTTATAATTCTCTAATCTCCTCCACTACTTTTGTGAGAAATTAGAAATAATTTGATGGTAAAATATCTTTTCCAGGATATGGAAAGACATTTCACCGAATATATTATTATTGTTTTTAATTGATTCGTGAGTATAGCACCAATAAATATTATGTAGAGTATTGATTAGGTACTTAGCTAAAAGTTTTGAATTTGAATGTTATTTGAATATAAATGTGTCTATATAGAGTGTTTTATCTTAGTATAATATTTTTCTATATAAAATTTTCAATACAAATATTAAACACCATGCATAAGTAACGAGACAAACAATAGTTTTAAGAAATTTTTTAATTGGCTTCTTTTCAAATATATTTTTTACTTTTAAAGTAATTTTTAAGTCTATTGACAATACAGGTACAGAGTGGTAGAAGAATTGTTCAATGTCATTTTAGGGTGTCAAGAATGTAGGAAGAATAGATGTAGAGTTCAATGATATCATTCAAGAACAAGGAGAGATTCAAAATTACAATAATTATAAGATTATTAAGATGTTAAGCCAAATTATGAAAGTTGGATAAAGGAAGATGGAAATAAAAGTGACAAGTGATATGTCTATTATCGAGGACCAATTTGATTTATATTAGTGCATTCAAAGTACAAAAGTCATTCATATCATAGGAAGATTAGTAATACAGTATAGCGGGAGAAAGAGCAACTTACATATTGTGTTTATCAACCTAAAATAAGAATATGACTAGTGTTTATCAACATGATAATTCAATGATAAGTATCGTGTTATATGTTATTTGCAGACAATATAATATTGATTAATAAAATGTGTGATGGAGTTAATTTAAGCTGGACATTTGGAAATAAGGCTTTGAATTCTAAATGAATAAAGTTGCGCGCGGGACTAAAATAGAATACTTACAGTGCAACTCACTAGAGAGATGTGAAAGTGAGAATTGGCTCAAGTTATCTCAATGAGTAGGAAGTTTCAAACAGTTATCCAGAATAACGAAATGTTACACATCGCATTATAGTGGGTGAAAGAAAATTAGGCTTGCATTCAATGTCTTATATGACAGGAACGTGACATCTAGACTTAAAAGTTGCTTTTATAAAGCGATGGTTAGACTAATTATGTTGAATGACACAAATTATTGATCAATCAAAAACTTACTTAGAAGTTGCGCTATACTTGTTTAAAAAATTTCCTACCATATCCATCATTGGATGAGAGGTTTTGAATTCTATAAATAAAAGATTTTTTATATATTACATAACACAATACTCTTTCATAATGTAGTCGTTAAGAATTTAGTTTAGAGTGAGATTATCCTTTCAATAAATTTCATGCTATTAGTTTTTCGATATGTCGGTAAGTTGACTGAATCATATTAGGTAATATAATTTTTAGTATAATTTTTCTCTGTCATTTGATTTGTCATTGCCAAAATTTGTAATTATTGATTTTCACATGACGCCCTGCAATTAAGAGCGAGGATATCATTGTCATGGCGGCAATGGGGTCCACAATGGACAAGAGAAGTTAACAAGATTGAAACGATTCGGACATGTGAAGAGAATATGACTAGAAAAGATGTGTGAGAGGTTGACTTTGGTGGGCCTAAGGAGAAATAGAGATATATTCAAGAAATATGGGAGAGAGGTGATCAAACAAGATATGATTCTCGCAATTTATCAATGATATGACTCTAGATAGGAGAATATAAAGCTCGAGGATTAGAGAGAAGGTTAGTAGGTAACTGAGCGTTGTCTAAGATATATTATCAGTGCTCTTTCCTCCATTATTTTTGCATGGCTACTTCAGTACTGTATATTCTCTTCATGTATATTTTTACATATGTATTTCTTATGCCTATGATTATTAAATACAGTCTTTCTATTTTCACAAGATATAAATAAAGTTTTGTATGTACTCCGGTTAGTGTTGTGTATCGATCGATTCGGTTCGGTTTAAAAGTTTATCAATTTGGCTTATTGGTTATCGGTTTGTAGAGATGATATACTGTTATAAACCATTAAGATATTGTCTTATCGGTTATTGATTTATTGGTATTTGAACGTTATCAACTTAATTATTAAGATTTTATTACAAAAAGTAATATTGAAAAATCACTTAGAAACAAGGTGACAAACCAAATAAACCATGCACATGACTTCACAAGTTATATCTTACTCAAAATCATACACTTTTACATTGTAGAATAACCAAATATTTGAAACAACCAGAAATAAAAGTATAAAATGAAACTATAAGTCATGGACTTTATATTCAAAATGGTATAGTAAAACCTCTATAAATTAATATAGGTCGGACCATGAAATTTTATTATTTTATAGAGATATTATTTAATCGATTAAATTAATATGTATTAATTTAAAGAATGATTTGAGATTTGATGAAGGTTAAAAAAAATATTACACACAAAGTGCAAAAAATACATCAAAATCATTGTATCTTACTAATTTCGACCTTGTGATGCTCTGATAATAAGAGATTTCAAGATGTATGATCAAGCAGATTTTATCGTAAGAATTAGAAGGCTATGAAGTGGGACGAACCGATCTATCAAAGATTAATGTTTGGATGCTATCAATTTTGCAATTCCTGTTTGGATAAAAATATTCAGCAAGAGAAAATAGCAAATTGTTTTCGACATTATAAAATTCATTGGGGTGATGCAATCTCAGGGACTTTGAATGAACCTACTTGTGAAAACATCATTTATGAACTTGAGGTCATTTTAATGATCTCTGTTACCACCATAAAATAGATGACAATAACGTGTTGGATTATCTGAGTGATAGTGATACATGTTCAGAGGACCTGCGCGTAGAAGTAACTGTGGATACCATCAGAAAAAACAATGTTGATGATAAAGTTGAAGATGATACTATACCTTTGGAACCAGTTATACGTAAGGAAACACTTATCGCATCTAGAACTCTTCACAATCTTATGTGCAATTTGAAAAGATAACATCGAAGCTCGTGGGTGCAATAAGAAAAGTAACAGATGAGCTTCAATCGGATTTAAAAAAAAAACACAATAGAATCATATTCCACTAAATTGTCTACAGATACATTTGTACTTTTAAAGATTTATTAATTTATGATATTAATGGGACCATATATTTATATAGATATCTTCTGAAAATATATTATTTTATAATCTTATCGAAAATGATGATTTTTTTTCATTGGCTCAAGTCAGGACTGGAGGAATGAAGAAAACCTTACCCCGATACAAGAACCAGGTTCTTGTAATTCTGCCGCAACATAATAAAACAAAGATTTATCGTGAAAACTTTTGTCACTCAAGGAAGGGAAAAACCATACCGAAGTTTTATATTAATTCAAGATTTACAACTCAGTTAATCAATGAATCTAACTCTAAATTTCTACCCTTTTCGATTAACTATAATCGAAAACACTCCACTCAACAAGAAGTCCAACTCGCTTCTTGTTTTACAAAGACTCTCAACTTCTTCTAACTATCTACCACTCCCCAAAAAGTCAAACCCCTTATTGTTTTGAAATTCTCACAATCTCTCTCCCAAGAAGTCAAACTCACTTCTTGTTCGAATTCTCTCAAGACCCCTCTCATAAGTCAAACCCACTTCTTGTCCACAATCTAGGAATTATTACACTCAATAATACACCTAGAACAAATGAACAAAGACTTAACCCTAGATTTTAATTGATCAGTACTTCGACCATCACAATAGTTCTGGTGGACAGAATACGTGTCTTGGTCCTTATATTGATGTGAATGAAGTGAACCCTGGTCCTGCGTTGCTTGACGAAGGCCTGCTTTTTTTCTGTGAAGGTAGTAGAATTCAGGGGCTCACGAGGGAGCCCAATATCGGGATTGTAAGTGGGGTACAAAAAGGAGGAAAGACGGCAGGGCTGGAATTTATTAAAGGCGGGAGGGGGAGAGTCGTTGTTTGAGAGCAGGGATGGTAGAGGCATGAAATGGGGCTAAAGGAAATGAATGAGAGTCAGAATAAGGAAAGGACGGGGGGAGGGAGGTGGTGTGTATAGGTTTTGGAGGGTAAAGGTTGAGGCCGATGAGGAGTGAATGAGGGGGAAGGGGAAGAAGGTAGGATTGTGGAATTGAGGAAGGGGAAAGTACTGGACCACGGGGGGGGCGGGTGAGTTATGGTGGCTATGGGGGGGGTCTGGGGGGAAAGGTTGTGTAGGGGTGGGATGATGGGGGGGGGATGTGGCTAGTTTTGCTACCTGGTGGGGTTTGGGCAGGGGTTGGTTTGGAGAGACGGTGTAGACTTGTTTGGTGGTGGTGGGGGTGAGTTTTGGGTATGGGGGTGGGGAGAAGGCGTTGCGAAGATAGTAGAGTGGGTAGTGTGGGGGTTTGGTAAACGTTTATAGCGATGTTATATGTATTAGGCAGGTCTGGGTATGGGGGTAGGAAAGGTATTTTAACGAGGGGCTTCGAAGATGAAGGTTTATAGATGGATTGTGTTTTATTTTACTGGGTTGAATTGGTGATGGGGGAATAGAGACAGAGGGGGAGTGCGTGGGAGGGTCTCGGTAAGGGCTGGGGGTGAATAAGCGTTGGCGCTAGTGGAGAGGATAGGGGTTCTGGTGCAGAAGGGTGGAGTGTGAAAGGGTGTGGGTATATGATTAGGCGGATACCAGATGGTGTTTAGACGGGGAGCATGTTGTAGGACTGGGTTGGTGTTTGTGGGGCGGAAAGAGTAGGATCCTTTGTGGGGAGGGGGCGGGTGTGGTATATATGTCGAATTGGCTAGGGCTAGAGTGAGTGGTTGAGTGGTATGGGGGCTAACAGGTTGGAGAGTCGGTACTGATTAATTGGGGGGGTTGAGAGTTACGGGTATGGTGTTGAGAAAGGGGATCATTCAATTACTGTGGGAGGCGTAGGACGTTGAAAGGTAGGGGAGGTGTAGGAGAGAGGCGGCTCCCTTGAGGCTGGTAATAGGAGGGTAAGGGGGTAAGGGAGAGGTACGTGGGTTAGAGGAGAATTGAATTTATCTAGTATACTGCTCTCAAGAGGATAGATTGGTGAATATAGCCAATGGATATTGTGCTGGCTTTGCTAATAAATTCTCTCGATTTGTGTTTATGCAAGACAGTTTTTTTTCCTTCAATTTCTTGATCTTTTATGAGAGTTTTGCTTCCAACTTCTACAAGGAAAGGAATTACAAATCTTTTTCCTTCTTAAACTTGTCTATATTTACTTCTTTCTTATTTAACTTGAATTGCTACTTCTTTATTTCTTTTCATATTTGTATCCTTTTTTCTCTCAATTTTTGTATTTTTTCTTCATTGCCGCAATACTTTTTCTTCTTAGTCGCAATCTCTCATAGAGTACACATACGACAACAAGTTGTGAACCGTGCCTTCACTTTATCAAATTATCAGTTAATCCGTTAAGAAAAAACTCAAATTGTTAAGAATTGATAACCCGATAACAAAAAAAATTAAAATTATTATCAAAACCCCTAAACTGATAATCCAATACTGATAAAATAAAAATAGATAAAGTAAATGCACAATTTTATCTCAAAAGTATTTATGGTTATAGAGTAAGTTTTAACCAAACCACAACTTTTTACTATTTTTTTTGAACTTTTTAGTGAATATAGAGATTAATAATTGAAATAAGAGAAAGGTCCAAAAAATGGTAGGGAAAAGAGAAGAAAAGATGAGGTAATCCAATTATTATCCCAAGGGAGTTAGTGAAAGGAGTGGGGTAAAGGATGAGTGGGTGAATGGTTCACGGACTGTCTACTGGGCCCACTATCATCCTTCTCAAAACTCAAAAAAAAAAAAAAACCTCGAATTTCGTATAATTTTTAACTTTTTGTGGGTCCACCTTTTACCGTTTATTAAGCTCTCTTTCTTCATCCAATCAATAATTTCTTACTCAGAAAAAAATAATTTATATATTTAAAAATTTCGTAAAAAATATTGAGAATCATAATAAATAATAGTTCAAAATATTTATAAAATTTATGAAATATTTATAGTCAAACATAGATTTAATTTGACTTTTAAAATTTAAAAGATGACATATAAATCCACCTTTTACCATTTATTAAGCTCTCTTTCTTCATCCAATTAATAATTTCTTACTCAGAAAAAAATAATTTATATATTTAAAAATTACATAAAAAGCATTGAGAATCACAATAAATGATAGTTCAAATTGTTTATAAAATTTATGAAATATTTAC
Source organism: Solanum habrochaites (assembly GCA_027704765.1). Taxonomy (NCBI): domain Eukaryota; kingdom Viridiplantae; phylum Streptophyta; class Magnoliopsida; order Solanales; family Solanaceae; genus Solanum; species Solanum habrochaites. The sequence goes on from JAKWJA010002497.1 coordinate 73,034,738, forward strand.
AGTATAAAATAAATTTATTTGGCTATTAAAATTCAAAAAATGACATATAAAACAAAATGAAGATAGTATATATTTTTTGATATCAAATATATTTATTTATACAAGACGAAATTGATAGTATACAAACTATAAGGATATGTATACGATGCATAATCGTAAATTTCAGTGATTATATTATTATTATTATTATTATTATTATTATAATCATGCAATGTATATTCATATTTTCTGTGATGAAAATTGTAATTTATACATATATTTTTATTTTTTTCATAATTGATTTATGTATTCTCTATATTATATTTGTGTTCTAAATTAAGGACGAGATATAAAAAAATTATTATAAAAGAAAAAAAAAACAAGAGTAGAGCTTGCTTTAAAAGTTTAAGTATAGTGGGTCAATAATTACTTCTCATCGAATCAAGAATCAAACTAAATCATTAACGTAGGACAATCTACTCGATTTAACTTACTTTAAAGACAATATTCAACTCTTTTCCATCTTAAAATGCAATATAAAGTTATTTTTAGTGAGTCACGACAAAGATTGATGTTTATACATTAAAAAAAAATACTAATATTTTTCCAAAAATATAATAATATTAATTATTCGTCTAAAGTTGAAAGACAATCGAATTTACATTTACTATTGAACTAATTTTTTTTTTCATTTTAAAATAGTGTTTTATTTTTATATTGAAATTCGTTTATAGTTAGATTATTTGAAGTTAATATTTCAGATTTCAGAATGAAAAAAAATATTCATTACTTTATACCACATTTCTTGTTAATAATATCCAGAAGATTATTAAGAAATATTTAATTGGGAATAAGTTATTCTAGAATTAATTATTTTGAGATAAATTTTTCCGTTATGCATATGAAATAACTTATTTCAATACTTTGACAAAAATAATGGGATAAATAAGACAAGAACAACATATTGTCTTTAACCAAATATGAAATAAAATAATCTTTACTTTTTTTATTCTGAGATTATTATACATTATATCTCACGTTAAAACAGAGTTTTGAGATTATTAGACTATTACTAGTCAAACATTGCACCAATGGCATAATCATTTGAATGGGTTACCATGCTTCAACTTTTTTAACCCACAAAGATTAATCACTCTTTTGTCTCCACACAATCTTGAAAGGATGATAAATCTCCAGATAAGACACTACTTAAAATATATTTCCATTTTTTTTTTCTAAAAAGTAATTTAACAATTTTTTTTAATATATTACTATAATATTGTTATCAGTTCAATATATACACAACACATATTTTGGGGTACATTTTATTAATAAATTACATTTAATTAATTGTCTAGAGAAATCATTTTAAGAAAAGATTGAGTTAATTAATTTGTATTCATAAACAAGCAGACTATACTCTAGTTGACTAAGACTTTTTTTCCTTAATGGATTGATTTAATTATGAAATTGAATATAAGTTTATATAAATAATAACAAGTGTGGGAAAATTACTTTAAAATTAAAGGCCATATTTGTTTGAAGTTAATGTTATTGGTTTTGTTAGAAAAAGGGAAAAAAAATTGTTATTGGATTAAATTAAATAAGTCTTACTTCTTATGGTAGGATTACATTTTGATATTTATTTATTTTTGGTCCCCACCCCCACCCCCCACCCTATCCCAACCCACAGGAACGGACCCAGTAAGCCAGACTCGAGTGCTCGATCACCCATTGATTTTCAAATTTTTTTGTATATATATAGAAAATATGACACATATGTTATTATAATTTAAATGAGCACCCATAGAACAAAGCCACTGGCGAGGGTTCGAATCCTGTCAGTAGCATTTCTTTTTTTAAAAATTTTCCAGCGAATTTTATGTTAAAGGAAGTGAGCACCCACAACCTTTAAATCCTGAATCCGCCACTGCCAACCCACCCCATGTTTGTATTTGTATCAAGGGTTTTCGAATTTGTATCGAAAAGTCAGCTAAAATATTTCTTAACGAAGTAATTTTTTATTTAAAAGAAAACTCAAATATAAAATTTTCAATTAAAATTAAAAGGGTATTTTTCATTTTATAAACGTCTGTATTTTAAAGTGAAGTTACTTTGTAGTGTTATATTACCTAGCTTCCTGTAATTGTCAATTCACCTTTATTTGTTTTTTCTCAATTAAATTTTTTTAATAGTACTTTCAAATACATGACATTAATTATTCCATTTCCAATAAGCTAAAAAAAGTTCAATTTTGGGAGAGCTTTAATCAATTCCTTCTTACTTTATGTCTATGTCTAGTTTTACAAGATAAAGATTGAACATTAAATGTAGTTTAATAACTTTTTCTAATTAAGAAAAATATATGCTTTTTTTATCACACAAACAGACATCAATAATAATATATTTAGTAAAAATGATGGATTTAGAGATGATATACTATACTCAACTTTATTTTTTTTATGCGAAAATAAAAAAAATAATTTTAACAAAAAATTAATCTAAATAATATCTTTCAAATTAGATATATAAAAAAATACAGTACTTTTATATTTATTTCCACTATTTTCTTCTACCTAGAAAATACTTGTACTTTGTCATTGATTCCAGACATCATATGAATAAATTTTCTTTTAGATAATACTTACTTTTTTTATTAAAAAAACACAAATAATAATAACATCACCCTTTTTAATGAAAAATATATTTATTATGTAAGATTCCAAGAAAAATAAAAGAAAAAATATCTTTCAAATTAGATATATAAAAAAATACAGTAACTTTTATATTTATTTCCACTATTTTCTTCTACTAGAAAATAACTTGTACTTTGTATTGAGTCATACATCATATGAATAATTTTCTTTTAGATAATACTTACTTTTTTTATTAAAAAAACAAAAATAATAATAAAATCACCCTTTTTTAATTGAAAATATATTTATTATGTAAGAGATTCCAAGAAAATAAAAGAAAAGTAAAAGAGATTATAGAAGTCTCTTTCAAACTTTATTAAAAATACCTAATTTCATATATTTCCAGTCTCATTTAATTCACTTCTTCCAAGTAATACTATCGATCGTCCTTCACTTTTATTCTTTTTAAAATTAAATATTTATATGTTCGTAATTTTTAAAAGTTAATTACTATTAAAAATTAAAATGTTATTTTAAATTTTTAAATAACAAATAATTGAAGATGCTAATTTTTAAAATTTACGATGAATAATTTGATACTGAAAAAGTATATAATAATTTATATCTCACAAATTGTGTTATTCTACCAAGGAAGTGGATAAATTAGTCTTACGACTATAATTATAGGATAATTTTATTTGCAAAATAATTTATCAAAGCAATAACGATAAATATAATTTAAATTATTTTCAGAGAAAGTATTACTTTATTATTCCTTATTAAAAAAATAAATAAATTTGTAAACATGTTCTACAACAGTGTGATTAGATTTTTTCCAACTCTATTGTCAATAATTAGATTGGAGACATTTTAATTTGACCCCATTGATTACATTAGAACAATTTTTTTTAATATATAATATTAAAAAAGTAGGTTTTGTGGTGATAATTGATATATGCATTTAATGCCAAATGGCAAAATTAAAAAAATTGGTCAAAGTAATTAAGATATGTAATTAAATTCTGGTCATTGTCCAAAAATCATTTATGCGAAGTGCACATTGGTCCCTACAAGAGTTATTTATAATTTGGAGTATTTTTATTTTCTTCGATTTTAAAATAAGTGTTCCCTACAAGAGTTATTTATAATTTGGAGTATTTTTATTTTCTTCGATTTTAAATTAAGTGATATTTTTATTTTAAATTTGTTTCATATTTACTTTTAAAAAGTAAGAAGTGTTTTTATGAATAACCCCAAATTAAATGCTTCAAAAAGAGAGAAACTTTTTAATGATTTTTCATTATATAATTTTTTTTAATAAAAGGATAAAATAGAAGAAAAAGTCATCGATGTCCTCTTAATTTGTGAAAACCACTTATATATAAAATAAAAGAAAAAGAAAAAAAATATTACTTACTTTGACATAAAAAACAGTATTGAATAAATTTTCCAGACTCTTTAAAAAAAATATTTTACGTGAAAATTATGATTTATAATACTCCGTTCATTTTTTATTTAATATAAATTATTTGACCAGTCATTAAATTTTAAAGATTAAAGAAGACCTTTTGATATATAAATAAAATAATATTTATATCAAGAAAAAAGCATAAAAATTCACCCATATGCTAACTTCCTTTTAGTTTTTTCATATATTTACTTTTAAATATTTTAATTCTGATGATCATTATTTTATTAATTTTTTTTTTAAATAAAAAGATGTTGGTCCACTAAAATTGTTTTCTGAAAGAAAAATATGCGACAAAATGAAAGATATGTGTATAAAATGTGATAAAATATTGTTTTTATGTAAATTTTAGTTACATATATTTTTATTTCAAAAAGAAATTATGCTATATTAATACTAAAATTAGTACCAAAATTAGATGCATTATTTGTTGTCCAAACTTGCAATTGATTTGGAATGTACTTTTATTTCCAAAACTGTCTCAAGTAACAACAAACGTTTTGTGTCCAATTTCATATAAATCACTTTGGTGGGTTGAAACTTGAAATGATCTTATTGGAATTAAGTTATTTTTTTTTCTTTTTCATTTGTTTATTATTTGCAATAAATTTTAAATATATTAAAAATAAATAAATTATACAAATAAAATATGAAGAAACATAATGTTATTGATTAAGATATCGGATACAATTCTGTTGATCCCTTGATTCTACTCTCTTATGATTTATTCGTGATTCGAGGGCCGTTAATGGCGTATTTCTCGAACTAGGATGATTTAGATTTTGACCTACCTTTATGAATAAACCATCAATTTGTGGAGTATTCGAGATCTTGATCTCTTTATTAAATTTTCGAGATGCCTTTTCAGTAAATTTAGTACCCTTTATATAGGCATAAACTAGGGTATAGAGTTGAGTAGCTTCTAAGAATTCTAATCTAAATTGAATACAATTTATAGAATCTCAACTCAAATTGAACGCATCTTGTAGAGTCCACAAAATTTCAATATCTACGATCTTTTAAAATATTAATGCATTATTAAACAATAAAATAAAATGTTGTTAAATGGAAAAAGATCTCCGGTACTCAAGAAAAATGACTTAAAACATTCAATTGAGGTCTAAGTGAACCATTCATCTTGTAGTATATGTTTTAGCAGATAATACTACATCCAGTTTTAAAATATTTAATTTTTTAAAAAGACCACAAATTTATGTACTTCAAATTTTTGTTATAAATTTTCTTTCTTAATAGAATTTCGATTAATCCAAATTCATAACATAAATTTTTTTACGAGATTTGTTTTTTCATATTTAAAATTTATATTTAAAAACTCTGGATAAATGTAGAGGTATTATATCCACCTCCTTGTTCATAGGTTATATTTATATTTTATCAGAATATATTATGTAAAGGGACCACTTTTTTGGTTGAATAATGGAATTCAGAAGAAACTCTAATTAATTTTATGAATTAAATTGGTGAGACAAGGCATTTCTTAATGTCCTATCAATTGGTCCACTTAACATAATTGTTAAGGCCTAGCTTTGTAAAACAAAGAAGATATGTTTCAACTCAAAGATAAGTGGCTTCAATTTATCTTGTCCATAATTAGGGGTGTTCCCATATTGATTTGCTTTTAAATTATTAAAATTACATTAAATATAACATATATTTATTAATTTGGTTGTTATCGATTTCATTTTAATTATTAATCATACACAATAATAAAAGAATCGATTTACTGAAAAAGAAATATAATTATAACTACTGGCAGAACCTTCAAACATTTTAAATCTCTTTGGGAATTTATAGTTTCCATATACTTCTTTGAAGAAAAGAACTTCATTTTTACTTTTTACTGAACTCTAAACTTAAGTCTTAAAAGAAGGTTAAAACATTTGCACTAAACACACACTTTGGTCTAGATAAAGAAAAGATAGTGTCATTCCTAGTCCCACCAAGAATTGCCATAGAACTAATTTACATGAAACCCTCGGGGTAGCTCAGCCGGTACAGGCCTAAGAACAAAGTTCTTCAGGTCGCCAGTTTGAGCCTCAACAGGGCCACTGGAGGCATTACAAACTGGCCGTGTCTTCAGGGCCCTGTGGAACTAACCGTGGTGCATCCGTCTTGAAACAGCGAGACTCGGTGGGTACAACTAGTCGAGTTCGCAAAGCGATACCCAAAAACCATGACAAATAGAAAAAAACTAATTTACATAAAATCAATGAGATAAATGCTCCTATTTTTTAGACGTTTTTGCTTTGTTGAAGAAATTATAATTAAATTTGATGAACATACATAACATGTTTGAAATTGTTTATAAAAAATAATATATTATGTATGTATAATATATATATATATATATATATATATAACTTTTTAGTTTGGTTATTTGTCCCATTTTTTTAACGAAACTAAATTAAACAAAATATTATCAATTTTGAAAAATGTAAAAGCAAACTCTAATCTAAATAAACTCAGTTTATTTAACTTGTTTAGTTTGATTTATCCTTCGGTTAATTTCCTGATTTAAGCCTAGTAATTTAGCTGAGTGTAATTAACATTTAATTAATGTAAACGTGCTATTTTAACCCTTTAAGTTAACATAAGTTAAAAATTCAACCAAATAATTATTTTAAAGCAACAAAATAAATATTCTTTTGGTTTTATTGCCTTACCAACTTATGAGACTTGGGGAAGAGAGTTTTTTAAAAAAAATCAAATTTCAAGGCATTTTTTTATCTCCATTTACAAAAACTACAAAATAAACCCAAAATTCAAAAAATCTTATAGTTAATAAATAAAAAATGAAACAGTATTTTGATCATCTTCCAACCCTCCATTAATTGTATTCAAGGACAATACAAATAATGAGAAAAAAAATGAGAGTAAGCGTAAAAGAATGGAAAAAGAATTGTCTATATAGCAGACAAAGTTATATTCACAATTATTTTCCTCAAAGTACAATTATTAGTTAGACAATGACAAGGCTTTCTCGCTGATTTTTTGTCTCAAATTATCTATCGTATTTTTTTATATATCTCAAATAAAGAATTTTTTATTTATTTAATACTCATTAATTATTAACTTTGCTTTTTGGTAAAATTATTATTAAAAAGAAAACAAAAAGAAACAATTGATATTGTTTTACATTTTAAAATAAGAAATGTGTAGAATAATACTTTTAGAAATCACAATTAAAAATTTATGATGGAGAAATATCAATAAATGGGAAATAGAAACAATAAAAATAAGAATCTCGGAAAAAGCCATATAATTTAGATGAATAACTACGATGTAGATTAAGAAATGGCTATAAAAGTAAAAAGAAAAACTATTTCATCGGTCCCATATTATAAATCACCTTTTTATGTACACTTACATTAAGAAATAAAGTAATTTTATCTCAATGCCCTTATTTAATTAGTTGTAGATTTCCAAGGTTAGTTTAAGTAAATATATTTTCAAGATTGATTAATTAATTAACTAATAAAGATATAACGGGCAAAATATGATACTTTATGCAAAAAAATTTATAAAATGACATACATTGTGGTTTAATAATTTTCAAGGGGTGACTTATAATATGAGACAGAGATAGTAGATATGAAAGTAATTGGATATGAATAAAATTATGTGTAATTTCCTAATAGGCTTTGTAGTAATTGCTTTGAATTTAGTCGGGGTCTAATATAAACTTCAACACTGAGTAATAAAATAAATAAAAAAGACAAATAAATGAATAATATTTAACCTCAAAACTTTTTATTTTTTTGATAATATTTAAAAAAAAAACTTGTGTATTGTTAGGGAATAATTTAGATAATCTAGAGCTATTTTTGACAATCTTAGATAATCTAAATCAATGTATTTAGACCCACTATTGATAATCTTAGAAATGTTATAGAAAAATTTGATCGTAATTCTTATTAGACTTAGGAAAATCACTTCGAATTAAAGTAAATTTAAGAGACTTAATTGAAGAGGCCATTAGGTCATCACTCTGAATTGTATAAGGTTAGGTTCTTTGTCACTTCTCAACCACTCTTAATTAATTAAAATTAGTATCTTATTATGATTAACCCCTTAATTATTAGATTAGAAAAGGAGAGGAATTCGGTATATCCACGTCCCGTTTGGAATAATTCTCCGTTGCTGGATTGACATGATTGAAACATAATACATTTTCATCTTTACCTTTATTTCGATTTTGTTTAGATACTTTTCATATTTTTCAGTGAATAATGAATTAAAATTTTGATTAGACAAACATCATGATAATCAGTGCGGTTTTGATAATTTTTTAATTTTTTTTGAATAAATTCTATATTTATATTAATATTTTTCTATTATAAATTGAGAATACAACTTTAATCTATTTAATCATACTGAATCCATAACAACATCGTCCCTGACAAAGTTATTTATGAGGAGGTACTATCTACTTCGAACCCCTTTGGGTACGAAGTCGCCTTCGGGAGCCTTAACCCTAATATGAGACTTTTAACGCATATTTAAATTTAGTTAGACTTTCATATAAATATGAAATATAAAAAAAAAATTAAAAAAATTTAGACTACATTGAGCTTTTAAAGATATTACTACTATATTTTTTCAGAGTCTTTATATTATGACCAAAATTAATTTTACTTGGCAAAAATATATTCTCATAGACAATAATATAACAATATACAAATTGAAGAAGCATCAATACACAGTAAAAAGGGCAAAAGTTAGGTCTCAGCCACGTTAATTTTTTTTTTTTTTCGAATGACCAATTATTTATTATTTGCCTATTTTTCTTCTCACAAACTTTTCTTATGTTGCATCATTTTTGTGTTATTTTATATTTATCATTATAAAAGAAATTAATGTGATGCCCACTCAATTTATTGGCCCAGTGTGATGTTGACCAGATTTTTTTGACCCACATCTAAAAAAAAATACAAGTACCTTTTTCTTTTCAAAAGAAAAAATTGTGAGAAAATATGTCAGAATTTTTCACATTGGTCCCCAACATATGATTTGGTCTGCATGGACCCTTTTGGCTCCAACAATATTTTGGAAAAAATTTGGGAAAAACTTAGCTAGCGTTTGATCATAGATATTCAAATATATTTGACATATAGTATTTGAGTGAGAATTTAGGTGAAATTATGCCATGTGTTTGGTCATAGTATTTAAAAAATATATTTCACTTTTTTAGAAATATATGTTTATGCCTATAAGTTTAAAAACTATCAAAACTAAACATAAGTTTGTATTACAAGTCAATTGAATCTTCGTTTTAACAATAACAAATAATGTTTATGACACTAGAGCAATGTGGTAATTTGGAGTGAGTGCAACAAGTATCATTCCATATATCGTGAAGTTGACAAAGCACATGACTTTGTTACATGAGTCGATTGCTCATCATTTTCATCAACAACCATATCATCATTTAATAATCACTAAATATGTCAGCACTATTTTGGTGTTCACGTAAAAAATTACGTAATACAACGCAAACAACTACTATAGAGGGTGTTTTTGTAAAAGATAAAAGTTTGGTGTAAAATTTTAATTTTTAAAAGCTTCCAAACAGTGAGATTTGACCCAAATATTAGAAAAAACTAGTATTTGAGAATTTGAGATGTTTGACAAATAATGGTAGATTGTATGGACAAACATTATTTGCCTAATTTCACCCCAAATATTATTTGGGAAATCTTCACAAATTTATGGATATTTTAATAGTTTTTAGAACGTATGAGGATTAATCATATTTTTTAAAATAGTCAAATATTCTTAGAAAAACTTACGCTAAACACATGTTGCAATTTCACCAAAAAAACATGGCCCAAATATTGTTGGAAAAATTGTATATAGTAGCAAACTATTAATTCATATTAAATACTATAAATATACTTTGATTAATTGTACCCTATAGCAAATTATTGCTATTTTCGCCTCTCCACCGGGTGGAATCTCGCTCGCCAATCTCGATTAGTGGTAGTGTCGCTCGCCTCTCTCGCTTTTTATACAAACACAATGTATAAAAATTGTTTCTGTCTGTATAAAGCGAGAGGAAATTGTATATATACATATATTTTTGTTCCTCTCTCTCCCCTCTCCCAGATCTCATTCACCACTCTCCCAAAGCTCGCTCGCGTCTATCGCTTATACAAACAAAAACGAAATGTATAAATTGCATTTCCGTTGTATTATTATTAAAGTGAGAAGCAAAAATGGTATAGTACACATTACAAATACTATATCTTCCCTATACACTTATAGTACAATATAAATATTTTTCCTACGCAGTTTTCTGTTTGCCTTTCTCTTTTCCGTTTTATTTACTAATACATAATATACAAATGATCTTTTTATATACAATGTTCTTTGTATAGATAGCAAATTATACAATTGTTTTATTTGTATCTGTATAGCGATTATACATCTGTTTTTTTTTTAAAAAATATCTATAGCGAAATATAGATATTTATGTTCGCTATGGAACAAAATTATGCAAAGTTGCAAACTATCGCTATAACATACAAATATGATTTTTATGTTTGCTATATGAAAGTTAATCAATAATATTTTCCAAGAATATTTGGAAACTTGGAGCCAAAAACTAGCTTATATTATTTTGTACTATCTTTATTTTATAGGCTATTTTTTTTGGGATGGAATTAGACATATTTCCACTTAAAATTCACAAATATTTTGAAAACAACTATTGTTGTAGAGTTTCAAATTCTAAAGTGAAACTCCAAGTGGCCACTGAGTGTTTATGTTATATTGTTCATGCTCTACTTAGCAGGCCTAGTTATGCAACTTTGCATAATTTATTGTTCAAGAAAGTGATTCATTACTCCAAATCATAATGTACAAATCTGACATTGGGTATTTCGTGGGGTTTATTGAATTTGATTCAAAATTAATCAGTAGTTAAAGAGGGTTTAAAACTTTGAATATTAAGTATATAGACTATGATCAAATACTTTTTTTTTTCCATTTACATGACATTATTTGACTCGACACGAAATTTTTTCAACAGAGGAATCTTGGAAAACACCAATAGAAATAGATGGAGAATCCACTGAAATTACCTTAAGGCCAATTAAAAAATTCAGATATGGAAGATTTCGATGAATGGTCAAGAGAAAAAGAACTTACATTGGCAAATATAACAACTATTTCAAATTTAGCCAATATATGACCATGGTTTAGAGTAATTAGTATGAATAAAAAGGCTATTGGATTCATTAGTGTGAATCCAAATTCTGGTCTAGATGATTGCAGAGCAGATCTTGCAAATGCCTTAGATTACAAATATCGGGGCAAAGGGATTGTTACATTAGCAATTAAAATGCCTTAGATTGCAAAGACTTGAAGCTATGGTTTAAATTGAAAATAAAGGGTCACAAAGGGTGTTGGAAAAAGTTGGATTTATGAAAGGAGGAGTTTTAAGAAAGTATAGCATAAGGGATGGGCTAGCAAGAGATTTTGTGATGTTTAGCCTTTTAAATACAAATGTTCTTCTATCTTAGTTACGTTAGTTTACTATTAAAAGCGTTTAAGTTATATACACAAATAATGATTATAGCTTTTGAGCGTTTGGATATAATATGTTATTACTCTATTTTTCTGAATTTTTTGAATCAACTTTGTTTATGAGTTCGTTTGGAACTATATAAGAACAATTTCTATTTGCGGAAGTATTTACAATTAAACTACTATAACTATAGAATACTCCCTTTTATCGAATGACTATATTTATCTTAGGTGATCCACAAACGGTAGAAATCCCTCTTCTTCTTATTATTATCCCAATGGGCTGAAAATTTGAAATCATAGCTCTTTTCTGTTGTATCTATACGATGTCAGTTCATAGAAATTAAACTCATACAAAATTTGTTCGTCTCTTCACCTTAATTTTGTTGATTAGATATAGTCAAAGCAGAGATAAACTAGTATATTGAGTTTATGAGTTTTGAATTGGAACCCTTTTGAATTCTCGAAAAAGCAATTTACTAAAGTATATCTTTTAACACAAATATCGAGTTTCAGCCAGAACGCCTGAATTTTATTGAATCCGTAAGCAGAACTATAGCTCCGTCCTAATAGACATAGAACATTATTTCCCCTTTTTCTCACAAAATTTGATCACTTGATAAGAAGGTATAGATGAACATATCTCTAATTTCACCTTTATTAAAACAATACTTCCTTAAAAAACCCTCTTTATTGAAACCAACTTTTTCTAACACCTTTTGTGACCCTATATTTGTATGCTTCTAACCTCAACAAATTAGGAAAATCATTGAACACAATTGGTAAAGCCATTTTTAATGCCTTAGTAACAATTCCTTGTCCCCAATAATCAGAACTAATTGCATATCCAATGTGAGCTCTATGATTTTGATCACTCCGTGATTCTGGCCTTACTGATACGTATCCGATCGAATGATTATTTAAACAAATGGATCAACGCCATGGATGTGGAATAACAACTTGTTGGATGTAATTTGTTGCTGCTTCAATTGATGTGATTGTGTTCCATCTTAGATAATATGTAACGTTTTCGTCGTTAGCATAGCGCCCATGTAAAGAGATTGTTAGCATCAGAAATGTTGAATGGACTGAGAGAGATTCTTGTGTTGTCCATTTAATTGAACTTGTTCTGGTTATGATCTCTCCTCTGTTATTTACTCTGTTTGTTTTGGATTTGTATATATCTTAGTTGAGTGAGTTTTGGACCTTAATATATATAAGGCATGTGATCATGTAAATAATTAATATTATGATATTATATTAATTAAAAAGATTAAAGTATTTATCACTCTCCTGAATTTGAAGCTTTTTATTTGGTATACACTTAAATTATATTTTGTTTTAATTATCCCCTCAAACTTGTTTATTCCACTATCACGTACATCTTTTTGTCTGTTGCTCCTAGTGTGACTAGACACGCGCGCAGGCTCACAAAAATAGTGATAATGTGAATTTCCACCTGGATAAATAATAGCCACCTAGATAATTACCAATGTCAAAATAAATATCATACCCTTCCACTCTTTTCCCGGTCCCGTTGGTGTATACTCCTCTTCTCATCCTATTTCCAATGCAAAATCTCTTTCACCTCTAACCTCCTCCGCCTGCAAAAACAACACGTTTTCCAGCTTACATAACACTTCATCTCCTCTACCTTGCTCAATCAGCTGAATCAAAATCCTTATCCATTTTCGACGATGAGAAACAACTCTGCTACACGAAGAACTGGCCATTGAGCTTTGATAATGATGACGACGACGACGGTGATGTCTGCGGCCGGTCAATATTTAAAAAAATAGAGATTTTACATTTTTTTTATTGTCGTAACTTTATGACGTGAAAAAAAAACATTCCTTCAGGCGCCTAGTAGAGTGTGATTTCAATTTCTACGTTAGCTGGACAAAAAAGATGCATGCGTTGGATGAATAAACAAGTTAAGGGAGTAATTCAAACAAAATAAAATTTAAGTTTACACCGAATAAAAAGCTTCAAGTTCATGGGATAATGAATATTTTTGTCTAATAAAAATTATTCAAAACATAACAAATAAACTACAAGTACAACTTATTATTTTGTCTGATTCCATTTTATACAATTTATTTTCAGATTCTTATGTTTTATATATAATACTAAAATCTTAACAAAAATATAAGTAAATTCTTTTTTTTTAATGTTTAGTAAGTAAAAAAATAATAATTTAAAAATATTTATATGTAAGTTAGTATATTATGAGGTTGTGCCAATATTTAAGGTAAAAGAACAAAGAAACAGTATGATTCATTAAGTTTTCGTTATGGATGAAATTTCTTATTTTTATAAAAAATTATTTTTATAATTTTTTAATTACATAATAATAACTTTATTCTGACGAACCGAAAATATTATCATAAACTTTTAAGCGCTTGTGCTGGATTTTTCCAAGAAAAAGTTGGAAAGTAGTCAAGTGAGGCGGCTATCAAAATTATTGCTCTCTTTTAATTTATTGGCTGCAAATGGTTCGTGACAGTTCCAATTTCTTGGAAATCAAGTCCTAAAAACAGTAAATATCTAGTTGACTTCATTTTAAAATTTCATATATTAATTTGTGATAAATAAATATTTAATTTTAAAAAAAACATATTTATATAGTTACATTTTAATTATTTTTGTTTGTTGTGTCTAGTGGATACTCGACGTAAGGACTGGTCAACGGATCGAAAACCGGGTCACCGGACCGGATGACGGTACCCGGACCGGACGGAATCGTTGACGGAATTTTGACCGGTTACGGAATGGAACCGGCCGGAATTACGGATGGTTCAGCGGTTCCGTCCCGTTCCACTATATACCGGGACGAAAACCGAATAACCAGGAAGGACCGAATGGAACGGACGGATTGATTACCGGGACGATATTTTGTAAATTACGAAAAAAACATTTTTTTTTAAAGTATAAATTAATAGTTTAAAATTATACTATAATTTTTTAACTTAAGTTTATTTCAAGATATTTTATTAATTTTTTTTATTATTGTTAAAGTTTGAAGTAATCTAATAAAGTTTTCAAAATTTAAATCTTTGACGTTTATACTTATAAGTTATACGTTTATATTCCATTAATATTTATTACTTCCACTTTTTAGAAGACTCCATGATATAAAATTATAATTATAAAATACGAAATTAACAAGAATTAATAATATAACAGAACAAATACAAGTTAAATAATAAATACAAAAAATAAATAAAGATTAGAGAGTGTGAACGAAGTTACCAACGTTTGTATAAGATAAAACTATATAATGAAAATTAAATATTGATGTCGAAACATGAAAGTTGAAGAAGATTCCTCCTCCGAAATACACACAAATACCCAAATTATAATAAGTATAAATATGAAGTAATTTGGAAATATATATTCTCTTCAAACTCAGATTATATTTGTAAGTTGTAAAACTTGTAATTATAAAATTTTTACACACAACTCTAAGTATACAACAAAAAAATTAGCCGTTTGAATTTTTCCGGTTTAAATTTAAGGCTGTTTTCGGGGAAAAGGGTATGGGGACGGGGGGGCGGGGGGGGGGGGCTGCCTCCAACTGCACGCTGCAGTGTGCTTTATGAAGACTGCGTCTCAGGCGGGCAGGAGTGCGGGCAGGCGCGGACAGGGGCGAGGGATTTAAAAAAATTAAATTTTAAATATTTATAAAAAATATAAATATACATTATATAACATATAAAAGAGAAAAAAATTAATATATAGTAAATAAACCGGACCGGACCGGAACCGGACGGACCGACCGGAACCGGAAGAACCGGGATGAACCGATACCGAAAAATTACATAAATTAATACATTTTAAAAAAAATAATACTGATTTTAGCGATACTTTTATTTTATTTCCATTTATAGCAAATGCTTTGTTAAATCTGGAATATGTTAGTAAAAAGTGAATGATGTATGCAATATATAGGGGAAAAATTTATTTATAATTGTTTTTTGAAATATATAAGTTTGTTTTGTAAAAATTGTTAACATTGTATTAAAGTGTATTTAATGTGTGATAAATGCATTACATTCTCATTAAAATTTAGGGTATTTATGTGAATAATAAATTGTTTTTGTAATATGTATTAAAATTTGTATATCAATGAATTAAAAGGGATCAAGTGGAGGTTTAAAAATATTATTGCTAATAAACGGTAAATATTTTTTTTTATAGTCTATTTATGTAAGTTTCCCGGTACACCGGTACGAACCCAATCACAATCTCCGAAATCTCTGATTAAGAGTAAAACACGTGTAATTTCTAGGTCAAAGAAAGTTCCAGGAGGTTTCTTATCTGACTCCTCCATTTTCAATGGTCAAATTAATTCCAAGATTATTAATAATATAAAAAGGCCACATCTCCATGATCTAGAAACCATACAAATAAAAAAAATAATCTCATTAGCTTCAATATATTTTCATTTTATTTTCTCATTTTGATGCAATGGAATCTGATACATCTTCTAATCTTGAGAATTTGAAATTGAGTAACAAAGAAGATGACATAATTACCCTGAGGTTACTAGACCTAACAGATGTTGATGATTTTATGGAATGGTTTGGTGATGACAATGTTAGTAAATTTTGTTCATGGGATACATTTAAATCGAAAGAAGATGCAATGTCATACGTAATTGATGTTGCAATTCCACATCCATGGTTCAAAGCAATTTGTTTAAATGGCAAACCAATTGGTACAATTTCAGTTTCACCTTTTTATGGTACTAACAAATGTAGAGGTGAACTTGGTTATGTGATAGCATCAAAGTATTGGGGCAAAGGGATTGCTACTAAAGCAGTGAAGATGGCGGTGTCCGCCATCTTCGTAGATTGGCCTCACTTAGAGAGACTTGAAGCTGTGGTTGATGTTGATAATCCAGGATCACAAAGGGTGTTGGAAAAAGTTGGTTTTGAAAAAGAAGGTGTCTTAAGGAAGTATTATTTACTTAAAGGGAAAACAAAAGATATTGTTATGTTTAGTATTTTATCTCGTGATTTATAAGTTATCAAAAGGAAAATTCATGGATCGGCCTTATCATCTCTCCCCTATAGGTATTATGAGATTAGCCTAAAGATGTGTTTGACATTCAGGGGTCACAGATCGATCATAGAAACCTATTAGCTATTTTATGTAAGTTTGTAAAATTTTTAATTAATTAATTAATTTCTTATGAAGCTTAAGAATGTTTTTGAGTGTGTTGAGAGATTAAATATTTCTTGAATGTTGAGGAGATCACTTTTAGTTTTTATCTATGATTTCATCTTATTGACTCTGTTATAAGAAGGCTAGTGATTCTGTAGACAAGACTTGTGTATTATAAGATTAGTTTTACTATTTTTGAAATCATTTATATAGCTATGTTTTTTCTCTTTTTATTTACTCTTTTTTTTGTCTCAATTTATGTGGCGTAAAGAAATATAGTTTTAACTCTTATTTCTGATTTACAGAACATTTAGAAATTTTCAAACATGAACTATGAAAAGAACTTCTCTAGTACTTTTTAACATCATGAAATTATTGGAATATACTCACTCTGTATATTAACACTTTTTTACTAACGTGGACACATTTTAACAAATAATAAATAATAAGGATAATATTATTTATAATATTTTTTAAATTATTGAATTTAATGCTTTGGAAATTGTATTAGATATTGAATAGTATTCAATAATAACAACAAAATAGATATAAGAGGATAAATTATCTCTTGATTTTTCAAACTGAACAAGTATTATTGAACAACTATTTTTTAGTATAATGGATAAGTAAAAATTAAACGAATATAGTAGCATTCTTTACACCTCAATGTAAGTGATAGTAGTATTCAATTTTTTTTCCGTTTTTCTTAAATTTTATGTCTAATCAAACTAACGTCTTCATTAATTTAGTACTTTTAATGGATTCTCCAACAAGAGCTGTAAAGTTTGACAAGTTTATAATTTATTTTTTTGTTGTTGTTTGCAAGTGACCCATTATAAGAACATTAAAGACCTAGCAATTTCCTTGAAACATTATTTATCCTTCATATTATTAGCTTAATATAAAGTTTCTATTTTGTCATGTTGTACTTTCCTAATCTTACTCGTATTTAACGAAAATATTATTATTCTATACAACCTAAGTGATAGTTAACTATTCCAAGTGAAAAAGGTTTTCTGACGTGTTTCGATAAAACAATAAAAACAGTATAAAAATATACCTTTTTTTATGCTCACAACAAAAAGGTGTAAAAACCACTATGGGTAAAAACACCTTTTTTTTAATCCAAAATTGGAATAGGAATCCTAAATTATACAAGATTTATTATTTAATTAATATATAATTAAAATTTGTTTGTCCTAGTTCACATAGAAATAAGTTTTGATATTATAAATAGGAATGCAGCTAGCTATTTTTCTATATACAGCAATACAAAGAGAACTCGAAGTAACATTCAAGAAGATGATGAACGAATCAGACATAATAAGTCTCCGTTTATTGGATGAAAGAGATGCTGATGATTTTATGGAATGGTCTTTGGATGAAAACGTTAAAGAGTTCTTTTCTGTTGGACATTTTTCAACTAAAAAAGACGCGAAGATATACATTAATAGATCTATTGTACGACAAGTATGGTTCAGAGCAATTTGTTTAAACGAAAAGCCAATTGGTTATATTGAGGTATTACCTGCTCACGGAATTGAAAGGTTCAGAGGTGAAATAAGATATATGTTATCATCAAAGTATTGGGGCAGAGGGATCGCGACCAAGGCTGTGAAGATGGTGGCGTCCACCATCTTCGTAGACTTGCCATACTTGGTTAGGCTTGAGGGTATGGTGTATATTGGTAATATAAGATCACAAAGGGTGTTGGAGAAGGCTGGTTTTACAAGGGAAGGTGTTTTGAGGAAATATTATAGGTATAAAAGTGAACTAAGAGATCTTGTTATGTTTAGTTTTTTATCTACTGATCAACTTATTACCTGATTTACTGAATAGGTTATCTAGTATCTAGGTAAAATTAGTATTGTATTATGGAAAATTATGAATAAATTATCTTTTTTTTTCCATTCACAATTAATTAAATTTCATCGAATTGCCAATGAAGATATTTTATATAATATAACTTTCAAGGTTGTGACTACTTGTGTCTGTCGGTTATTAGTGGCAATTAACTTTTAATTGCCATTAAATATATATTTTTAGCGCAATTATCACTCTTTGTATATGTTTAACAACATTGGTTCTAATGTATGGAATTAGGTCTTAGGCCTAACTCACACCCCAAAAGCTAGCTCAAAGGGAGGAGGATTGCCCAAGCCTTATAAGGAGTCCACTCATCTCATTAATCACCGATGTGGGATTTTTTGTCATTCTTTAACATAATGACACTTAACTAATGCTGGTAAAGACTTAAATACTATTTATTAATGTCAATATTTAATGGCGGTAAAAGTTATTTTTGTTGTATTGTGGTAAGGTCTTTGTTGTTTTAAACAGACTATGAAGAAAAGTAAAACAAACAAATTGAAACAAAACGAGTAATATATATTTCAGTGAAAACAACATTCTGATTAATTTAGTACTGAATGATGTATTCTCCAAGAAAAGCTGTACAGTTGTCAAGTGTGGTTGCTAAGAAAGTTCGTATGTCTTTTTTCCCATTCCTTGGTGACTAAGTTATATGTTTAAATAATACTTATAAAGTTCCAGCTTTGCCTTGTTTCACTTCCCTAAAACTATAATCTCTAATTTCAGTGTTTTTTGGCTATGGAATATGATTCATCCTCTATTGATATTACTCGTGTTAACGAAGAGTTGCCAATGAAATTCGAGGAGACGTTGAAATTGAGTAGCAAAGAAGATGACATAATAAGTCTCCGTCTATTGGATCTAACCGATGTTGATGATTTTATGGAGTGGTTTACGGATGACAACGTTAATAAGTTTTGTTCTCATGACACTACTTTCATATCCAAAGAAGACGCGATGCAATACATTGCTGATGTTGTTATACCACATCCATGGTACAGGGCTATATGCTTAAATGACAAGCCAATTGGTTCAATTTATGTATCATCATTTCATGGAAGTGATATATGTAGGGGCGAAATTGGATACGAATTATCATCAAAGTATTGGGGCAAAGGGATTGCCACCATGGCGGTGAAGATGGTGGCGTCCACCATCTTCGTAGACTGGCCTCACTTGGCCAGGCTTGAAGGTGTTGTGGCTGTTGATAATATAGGATCACAAAGGGTGTTGGAAAAGGCTGGTTTTATGAAGGAAGGTGTTTTGAGGAAGTACTATCTTGTTAAGGGGAAACCAATTGATATTGTTATGTTTAGTCTTTTATCTATTGATTAACCACTTACATATTTTACTTGAGTCGATGATTTATTGAAAACAATTTATTTACCTTCACAAGATAGGAATCAAGTTGTGTACATACCATCCTCTCGAGAATCTCTAGTTGACTAAAGTGGAGTACTCTAGTATGTATAGCTATTGTATAATTCTCTCCATATATATATGTATAAATTATATATATCATTATACAATTATTATTATACAAATTGTAATAAGTATATGCTATACCATAAGATGGACTGAACTCTCTGCTTTTTGAGACTAAAGCCAGAAGAGAAGAAAGAGAAAAAAATAAAAGAAAAGGTGTGCAACACTTTAGGGCTAAAGATTTATGATATAAGTTTTGGGCTATAAATATGCAATATAAGTTCAAGTAAATTATATTTTGAGAAAATTTCACAAATAATAAAGAGATTAAAAAATTTAGTTACCTTCGTAGATACAATTTGCTTAATCATGTTCCAAAGTTATAGTTTTTTTTTTTGTTATAGATATTTTTGTTTGTATATTTTGCTTCGAATATACAAACAAAGTATGTATATATAAATCTGTATTTATACCCTTAATAATTTTTTAGAACTCCGTTATATATTTCGCGTGCTATATGAATTTTTTTAGAACTCTATGTGTATATTTCGCTTGCCAATATTACAAACAGGATAATTTATTATGTTTTTTTTATAACTTAAATAAATCAAATGTATATGTTACCTAATGTAAGCATATAAAAATTTAAATTTATACCATCAGAAATCAAAATTATAGAAATTCTAGATTTATACAATTATAAATTGAATAACAAAATTTAAGAAACTATAGCCAACTGTATTACGGAGGGTAATATACTACCTAATGTTTGCCATTTTGCGTCTCCCCATTTACTCCCTTCGTCCAGTATTATTTGTCATGATTTCTATTTTTAGAGTTAAACTATAAAAACTTTGACTAACATTTTAAGATGTATTTTTTCATCATATTAATATGCAAAAAATTGTAATTTATAGTACTTTTCATATAGTTTTAGAGTATCTAATTTTTTTGGATAAAATATCAAACTAATGCCATCTAATTTACCTTTAAAAATTAGTCAAATTGACTTTCGATAAGCGAAACATGACAAACAATTCTGGACGGAGGGAGTGCTATTTTAAGAATATAATTTCAAATAATATAAAGATTAGTTTGACCCCAATTCCTATACCAAAACTAATTTCCTCGAAACTCTTTATTATATTCCTTTTTTTGAGTTATATGAAAAGTCACCTTTGTTGCAAACCAAAGTTGTTTATGATTTGGTATTTAGAAGTTTTTATAATTCATGTCTAAATAGGATTTATAGTTTAAATTATATATTGACTAAGTTTTCTAGCTAATATAAGTTATAGAACAAAGGAGGACTTGACAAGTTTTTTGTGTTTCAGTAAAAAATATAGAAGATGATCAATCAATCAGACATAATAAGTCTCCGGTTATTGGAGGCTAGTGATGCTGGTGATTTTTTGGAATGGTGTTCGGATGAAAACATTAATAAGTTTTCTCAGCAACTTACTTTCAAATCCAAAGAAGACGCGATGATTCATCTAGCTAAATATATTGTACCACGACGATGGTTCAGAGCAATTTGCTTAAATGGCAATCCAATTGGTTATATTTCTGTATCACCTTTACGTGATGGAAGTGATAAGTCGAAGGGTGAAATTAAATACGTGTTATCATCAAAGTATTGGGGCAGAGGAATCGCGACCAAGGCTGTGAAGATGATGGTGGCCACCATCTTCGTAGACTCGCCACTAATGAACAGGCTTGAGGGTAAGGTTGATATTGAAAATATAGGATCACAAAGGGTATTGGAGAAGGCTGGTTTTACAAAGGAATGTGTTTTGAGGAAGTATTATTATTTTAACGGGAAACTAAGTGATCTTGTTATATTTAGTCTTTTACCTACCGATCAACTTACTTGAGTCGAGGGTGTATCAACTTTATTTATCTTCTAAACAGGATTTATAGTCAAAATTTTATAGTATATGAATAGGTTTCTAGTTTCTAGTATTATGAAATTTTTTGAATCAATGTCTTTTTTTCCTTTACAGTTTTACATGTTTAGTTAAAGTTTCATCTAATTGAGGCAATGGAATCTGAAAAAATTGCTAATTAAATTTGGTTGATAAATAATTAATACGAATACTATAATATAAACACTCTTTGATATGTTAATAATAACAAATAAAAATCTATTTTTGAAATAAGCGAAAAAAGAAAAATATATTCATGAACCATCATAAATGGTAAGCAGATACCACTGTCATACTTTTGGGACATTAGTGTCCTTTTCGTTCCAAAACTTGAGCATATATGCCCTTTACTCAAACGGAAGACTAAAAAAGAACACGTTATCCGTTGATTAAAAATCAAATCAGTGGATAAGATTATGACATGTATATGTCTCTTAGTATAAAGGGTATATACACTTTAGTTTTTTGATGACAAAAACACCAATGTCCCAAAGTATGACGAAGAATATTTGTATATCATTAACGATAATTCAGGGATATATTAGTCCTTTTTCTCTTTCAAATAATGGTGGAGTGACAAGTGAACAGAGTAATTACACTGTTATGGGGAGTGTAATTGTCGCTTCATATTTTCAGGGGAAACAGAGTTTCTTTTCCCTATGGAATAGAAGTTATAAATCTTACAAATTTGGTTCCTAATTAAGCTCTTAAAGTTGTCTTCGTGAGAGTTATAAGTTACAGGTTACCAGTTCGAGTCATGGAAGCAGCTTTTGTGCACCGAGCTACGCTTAATGGATACACAAGAGGTTGGATCCTCTTCAAAAAAAACAATGTACTGACAAACAAGTTAGTGAGACAGTTGTTGGTGTCGAATACTTTTATCGAGTCCCAATGAGGTTGTCTTGTACGGACCTAAAGAATTTGTCTGTAAGGATCTCTCCAGCCCAGAAATTTCTATTGCACGGTAACATGCTCTCTCACATTAAGAATACTGGAATTCCTCTCGAGTCCATGGATATCCACGATACAACGGGTACTGCCTGGTGGACTTTCAGAGTTAGTCATGTCAATAATCGATACGCCTTTGCTGGAATATTTCCTCCTGTTATGTACTCCACTCTGTCGTGCCAGATTGCACAGATATTCATAGTGACTGATGATAACGGTACATTCAATCCCATTGTCACTCTCCGGGCTGAAGATGTGCCATATCAGACGAGGTTAATTGATATCACAGATGACGATTCATTCCAGGCATTTGCTGCACTGTGTGGAGGTCCTAGCGAAGAATGGAATGAATATGCTTATATTGATTAGCCCTGAAATGTTAGGCTTTTCTTGTGCTGATCGCTCGCTGTATTGTTATTGTCACTACGATCCAGTTAAGACGAGTTTGATGATTCACAAAAGCTAGTTTTGTGATCCTTATTAACTTATAATATGCACTGTCCTCTTTTTGTTATTGTGTAATGAAGAGATAGATCTTATAAAATTTAACTTTTGGGGTTCTGACTTGTGTTTTTTAGAAACAACATTTTTACCTCCACGAGAACATGTCATGTGGAACTGGAGAAAAAGTGACATTCTTTTTTTGAAATATACTAAATAGGAAAGTAAGACAAGTAAATTGAAACGACGCGAGTAAATAAGAAATTGCAATGAAAACAACATCTTGATTAATTTAGTACTTGTGATGGATTCTCCAAGAAAATCTGTCAATTGCTAAGAAAGTGACCCAAGATAGCTCCATTCCTTAGTGACTAAGTTTAAACGTTATTTATTTTTCATGTTTAAGTTAATATAAAGTTCCAGCTTTGTCATGTTTCACTTCCCTAAAACTATAATCTCTAACACATAATAAAATTCAATGTATAATGGCGTGTTTTTTTGGCTATTGATATGATTCATACTCTATGATCTTACCGTATCCGTCTATTGATTCTAACCGATGTTGAGACTTTTATGGAGTGGTTTACGGATGACAAAGTTAATAGTTTGTTCTCGGAAAAAAAAACTACTTTCATATCCAAAGAGACGCGATGCAATACATTGCTGATGTTGTTATACCACATCCATGGTTGACAGGCAATATGCTTAAAGGACAAGCCAATTGGTTCCAATTTCTGTATATCATGTTATGGAAGTGATATATGTTGGGGCGAATTGGATACGGAAATTCTCATCAAATATTGCAAAGGTTGCCACCAAAGCGGTGAGATGGTGGTTCCACCATCTCGTAGACTGGCCCCACTTGGCAGGCTTGAAGGTGTTGTGGCTGTGGAATAGAGGAGCACAAAGGGTGTTGGGAAGCTGGTTTTTATTAAGGAAGGTGTTTGGAGGAAGTAATATCTTGTTTAAAGGGGAAACCATAGCATTCGTAGTTTAGTCTTTACCTAAGATCAACAAATTATTCGAGCCAGGGTTATTAGGAACAGTTGTGTACGATGCTAATGTAGGTTATCAGGTACGGTATCATACCATCCTCTCTAGAATCTCAAGTTGACCATAGTGGAGTACTCTATTTTGTATAATTCTATATATATTAGTATATTATATCATTATTAATATTATACAAATTGTAATAAGTATGCACTGTTATACCATAGTCCATAATATATTAATTTCTACTAAAAAAAATTAGATTCTCCGATTCCTATACGAAAAGTAATTTCCTCGAAGATTCTTGATTATTCCTTTTTTTTTTTGAGTTATTTGAAAAGCCAGCTTGGTGAAACACTAATTCAAAAGCCATAGAAGACCAAAATTGTATAGGATTTGATATTTTATAGTTTTTCTAATTCATGTCTAGATAGGATATATAGTAAAAAAAAAATTATATATTGAATAGATTTTCTAGTTTTCTAGCTAATATGAGTTTTGCACTATGGAGAATACGGAGAATACTGAAGAATTGTCAATGAAATTCGAGGAGGTGTTGAAATTGAGTAACGACAAAGATGTTGTTACAGATAATTATTCAGATTCAGACATAAGTTTTCGTGTATTGGACCTTACAGGTGTCGATGGTTTTATGGAATTTTATGCATATGTCAATGATAGTGTGTCTGGTGACACTTTTGAATCAAAAGAAGACGCTGTTGTTGCAGATGATTATTCAGATTCAGACATGATAAGTCTTCGTCTATTGGACCTCACCGATGTTGATGATTTTATGGAATGTTACGTGGATGACAACGTTAGTATGTTCTATTCATGTAAACCTTTTGAATCCAAAGAAGCAGCAATGCAACACATGGTGGATTTTGAATTTACACGTCCATGGAATAGAGCAATTTGTTTAAATGACAAGGTGATTGGTACTATTTGTGTGACCCCTTTGGATCGAGAATGGTATAGCTGCAGGGCTGAAATCGGATACGAGATATCATCAAAGTATTGGGGCAAAGGAATTGCCACCAAGGCTGTGAAGATGGTGGCGTCCACCATCTTCGTAGAATGGCCATGTTTGGTCAGGCTTCAGGGTGTGGTAGATGTTGAAAATCCAGCATCACAAAGGGTGTTGGAGAAGGCTGGTTTTACAAGAGAAGGTATTATGAGGAAATATTATCTTCGTGATGGTGAACCAAGAGATATGGTAATGTTTAGTCTTTTATCTACGGATTCTTTCGACAATTTGGGTCTAGATATCCCAAGGTGTGGAAAGAGCAGCTCTGAGGAGCGGAAAAGCCATTCAGGAAGAATAGATTATCGCGAAACTAAAAGGGACTTGGAACCAACTTTAGGATTATTTGGAACAAGTTGATAAATTAAAACATGTATCTTTAAATTCTTTCATTTGAAAACAAATTATGTTTGTTTGGAAATTTATCTTATTTCTAACTTTTGTTAATGGTAAATGTTGAAGTGTGAGACCATTTTATCTAAAAGATTAAGCTATTAGAGAGAGATTATATTCTCAACACGCCCCGTCACGTGTTGGCCAGGACCTCTGCCTGCTCTGATATCAAATTGACAGATAATCTATATATCAATTAACCAAATTAAAATATCTATACCAAATACAATACAAAAGTTTATTAAATCATGTAACTAAAGAATAAGAAAATACAATAATCTCCATCAAGAAAATGACTGTAGATCATATGAAATAAAACAAATATAGCTGGTAATCGATACACGAGTATGAATCTATCAACATAGTAATTCCGTTATTCATGAAAATCGTAGCTGAAAATCTCAGGCCGAGGTGAATGTTGAAGCAACGAAGAGAAGGAAGAAGAACAGAGGAGCTGCCATTTTAGTTGAAGTTGCATCATTTGAACCATCTTGTGGTGATGGAACTCTGTTAGATCCACGTCCTGTTACAAATTCGTATAGTGTTAAGCACTAAAAATTAAGAATAAAAAAGTTATAATCTTTCATAGTCTGAAACAAACCATAGACATTATGTGGTGAAAATTCTAAAACTAAAGAAAAGTGCGACAGATAAATTGATACAAAAAGAGTTGTATAATATACCTGAACCATCAGAAGTTGGTGTTCCTGTTGGAGAGCCAATTGGTGAATCAGCTGTTTCAAAATAACTAATGTTAGTGAAGGATCTAAATTTTGGTGACAATCAATACAAAATCATAATAATATACAATTGAGAATAATTAGGTTTGATTGATCAATTGATATTAAGTCCAGGGGCGGATCTAGGTTCAGGTCACCAAGAGAACAAATGTTATATCAAACTCGATTTGAATCCACTCACCCTGTAACCTAGATTCACCTCTAAAGTGATTTTAGGATGATGAGGGCAGCTAAGTTTTCAACAATATCAACAACAACATCAAATAAATCATCGATTAGGCATTGAAGACATGATATATATAAAACACATCAAGACTACTGATGAGTTGATACGCGAACACATTAAGGCTATTAACAAGAAGATTGATTTTCATTTCTTACCATTGCATTGGCTAAGAGGTGGAGTTTGAACATTACAAGCAGTAGGAAGTGCCAAGGCCTGAGTTTGGTTAATATTTAGCCCCAAATTAGAAGCACCACCATTAAGGACTTGACACAAACAAGTTGGATTGTTGTTAACCACAGTGGCAAGTTGAGTGCAACAACCTGAAGTTGGAACAGAGGAATTGCCAGTAATATAGTTCAAGCAAGGTGACATACTAATCAACACGTTCGTGCAATCGTTGCTCGATTGAGCAACAACTCCAGAACAGATCATCGCAAACATAATCGCGAAAAAACTTATCTTGCTCCCTTGATTTGCCATTTGATATGATTAGATTTTTATTTTTTTTTAATTGATGTTTGATCACACAAATGTTGTTTGAGTAAGAAATGTTGTGTTTGTTTATATAGGAAAAAAATTGAGTAGGGAGAGTCAAAAGAAGATGTTTTTTTTTAAAATTGGTGACCAATAAACAAATAGTAACAATTTGACATTATTTTGTTTTATTATATAGTTTACATAGGAATTAGGTAGATTTGCTAAACCGCCATCCATACCCATACCAACGCAGCTCCCAACCCTTCCCCACACCCACCAACTCCCTGAGAAACCACCAACCCCACAGCCAATACAACCACGTCCCATCTGTTAATTTGCTGCCCACAAATCCGTCCTTCCCAACCACACGCCGCTATACTACTACCTACTTTTTTGCACCCCCCACTACAACCCCCGACCCCAGCAACACTCCCCAACGCCTAAAACGCCCCATTTCACCTCCCCCCACACACCACCCACACTCACTCCGACTTCTACACTTTCCCACACCCAATCCATCCAACCACCCACCGTAACCCTCTCAACGTCCCTTCAACCAGCCCCCCTTCCACATAACATTCGAAAATTCCTACAATCTATCTCAATCTGCACTCACGTACCCTCACTTTTACACGCTTTCCCCCTCCTTCCTCTACTACCACCTTTCTATTTCCTAGCTCCCCCCCAGTCCCTTTCTGCTTCTCTTGCTCTCGGAAAAAGTGTTAGGGATTAGGTGACCAAACTATGCCGAACCAATTGTGCCCATTATATGACTAGTCACACAAACAGAAAAAGCCTCCGGCTCAAGCTGCTTTTTTCTTCTTTAATTATTTTTCGTCTGATATATGATATCTTATAGTCATATTGAGGCTCGATTATATTTAAACATATATTATTAAATTTATTTATAGGTAAGACGCTTCAAATAAGAGTTATTTTTCATTTTCAAGATTTGAATTCGAAACTTCTTATTAAGATTGAAGGGATCCTAACTATCTTACATAAATTGATAATTCTTAAATTTTTTCAAAATTTGATAACTTTCTAGAACTTGCACAGAAGTTTCATATATATTAGAATAATAAAGTTTGTGTAAATAGAAATATATATTGGTCAAACTTGTGGAAAAATCATGGGATGAAACTTGCTCTAAAAACTTCTAGAATTCTACTATTTCCATTTCAAAGTTTTCTTTTATTGAGAAAATTGTTGCTCAATGAAATTGGAGTAATTTATGGGAAAGGCATCCATAGACCAAAAGGGTGATTTTGAATTTGTGGCTTCATTTAATAAAAGATTTTGAAAGGAAAAATTGTGCAGAATAACAAGTATTTAAATCATATTAAATGTTATAGCTACTGTTTAGGAAAATTCTAATTGACAGCTACAGTTTTATCAAATTTTGCTATTTGTTTTATTTGTATAATTTTATATAATTTTCCTGATTTGAATAAATTTAAAATTTATATAATTCAGTTTTTGATTGTAAAATTCAGAATTTTGTATTATACTTATCCTAACTGTTTGAATACAATTTATGAATAAATTATCGTATTTGTATATTGGCAAGGGAAATATGCAAATTGAGTTCTGAAAAATTCTAATGTTCAAATACAAAATTTGTATATATTTGCTGTTGACACCCAATTTCGACCCTCCCCAGTATAAAGTAGTTCTCGATTTCTTAAATTCAAAAATTAAAATAATATAGTTGGTATATTTTTGCGATTATTTCTCAAAAATTTTAAACTTAGAAGTATTCTATTTAACTACTTTAGCTTAAATCACTCCCGGTTTATAGTGTGAATCACTATTTTTACAATTTAAATAATATATACTAAATAAGAAGCTCGTTAATTATTAATACAATTGTTTTATTTAAGGTTTAGCAAATTTATCATCTTACTAAATTGGCTATTATTTAAATTGGACTCTTTTTCCATTTAATTTGGAAGAGCCAAATTTGGGCCCCTCATTTTATTCCTAATTCCCTTCCAGGCCCACTTTATTTTCAGACACCCAGGCCCAGTTACATGGCTCATTCCGTTTTAATTAATTCTCAACCCAATTCCCTTTTTCTCTTTCCCTCCAACCTTACCCCTTTTAAAATTCAAAATTTAAAATTCAAATTTTAAAATTTTTCCCCTCT
This sequence comes from Solanum habrochaites, assembly GCA_027704765.1. Taxonomy (NCBI): domain Eukaryota; kingdom Viridiplantae; phylum Streptophyta; class Magnoliopsida; order Solanales; family Solanaceae; genus Solanum; species Solanum habrochaites. Next base: position 73,064,148 of record JAKWJA010002497.1, read on the forward strand.
TTTGGCCATAATTTGGCTTATAAAAGAGGAGAGAGAGAGGGGGTTGGGTGGGAAAAAAAATTTGAGAGAGAGAGAGGGGGAGGAAAGGATTATAAAAAATAATAGATAATAAAAAATATTATCATTTCATCAAAAAGAGAGGCTATTTTGGAAAAATTTCATCTTTTTCTCAGAAAATTTTTATGCGATAAGTATTGATAGCATAAAAATACACACAATAGGATATAAGTAGGTGTCCGAGTTTAACGTCAAGCTTGGATATGCTGCTCCCTGCTGTTTCGTATCAAGCTCGCTGTGCCGAGGAGGTGAAAATTCTTTTTTTTTTTCTTTCTTCTTTTTTTTAGATAAATATTAAACCTTGCTAATTTTTTTATTTTTGTTTTGTTTCTTGTAGGACAAAATCGAACTTCGAGTCCATTTGGACTCCACTCCGCATTCCTCGAGTTAAAAAGATCTTGAGTCAGACTATTCAAGTCTAGGAGGTCTTAAGACCCATTTACAGGTCGAAATCCGGCATTGGAGAGCTGCTGGAAGTGGCGGATTGCAGGCACTTGGCTGTGATTTTTGTTTTGAAGCTGTGTATCTGATTTATACACAATATATACACTCTGATACAGGTCAAAAATCCACAGGGGGGCAGAACTCAAAATATGAGTTGACGACAGGGAAATTACGCTCTTGGAAAGGAGTTTTCAACTTTCGAAAGTTGAAAAACAGGAAGATATACATCCTGTATACACAGATATACGGGAACGATATACTATATATATGCTTAAAAATATGATTGGCAAGGGAACGTACAGGGACGCTTATTCTAATTAAAATTCGGGATTAGGCAAATAATGCGGACGTAGGGTGAAGCCCGTATACATTAGTATACATTATCGGGCAACGATATACACTTGTTAAGTAAGTTTTAAAAATGATACAGGTACAAATACGCAGGCAATACAGGGAAAAGTAACGGAAAATATGTATTCAAACAGGTGTAGGGCTCAAGACGTCTAAATGGGTCAAATAATATTGTATAAAGCATGTATACATTGTGTATATCCTTTATGATCTTTTCAGGAATGGGCCCGGGCCCTCAGCAATTTTTTAACAGGCCCAAGGGCGCCTAAATGTTTTTTGCAGGACTTTTAATTTGTTGAAAGGGCCCAGTCCAGATTTGAAATTAGATGGGACAGGTGGGCTCAAGCCCAATGGAATGAATTTGGGCAACTAGGCCCAAGTTCAAATTTTTTCTCCTTTTATTTATTATTTTGCTTGAATTAATTAAGGTTGTGCGTAGAATTTTAATAAATTCCTAAGGTGAACCAACTTCACTATTTAAAATTACCACTATTTTAAAATTTTACAAATCGCCGGTCAACGCAAGTTAGGGGAAAAAGTTAGCGGGGCATCCCGAGGGCCTAACACCTTCTCGGGATGTACATTGAACTTCGAACATTGTCAGCGATTTTATCTTATGTTTTAAACTTTTGAAATTTTTCTGATTTTATCAAAATCAAGGGGATTTAATTGTTACATAATTTCTTGAAAATTCAATTTTTCTTAAACAATAAGATTAATTGATTTTTCGAAACCTAGTCAATATTTTTTCCATTTTAAAACCAAAAATAATAGTAGTAGTATCTTTTTAAATAAAACATTTGCATTATTTGTATATTTCGCTCAACGGACAGAAGTATACCACTGCAATCTCCATAGTAAACGGAACTGTAGTTATAGAGCGCAATATATTATCAATTTTATAGATATAAAGTCTTATTATGTTTATTCTATTTGCGATTTCTAATTATTTTTTTTCCAAAATTAGTTTTTTCAAGGCAAAAGTTTGGGATATTTTCATATAAGTTTGAGCTTTTGAGGTAGTAAATTTGATCAATTGATCACAAATCAACTTTGCCTTTATCGGTAAAAGTTGCATGTGTTCAATTGTTTACAAATTATGACATGAGTAGGATTTGGTAATACTCATTTTCTTGATATAAGTTGTAATGTATTGAAAAAAGTAACTTTGTGTTATTTAATTGTTAACAACTTGTTCCCTTTAATTTATAAAGAGAATTCTTATAATCCACAAAATAATATTATATACTTTTTAAATAGAAAATGTGTAATGCTGAATTAATGTAAAAAATGGCTTTGATCATAATTAATTTACAAATAAATTAACTCGGTCAATATAATTGAAAAGTTATAGTCATAACCAATAAACACGAAATTACACTATTTTATATCTATGTGACTTATTGAAATGATCGGAACTCCTACCCATTATGTATCACAGAAATACTTATCATCATATTTACTAATTCTTTCTACAATTTAAGTAATCACATTTTATTTATTAATTAATTATTTTGTATTTAGATTTTAAGTTTGATACACCTAGATATATATTTTTTTGCTAACAGATACACTGAAATAGAAAGAGAGGCGAACGAAATTTGTCTATCTATTACATCACATATACATGAGAATCACCCTAGATACATACTAAATACATGTATCTGGTGTGAATCATATGTATATGGGATACCAGATACGCGACTGAGATATGAGAGTAGCGAGCGAGATGAGAGGGAGACGAGCCAGATTTGTCTATGTTTTCGAGATACATACAAACTCACTTGAATACAGTGTATCTAGAACAAATTACACCTAATTTAATTTGAGATACATATCTATGAATACATGTACTGAATGTATCTGGACAAGTTAAAATTTTTGATAAAATTCGTTATATTACAAATTAACATGTATCTAAGTAATTAGTATCCAAACTAGTAGGATTTCTGTAAGTTATTTAACAACTATTTAATGATATGCACTATTTCCATATTAGTGTTATTGGGTTCGAGTTAACACTTTATTGTGAAAAAAAATCAATTAAAAATAAGCTCTAAGGTGATTTTGAAAAAGACAATAAAGCCTTTCGTTATTTATTACTATATTTTTTCATTCAATTATTAAATAATTACATAAATTGAGACGAAGAAAATGCAATTGATAAATGCATTTCATTAGCAAAATGAAGGAAGTTCTTCCCGATTGTGCAATTATATATAAAATATAATAGGACTATAAACCATGCTTAATTGTAAACTGGCAAAACGTGAAACAATTTTCTGTATTTAATTTGAAAAAACACACTTAGAAATAAAGTTAAAACAGCATAACAAATACTGGTACAATATATAGAGAGAAACAAATAATTAAAAAGCAACACACACACAACAAACTTAAAGACAAACACTAATCAACCAAGCCCCAATATAACATGTAACATATCATAATGCTACTTTTATTTAATAGTATGAAATTCCGACATTAAAATTCATAAACTTCAAATCATGGAAACGTAGGAAGCCATGAAAAGAACGATTCCAACAGCAGCTCGAACCGGAACCTTTAGAGAACTTCCATCAGACGTGATGCTGCTTCCTGACGCTTTTGAGCCTGAGAAATTAATCGACGAAAATAAATAAACGATATGAAAAAAAGACATAATATAAAGTTTAGATACACTTATATATATTAATATTAATAATAGTTATAAGGCAGAATACTAAAAAAAATAACTCGTTTGACTCTTGAAATTCATACTGTATGTGTAATATAAATAACAAATTGGGACGGATGAATTATTATACGTATCATATTTTTGTTATATATGCATACATGTTATGCAAATTTTAATTAGAATTTTATGATTAATCTGATCGTTAACTAGATAATCAAGTAGGATAATTAATTATAAAATTAGAGTTTAATTATAATTAAATTACCTGAGACAGCTATACCAGTGGAAGAATCTGGAGCTCCTTCTGTAGGTGCACCCTCTGGAGACATTACCGGTCCATTACCAGCTATGAAATATTAATTAATAGCACAATTTATTTAAAACATATATATCAAAATTGGAAAATATTTAAACATTTACTTACAGGAATTACACATATTTAACATCGGAATAATTAATGATTTTCATTAAGATGATCATTTAAAATATTAAACGGAAAATGTGCGGGTATCTCTTAGATTATGACGTAAATTTCACATTTTAACAAAGGTTATATGTCCCTCTAAAAAAAAATTTAAAATTATTTTTGTGCACCTTTTGTCTTACATGACACACTTTATGACTCCACGCAATTGAGACGCGTGGGAGATATTTGGATGCCACATAAGCAAAAAAGGTGCATAAAATTAAAAAAAAGAAAGATAAGTTCAGAAGTTAATAGGACCTTAGTTTAGTTAAGGCATGTCAATGAGATTTCAATCATAATATAGGAGATACTTATATATTTTCCCATATGTAAAAAAAAAAAATCAAAAAAATTCAGCAAATATTATTTATATGTATCCATAACATAATAAACAATTTTGATGGGTAACAGAAGAAAAATGTAACTTGCCCCGTATAGTAAGTTAAAATTATATTGATAGTGTGAAAAATCTTTATATTATCGGTAATATTATAATAACGTAACGTACCGTAACATTTACTAACGGGTGGAGTTTGTAAATTGCATGCACTAGGCAATGCAAGTGCTTGAGTTTGATTGATTTGGACTCCTAACGACGAACCGCCACCGTTGACAATGACGCAAAGGCACCGTGGCTTAGACTGCAACACCCCGGAGAGGGCGGAGCAGCAAGAAGCTGACGGTGTTTTCGCACTTCCGGTGACAAAGCTAAGGCATGAAGCCATGGTAATAAGTGTACTAGTACAATCAGATTGAGCCAGGGCTACTTGTGCTGAAATCATGGTAATGATAATTGGGACAAAAGCCATGCAAATTATAGCAATTCCTTTTGAAGCCATACTTGGAGAAAAATAATTATATTATCTTTTGTGGCTTCTAAGGAATTGATGAATATGGCTTAGCTTGTGTGTGCCTTAGCTTTGTGACTGATGTTATGGGCATGTAATGGGGTATTTATAGTGTCTTGTTTTGGAGTTTCTAATTAATTTTATTATAATATAGAGAAAGAAAAAGGGGATTTGAGGTTGGAAATGACAAATAATAGAAGTGAAGATTACTTTTTTTTTAACCCAGTATTTGGAGTTTATATTGAAGCCTTGATTAAATTGAGATTATACATCGTAGGATTCATTAGGAAATGACATTCGCAAAAAGATTTTTTTTATACTCAACATTCGAATTTGAAACCTCTGATTAAGGATGAAATAGTCTATCACTACACCACAACTACTTTGTTGTTGATAGAAGTGGTTACTTTTGTTAACTAAAGAGTTTATCATCGTTTGTGATCAGATATATAGGATTCTTTTCTCGATATCCCAAGTTTGAATCTTAAAAATTTGAAAGAAAAAAAAAACTCAACAGAGAACGCTTCTTTCTTTTAATCGTGTTTATGTTAACAAATCAATAATCAAGCCTCCATAATATATACTTCCTATGTTTCAAGTTATGCAACATATATATATTTTTTTTAGAGTTAAACAATTTAAGTTTGAACTAATATTTACTCATGAAATCTTCAAATTTTAAATAAAATTTATATATTACTAAACTACGTAAAGAATATTATAAGTCACAATCAGGAATGGAACCAACATACATTCAGGGGTACATCCGAACTCTCTTTGGCGGAAAGTGTTACTATTTATACATGATTAAATATTTTTTTTAATGTATATGTAGTAGAATCGATCTTCCTTTGGTCAGTCGGTGTGTTCACTTCTCCAAATTATGAATTCTCTAATTAAAATTCTAGCCTGCCACCGGTCATAATAATTATCAATTCAAAATATTTAAAAAATATACAATTAAAAATATATTTATTTAAATCACAAAAGCTGATATATATCACATGAATTAAATTAAAAAAATAATCAAACAACTATTGGGGACAAAAAAAAAAACTAATTAAAAGAGTTTATGAAGTAAGATTTGGAAATGGTGTAACTTAGGCCGTAATATTTTGAATAACGTGTCATTGAGACTAATCAAGTTGCAAGTTAATTTAATTAGTAGTCTATAATAATAGTAGTAATATAAATTAATTAATGTACGCATGCATGCCGTGAGATTTATACTGCTAGTCGGTTACAATGTATCACCTTACAAGACTTTTGGCGAGGGGAATTTTTTTTTTATCTTCTCATCCATTGCGTTCGTTATTATTTACATTAAAATTTGATTAAATTAAAATATATGTATTGTAGAAATTATTTTTGAAAAAGGCTTCTCAACAAGAGTTTTCTTATTTTTAAAAACTTGAACTAATCAAAATTTCTGATTAAGAATGAAAGAATCTCAATCATCTCATCACAATGTGAAAGTCACCTGTATAACATAGGCATCCTAAGCTGATGACCTAACTCCAAGAAATAATATGTACATTGTACACTAATGTTTGTATAATTGAGTCAATGAAATGAATAAAAAATACACAAGGTCAAAGAAAATTCGTCATTCATCAAAATTATGATAAGCTAAATTAAAAGATTATTTTATCATTGAAATGAAACTAAATATCATGGAAACTTATTGTTTCATGGGCAAGTGGAAGCCGTCATATGCACCTGGTAAACTGTAGTTCGTCCTTTTTTTTAAAAAAAAAATTTTATAATCAAACGTAACTTCAACTTCATAAATTTTGCATAAAGTAAAAAATATTTTAAATTTATAACAAACGTCTACTAATCTATTAGCTCTCAAAAAGTGGACCTTCTCTAAAAATTTGCTAATACTGTCGTGCTTGTACATCCAGTGTTCACACCAAATCAATGAACAAAATGTGTATACATCGTGCTCGTTGTAGGCCCTGACTACTAAATCCCTGGGTAGTGTGTATTGGGCCAGATTCTTCAGTTGGGCTTTAAGAGACTGCTTCTGTAATTGGGCTTCTTGAGCAGTGGTAAGTCCAAGTCCAATTCAAACGGAATGCAGATGGTGATGTTACTTGTTAGTGACAAAACTGATGAATGTTAAAATTTTGAAAATAATGTTTACATTTGGTTGAATTACAACAATATTTTACAACATTACTCATATTTACTGTAATCAATCTTTCATTATATGCTATATTATATGTTTTCTATAATAGTATTTCACTATAACAATAGATATTTAGACAAACAACGTTGTTATAAAAGGTTTCGACTGATTTGAAAATAACTTTCCATCAATAATGCAAGTTGTTTCTCTGTTTTGGTATGCAATATTTTTTTTCACAAAAGTTATGTAGTTTAACGGTACCCAACATTAAGATAAAAGATTTTATCAATAAAATATCAATTGTAGAATACTATCATATCATATTACATGCTAAATTTCTCGCATATAATAGCAATTGGCAAGTGATTACTAAATAATTCGGTTCACTTTCTTGTGTTACGTATTATTTCAAAAATAGATTTTTATGTTTACTTGTCACTTTTAATGTACAAAGAAAATTTGACTTTTTGTTTTCATGTTTTACCCTTACTATTAATTACCGTACTTATTTTCACAAACCTAATACTCCATCCGTCCCATTTTATATGTCATTCATTTCTATAAATAGCTGAACCACAATACTTGTTATTTTATAAAATTTATGCAAAAATTATCATATTTTGCCTATTATACCCTTGATGGAATAGTTAATTAATCTTGTAAATGCATTCATAATTTATTATAAAGTTGACTTAAGAAAACATTAAATAAGGCAGAAGGGTAAAATCACATCATTTCTTAATGTAAGTGTGCAAAGTAAAAATATGACATATAAAATGGGACGGAGGGAGTATTAAACAACAATGATAGGGGTAGTATGGTAAAATAGTCATATCGATTATTGTTTTCTTAATAGGTGTATTGAATTCAATAATGACAAGTAAAAGTGAACAGAAGGAGTATATTATAATTTATATAATGACATGCATTATATCGATCTATCAACTAAACAAGATTAACTATGTTTAATTAATGTATGAAGCTTTTGACTAAATTTTGTGTTAAGTCAAACAATGTCACGTAAATTTAGACTGATTGAAGTATTTCTTTTTCCCCCCACATAATGTAGCTTTGTTCTTCTATGGAGCTTCACACTACAATGTCATTGAGATAGAATAGAGCTTTATTTTCTTTGGGTCTCTTTCAAACCTCAAACTTAATTACGTGTACTAATCACAATTATGTGTCACGACAAGCAAAGCCAAAGAGACAAAAACATCAAAACCATAATAGTACTTGTACAAATATTTGTTAAGGTTGTTGAACTTCAAAAACCTGCTAATCTAATCTTAATTCAACTTAGTAGTCTTCATCATAATTAATAATCTTTTCAAACTTTCACCTATTTATAAATTCCCCCATTCACTCATTTTCTCCAGTATCCTAAAAATATTCTCAATTATTATTAACAGCGTTACTGAAACTCTTAATCTACCATCAGTTGAAAGTCAACTGTCAGCCCTAACATGACTTATAAGCACTTAGCTTTTCCGAATTTGGCTCTTTCATCGATGTTGTTGATCGTGTTGTCTCTACATATTATCAATGGCCAAACGATAACTACACCATGTACAGGACCGATGATTACTAGTTTTACTCCATGTATGAATTTCTTGACGAATAGTAGCAGCAACGTTGGGGGTTTACCTATCGAAGATTGCTGCAATGTATTGAAGAATATGATGACCAACGCCATGAATTGTTTTTGCCTTATTGTTACGGGTGGCATTCCCTTTCAAATGCCTATGAATCCCAATATGGTTATGTCTCTTCCTAGTGCTTGTAATATGCCTGGTGTGCCACTCAAATGCAAAGGTAAAGTTTATAGGATTTAGCTTATGTAACCGCGATACCAGAGAAGTAAGTATTATTTTATTTTTCTTATGAAGTTTTGGATCTTAGTCTTGCTGGATACAGAGTCACGAGGGGGGGTTGTATGAGTTGATAGTTTTATCGTTGATGAAATAAATTCCTAAACAAAAAAGGTAAGTGGTAATACATATGTTTTATTTTTTAAAATTATAAATATGATATTTTTGTTTGATAGATTGAATCGAGTCACTGAAAAGGATATGATGACTTTAGTAAGTTTCGATGATTTCAAACCAATGCATTTATAACCTAGGTCCGGGTTGGTATGGATATAATAAAAATTTTACAATGGATTATGATTTATTTAATTCCTTTTTATTAAATAATTATAATTTAATTGCGTAAAAAATATTTAGAGATATTTATATCTTGGCGAGAATTAGGTGGTCTACTTCCTACCCTAGCCCTTTCGGTGCTCATAGTTTATCCATTTGGTTTCTTTCGTTGCACTTTACGAAAAAAACACTTTTCTATTCATCGTTAAGTTAGATTAAATTTAAATTTATATTATGAAATTTAATTTTAATAAAAAAGACTCTAAATCAACAGAAAAAAAATTGAATTTTTTATTTAAAAAGAAAAAAATACTTATACTTTATCACGATCCTTATTAGTTAAAAAAATAAATTGACACCCTTTATTTTCTTACTTGCAGCTCCCAGTCCACCTGAGGTTGTTGCGCCAGGTACTTTTTGTTTTGTAATTATTATTATTATTTATTTATTTATTTATTCGATTGCTACTTTTTTTATATGCAGACATTTGTATGAATTAACAATATCCTACAATAATGATTAAGTTTTCTTTTTTCGAATTTGACTTTTTATGTTATATTTTGTAACATTTTTTAAAATGTATAACAATAATAACCATGCATCTTTATATATAGCAGCATGCTTTCAGTAAAAATACCTTTTTATAATTCAATAATCAATCTAGGAAATTTGACCAAATATAATTTTGATGCCTTAGGACGAAAACATATATATATTCCATTATAAGAAGATTTTTCTTCTTTATACAAAAAGTGTGATTATGCTTTAAATTAGCATTAAAGTTTCTACAGCCATAACGATTTAATGCTTTTTTTTACAAATAACAATCAAATATTATTTAAATGTCTCATGTGGTTATAATCTGTAACAGTCGATCGTTATAGCAATTAAAAATTCTCTAAACAAATAATATTATTATAAAAAGATTTGCTTTTATTATTGAATGAAAATATCGTTAATTAATTATCTTTTTTCATAATTAGGTCCTCGTAGCGATGCTGGGGCTCCAAGTGCTTCACCAACAACTGCTCCAATTATCCCTCCTCGTAGTCCTAAAGGTGCTTACGATTTTAATTATTATTTTTCTCTGTTTTAATTTATGAGACACAGTCTTATTTTTGACGGTAAATTTTTTATATATATTTTAGATATTTTGAATTGTCAATTTTTCCGACTTATAGCACTTTTTACGTAGTTTATAAATACATAAATTTCATTTTAAAAAATTTGAAGATTTTATAATACAAAAAAAATGTGAATTACATGAGAATTTTCCTAGGATTAGTATGAAATTCCGCAAGAAAAAACTTTCCTGCAGATTGTCATACTAATCCCCTGAAAAATCTCCATGTGATTTACATTTTTCTTTTCTTGTAGTGTTAAATTCTCTTAAATTGTTTGACATTATTTTTTTTACATATTTATTACATCATACAATAAACCTAATAATTTTATTTATTATTCAATTAATTAACTTATAAATTTAATTAGTACAATATGATTTAACTCAATAACAAATTTCCCTCAGATTCAACAGTTCCTCCGCCGTTACCGTCTAATTCATCGCCACCAGCCGGTGAAAATCCAACTCTAACGCCACCATCTCCGCCAACGGATTCATTAATTCCGGCAACAAATACCGGCAGGCTAACTCCGGCAACACCATCGGCTGCACCGTTTCTTGGTCATGGAATTTCACCATTGTTAATTATTTTAGTTGAGTTTGTATTAGTAATTTGATATATGACTATAAATTGAAATATAGATTGTGTAAAACAATTAGCAGAATTATTCATTAGTGACGTTGATGGATATGATTTTAATTTAGTATGTACTTATTATTTGGTAAGTCTATAGTTCTATTTGATTTTAAGAATCCAAGTACTACTATATATTTGATTAATTTTTTCTTTACCTAATTATATGAATCTTTTCTAAATTTGGTTATCGTACCTAATACGTAAACAGTAAAAATAATATTTTTGGCTATATTTTTTTCTAAAATACTTACTTTCTAAATATTTTGAATTGTTAATCATTGCGATAAATAATACTTTTCATCATAACAATAATATATTCAGTAAAATTCTACGTGTGAAAAAATAGTAAAATGTATGCAAATCCTTTACAAACAAATAAATAAATATATGACAACGAAATAACAATCAACAAAACAACATATAGTTTTTATAGTACTTTTTACATAATTTCTAATATATAGATTTTATATCACTAAATAAATTATGAGTGAATTCACACCAACATTAATTAATTTTATCTGACACTTTTAAATCAAGCCAACTAAATTGAAACGAGGGATTATATTATGAGTGGTACCCAATGTTGACACCCAATTTTTGACCCACGTCGGTATAAATTAATTATCGAGCTTCCTAAATTTTCCAAATAATTTAAATTAATTAGTTTTATAATTTTGCAAAATATAACGATTTAACGTTTACATAGTGGTGTATATAACCGGTATATCTTGTGTATATTCGAAAGCCATGCCCAAGTTCCCTTCAGGCCCACTTCCCTTGTTATCCCCTTTCATCCAAAGCCCACCCTTTACTCCTCAACTATCCAAGCCCAAAACCCCCTCTTCCATCCTAAAGACTTCAGACAGCCCAACACTTAGGCCCAACACCCATCCCATTTCTATTAACATACCCAGCCCACAATTCCACTCCGACCCGACCCATCCCTTTTCCCCTTCTTCTCCACCCTTCCCCCACGCGACCCCCATTCCCAGAAACAGAGAACAGCCCCAGACGCGACCTCCCCCCGCGTCTCTCCCTCACGCTCGACCCCACTCCCAAACAGAACCTCAGAAAATGCCAAAAATCCCCTTCTCTTCTTCTTCCCAATTCTCACTCACGCGTTTAGCATCCACGATAATTCCCCCCCAGAAAACAGATGCCAACAAATTCCCAAGCCAGCCGCGCGATTCCCAGAAAATTTTCCCGGCCCCCGGGTCTCCGCCACGCGGAATTTCCTCCCTCGCTCCTCCTTCTCTCCTCGCGCTTGGACGAAAGGATCAGCACCGGAAACTGCGGTAGCAGCTGTTCTATCTTGTGGGGGTTTCTCGTTTATCTTCCCTGTCTCTCGTTAGTCTTTTCCCGTCTCCTCTATTTCGAATGCTTCTCGTTGTTTGATGCTTTGGAATTGCTTGCTGTGCTGCCAGAAATGTGCGTTTTGTTTCGATTCGTTTTGGATTAAATGAATCAAATGTTCGAATGCTGCGTCTATGGACTGTGTGGCCGTGAATAGAAGGATTTTATACATGTCGGCTTTTCGATTCGAGACATATTATACGGTGTGTTTTGTGTCCATATTGGGCTTTGGTTTCTCGTGTGCTTCTCTGTTGGTTTTTTACGAGTTCGTCCATAGCATTGATATTATTGTGTTGGTCTAGCTGTTCATTCATCCGGTTGTGTTTTGAAATCTGGGTTTGATTGTTTCTTGAGTGAATAATACGCTTTTTGAATTTTAATTGTGTTTGTGGGGGATCTGTTGTGCACACAAACTGGTTTTGAGAAATTTCAAAGAGGATTTGGTTTCTCTTGGAACACCTTGATAGGCCTATTATCCTTTGTGAAGTAATTATCTGCGGTTTGTATATGATTGTAAGTTTGGTAGGTATGGTACTATGGCCAGTGTCATGAGGATGTGGGTTTTCATATCCGAAATTCTGTATCGTTGAGAATTTTCCTTAGATCGTTTTCTTGTAAGAGATTATGTTGTGGGGTTGAGTAGTATCCGGCCATCTCTTTAAATAAATCGTTATGTGGATTCTTTTTTTTTTTTGGTTGTTTTCTTAGCATCATTTGGACTTGTTTTCAAAATCATTTATCTCCCTCTAATTCATATCTCCATAGTTCATTTTTATCCCCGTTTTGTTCAAGATGCTTGCTATTAGTTTATTGTTTCAAGGTGCTAATTCTCTTTGTTTGTTTGATTGCAATGTGAAAATTACTTTTCGAGGTCCTGACTTCGTTCCCTGCATCTCTTGCACCTCCTCGTGGAGCCATACAGCTCGAAACATATTCCTCGTGTCAGTAGCCCCCCTCAAAACCTGGCGTACAGGCTGAAATTATGTCAACGTCTGCCTGGAATTACAGTTTTGCAGAATCTTCAATCTGATCTGCATTTTTTTTTTTTTTTTTCTGGAAGCTGTAAACCAGCTTTATACAGCTGATATACGCTGGTATACATGTCGAAAATGCACAGGAAGTCCTAACTCGAAATCCTGGGTCATGGCAGTGCCAAATATACGCTGCTGACAAGGAATTTTCAACCTATCGAAAGTTGAAAAACAGGCTGATATACAGCCGTATACACTGATAATACAGAGACGTTATAACCTTTAAATAGGTTAGAATCTGAATGGCAGCTTGCTTGCAAAATCCGAGTGCCATGACGGTTGGAGGAGCTTGAAGAAGACTAAATTCGAAGATTTGTTATTTATTTTATTTTGCTTACTTTCCTTCTTATATTTATTTGTATGGGCATAGCCCTTGCGCTTTAATTTCTCAACGTTTTTATTTTGTAGTTTAGACTAGACGGTGCGAAAGAAAAACGGGTTAAAAACCCCCAACGAAAAACAGGTGGGTCCAAACTCGGCAGCAGAGGCGAACAGAACCCGAGCTTGGACCCAATCTCTCTTGCTCTCTCTCTTCATCTCTCCTCCGTCTATCTCCTCTCGGCTCATCCTCCCCTCTCTCCCACCCCTTTCACTCTCCTAAGCTCGTTCGTCTCTTTCCCTCTCTCTCTCCTCCTTTATTAGTTATGGTTTGAATGACTTTATTTTTAGGATTGGCAACTCCAACCCCCATCGAATGCCTCCCTATTTATCAAACTTTAAGACTAAAGTAGGTTTTTAAATACTAATATTTCAAAACGTTATAAATTTTGCCTAATATCTTAAAAGTTCAATTCGCAAGTCTTTAAATAAAATAGTCAAAAAGTTATAGTGAGTTGGAAATCGTATTAAAAGCGTAGCGTCTTAGGTGCCTTAAAAACACCTTCCTAGACACTAATAAGAATCCCGCCGAACCCTTAAAAATGTTTCAAAACAATTTTTTTTTTCTGTTTAAGTTGTTTAGAACGAAGTTTTTTCTTGATTTTTCTTAAAAAATTAAGTTGCACTCCTAATAAAATTGAATACTTTAAAATAAAAACGAACTCTTTTCACCCTCAGCCCCTTTTTTCGATAAAACAGAAATGGCGACTCTGCTGGACTGGAGGATTCTAACCCTAAGACTATTATTGCTTTGTATTTGTTGTTTGAATGTTTAAATTGCTTAGTTTTTGGAAAAAATTGCAATTTTTTCTCTCATGGCATATTCCGATTTTGTACATATAGTATATTAAGGACGGTTTGCCGGAAACCGCACCGGACTTTTTATACTCACCCAGCCTATTTCTAAATACGGCTTTATTGTTCCGTCAAGGCCGTCCAATGTTGTCGCGAGTTTCCATCAGCCCAAATTGTCCGTTTGGGGTCCCGGTCCCCCCCCCCCCGTTCAAAGCCACTCTTAGTCACTACTATAGAGCGAACCTAATCCCAAACTAGGCAGCGCATTGGCCTAAGACGACCCCAACCCCAAGGCGGTTGGGCCCATTAGAAGACCACCTTGAGTCCAAATGGCCCCCCTAAATGGACGTTCATAACTTATATTTGTTTAAAAATAAATTGAAGGATTATACGGTGTTGATAAATATTTCAATGACGTGTATATTCTCCCTCCCTCAAATGCTAGGCCCACCCTTGGCAGGAAAGGTCACTATCTGTTTAGAACGCATATTGGTTTATAACTGCTTGAATGTGAATATGTTGTTTTAATCTGGAGATATCCTAGCTCACTATTCTCCAAATATTTTTTTAGCAACCCAAAGCATAAATATCGGAGTCACTATCCAAAGTGCGTCCAAATGCTCTTCGAGTCCTTTGGTTTCCTTCCGGAAAACAAAAAAAAAAAAAAAAAAAAAAAAAAAAAACGAACTTCATTTTTTCTTTAGTGTTACTCTCATACAGAAAAGATTCTCAATTTCAAATTAAAATGATTTTTTGAGAAATTTTTTTTTTTTCTTTTCGACTCTTACAAGAAAATTAGAGTTACATCTCATCAAAAAGTAACGGTAATGAACGATACCGCAATTTTGTCTCGACTCAAGTCGACATTTTTATTACTAAATCCCAAATTCAAGTAATACAAATTTCCTTCATTTTAATCCTTTCTCTATGTTTGGTGCGCTAGTTTACTCCGGATAAAGCAATCTACGTGTTTCCACTATATGTGATATTTTGTATTATTTACCAACCACCTCAAGCACCTTAACAATAATTTGGGCTTTTGAGTTTTTTTTTATTTGTCAGGTATTTAATTGATCTGTGTTGGTTGATCATCCGTATTTTCACAAGGTCCCTAAGGCCCACTAGAGATTTTCCTTTCCTCGCAATTTGCAAAAAGGAAAAGACCGCAATGGGGATACAATGAGGATATACATGAATGATGTTGTTGTGGCTCAACCCGCTGCCGCCGGCTGATAAAAATGAATTGATTACTGCATTGAATGCAACAATCGCCGAAATGAGGGTCGAAATGCAAAGAATGCAAGATTTTGCCAATCCATTTCATCCTTCACCCTCCAATGAGATGGAAACCTCCACTCACTTTCCTCCTATCCCTCTCCACTTTCCTCCCAAAACGCGGAACAAGGTGCAGCACATCTCTCTTAACCCCACTCAAAAATCCTCCTACCATTGACTAACTACCACTAGCCCATCACACACACAATCATGTCAAGCACCACACATCCTCCTCAAAATACTACCTTCAAATCCTCCATCTCCTCAAACCAAATACAACAATGCTCAATATTCCCCCCATCTCAAAACCCAAATGCCGATCCTCAACTTTCCACCGAAATTATACGCCCTCAAATAACCCAGAACTCTTCACTGTTCCACCCCTACCTCACAAAAGACCTACTTTCAATCCCAACTTCAAATGAACCTTACGCCAACCTGTTCCGAGCTTGATCACTATAAGGAACAGATATAGAGTGATGTCAAAGAAGAGTAGTCAAAGCGAATATGAAAAGAAGATCAGGAAACATTAGGAGGTTGCACCTATACTTCGAAGTCGCTAGATTGAGCTCATAAAGGATTTATAATTCAAATCATCCCGAATCTCGACCTTCAGAAGGGTTCAAAGTGCCAAGTTTGTCACACTTTAACGTAACAGGAAATGCCTCTAACACATCTGAAGTTTATTGTGGATCAACTCGTGGGAGTGGCAAAAATGAAGCATTATTGGATGCGTCTCTTCAGTCCGGAGTCTAGTGGAGAAGTCTATGGAAGTGGCTTACAGTCACAATAGCTGAAACAATGGAAAAGTTGGATGCACTCCGCAAAGGATTGCAACGGAAAGATTTTGACAAACATAGAAGATGCCCCGATCGCTACTACTTGTAAATCAGACATAAGTCTACAGAAAATTTCGAGAGTCGCTCTTCGTTGGAGAAACGAGGCTGGCAAGAGTTCAACCTCCATTCCGAACGTGAGATCACTGCAATGTTCATTCGTACTCAATAGCCGAGTAGTATGACAGAATGGGTGTTTCTATGGGACAAAGTTTGTCGAGATTGTCAAAGTGGGAGAAGCTTTGGAAGATGTTTCACAAGACTGGAAAGCTCACACAAATTTACCTCAACTTGCGATTCTATGGTAAATCTATCAGATTAGGTATGGATAAATCACAAAAGACAAGAAAGTGGAGGAGTAAGTATGGTCACGTCACTCGTATGAGGCCAGCTTCTCAAAGGAATATCAGAACCATATGGTTTTAATCAAGAAAAAATTTCCGCGCCCAAGTTCAGGAAGGCTCCTAAAGTATTTACTTACAACAACACCGTTAAGGAATCTCAAACTCAATTTATGAAAGTTAAGCAATGGGGGATGCTCTATCCTATAGAAGGAAGACCGCCAATCCTTTAGTAGGCAATTTTACAGAGCTGATCACAGATGTGCCTTATCTTCAGGACCGTTGGACACGACCAGAGAATTGTTCAACCTGAAGCACAAGATACAAAACATGATCAACAACAACTTGATCAATATTGAGGAAACCACCTGAATGGTTAACATATTGGACGCTCAAGGTGAGTACAAGTCAATTCCAGAGAACTAAGTCCTTTGAAGATATTGTTCGAGAGAAGATCCCAACATTGGGCCCAAATTTTGCATATGAAGAAGTTTTTTACCTTTATTTGAAAATGTAATCGCATATTTCTAACGAACAACGTCTGACCTGAATTCTCGAGAACGAGATACTATGCTGCCTATGTCTGCTTCGTCCACCCCCCCATTTAACCTACCCCCTTTATTTATTATTTCTTTGTATGGAAATCTAACGCTTGACCTGATTCCTGCTTCCAACGGATAACGTAGGCCGCCACAACGGCTCAGTCATATCCCCAGTAATAGTTCCATTTCTCCTCATAAGAAACTGGGACCGAATTTTTTGAGAGAATCTCAAAAATTCATTTGAGTTGGACTATTATTAACAAGTCAAAATAGAAGACCCGAATTCTACGGAGTTACCCTTGGGTGGATCTCAAACTACGACAATCTAGTTTGCAACTGGGACAGAATTTTGAGATGATCTCAAAAATTCCACCATGTCCATTTGTTACTTATTGAGGTACACTGGGAACCAATTTTGAGGAGGGGGGCCCTCAAAATTCCAGATTAGCACCTCAATATTGTAAGCAGAGCAAGTCATTAGAGTTCTTCTATTTGTCGACCAGACAAATTTTTGAGGAGGTCCTCAGAAATTTCCCATCAAATATGTCATACTAAATGACACGCGAGCGTGTAAGCCAACAGCAAGAAGAGCATGGAGACACACCCAACCCAAATCATTCTTTCAACTAAGACTTTTTCTTTGGATCAGACCAATTGAGTCAAAAGTGGCTATGTAAAGCGGTCAAGAATGACCAAAGAAAAGGCGTCACTTGCACCATCGTTGACTCCCAACAAAACCTAGAAAATCTTTCCGCCTATTTTATCTCTATTTCTTTAATATTGCCTCATTGATTCTAAACAAGTCTCTTTTATCTTGCAGGATATTATCGAGCATCCACCTCGTTACATTTGGAACATTATCGCGCCACCACCTCGTTCGTTGGAACATTATCGAGACAGCCACCTCGCCTACAGAAACAGTGGAACCTTATCGCGCATCCACCTCGTTACAGTTGGACATTATCGAGACAGCCCACCCGTTACAGTGACATTATCGAGCATCCACCTCGTTACAGTCGGACATTATCGAGCATCACCTCGTTACAGTGGAACTTATCGGGCCATCCACCTCGTTACATTTGGAATATTATCGAGTCATCCACCTCGTTACAGTGGAACATTATCGAGATCAATCACCTCGTTACAGTTGGAACAATATCGAGCCATCCACACCTCGTGACAGTTGGACTATTATCGAGACATCCCCTCGTTACAGTTGGGACATATCGAGCTATCCACCTCGTTCAGTTTGGGAACATACAAGAGCCATCCCCTCGTTACAGTTGGAACATTATCGACCATCCAGGCCTCGTTTTAAAATCATACAAGCATCATTCGGAAATCATCGCATTGCGAAAATCATGCATCGCGGAAATCATGCATCGCGAGTCCAATAATCATGCTGACAGAGATTTTAATTCCTCGTCAAAATTTAATACATCGCAGAAAATTATGGCCTCGGCTGGAATTCATGCATCGCGAATCAATGATCGCGGAAATCATGCAATCGCGGTCAATATCATTCATAGACGAGAATTTTCATGCCTCGTCAAATTTTAACATCGCGAGAAGAATTTATGCCGTCGCTGGAATTCATGCACTCGTGGACCTCATGCATCGCGAGTCATAATACATGCTGACGAGAGATTTAATGCTCGTCCAAAATTTATACAACATCGTCGAGAAATTTATGGCCTCGCTGGAATTCATGCATCGCGGAATATTCATCGCGGAAATATGCACGCAGAGTTCAATAATCATTCTGACGAGAAGATTTAATCCTCGTCGCAAAATTTATACATCGCTTAAGAATTTATGCCTCGCTGGAATTCTTCATGTCGGAATCATGCATCGCGGAAATCATGCATCGCGAGTCATAATGATGCATGACGAGAAGATTTCATGCCTGCGTCAAAATTTATACATCGCGAGAAGAATTCATGTCTCGCTGGAAATCATCATCGCGAATCATGCATCGGTCGGAAATCATGCATCGCGAGTCATAATTATGCAATTAAGGGGGTGGGTGGGGGGAGAAATTTCAGCCCGTCAAAATTTGCACAGCAATCGCGAGAAGATTTATATCCTCGCTAATTGTTAATGCATCGGCGAGAAATTCATATCTCGCGGGAATTTTACGTATCGCGGGAAGTATTCATAGCCCCGCAAGAGGACGTACTTGGATAAAGAAAGAGCAATGCTTTATCCTTGGCCTCGACTGCGGCATTCTGTTATTATCTTTAAAAGTACACGTCAAAGGAGACGCGAAGGATGACACAAAAGCATCAATATCGCATCAACAGTATTTATTCATTTTAAAGCACAATAGAGTACACTGAAATTTTAGTTACACAGCCACAGGCATAAGCTTTATTTGCTAGATGTCCAGACGATCGAGTCGACGTCGAATATTGAGGAGAACAAGAAGTGTCTAAGGTAAAAAGACACTGGCTTCCCATCCTAATTAGCATTTTTTTAAAGCTGAAGAGTGTTTATCTCATTCTTGTCGAGAGCATCCAAAGAGAATTCTCCAAAACACACGAGGTGTCGGACGACATCAAAAAGGTATGCAGCAGCACAACGGGAAACTCTTTTCTTAGCAGCATCGAACTGGGACACAGTCAAAAGAGGAATGCACAATCACACTACTTAGACGCGAGCAAGGACGACTTCACCACGATCGACACCAAACCCCTCTCGAAGCATGCGTGGTTTTACTTTATTAGTTCTTCTTTTCTGTCTCGCATCCGAAATTTTGTTTTCAATAAATATCGGAAGTAGGTTCCAATCTGAGGACATGCCCCCAAGAGCTTTTGGAAATTATGTCCATGTAAGTCAACACTACCTATGGATGTGAAGCGCGCCACATTCATGGCTAAGAGGTTACAACAAGACAAGCCTTCCTTTTTCATACGCGTTATTTGTCACTTGTCCAAAACCAAAGTTATCTAGGCATCATGATTTCCTTTTCCACCGTCAATCGAACTACAACACACAGAGCCTGATCCGAAGGTAAGGATATGTAGGCGGATTTCAATGTTAAAACTTCGCGTAGCCCAACATTTTCGCCTCTCGAACTCTATTCTCGAGCATTTCATATCTTCCATATCTGGTTTCGAAGTGGTTTTTGATTCTTTTCAAAATCGTGCATAAATCAAATCTATTTGAACTACAAGTGGCCTGAATTCTAGATGCCTGAGATAATGTAGGAGATCCTTTGCAGGGTTCGGCCATAATTCTAACCTGTGTCCGAATCTTTTCTTTAAAAAACGAATGGGGTTGGGTCAAAATTGTTCGGTCAACTTCATTTTCCTCGAGTTGCTTGCATCAACCCAAGTAAAACGATGGACATTGTTGAACCCACTTTTGACCCTCGTTGGTATAATAATTATCGAGCTTCGAGTTTTTGCGAGGAGGAATTCATTTAAGTTTAATGTAATTTTGTAATCTTTGCGAAAATAAACATATGTACATATAGTAATATACATAATGATAGTATATGTATCTATGAATAATCTTAAAACCCATTCCTCTACCCACTTAGGCCCACTCTTCTTTTCCTCATCCAACCCAATCAAACCCCACAGCCACAAAACTCCAGCCCAATCTTTTAATCCAACCCAACTCCCACCTTAACCTCCACAGCCCATTTCCTCCCCTTTACCCGCTCCGCCCCCAACCCATATCCCTTTCTTCTTCCCTCTTCTTTTCTTCCCCAATCACACAATTCCCACCAAAACAGAACAGAAACGCAGGAGAACACGCGTCTCTCCCCAGACGCTCCGCCCTCGCTCTCTCCTTTCCTTCCTCTCTCCTCGCTCTCTTCCCACGCGACTTCCCCTTTCCGCTTTCTCCTCTCCCTCCCATCGCACCTGCAAACAAAAAAAAAAATGCAGAAAAAAACCGAAATCTCTGCACAAACGCCAACAACCCAACGCCGACCCCCAGAGACCCATACGCTGTCAGTAGGTCGCAATGTTGTCAATGTCGCCAATCTCCAACACGCGATTGGGCCTCGTGAAGTTGACCAAAGGGGGATTCAAAAAATTTGAATTTCAAAGGAGGGTGGGGGCTGGTCTCTTCTCCTCATAATAACCATACCCAAAACCCCTTTTCTTCATCATAAAGAAAGTGGGTTAAGATGTTTTTCAATCGAATTCGGAAAGCAAACTGGTTGGACGTTTTGGTTAGATCTGTGGGTTCGAATTGGATTTTTTCGGAGATAAGAATTGTTGAGGATGAGAAAGGACCGCGAGTAGTTTGATTCTGTGATTCGTGTTTCGTCATCTTGTGTTCGCGTCTCTCCGTTCGCGTGGCAGTCCTAACGGTGCTGCTCGTCTCCGCTCCCGTCCCTGTCTTCGCTGCTTCTCCGAACGGGAATATCCTCGTCTCTGCGTATCTCCCGTCTCCTCTATTTCGAAATGCTTCTTCGTTGTTTGATGCCTTGATGCTGCTGCTTTGCCAGGGGTGGGAGTGGTAATGTTGCGTTTTGTTTCGTTCGTTTTGATTAAATGAATCAAATGTTCGAATGCGAGTATATGAGTTTCTGTGTGCCGTGAATAGAAGGATGTTATACATGTCGGCTGTTCGCTTTCGAGACAATTATAGCGGTGGTGGGATTTTGTGTCATTGCGCATGTTGGTCTCGTGGCTTCTCTGTTGGTTTTGTTACGAGTTCGTCATAGCATTTGATATATTGTGTTGGTCTAGCTGTCATATTCCCGTTTGGTTTTTGAAATCTGGGTGTTGATTTGGTTTCTTGATTTAATAATACCCTTTTGATTTTATTGTGGTTTTTGGGGGAACTGTGTGCACACAAACTGTTTGATAAATTTCAAAAGAGGATTTTGGTTTCTTGGAACACCTTGATAGCGATTATCTTTTGTGTAAGTAATTATTCTCGGTTTGGTGATCTGATATGTATGAAGTTTTCGTAGGGATGTTCTATGCCAGTGTCACGATGTGGATTTGGTTTTTCATTCCAATCTGTATCGTTTGAGACATTTTCATAGATGCCGTTTTCTGTATAGAGATTATGTTGTGGGGGTTGATATGATTCCTCCTATCTCTTAATCTGTTTGATTCTTGTTTTTTTTGGTTGTTTTCCTTAGCATCATTTGGACTTGTTTCAAATCATTTATCTCCTCGCCTCCCCTCTATTCATAATCTCCAAGTAGTTCAATTTTTATCCCCGTTTTGTTCAAGAATGCTTGCTATTAGTTGATTGTTCACGGTGCTATTCTCTGTTTTTGTTTTGATTTGCATGTGAATTACTTTCGAGGTCGCCATGGACTTCGTTCCCTCTCTGCAGCACCCTCCTCGTGGAGCCATAAAGGCTCTAAACATAGGCCTCGGGTCGTAGAACCCCCTCAAACTGTCGTACAGGCTGAAATATTCAAACGAGCTGCTGGAAATTACAAAAAAGTTTTTGCAGACTCTGACTGCATTTTTTTTTTTTTTTTTTTCTGGAAGCTGTAAACCAGCTTTAATACACTGATATACACTGTATACATGTCGAAAATGCACAGGAGTCCGACTCGAAATCTGGGTAATGTGCAGTGACAATCGCTGCTGAAAAAGGAATTTTCAACTATCGAAAGTTGAAAACCAGCGGATATACAGCCTGTACTCACTGATATCCAGAGACGTTATACCTTAAATAGTGTAAGAAATATGAATGATGGAATGTGCGCAGCTGGCGTGCAAAACCGAGTGCATGTGAAGGTTGAAGGAGCTGAAGAGACGAAATTCGGGGGGGGGAAGATTTTTTTATTTATTTTATTTTGCTTACTTTCTTATATTTTTTTGTAAATGGGGCATAAGCCCTTGTCGCTTTATGTTCTCACAGTTTTTATTTGGATGTTTTAGACTAGGACCAGGTGGCGAAAGAAAAACGTGTTAAAACCCGAAAAAACAGTGGGTCCAAAAACTCGTCAAGGCGAACAGAACCCGAGCTGTCGACCCAAATCTCTCTTGATCTCTCTCCGCTCTCTTCTCCCTCCTCCTCCCCAAGACCCCAACGTCTCCTCCATCTACCCTCTCCTCTCCTCTCTTTATTATTTATGTTTTGATGCGTATAGTTTAGGATTGGTAAAACTCCAACCCCATCGAAATTGCCTCCCTATTTTATCAAACTTAAGCTAAAATTATTTTTTTAAATACTAATATTTCAAAACTTATAAAGTTGCCTAAGATACTTAAAAGTTTCAAAAGTCGCACGTCTTTTAAATAAAATAGTCAAATAAGTTATTCGTTGGAAATCGATTAAGCGGATCTCTAGGTGCCTTAAACCCTTCCTAAGACCCTAATACGAATTCATCCCTAACCCTTAAAATGTTTCAAAACAATTTTTTTCCTGTTTAAGTTGTTTGAAACGAATTTTTCTTGATTTTTCTTAAAAATTAAGTGGCGACTCCTAAAAAGTTGAAAATACTTTAAAATAAAACGAACTCTTTTCACCCTCACCCTTTTTTCGATAAAACACCCAATATTCATTTATACGTGGATTTTGTATTTTCAAAAATATTAAAAGGAAAAGGCAAAAATTAAAAAGGCTATCCGTTAATAAAACCATTACTCAAGAATTACAAGTCATCTAAATATTTGCAAAAATAAATACATTTGAAGAATTTGGTGGTTATATATTATAAGGAGAGAAAGATGAAATGCTATCCCGTTAAATAAAAAAATAAAAAAAAAATCTTCCGTTAAATTTTAAAAAGAAAGAAAATGAAACTTACAAGTATCATTAGATTTTTATTTATCAATTTCATATGCTAATTTTTAAAAATTTCATGTGAAAATGATCATATATTTTGAAAGAATATTTGCAATGGGTCAAAATGATCCATAGATACCTTTGTTTGGTCTATTTTGTTACCACCTGTATGACCATGATATTTCCTAGCATTATTTTAGTGATTATTATTAATTAGTCTACGTAATCATATCACTTATAAGATAATCACATATATAACTCTATAATGATAGGCATTATTGTCTAATTAATAGATATAGTAACTTACTTATATTACAAAAAATTAAAAATATTCATAATATAAGAATAATTATTTAATCAAGATATGTACTTCTCTCCATTCCATATTAATTTAATTTTAAGACATTTTTCATTTTTTAAATTAACTGAATTGTTCAGTTTTCAATACTTCTTTTAGAGTGTTCTTACAATTTTACCCTTCATTAGTTAGTATTGAAATTAGTGATTAATGGAGTATTTAGTTACTTTAATCATAAATATGATAATAATTAATAAGGATAAAAATAAAAAAACAAGTTCAATTTATATCTTAATATACTTTTTTTAAAGGGCGTGAAACACCTTAAAAATTAAATTATTATGTAATGGAGGGAGTAAACAAAATTGATGAGCTTTTTCGATTGGTTCTTTAAGAGCGATCACTTAATTACTCTTAAGAAAGAATCTTGAATTTAGGGATATAAGATATGTGTATTAATGACAAAGTATACTCATTAAATAAGAACGAATACTATGACTTGAATGATTACTAATTATATGCATTTCATTGTCTAATTATTTGTAAGAATCTTTATCCTTTGTCACGAAAATATATGATGTTCACTAATTACATAAACTTTTTTTTTCCATCCTCTATTTTTTTTTAAGAAAATAAATCTTATTTCAATAGTTAATTGTAAAAAAGTCACTGAAGTATAGCCGGTGCATAAAATATTCCACATTTACAATGGGTCTGGAAAAGGCAAGACAAAGCAAGTGTAATACAAACAATCTATCATAATGCAAGTATTAGTGACTGCTTACACTGACTCAAATACATGACCTATAGTCACAAAAAGACGACATTAAAGAAGTCAATGAATATATTTTATCTTATTTAAACACATCATTTTAGCTTCTAAAGATTTCCAAAAAAGTCATACAAAGAAAATAAAACTTGCAAGGTCACCTAAATACTCTGTTTGATATAAAGTTAGTTAAAGGTAGTTGAACTTCAATAGCACTTTTGGACTTTCATATTTTCTTCCCTCCATTTTCTTCTTAAACCTCAATTTTCATCTATAAAACACCCTTCTTATTTATCACTTCCATAACCAAAATCAATTTCTTTCTTAAAAATCTCGAAAAATAAAAAGTTCCCAAAATGGAAGGGTTTAAATTTTTTAAGGATTTTCGACGTTTTGTACCATATTTAGCCATAGTATTGATGATTTTTTGCATACAAGTTTCAGGGCAAATTAGTACAGCATGTAGTAGCGCGATGCTAAATAGCTTTAGCCCTTGTATTAACTTCATGAGCAATAATGGTTCAGGTTCACCAACTTCAGCTTGTTGTCAATCTCTTAAGGAACTTACAGCCAGTGGCAAAGATTGCCTCTGCCTTATTGTTACTGGAAATGTTCCTTTTAAAATACCAAACAGAAACGTCGCGATTTCCCTCCCC
Organism: Solanum habrochaites; assembly: GCA_027704765.1. Classification (NCBI taxonomy): domain Eukaryota; kingdom Viridiplantae; phylum Streptophyta; class Magnoliopsida; order Solanales; family Solanaceae; genus Solanum; species Solanum habrochaites. The sequence goes on from JAKWJA010002497.1 coordinate 73,090,023, forward strand.
AAAGCTTGTAACAAAGATAGTGTTCCCATTGAATGCAAAGGTAAAATCAAACATTTTTCCCCAGTATTTAGTCATTGATAACACTCATGAATTATTGTAGCTTCGAGTGCACGCTCCGTTAGAGGGGTATAAACGTCATTTGGCATTCGAGTAGTATGATTTGGTAACTAATTCTGTTTTCAATTTCTTGTATTGCAGGTTCTTCTATTTCTTCTAGCTCCTCTCGCAGCTGCAAGGACGCAAAACGCACTCAATTAATTTTACTCTATAACTAGGATAGAACAGGAATTTTTGTTTCTAAATCGAAATCAAATACTTTGATCTAATAAAGCTATATTGGTGTGACAGGTCCAGCTGCCTTGTCACCATCAGGATCTCCACGATTTCGAAATCCTAGACCACCTCAAGCTCCTAGCCCTGACGGTAATTCATTTTCATTTTCAAAATTTCTCGTGAATTCAATTGAACATGATGAATCTAAGGTCCAATCTCGCGAATTGCTAAATTGGTTCATGTAAATTGATGTCAGGTGAGGATGTTCCCGAGCCATTCGATCCTCCTTTGGGACCAGGAAGTGATACCACACCAGGATTAACACCACCATCACCATCAGGCGGCGGATTGGGAAATCCTTACAATGGATTTTCACCACCATCTTTAACAGATGACGGATCTGGAAATACTGATACAGGATCAGGATTTAGGCCTAATTTAACGCCTTCTTCTGCCCCGGATTCACGGAGATTTTCACCATTTGTTGTTCTGGTAGCTTGTGGAGCAATTGTTTTGAAGTTATAATGAATTGATTCTTATAGTATGTGAACATTGTTTGCAAACATTTTTTGTTGTTTCATTTGTAATCAATTTTTTGGGAGTCTTGAAATTTATATATACATTTGCCAGAACTTTTTCAAATGTGCTTTATCCTTTACCGAATGACTTTCTGCCCTGTTTACCACTTAATTTGATGGCTTATTGAGTGTTTTTTGAGGTTTCTCTCATTTACCAACTTTGAATATTCTTTGTGCGCATGCAATTTCAAGTTTTGATAATTGGTAATTATAAATGAAGAAAAACTTGTTTTTGTGTCCATTTCAAAAGTTGGTAGACTAGGTAGGCTATGAGAAGATAAAAAATATTTTTCTTCTATAGGCATATTTGGGAGTGGTAGTAGTATTGTTTATCTTAAAAGGGAGGAACATTCTTCTTTCTCAAGTAGCAAACAAAACAACCAAAAGAATTACAAAAGGAGATGAAAAGAGTGAGAGCATCACATCGAGGAAATAATCTGTGAGGAAAAAATAGAGAGTCTGAGTCGTATTAGTTAAGTGAGGTGGAAAGAAATCAAAAGAGTGTTATTTCTTTTGAATGTGGTAGTGGTTTTTGGAGTTTCATCAGTACATACAAGTGTAAAATCCTTACTGAATAGTGATATTCGTTCTCCTCTCGGGTCGTGGTTTTTTCCCCTTCTTTTAGGAGAGTTTCCACGGAAAATCTTGGTGGTCATTATTTCTCGTTATCTCGTTGATAACCGTATCTGTTGTGTTCGCATTGTTGCTCTTTAAATTACTCCGCAAATATTATTTCTGTTATCGGATTTATTTCCCAACAATTGGATATCAGAGGCACAGGTTCTGCTCATTACAGAATATTTTTTTGGGTCAGGCTTATTGTACTATACCAATAAAAAAAAGTCTGGAGTAACGTTGAGGTAAGCAAAATTCACGTTGATAGGGCGATTTCTCAACGGGGCGAGAGGAGGAAAGACTGCTCATGCCGTCACAGGGTTTCAGCAAGGCATCTAGGCTGCAAAGCTCCAAAAGCCGATCCATGGAAACTTGAGAATTTGGGAAGAGACTGGATGAAAAGGCTCTAGTGTTGCAATCAGATTGCCTAACAGATGTATGTAGTTAATAATAAAAATCATCGCATGGAAGAGAGTGCACTTTAGCATTTGGACAAGTTAGAAAATTTATACATGTCCCAAACGCTGCAAATAAATTGTACCTAAAGAAGCCAGTTATATGCGCTACATATTGGGTGAAGGTCCAAATTGTTTGCTCATTTAAATGTACTTAATGACTAACACGCAGGCGAGCAACCTCGGAGTAAAGATCTGAGGATGAATATAAAGCCATAGTGCTCCTAAACTCGCTGACTATCTTCCGTATGATCCTTTAGCATAACCATTTTATCATGTAGAAGGACTCATTGGTGAAGGATGTCGCATCAGCCCTTTTGCTAATGAGAAGATGAAAAATGGCCTGAAAACCCTGACCACGGCTCCTCATCACGGGAAAGTAAGGCAGAAAGTTTAACCAAAGGACTCAAGTACGATATGGTCAGATCCCGGATCTCTGTGGAAATTCCAAGTCCGATCATCCGAAGGCCCGAAAAATTGGGGCTACAAATTGGCGATCCAACAGGACACGTTCAAAGATATTGTCAAATCTAAAAAGGGGGCAAAGGTTAAAAGCAGTCGGCCTAGAAGAATGATGACAACACAGCTTCCATGGGTCAAATAATACGATGTTTGTCTCCTCATAAATGAGGATGAAGGAAATGCCTGCACTTTGCAGGTTAGAGTCGGAATGGGTGGTCGACCCCAGCATGGCTTTATCTGCCACTCAGCACCGTGTGAGAGACTTTTTGGCGAGATATGTAAGGCCGGTCATTATGGCAGACATGTGAAAATGGGCAACACAAGTTCTAAAATTGTTCGGGGATCGGATACATTTGGCTTAAAAAAACAAATTTGGATGTGCACATTATTGGTTTTTAAAAGATGTGCGCCACTTCCTGATTGTCGGATGAACTTGATCTCGGGTAATTGCTTTGGACGCAAGATGGATATGAAGAACTACTTTGCAAATAAAAAAGGGGAGATCCCAAAGGTGCCATTGGTGTTGTCAAATGTAGTTGCTTCGTAGCACGTGTGTACAGGACAGAATGCAAAATATTGCCGAAAGGTGAATTAAATGCGGCTCCCTAAGAAAATTCTGGCAGATTTATGGCTTCAAGAATGGTCATATTACGAGAAAGGATTGCAAATTCTTTTTCCAAAAAAGTCACTCATCTCTTTTTGCCAAAGGTACACCGATAAAAACTCCTGTACACTATACTCTACTGCTTAATTTGGTAACACATAGAGTCTTATTTAAGACATCATCTGAAGAAATTCGAATATACTGATTTGGTATATTCTGATGTTTGTGTCCAATGGAAATAGAATCGATAAGGAGGTAGTAAATACTTTTTTACCTTTATTGATGACGCTTCTCTAAAATTGTGTAGGTTTATATCTTGAGAACCAAAGATCAGGTGTTTCAAGTATTTCAATAAGTTTTCATTGCTCTGATCGAACGAAGAGACAGGTCTAAAGCTAAACTTTCCAAACCGACAATGAGGGATTACACTCAATAGAATTTGAAGAGTACTGTTTCAAAAACCATGGAACATACACTGAAAAGACAGTTTCCCTGGAACCCCATCAACGAAAACAATGTGTTGTGGCTGAGAGAATAATCGCACATTGTTGAGAGGTGAGAAGCAATGCTAAGAATGGCAAAATTACCCAAGACCATCTAGGTTGAAGCATTTCGGCGAGCGTGGTTATCTTAATCAATTGTAGTCCAATGCAGTTCCGTTGGAGTTTGACTTCTGGGAGAGCGTTTTGACGCAACGAGAGTTGTCTTATCTCGACACTCAAGGTGTTCGGAGGTGTTACATCGTTGCAAAGCTTTTGCACATGTATTGAAGAGCAAAGAACGCAAGCTAATGATAAATCAGTTCCTTGCATATTCATCGGATATGGAGTATGAAGAGTTCGGGTTACAGACTATGGGATCTTGTAACAGAAAGAAGGTCTCAAAGTGTAGATGTAAGTGAAGTTGCGACTCGCTAGATGATCTATCCGAAAGTCGCAAGAAAAGAATGGTATAGTTCCTAATCTTGTTACCATTCCTTCGTCTCTAACCAATCACCATAACATTGCCAAAGTATGATTGATGTACGTTTTTCTTGAGCATGAGAGCACCTGATGAGACTTGTGGAGCAGGGGGAGCACCTTGGTGATAATACCGGAGCAAATGGAGTAACCCAAGAAGACAATCTCACGCTCTGAAGAGATCGAAAGACAAAGGGTAGAATCAACCAAATACTCTCCTCAGAAGTAATGTTCTTGAAAAAATCAATGATGAAGGTGAGCCAGGAAAGTCTGAAGGGTGTTGTCCTCATCCGCAAAAGCTATTGGATGAAAGCCATGCACTAAGTAGATGAGAGTTCTCTACAACAGAAAAATGGCCTACATACCAGCTAGTTGAACGTCCAAAAGGAAAAAGACACTTAAGTGGCTAAGTGGGGTCTTTCACTCAAGAAGATGGAAAATGGGCAGGCGAAGTTGGTGAGGTACAGAAGGCTCCGATTGGTTTAAAAAGGCTTTGAACAAAAGAAAAGTATTGGATTTTGGGATGACTTTTTTCACCGTGTTGTCAAAAGACTTCTATCGAACTAGTTTGAGCATGCAGGCTAGTCGAGAAAAAACTTCTTGAAGTGAGCAATTGGACGGAAAAACAACATTTCTTCACGGAGATTTGTAAGAAGAGATTTATATGGAGGCAACCAGAGGGATTGAAGTATCTGGAAGAAACCACATGGTGTGGCAATTGAATAAGAGTCTTTATGGTTGAAACAGGCCCCAAGGCAATGGGACAAAAGGTGTTGACTCCTCATAAAATCAAGATGTACAAACAAAGACCTATTCTGATCCAATGTGTATAACTTCACAGATGGTTCTACAACATTTTCTATTTGGTGTTTATAGATGTGGATGACATGTAATTGTAGGACAATACCAGAGCTGATTGCAAAGTTTGCAGAAGATTGTCCAAGCCATTTTGACATAAAGACTTGGGCCCCGAGCACAACAAAATTCTATAGATGGTATAAGATTGTTCGAGAAGCGAACACAAAGAAAGTTGTGGGCTATCTCAAGAGAAGTCCTTGAACGTGTACTAGTAACGCTTCACATTAGAGTGCTAAACCTGTTAGCACGCTCACTTGCGAGGCATGCTGAAGTTGAAGCAAACAGTGTGTCCTACAACAAAAGAGGAGAAAGAGGGAATGTGCTCAATTTCTATATTTTCGTCTTCAGCAGTGGGGAGTTTGATGTATGCGATGGCCTGGCTACAAGACCTGATATTGCTCATAAGCAGTTGGTGTTGTTAAGCAGTATTCCTTGAAAATTCCTGACAAGCACCGGGGGCAGTTAAGTGGATACTCGGTACCTAAGAGGTAACACAAGAGATATGGTCTTGTGTTTTAATGATCTTGATCCAGAGTGAAAGGCTATACTGATTGGATTATGCAATGGTGACCTCGATAATAGAAAAAATCCCTATGGATATTTTGTTTAGCATTTTCAGGGGACTATATCATGGAGGTCAAAGTTCAGAAGTGTGTCCACTCTCTAACAACTGAGGCAGAATAATTGGCAGCTACTGAGCTGCAAAGAGATTGGTATGGCTGAAACGACTTCTTCAATGAACTGGCTTGAATTGCATCAGAAAGGAGTATGTCGTCTATTGTGAAGTCAGAGGCAAGAGACTTGAGTAAGAACAGCACTGTATCAGCGATAGCCGACTAAGTATATCGACGTGATATATCACGGGATTCCGTGAAAAGATAGAGGACTTAATCTATGGCAGTGTCATGAAAATCCCTACTACTGAAAAACCCTCAGATATGTCTACGCAGGTGGTATCAAGAGTAGTACAAGTTTGTATCTAGCAAAGAACTTGTTCGTGGGCTGTAACTCAAGCTAGAAACCTATAGGCTACCAGCCTCCTTCAGGGTGAATGGTTCTCCAGTGGGAGATTGTAAGTGGGTCCCATCCCCCTTTACCAACCTTTTGAATATCGTTGTGCGAAGTTCAAAGTTTGGTAAGAGTTGGTATCTATCAGAATAAAACTTGTTTGTGTGCCAATTTCAAAGGTTTGGTAACACTATGTAGCTATGAAGAGAAAAACTATTTTTCTCTATAGTCACTTTGGAGGTATTGTATTTGGTTATCTATAAAGGGAGGAGAATTCCTTCATCTAAGTACACCACTAAAGAATTACCCAAGGAAGAAAGAAGAGTGAGGGCATCACAGAGGGAAAATAAGTCTGTGAGGAAAAATATAGAGAGGTGAGCGTATTGTAGTTAGGTGGAAAATCACATAAAGAGTGTTATTTCTTGGAGATGTGTGTGGTCTTTGGAGTTTTTACTCAACATACAGTGTAAAATCCTTACTATAGTGCATATTTCGTTGCTCTCTCGGGGGTCGTGTTTTTTTCCTCCTTATTAGAGGGTTTCCACGTAAAATCTTGGTGTCATTATTTCTCTTTTATTCTTCGTGAGTAAAAAACCGTTTGTTGTGGTTCCGCATTTGTTGCCTTATTCACTGCAATATTATTTCTTTACGGTTTATTCCGCAACAGTTTTTTTCCCTACTAACTTGGAAGGTATATATTTAGCAAAAAGGTGTACTCATCATCTTTACTCAACATATTTCACTAATGACATCAGCATAATTTTCAAGGTTTTATCCAACTGCTTTCTTCTTTGACTCAAATATTTGTGTCACAAATATACACCTAACAACATATCAGTGGGTCCAAAAAGGATGGTGGATAGGCAGTTTTACCTTATTGCGTGTGAAGATACAAAGATTCATTTCGATAGACACTTAATCAGCTCAAGTAAAACATAATAAAATCATATATAGAGATATAATAATGTAAAAGAGAGTAATAACATTAACATATAATATAATAATTGCCTGGGGGGGGGGCGGAAAAAATCAATTTAAGGTGTATTTTGTTAATTTAAATTTATAGATATGCAATAGCCGCATAGTGATTCTAAAATGATATGTCATTTGGTACTTATATCTTATTCTTATCTTGTAAAAAATAGTGAGATTTTACTTAATTATAAATGATAGACGTATTCTGATTTCACAACATACTGAAGTACATTGGATTCGCTCACATAACAATAGTGAAATATATTGTAACCATTGACGTCTGACGTAATAAGTGTATCTGCTCTTGTATAATACTCGTGTGAAGAAGATATTTGCAATATCTTTGATAAAAATCAAACATTTCCTATGTATGGTAAAATTTTAAATTTATGATTATTCCAGATAATTTAAGGGGTTATTAGTTTGCTAAGCAGAAAAAAACGAACTACTGACTACACCATTCCTGTAAATTTCACAATTTAGAGGGCATATATGGAAATAAAAAATCTCTTTTTTCCCGCCATTCGCTACTTTCTTCCATGCATAAAACATTCTACCCAATTTTCAGAATCAGTATAAATTAGTTTCCACTAATCTGTTACTCAACAACCCTCTGATCAGCAACACAAAAAAATAACCGTTTCTCTCTCTCTCTATAGAGCAATGGCGGACGTACTGATCCTTTTCTCAGTTCTCCTACTCGCAGCCGGAACACTCCCTGCCCGGAACTCCACCACCACGAACTTCCGCCACCTTCGCCGGGAGTGCATTATCGAACCAACTATTAATGCTGTGGGCAACACTGTGGCGTTCTCTCCATGCCTTCCGTACATTTCCGATCCACCGAACAATATCTCTGATTCGCCTCCGTTTCAGTGTTGCGATAACTTCTCGGCGGCATTTGTTGATAATACTGCGATTTGCCTTTGCTACCCACCCTCTTTTCGCAACCTCAGTCTCCTCGATTCTTCATTTCTATGACAGCTGTGTCTCTAATTCTGTGGTGTCTCCCGTTGAGATAAAGAAGGCGCGGAGAATCTATCTCTCGAGTCTCTCTGTTCAGGTTTGGATTCCGATTACTCACGCTTTAATCTTCCTGTGACTGCATTGAATCTTCTAAATGTAATTGGAATTTTTTCGTTATGGACTGATAGTAACAATTTATTTGAAAGTAGATGCTGTTGATCTAGTCTATGAATTGAATTAGTTGCTCTGTTTCAAAGTGTTTGATGCTTCGGTTTCAGTTATTCAGGCAAATTGTGATTTGATCGATATCTTAGAATATGTGTAGTTAATGTTTAATTCTTTTGATATGAGGTGAATTCTAGCTTACATAATCATGTAGTTTCAATATAAAAATGATTCGATTTAGCTCTGGAAATTAGTCAAATTCTGTCGATGAAAATTGACAATCAAATTGGAACAATTGAGAACTCAGTTAAGTATGCTAGGATTTGAATTTTATCACAAAGAGGTTAAGGACAAATTTGTGCTTTTGGCGTTATGATTAGATTCTTCTTTTTAGATTTGGACTGGTGATATAATTCGTTCTGTTAGAGTTTTCGAATGTGCTCTTTACACATACAAAAGCATTTCGTTGAATCTGACCAAAAAATGGGGGTAATCTTACCACGGAGTTGCAATATAGTTGAATTTCTACTTACATTTTGCTAATACTGTAGAAATGTATGCCTGTTATTTCACTGTATGTTATGAAGAGTTCATATTGCTAATGCATCCATTTGTGGTTTTGAGTTATCTGCACAGATAGCTTGTCATCAAGTGAACACAAAGGAAGAACTTCTGTGTGTATATGCGCAAATGTTGTTACTGTCAATGAATTATTCTGTATAAATTAACATTATACGTGCTATCTAGAACAGATCGTACACTACTTGCTTCATGTTATCACGGATGTGAAAGATATTTCTAGTAGACGTTGTTACAGATGTGAAAAAAGTTTCACGAATTCTCATTGAATCTCCAAATTCCGAAGGCAGCTTTTACATGTAATAGTTTCATTTATTGTTATAATGCATGCATCCGCTGTGAGTAAATATGTCCACTTAGTAGATCATGATCTCAAAGTTGCATGAACTTAAAACAGTTGCAACTTAGCCATATGTGTGTAAATCCATCTGCAGTAATTGCATGACAGTACTGAGCACTATTCCAAGCATAAATACCATAACCTCTTTCTCTTTTTCCCATTTGATTTGCTAATTTGATACTTGAGTTTCCGTCACCATTTACGTTACTGGACTCCTTTAGGTATACATATATGAAGTGTTGATATACTTCTAAGAGTTCTGTAATATGAGTCATGTTAGACACAAGTATGTTGAAGACAAAAAGTTACATAGCTCACTATACTGAAGATCTTTTAAGTACATTCAAAGATCAGCCATTTCATTCAGCATATTCTCGACCTTGACGATCTTTTTTTTCCGTGACTCAGGTTCAACTACGCTGCCTCCTTTTAGATCAATAATAACAGGTAATTCTCCTTTGATCTTTTGTCACAACCAAATTACTACTTATTCAGAATCTCCTGATCACTTCATTGTGTAAGAATTTCTAGCAGATCACAGGGGTTCAAGTCCAAGACCAGTGCGTCGTCCTACACCACCTAGCTCTCCTAGACCACCAAGCAGTCCAGATCCAGGCAAGCTACTTATCTTCTGTTTCTTCAAGCTTATAACTTCGACATTCCAATTGTTCCCTTCCAAATTGATGAATACTTTGCTACCACATAACATTTATATCTCTATATAACATTTATAAAATTGATATCAGAGTCGCATAACTGCTGTTCTTAGAAACTTCAGATACTAGTTCTAATGGACAAAAAAGGAAGGGAGGAATAAAACCAGGGGAATGAAATTTGAAGGTGGAAGTTGATTTTCTAGTAAAAAAATGAATTGTCGCTTTATTGCAGGTGATCATGATAACCCTTCACCACAAGCTCCACCAGTATCTGTCAGTTTACCACCTCCATCCTCCGATGTTGGTGATGATCCTAGCCCCGGTGCTCAAGCCACAACAGAATGTTCATCAGCCATAGAACTAATGTGCAATTACCGTCTATGGATTATATCTGCAATGTCGATTCTCCTGTATCTCTCTTGCAAGCACCAACTTAGTTAATACTGTCTCTTTCATGGCGTCATAAACTGACAGTTCGATTGGAAGATATTAAGTCAGATCAGAATTCTGTGGATAGATGTAAAACTACTGGCACAAAATTCTTTGTTAAATTCTTGTAGTTGACATGTACTGCTTCATCGGTATCTGATGTACACATAATCTTCATAGCATATGAATGAAAACAATGCAAGATCCATATGAGTCAACATGGCGTCTAACGACAGTCCATTCAGTTTATACTGCCACTAGGTTGTTCGGCCTCTTCTGAGAACTTAGCTCCTTGTCAATTGGTGTAACATTTTAGTGATTTGATTAATTATGCGATGTCAAAGGAATGGACGGTTCTTTTTTGTTCTGACAGTCCATGCAAACTCTTTTCGTGAACAATTGGCGACGATTGTATTACCCCTATATTCTTCCAAATTAATGAAGAGAGACATGCCAGCATAACACAAGGGATAGTTGAAACATAAGAATAGTTTCACAATACCATCTTTCTATCGACCTTAAACTCGAAAATAATTAAAACAAAAATCTTTAACACAGCGGGTGTATCGATCAAACAGTGAATACTTGTAGCGTCAGATTTTTGGGCAGTTACAATGACTAAAGTTTTTTTCCCAGAACATAAGATTCATAGGCTTCAAGAGTGAACATAACACAAAAACAGAGCTTCAGATGTTGGAAACGGGAGCATCTTTGACAGACTCGCGCCAAGCATATTCCCTGGCTCCCTCCTTGTCGACAATTTTAATCACAAAGTTTGGTGGGGCAACAACCAGCCTAGATCGGATCTCCATGATGCACTTATCTGCCAAATCAACAGCTTCTTCAACTGTCATGTCCTTTCGGTAGTGCCTATCCATCATGGCAAGAGAGAAATAGGAGCCATAACCAAAGGCAGCCTTATCCACCTTGTGAAGAGTAGCAATATAATCAATGTAATATAGAGAAGGGCCTGTCTCCTTGTCATATCCAGCCAGGATAATGTTCACTGCATGTAGTGAGTCCTAAGAGCTCAGAAAAAAAACAAGAAAAAAAACATCCAATTACCATGGTGTACCCCACAAAACGCAAATCAGCACTACTCACATTTGAAAACTAACCCTCAAAGAACAATATTTTTTCAAGAGTAAAACAGACTTCCAAGTTTTAATAAGCAGGAAAAAGTACTACTCTGTTTGCTCTCTGTGAGCTATAATGTATCAGAGGAATAGGGTAGAGGATGAATTTTCTTGCAACATTTAGCAATGCATTATTTTCCTCTGCTAAAGTACTTTTAAGTGCACATATACATGATAATGGTCTGTATTTTGCTAGAAATTGTATGTGAAAAAAAAAAAAACAATGCCTGATGACTGACATGTAAAATTCTCTCTTTCTAACGATCTATATACAAGAGATAGAATTCCGAATTGGAGTGATGAATGACTATCCGCCACATCATCCTCATATTCATCCTTCCTCCTTACTTCATTTCCAACTGTAATATACACATTAACAGTAATCAGTTGGAGCAAACCCCCTCCCTTGCTGAACTTAATTTAGATGGTTGTTCCAAGGGTAGGATTAAAGCGGTGTTGCTTGAACCATCACAAATTATATGGCAACATTGGCCTGTTTATAAGTCATAAAAGGAGAGCAGGTCATTAGTGTAACAGAAGCACGTCCCTGTTCTTTTCATCATACATCATAACAACAAGATTGGCAAGAATGTGTTGAGACCAAAAAGTGATGAATCAATGGGAGGCCCTCTTTGCAGTTCAGCTTCTCACTATCCATTAGCACCATTTTATAATTTTGTTAGCTCCCAACTTATATATTGTTCAAAACAAATGAAATTGTAGTGAAATTAAACAGGAGTTATGGTGTCTGCCTAAATGAAAACAATTTAGATATCTAGGTTCATCTTTCCGGAGTGTCCTATGGCCTACAAGAATGTTAAGCAATAAGAAAAAACATACTAAAGCGAGAAGGCAAATCATATCAAATGTTGCAAGACTAATGAAAATGAATCTTGGCCGATAGCAAATTCACAAAGAAATGAGAAGATGTATGTGCTTCATACAAGATTAGACAACTTTTGAAGATTGGATGATTAGGAAAAATTAAACAAGATAAATAGTACTCCCTCCGTTTCACAAAGAATGACCTAGTTTGACTTGGCACGGAGTTTAAGAGTATAAAGAAGTCTTTTGAATCTTGTGGTCCTAAATTAAAGTTAGGCAAAATTGCCCTTTGATCTTGTGGTCTTAAACATGCCATGTGGAAAGTTGTTACCAAAAAAGAAAGAGGTCATTCTTTTTTAATCATACTAAAAAAGAAAAGGAAATCATTCTTTTTGAAACAGAGGGAGTAATTCACATCCGAAAGATACATATAGAAGATAAAATGGGAAAGGTCACTTGAGTATAGTTTGGTCATGCTTTATGTGAACCTAAAAATGCACCAGTATGCATGTGTGAGATAATGATGACAGAAGGTGCAAGAAGAAAACATAAACTGAAATCATATAGAGTGATGTTCTTCTAGAAGACGTACAATTTCACTACAAATCTCTCAAAATCCCTATAGATTTGATGAAGCAAGTGATCTGTGTAGATGGATCAATTGGTTTAACAAACCATCCTAGTTCCAACAATATGGGATCATCTTTTTTCCCTCTCAAAAAGATGATAACAATAAGTCAGGACTAAGACTTAATTGTTGTTAAACCTACACTAAATCTCAGGCTTGCACAAGTTTGCTAAATGATTTGCATGTTCAAATTGTGAGATCTAGGGGAACTCTAGTTTCAGATTACCCTTAATTTTGCCTTAAAAGACAACTTATTGAGTACTGAAAATTAGGCCCCTATAGAGCAAAATGAATGTAGTGGATTCATAACCAAACTCAATTTGTTTGGATTAGAAGCTTAGTTGATTTATTCAACCACTATCATTAGCAAAGTATACATTTTGCAGACAGACAAGTTCATGCCTCGAAGTCTAGTAAAATATACACAGTAAAAAAGGTTTAACGTGCACGACATGCTCCCTAACTAGCACACAGGTAGGGAAAGAGTAGGCACATACTGTACGCAACATTGATTAAACCCCTATGGATCTAATGAAGCAAGTGATCTATATAGATTATCCCAATTGGTTTAACAAACACATCTTAGTTCCAAGTTCCAACAATATGGGATCATCTTTTTCCATCTCAAAAAAGATGATAACAATAAGTCAGGACTAAGACGTAATTGTTGTTACACCTACACTATATCTCAGGCTTGCACAAGTTTGCTAAAAAGTTTGTATGTCCAAAGTGTGAGATCTAAGGGAACTCTAGTTTCAGATTACCCTTAATGTTGTCTTAAAAGATAACATATTGCGTATTGAAATAATATGGACCCAATAGAGCAAAATCAATGTAGTGAATTCATAACCAAAATCAATTTGTTTGGATTAGAAGCTTCGTTGATTTATTCAACCACTATCATCAGCAAAGTATACATTTTGCAGACAGACAAGTTCATGCCTTGAAGTCTAGTTAAATGTACACAGTAAAAAAGGTTTAACTTGCACGAAATGCTGCCTAACTAGCACACAGGTAGGGAAAGAGTAGGCAGGCACATACCGTACGCAACATTCCTCTTGCATTTTTGCAAACAGGCTTCTTTTACTTCTCTGACCCGTCATTTACAAGTCATCAAAGAAGCAACTCTAAAACTGCACTAAAACTTGCCCTATACATCTTATCTGGTAAACACACTAATAATACAGCTGAGCAGGAGATTTTTGTTAGGATCAAAATGGTGATTCAATGTTGTTTATCATGCAATTATACTCAGAACTGACAGATGGGCTATATACTAGAGGTCATACTTAGTAGGTCTTCGGACATAAATTTGATTGAAAAGTAAAAAGAGTTTCTGAAGTTGAAGAGAAATATGGTATTTAGAATTGAAGTTGTGTTTGGACATGAATTTCACTTGAAATTCTGAGTCATAAGAAAGAATCTACTTGAAATTTGAAAAACTTAGCTGAATCATCCCAATGTAAGACCAACAATATTCTGAATAAAAAAAAAAAAGGTTCATGTTGGCCCCAAGTTTTTACAAGGAAGTTTCTCTACTTCCTGGAAGACCAATATTCATCATTGGCCAGATTCTGAAATGCTAATTTCAGTCAACACAGTCACCAAAGAAGCTGATAAAAGAAGGCAGAACTTTCACAAGATCTAGGAGTGCATCAAAGATAACGATCCTCATAGTGAAGCTAATGTATACAAAAAAGAAATGAGAGAATTTTAACTACATTAAATGATGCCATACAGAAATGTAACTGCTGCAGACACTTTGATACACAGGGTTGTTAATATGGCCAGAGTTGAAAATGCTACAACAGGTATTTCATGCCCTGATATATAAGCAGAAAGCCATGGATTGACATAACAACAGCGATTCATTTAGAATTAAGATAGAGCATACTACTAGGAGGAATGGCATATGCGGAATTTGTCAACACAAACTTGCTTCTCTCACCCAATCTTTCCTTTCCTATTCCAACAATGTTAATAGAAAACTAGAGGAAGATGCTTAATTGCTTTTACAGATACATGTCCAGTGAGATCCCACAGGTGGAGGTGGGGTTTGGGGCGGGTTTTATACAGACCTTATCCATACCTCTTGTGAGAGGCTTAGTTACTTTTTACATCTGTTCAAGTTACTAATCTACATTTCATCCAATACTCTATGAATCAGGAGCCTTTCCTAGTCAGGTTACGGACATGTATATAAGTATACAAAATGGAGAACCTTTGAAAATTCTAGCTTTACGGAACCATGAAATGAAATGGGCATTAATAATAGGAATGGTTTTTCAAAGGATTCATTTAGCCAACCCCAGCAAGTATGGAGTTCATGCATACTTGATTAATGTACAGTTGATCCTTAGTTAATTGATTGATTACAGTGCCAAACCCTAATTTCACATTTTGGGACTTCTACACATTTAAAACCCTAAAACTGTACCCAAATAAAAAACAAGCTCAAATCATGATGTAACTACAGTATCAAAACCCTAGATTCCAAAACCAATACCTTACGCAAAGCTGTAGCAAGCTCGCCTCTTGTAAAATTAGCCGTAGCAGCTGTAGTCAACGGAATACCATTACGAAACTGATACAAAGCCACATTTTTCTGCACATACTCCGTAAACTGAGCTCTGCAAATTCACCCAAAAAATTGAACATACAAATAAAAAATCCATAGAGATCGAACAAGATAAACTATTAAATCTAGCAAACAAAACCTGTCTCCCGCTTCACCACTCGCTCCCATAAGTTTATGCGAATCGAGAATCATGATTTTGTCTTCATTAGATTTGTGAACCAATATACTGTGCACGGCGGAGGAGTCCGCCACCACCAGTGAGAAACCGTTACCGACCATTCCGAACACACACTCCATTTTCTTCTAGAAAGTTCTGTAGATCCTTTAGATCTTCTTCTTCTACAAGAGATTTCTAGAGATTTCTCCGATTTTTTACTTTAAGTTTTGGTTTAGTATAAGAGCTTCGAAGGGCGTCTTGGAGAACAAGTTTGAACATTTTCATTTTTTTTTCAAAATTGCACTTTCATCCATTTATCTTTTCATTATTACTAAATTATACCTTATAGTTTTCTAGTTCGGAAGTCTACTACAACAACTTTTAATTTATTTCTATGATTTGACCTATTTTTTCGTTTGTATGGAATACGAGATTAGGATAGCTTGTTTGATAGTTGGATAAGAAATAAGTTGTTTATGTATTATTTTTTTTGTATAACTTATACGATATTTGATAAATAGATAAGAAATAAGTTATTCATGTGTAAAATAAAATTAATATAATAAATTATACTAGATACAAGGAGAGAGGTGAGCGAGAAAGGAGAGTTGAAGAGCGAGATATGATAGAGGCGAGCTAGAGAGTCAGATACATATCACATGTTACTTATATCTAGAATAAGTTACACCTAATTTTGACTTTTTATATCTTATATATATGAATCTAGACATTCAGATACGTGTATTCGCAGTCCAAAATCTGTTGAGATTCATAATATTGCAAACTAATATAAATATAAATAACTAGCTATTAAATTAGTGAGATTATGTAAGTTATCTATGATTTGATTTTTCATTTCTTTTCATAAATTTACTTTTGTCACATCCTAATTGCTAAGGTAAATATTGTCCGCTCAAATAATATACTCTTTGGGCAATCAAATCTTATCGTCTTTGCTTTAACTCAATAACATTTTGATTTTTTGAACACGAGATTTATGTATATAATTGTAACTCATCTCTTATTTAAATGTGAATTACTTTAGTTAAGCTTCACAATAAATTTTACTCCGAATTAACAGTCTCTTAATTAAAAATTTATCGTCTTTGCTAAAATGTGTCTCATTACCGTTGTAGGAGAGATATTGGTATTTTTTTTTATTTCTTTATTTGTTATATGTTCTGATATCATGTTTTTTTTATTTCTTTATTTGTTATATGTTCTGATATCATGTTTATTTGGTCAAAACTTTATAATTATTAAGTAGATACAAATATTTGTAAAAAAAGAAGAAGGTATTTTTAATAATATAATAAAATTAGTCATTATATATCTATTGAATCGATACATCAAAATATTTCAAACGCATACATAATAGAGTACTATCTTTTCTTTCACTCATTAATACTACCTAGTTTCGAGCTGGGAGCTGGACCGGGCTCACATAAATTGGCCAATTTGTGGTCGAGTTTTGGGGGTTTTACACAACATTATAAAAGGTATGATTAATCCATCAAATCTATGTACCTCTTCAACTTTTTTGTTTATTGTATCAATGCATGACAGATACATTGAAAATATAAACTCTTGTTTCTTCACCTCAAAAGATATATCACTTCTCCAATTTTTCCCTCAAACCCTCTAGTTCAGTTGCAATAACTGATTTAAGATTCACAATTTATTCAAATATTATATTCATTAAAACAATATAATATGATATAATACAACACAACACAATACAAGAAAGAAATAATAGGTAACAACCATCCAAACAGAGTGAAGTTGTTATGTTACGGAGTTTTTGGACGTCCAGTTTATAGTACATTACAGCACCACCCAACAGGAAAGACACACCATTATTTAGGACAAGGTTGGACTATTCAAATTAGCATATGATACAACTTAGAAAACTAAGTCCAAAATTAAAGACTCATATTTTTGTCCCATTTTTTTTCCTTCTTCCTTTGGTGCTGCCACAAAATATGACTCATTTTGATTCTGTAATATCTCTTCAACCTCCCTTGCTGGCATATTGAATGACAACTCTTTAGCTTCTCTGTTTACATTTCTCCATATGCTTTCTTGACCTTATAAAACAATTGACGTTTTAATTTCTACGTAGTAACAATATAAATAACTATTCGTAATTTCCCTTTAAAAGGTGAAATTACTAATACATACGAAGAATAGTTAAGGACAAAGTTGATTGACTTTGCGTGTTATAAAACATAGTTTAGGGAAACTAGTAACATACCTGCAAGGAAGTTTAACATGTTGTTATGACCATTGATTCCAAAACCAACCATACTGAGATTAGAATCGGCGTTGGCTATAACTGTTACAGGATGTCCTGCCGGAATTACAAAAAAGTCACCAACTGATAGACAATCTCGGACCGCCTTTTGGTGGCCTCGTCTCTCCTGGCTTTGGCTACTAACCATTTCGAACCGCCCATTCCCTTGTGCAACCATTACCAACCATGTAGTCCTTGTACTATAGACCGGTAATATCATTCCACCCTGAAAAATGAATGCACACTATTATCCCCGTCATTACAAGAAAGTTAGGTTATGATAAGTCTTAAATGCTTCCGATCCTCACAAATGCAGGGAGCTGGTCCTCTGCAGAGTGTTCTCGTACAGGGCAGTGTGCTATACAACTGGAATGTTGTTTTGTCAGAGGTTGGTGAGGTCGTCAGCAGACTATACCAATCAGAATGGACGAGGTTGTTTGTCCAACGTAGCATACTATACCAATCAGAATGGACGAGGTTGTTTGTCCAACGTAGCATACTATACCAATCAGAATGGACGAGGTTGTTTGTCCAACGTAGTTAGTGGACGCATACATTCCATCAGGTTCAGCTATATAAAACCCCACGTACGAAGCACATAGCTCCATTTAAGTGTGTCTATTAAAAATGTCCAAACCATAACAATCAAGATATATCAAGATTTTGTTTTTTTTAGTGTTCAATTTGCTTCAGATTATGTGATATCATTTTTCTATTAGTTTGTTTTAAAATGTATTAACACATTTCTATATTTGAAAGTTAATTGTAGCCACATAAGTGAGCCAGACAAATGTTATATGACTTGTTTAAGACCAAACGATGTCACGTAAATTGAAACAGAGGTGACCAGGACAAATTAAGTGTGGCTTACTTGGTTGATGTTCATGATCCCAACAGCAACATCCAAATCCATCACTGCCTGGAAATCTCTTCCTGGGGCTGCCTTCAAGGATTGTTCAACTCGGTACCCAATCATGGGCGTTGGTCATAATGGAAAGGACTCGCGTTTCACCTATGGCATGAGGCGCGAAAAGCGTGTTGGCTAATAGCTCGAATTTTCTCTTCACTGGCTTTGATTATTATCCCCTGTTTTTGTTGTCCAAATAGCCTCTCTAACCTGCTCCTTGGAGTCTAATGAAAACAATAAAGAAAACAAATATGAGAATCTTAACTAACATAAAAAAGAGAAAAACTTATTGACAACACTCGTTAGCGTAAATTATTAGTTTCGTTTCTGAATCATTGATAGCCTTAAAAACATCATTCTACTTGACTAACTAAAGTTCAATACATACATGATCTTGCCACGTGAGTGAAATACACATCTGAATTCTCCTTAAGTTTATCAGGAATCTCACGCTCATACAAGAGTTTGAGAACACTTGCTATGTCATACTTGCTATGTCATGTGGCAGATCGAGATTATATTTAAGTTCAATTAGTCAAGTACAGATAAGTTTTTAAAACTATGGATAGTTTAGGAACGAAACTAATAATTAATGCCAAGTTCAGAAGTGTTTTCAATGTTTCTCTCTAACGAAGCTCACATTGAAAGCAGTCTCCAGGATATCACTGCTGAATGCTCTGTAGAAGGTTTCTGGATTTTCACTTCCAGCACCTAAGAGAATTGCATGACTAAAATGATAGATTGAATTCGGACTTTTTAAAAATATAAGGAGTTTGGAATCCTTAAAAACATATAAAAGTAAAATCATAAACTTAAATTCTGGGGAATAAAAAACGCACTTGAACTAGGCCAGGAACATTAACGGCCTTGGCTAGCACGTAAACTGAGAACTTCTCTTTGTTATCTGTGTTGGTGAAGTAGATTGTTGAACCAGCAGAAACACTGAGCACATCTCCATACTCCAAGTTGAATGAGTTCTTCTCATCTTCTTCTGCTATACTTATACTTCCTCTCCCTATAAGTAAAAAAGGAAAAAAAATTACTCTTTTTCTGTTTCTATTTACGTGACATGATTTCTCTTTTAGCCCATCCATAAAAGAGACTTCTAAATTTGAAAATAATTAACTTTATACTTTTTCATTTACGTTTTTTATAATCACATGGCTTAACTGACATCTATTTCCTTCAACTTTGAGTATGTTATAAATAAGTATTTAAACTTGTATAAAACTGAATAAATAGACATATTCGTCAGATGTAATGTCACACATGACAATTTTGTGTTTTAAAATATCCATACAAAGTAGTAACAAGCTAAAATATTTATTTAAAAGAGGGAGATGTAATGCAAATTTGTATGATCGTCAAACAATTATCAATAAATTAGAAACGAGAGGATATGGACGTTACCCCTCTAAACAATAAGAAGTAAGAGTTGAGCATCAAAGTGATGAGGAAGCAGGAAAGAACGAGGTTCAAATTCAAGTACTCCAATTCTGTAATTTTCGATTCCTCGAAGAAGTTGCGTGAATTTATCGAGTACTCGAAATTCACCATGTTTTGATTCGAATCGAGATTTGAACTTATGTGATTCAAATAAGTACGGATTGTTGTTTTCTTTTTCACGATCACATTCACATTGACAAGCAATAAACATAGAGATGAGGATCAACAAGTAGAAGAAGACAAATAAAAGCTTTGGTAATTTAGTGAAAATTGCCATAGTTAAAATATATAACTAATTGAACTTGTGATGGAAACTCTATTTTTCTAGGATTGAAGAGAATTATTTTGATTTTGCGTGGGAAATTTAAATGAGGGAATTTGAAGATGGTCAGTTCCAAAGTTTGCATGCAAGTTGACAAGTGTTGAATTGAGAACACTAATGAAGTGCAAGTGTATAAGTGATAACAATAGCACATGAATGTCATATGGAGTATGGTATAAAGGACAAATTTGTGAATGCCGTAGGCTCTTATCGGTTCGGTTCGATTTTGAAGTCTACTTACTTACTGATATTTTATATTATTATCTAAGTATGAAAAAAGTTATTTAATGTGTTTCAACAAAATAATGACATTTGGTAAAAATACAATATTTTTCATGGAAATATCCAGTTCAAAAGTTGTAAAAATCACGACTTGTACCCTTAGAAGATTTAATTCTAATTTCACTAAATCAATTACGAGCCTTCGCAAAAGATAGATTACAGACTTTGCAACCTACCTTGACTTCAAGTTATGGATTTGACCTTATAACTCTTGTAATCTAGGAACTAACTCTCATTTCCGAACCTTCAACACAACCTTCAAGGTATGTGTTCGGCCAATCTTCAAAATTATTACAACCTGCAAACAACACTCCCAAAGCAGTTTAGAACTCACTGAGGAAATTTAGATTAAATACAAGACCTTCTTAAAGAATGCCTAAAACATGAACCTCTTTAAGGATTTAACGTTTGTTCGATGTTTGGTTACTTCTATGTGTTTCTTCAGTTTCGTTGTAATAATTGTGAAGTCAATTTTCAATTGACATTGTGCTCTTTTGGTTTTAAGGCACATGTATTCTGAATGACTTCACTTTTATTTTAAGCCAATTTTCAGAGTTATTTTACTTCAAACTTCTATTAAGTGAAAATCTCTTGACTTTAGAGTTCTCTTCAATTCAAATCCAGCTTTTGGATTCTTTTAAAATTATAGTCATGATTTTTTGGTATTGTAGTTCGAACGTCACAACACTTCAATCAGTAATAAACTGAAGAGTTGCTACTTCAAATAGACTCCTTTTTCATTTAAAACTACTAATTGCATCTGTAATTAGACTCCTTCTTAAATCAAATTCATTGATATTCTCTTCAAGTACTCAATGTTTATTCTCCGTGGGGTATTCTCCGAATTTAACATTATCCGTCTTTTATTTCTGACTCTGTACTTTATTCATTTTAGACACTTCTCAAAATTCAATTAGCTCATGACAGTGTACCTTGAACATGTTAACTGTCGATTTTTTTGTTTTCTGCTGTAATCATTCCAAAACCGAAAATCCCTTTATATTATAGATATATAGAAAATCATTAAGATATTAATTTATATGTTATTCGAGATCTTTGTAAAGGACAAGTCTAAACCTGTTAACAACTTCTCATAAGAGTATGCAAGTACCGTATGATTTTGCGAGTGCGCATCCTTTTCGTTTTGTTTTCTTGCATTCATATTTGATGACCAAGAGGAATTTGCTGTCAAAGTTAGTATTTGAGCTAAAAGTATTTTTAAATAACATATGATATATATAGTTGATAGTTCTAATTGCTCTCAATTAAGAGAACTCTATTAGATGCAAACTGAAAAGTTTAAAATATATAAAAATATAATCAAATATAAGAATCAAACTCTAAGAGACCCTGAGAGTAGTAGCATACATATAAAATGAAGGGAGTATCGATTTTCACAACTTAAAAAGTTGTAAAAACTAAGTAGATTTCAGAGTAGAACAAGTAGATTCCAGAGTGGAACAAATATTGTTTATATAGTAAACATTCACTTCATTAAACGGGAGGAAAATGTCAAGTAACCCCTTAACCTATGCAGAACATCCCGAGACACGCTTATACTACTTACGTTCATATTACCCCCTTGTTACTTAGAAGTATTTTCTACCCCTTCGACTACGTAGCATAGCTTGAAAGAAAAAATCAACAAGCGTTTTTTTTCCCACAAAATAGTGCCACAAGGCCGAAAGAGATAGAAAATTATAATAAAATAGTCAAAGGGTTAATAGAACTAGTATAGTATAAGTGTTGTCTTGTGATATTTCGGACATAGATTGATAGGGTACTGATGTGTTGTGACGAAAACGCATGAAACTGAAAATCTAACAACAAGAACCCAAGTTAAGTGGAAAAACCCTTCAACCGACAGGTAAACACCAGGAGATCGACAGACGACCAAATTGCTTCACTATACCAATAAGAGGGTTTACAAATATTCTCTCTAAGCCTACAAACAAGTGCCAAGAGAACAAACATAGCATTTGTATACAACAAAAGATAAATAGAAAGAAACACCCCAAACCCAGCTTCTGTTCGGGACCTAAACCAGGATCTTTATGACCTCCGAATCGATCTTCAACGTTCAAATCAACACCAAGATGTTTAGGAACACTCAGTCAAATCTTCAGACCGATCCAACGATAGTTTAATGGGAAACACGATGGAACGTTTGATGGTCTGGCGAAAAAGACAACTGCAGCAAAAGAATATTTTCTTTCTCTCTTTTTCTCTTGTGAAAGCTCTCTCAATAAACCGCTCTGATATTTTAAGGTTGCTTTTCACAGACAATACAAATGGAGCAATTAATTATTCTCTCAAAACCATCCTCTATTTATAGAGTGTGCTTTTCCTTATAAAGCCAAAAAATCCAACTACAAATGGATGATTACTATTCAATCTTTTCCTACAGAATTGGAAAACAATTAAGGAGATAATTCCACTCCTTACAAGTAGGATTAGGCCAGGGCCTTTGCTGGAAACATGGGGCAATAAGCCCAACAAACTCCCTCCAGCAAGGGGCAAATGGACTTCAAGTAGGAGGATATCTGACGGCTTCCTGCCTCGCCACACTTCTACAAAAACTTGATTTACGATGAGTCTTTCCCTCTGATCTTCTATGGTATATACATGACCTTATCATAACCTTCAGGTTCTCCAGATAGTCAATAGAATACCTCATCATGAAATAAGTTGTTGAGCTCGTTCTCTTCTAGTAGATCATTCTACAAGAGGTTTCTGGAGCATCTGCACGCGGTCATCCCAACATGAGTGGTTGATTATCAACCACAAAACTTCCACAGTAGGAACCAATCTGTTCTACCTACTTCATTTCTGATCATTTACCTTGGGGCGGGTTCTCTCAGTGCGAAAAGATGTATCAATAGTAGGAATGAATCGAACATCACAAGCTATCATCAGTATGAGAATTAGTTTTCAGTCTTGTCAATCGCTTCAAGTAGTTTGATCTTCAAGAAAACAAATCACGCTCTATGGTCTTATCCCCCCTTTATCAATTGGATCACCCTACACCCCCCCCCAGCGATATCCAAACCTCATGTGACCATAACCAATAGAAAAGATACATGCTTAGGGTTAACATCCAATTTTGACCTCTCGATCTTTTGGAACATGCACTTACAAGTTGTACACCCAAACACTTTAAGTGATATAAGAAACAGCAATATCAAAACAAAACTCTGTTGGAACGTCACCACCAAAGCACAACGGAGACAAATATGATAAGCATAAGCAACAGTGTTCAAGATTTTAGTGACTTAGCCAAAAAGAATTTGGGAAGTTTAGCATTTGAAAGCAACACATCTAACTCTCCTCAACTAAAGTTCTGTTCATCCTCTTGCCAAACCATTTTAATTGAGGAGTCTTCTGAGACGTATTATTCCCTTGCGATTTGCAGTAAGTAGGTAGTAGTTATCAAAGGGACCAATATTACTCACCACATTTATCAGGTGCGAAATTACATTTTAATTTCTTCCCGTTTGTCTCTCAGATAAGGCTTGAAACTGTTTTTAAAACACATCAAGCACTTGATCTTTGGATTTCAAAGGATTACCCAAATTTGCGAGAATGATCATCAATGGAAGTAGCAAAGTAAAGTGCAACCACCTTTTGAATTCACTTTGAAAGGACCACCTAAATCTGGTTACTAGCTCCAATAGCTCAGACTCTTTCTTTGAAGGAGGATGATTGTGAAAAGAAACTTTTTCTGTTCCTGCGATGCTAAGCATATGGAACACATCTTTTCACTTTGGTGTTGCATACCGCAAGCCCCAAATCTTCTTAGCCCAAAAGGTGATGTCCTTCTCGCTCATTATGACTAAGACTTTGTGCACAATTCTGATAAAATTTCTCGCTCTCCAACCAAATTTATAGAGTCACCCAATAATCAATCCTGGTGTCCACGGATAAATTTGAATGGTTTCTTCCTCGAGTCTAAAAATAGGGCGCCTTTGGCGGTGAGCTCTCCATTGGCCATGCACAAGTATTATGATGCCATCATCATCTAGTTGTCCTCCAGAGATCAAATTTATTGGAAATGTTGGAGCATGCTGGACATTCTGAAGGACCAACATGAACCATTATTAGTTTCAAACAAACAGTGCAACACCAAAACACCTGAACCCCAACAGTATTACCCATCTTTTAAAACTCAGAGTTAAAGCAAGTATAAGGATGAAAAGAAGTCTTTTGGGTTGTGGTGTGACATGTGGCATGTGTAGCTCCAGAATCTATATCCAACTTGTGTCTTGAGATACAAATTGATGACCGTTCTTATCACAGGAAGGAAGTCATATGGACAACAACTACAACATTATTTTAGTGTTTTCTTCATTCTTCCCTCGTTTAAGATCTTGTTCAATGTTTACAAAATCTTTTTAATAGTTCCTTTTTTTCCCACAATGATAACATCTAATATTGGATTTCTGGAATTTTTGACTTGCTTCGCTGTTTTACTTCTACTCCGCAGATCTCTTTGTCTTATGTCTCCCCGATATTCGTATGTATATAGAACATCTGAATGTGAAGCTATGTATTGAGATTTCTTCTAAAACCTCTCATTCAACACGACCACTTTGCATATTCCATGTCACCGTGCCACCAGTGGCAGAATTGTAAGAAACACGAAGCGTGTTCCCACGAATCCGGATAGAGTAGGTTCGAGAATCGGCTAGGTAGGGGTTTAGCGTATATGAAGCCCCAAGTCCTGTATTTATCATCAAAATACACACCCATTCCGATAGCTGATCAAGACTACCCTGAAAATCATATATGATCAAGATAGGACTACCCTACTTGATTGTAAAGGTATCATGCTTTAACAGAAATACTTGTTTATGCCGTTTTTGAAGCGTTAAAGCGTTCCCAACTTTTCCCACCAAGTGTTATAGCAGGGTCTCAGTCCACAATATGGTTGGAACATATCTTAAACCATTGTCTTATATATCCAAACTTGTTGGTGCTCAAAGTCCAATTTATCGGTCACATTCTAAGGTTTTATGAGCAAGAGAAAATCGAAGATGCATCTTCTTCTGTACGAACAGAGATCTTTCATCTTGCTTGTCCAAGATTTGTAGTTTCTTCGTTAGACATATCATACTGCTCATATTCCCGCTCCATAAGATAACCTTAGCATGATACCATTTGTTTGTGACGAAAAAGATGAAAACTGAGAATTCAACAATAAAGAAAACACCAGTTTTTTTTTTTAAACGTGGGAAAAACCCTTCAACCGAAGGTAAACACACGGGGATCACAAGATCCAACCTTGATTCATATAACAAGAAGAGGGTACGAATTTCTCTAATGGATACACAACAAGTGCAAAAAGAGAAAAAAAACAAGAGCTATACCAACAAAAAGATAAATAGAAAGAAACACCACCAAACCCAGCTTCTGTTCGGGACAGTCACAGGATCTATTATGAACTCCGAATACGATCTTCACCGTTCAAAATCGGGAACGAGGTGTGAGGAACACTCAAGTCCAAATTCAGACGATCCAAGGTTCGTTAATCGGGAAAAGACGATCTGAACGTTGCTGGTCGGAGAAAAGACTGCGCAAAACAGAATCATTTTCCTTTCTCTCGTTTCTCTTGTTGAAAGCCTCTCAAAAACCTCTCTTATATTTTCAGGTTTTAAAAAGACAATACCCATGGAGCAAATAATTATTCTCTCAAAACCATCCTCTATTATAGAGCGTGCTTGTTCTTATAAAGCCAAAACCAACTACAACTGGCTTACTATTCCAATCCTTTTCCTAATAGAATTGGAACCATTAAGGAGAAGCTTCAATCTTTCCCCAAGTAGGATTAGGCCATGGGTAGGAGGTGTGCAAAACACGAAACGACACTAATCGAACCGATATAAAGTTATTGGGTCTTTATTGTTAGTGGTGTCGGGTTTAGTGGGTGGTTTTAGGGTAGAAAAAAATAATTAGTGGTTATTGGGTCGGTTTCGTTTCTCCATTGGGTTATGGGTTAAACCGATAACCCTAATAAGACCTAGTTATTACTAGTTACCCTTACACCAATATTTAAATATATATCATTAGATGCAATATTAGCTTTTCAGGCTATGTGATTTTGTTGATTAGGAATTGTAGAGACGTGTGGTGATGATTGGTGGATAAGCAAACTCGTTCAAAGATGGTCGCATTGCCGAATATATTTTATTTTAGTTTTAATTCTAGTTCGGAATGACTAGGCGATAGTCTTTTGCCACGCTTTGCTGGAATGTTCGTCATTTGACTCCAAATTCAAAATTTTCTATTATGTTTTGGCACGGTAAGTTGGTTAACATTGTAATAAACGCTACGTATTATATATATTATGTATCGCCCATTTTCTTAGTGGGTTAAATGAAAACCGCACCCGAATAACATTTTAAAAACGGATAAACATAAACCGATAAACAAATTCTATTGTTGTTATTGGGTTGCATATTTTAAAACCGAACAAACCGATATAAACCCGAACGATTATAATATTAAACACGAACAAGAACCGAGTGACACCCACCCTAGCCATGGGCCTTTGGCTGTGGAACAGAGGGCAATAGCCACCCCCAACACTTTTGCAATATATTGCATCTACCGTAAAATCGCAAACAAGTATTGTGAATACGTAAGCGATCATTCACAATTCGAATATATAATCAAAGAGTAGTACGAGATAGTTAACAGAGCAAGGAGTTTTATTTATGATGCAAAAGTTACATTGCACACCAAAACATACATACATACATACTACAAGAGAGTCCAAAAACCCTCTATAAACTCTTAGACCACATTTACCTTTAGGGAGGTACCAAGAATACTGAGTCGCTTAAGGTAGACCCAGGAAACGTACCTACTTCTCTTTCAGTTAAGGCTAGGAGGCCCTTCTTATTTACTCACACAAAGCTTCTTATTAGAACAAATGGCATACTGCATTTGTGCCTAACATACACTTTTTTAGAAAACGAAGTCCAAAATTGAAGACAAATATTGATCTTGTCCCCTTCTTCCTTCTTCACCCCTCTCCCTCTGCTGGCGATGCTCCGGTCCAGCCACAAAGTAGGACTGGTCTTGCCTCTGGAATATCTCTTCTACCTCCCTTCCCGGCATGCTAAAGGACAGTTCTTTCGCTTCCCTGTCTATGTTTCTCCATATGTTTTGTTTACCTAAAACGACAGAAATTTAGGTTATCATGTCATCTAAAAAGAAATTTACTAACGAACAAACAATATTAGCAATTGTCTTGCAACACGAGGAACTAGTAGGATATATGTGAATCAAAGAAATATATCAGCTCTAAATGACAAATAAACAATTTTAAAACCGTCTTGCAACACAAGGAACTAGTAGGATATATGTGAATCAAAAAAATATATCAGCTCTAAATTACAAAATTGAAAAACTAGGGCAGGAGGAACTAGTAGGATATAGGTGCGTTAATATCAACTCTAAATAACAGGATAGGATTGACAAAATAGAAGTTACCTGCAAGGAAGTTCTTTTTGTTGTTCTCAGCATCGACTCCGAAACCAACGATCCTCAAATTTGAGTTTCCGGTTGCTACAAAAGTAATTGGATGACCAGCAGGGATTACCAACACATCACCAACGTTTAGGTTACCGCGGATTTTCTGGTAATGGACATCTCCTTCTTCTTGTTCTTGTTCTTGCTCTCGCTCTTGCTCTCTCCCTTGTCCGCGAGACCATGGGCTCTGGCTTTGTCTACCAAGATGAGGACATGCCATTTCAAATCGAGCGTTCCCTTCTACGACCATAACCAATTTTGTAGATTTCGTGTTGTAGTATGGTAGTACCATTCCACCCTACAACCAACAAATTCGAACTTTCAAACTTATATACACTAAGAGTATAAGATATCAAATTAGAGCCGAGGCGAGGCTTACTTGGTTAATGTTCATGAAACCAACAGCAGCATCCAAGTCCCTCAATTGCTCGTATCTTTCGGGACATGCTTCGAAGAACTGTCCAAATCTGCTTTCGAATACCGGGCGTTCCTTCAGCAAATTGAAAGGTCCTTGTGTTCTACCTCTAGTTTGCTGAGTTGAGCGCGAGGCGTGTTCGCTTATAGCTCGAATTTGCTCTTCACTAGCTTTGATTATTATCCCCTCCTTGTGTTGTCCAAATAGCCTCTCTAACTTATCCCTTGGGTTCTAATCAAAACAATCCACAACACTAAGCATAGTAACTATATATATATATTGAAAAAACAATCAATGTCATGATTAATTCAAGAAGGCTTACATTGAAAGCAGACTCCAGGATATCGCTGCTGAATGCTCTGTAGAAGGATTCAGGATTTTGACCTCCCGCACTAAAGTATTCCTGAATTTAAAGATAATAAGGACAATTTAGTAGTCGAATGAAGTATACTTAGACTAGTGTCTCAAATGAGTATATGTATGAACATAAAATAGAAACAAAACTACTACTAGGTATGAATGATTGTATCAAAATTACGAGATTTGATCGTTACCTGCAAATTCCCAGGGGCATTGACGGACTTAGCGAGCACGTAAACAAAGAGCTTTTCGTTGTTATCTTTGTTGAGCAAGTAGACATTTGCACCAGCAAACACTCTGATTACATCTCCCTTCTGCAAGTTGAAGGAGTTTTTGTTATCTTGGTCTGCTATATTAATTACTCCTTGTCCTGTAAAAAAAGTTTCCGAAATTTAGATTATAACATTTTAGTTACTTACATTAATTTTTAAAAAATGTAAAATTACCTTTAACAACCACATAAATGGCTTCACCATCACAGTGATGAGGCAACACGAAAGACTGAGGTTCCAATTCGAGGATGGCGACACGGTATTTTTCGATTCCTCTGAGAAGGTGAGATCTTTGATTGAACCTCTCGAGGATTCGGAAATCACCATGACTAGCTCTGAATCGAGACCTGAATCGCTGAGACTCGAATAAGTATGGATTGTTTGATTTTTCTTCTTGTTCCCACTGTGGGTTCGTTTCAACTTGTTGTCCTCCTTTCTCTCTTTGGTACTCTTGTTGACAACGTTGTTGACACTCTTGTAGTCGTTCGCCCTGTTGTTCACTCTGGCACCTACGTTGGCACTCTTGCAATCTTTTGTACCTCTTTTCAGGCCCACGATTGCCTGTCACAAAATTAAATATGAGAGACTTACTCATTTTCTAAATTTTAAATTTAAATTCGATGTCAAATGTATCAAATCATCCTTCCACGTAACAAGTTGTGTTAAAAGCCAAAAAGAAGAGGGTCCTTGTTTTCAAGGCTAAAAAGGGGGGTACGTTGTGAATTTTGATTAATATTTAAAACATATTTTTCTATTATAGTGATAGGAAAAAAGTTAAAAGTGAAAAAAGAAATTAGCAATATTTTCTATATAATCTTTTAATAGCTAAAATAGCTTTTAAAAGATGGTACTTTTTAAATTATTTTGATAGAAAAAATGTCGCACTAAAATTTTATTTTAAAATACTAGTAGTTGATTCAACTCTCAAAACGCACGAAGGACACACCATAGCAACTACAAAAACAAAAAGACAAGATAACCACTAAAAAAGAACAAAAAAATAATATAAAATACATATAGATTAAAAAAAGCTCATCACTCGTTGAAGAAAACGTTTTTTTTTTAAAAAAATAATAATTAAAAAGTATAGACAAATAAAAATAAATTTTATTAAAAAAAAATAAGACAGATAAATTAAAATTAAAACATTACCTATATCATCTTCACCAGTCTCCCCTCCATGGTGTTGTTGTTGCTCTTTCCTATACTGTTGTTCACAACGTTGTTTGCACAACTGTTTCTGTTGTCCTGGTTGTTGTCTCTCACAACGTTGTTGGCACTCTCTTAGTTTCTCCTGAGGGTCTTGATAACCCCTAGGGTTTTGATCATAGCATTGAGAAACAAGGACCAAAGAGAGGATCAAGAAGAAGACAAATAAAAGCTTTGGTTTTGTGAAAATTGCCATAGTGAGTGAAAACTTTATATTATATTTTAGTGATGATGAAATGTTGATTTGGTGAGGGGGAATTTATAGTGGAAAAAATGATACACTGCATGCATGCAAATTGACAAGTGTTGGAAGTGAAGAATAGACGTGGAGAAGTAAATTGAGTGAAGTGGAAGTGTGAGAAGATAAGTGTTAGCTATATTAGCTGGCTTCATGAGGTGGACTTACAAATTCTAGTGTATGAATTCTTAATAAACTTTATTGGAGTTAAATAATCTTTTGTTTGATTATAGCTTTCTCAAAATTTTATCGTAAAATTTAAATAGGAGGAAGTAAAGACATATATTAAAGTAAAAGATTAGTAGGTAATGCAGTGTTATGATCTTAATAGGTGATCAGTGTTTGTTATTGCAGTAGTTGTATCTAAAGGGTGTCAATGATTTAGTTAAAACAAAATTTAATTGAACAAATTTTTCATGCGTTAGAAGTGAGTAACTACGACATAGCTCCGCCTATATTAACACCCCTTAATAAAAGGTGGCTCCGCATAGTGCTACTTTTTTCTGTAAATTTTGCAATTCTATCCTATGACCCACTATAATTTTTTGTTTATACTTAAAAATCGTTTTTTTGAAAATAATCTCTCAATCTCTAATTATATACGTGTCACGTGAATAAGATCATATTATAATAAGATTATTAGCTGGCGCTGTGCTGTAGAAATATGCGGCGAGTTGATAAGTATTGATTTTATTTTGATAATTGCATTAAATATGTGGAGAATTGAGATAGCTGCCTAATTATAATTTCTCTTCTCCCAAAATATCCTGAACTTTTATAATTTCACTAAAGACAGATTTAAACTAGACTCAACAGAGATATCAGGACAAAAATAATTCATTATGAAATTCAACATTAATCTATCATAAACTATTTGTAGCTAATACTCGTATATATAATATATTATATTATATATTAAAATAAAATAGAGTAATTGACACTCTATTTATATAAAATTAAATATGGTTAATATTAACAAACAAAAGTTATTTATCTATAATTTTTATTTTTAAAATGAATGACAGATAAATTGAATTATATATCACGAACATATTATCTTTTTAATTTATTTTTAAAAAGCAATTAAGCAGGTGATTTAATAGTCAACAAAGTAGTTAAAAACTCACACAAACATATATACCTAAATATATTTAAATTATGCTTGCCCCGCAATTAAAATAGCACGCAGATCAAAATATTACTACTTAAACAGAGATTGAAATTAACCACACAAATCGAATATTACTCATGCGGATCGTGCTATATGGACTCAAATGGAGTTAATTATTAACATGATAAATGTCTATGAATGTACTAAGAATAATAACACTAAACGTTTTCTATTAAAAAAATAAATAACATCATAAACTAATTAATGCTTAATGGATTTTTTTTTTTGTTAAGTAGTATTATGGTTGTTGAGCTAGTGACAGTTGAAGTACATATTAATTAATAATGAGGCAAAAAATATTTAATTTTTTGTTTTTGAATAAAATCAATTTGAGACAAAATAAGAAAATGTGTTGAGCTAAAATACAAAAAGTGTACACGTGATGAAGAGAACACATGGCAATGAAGAGGCATGCATAAAGGACGAAGGTTTGCCTCTTCATTTGTAATTAACTAAATATAGGTGCAAAATGACACTATTTGCCGCATCCCAAGAGAAAAGACATTCTAGCTAATGCAAATGTAATAATTAAAGCATGCATTATATACAGACAAACTTTATAGGTGTCCACTATAGCAAATATGATATTTATTTACGAAAAATTATTAATTAAAACATGAAAGTCGTCATTACTTATTTAATTTTTTATGACAAAAATCATATTTGGTAGATAAATATAGGGAAATTTTTATATATATTTATCTAAAAATAGCTTAATTATTTTTTATAATTATAGTTTGATAATTATAATTTTTAATTGCATGTTATATTGAGGATAGAAGAGTAAGACTGGGAGAGAGAGGAGAGAGACGAGGGTAATGGGAAAGAGTAGGAAAAAGGTTAATTGTATATTATGCATATGTATTTGTATATATGAAAGGCGAGATTAGGAGAGGGAGGAGAGAGGCGAGTGAAATTGGGAGAGGGATGAGAGAGGCGAGCAAGATTGGAAGAGGGATAGAGGGGCGAGCGAGATTGGGAGAGAAAGGCGAGCGAGATTGGGAGAGGGAGGAGAGAGACGAGAGAGAGAGGGCGAGAGTGGGAGAGAGAACTAAGTGATCACCATAGAGTTTGTAATACACTTCATGATGATATCACAAATGAGTATGCTTAAATAATACTCCTTCCGTTTCAAAAAGAATGATTTTTTTTCCTTTATAGTCTGTTTAAAAAAGAATGACTTATTTCCTTTTTTTGGTAATATTTTAATTTTAATTTGTCACGTGGCATGTTTAACGCCACAAGATTAAAGGGCAATTTAGTACATTTGACATAACTTTATTTTAGGATCACAAGATTCAAAAATCTTCTCTATTTTCTAAAACTGTGTCAAGTCAAATCAGATTACTCTTTTTGAAACGGAGGGAGTACAAAAATATGTCAATCAAGATGAAAGTTGAGTTACAATCCCAAATTTTATATTTCAAACGCATGAATTAAAAAAGATTGATTGTGCACTAAAAGTAACTGAAGTATTTTTCTCTTGTCTTCTTCTTCAAACCTATCCAAAAACAATTGATAATTCATACTTTCTTATGGATTTACTGGATCTTGTCAAATCTATTAATATACTGTCAAATGGTTCTGCTTTGCATGTCACATCGATAGGTGCCTTAGAACAAACTTTTCAATCATTTTACCTTCTTAACTATGTTACCTTCTATGTGTCTTTCCTTTTGCTTTTGTTGCTTCCACTTCTTTGTTGCCTAGGTGACATCTTCTTCCCTAGCCATTTTATCAAAGTATATATCCAACATTTCTTCCTCGTCTTCATTAAGAGAATCCTCACTCAAATCAATTCTTATTATGTTCAATTAATTAATAATTGATAATATTCTGCTAATTAATTTTTCTTTCTCAAACTACCATTTCAAAATTATGTTATTGTAGTCAATGATCTATCAAAAATAAAAAAAAATCATCATAAATAAGGTTTGTGCGCATCTTATTCTCCCCAAGTTTCTCTAGTAAGATTACATCGAAGAAGTATCCTTGGTGAGCTGTAAACGAGGAAGTTGCTAGTGCTAAGGTTATAAGAACGCGAGCAAAGTCAAAAATTTCGCGAAAAATATATTTAAAATTTAATATATATTTGAAAAAAAATTAACCTATTTATTTTATATAATTTCTTATATATATAATATAATTTTTTGATGAATAATTTTCAACTGACCATCCTAAACTATACGTAGCTACACCAGTGGGGGAGATGAGCTACTAGGTATTGTGTTGGATAGGAAAATGGGGAAGAGAATGGTATAGGGAAATTGAAGATTTCATGGGCTGGGTCGGGTATAGAGTTTTGGGCCGGGTTTTGAGCTAAGAGGTCCAAACAAAGGTTGATTTTGAGAGTAAGAATTGGCTATATTAGGAGATGGCTTTTTTTAATATTACAATTGTAGCCATTCATTGAAAACGTAGCCAAATTAATTTCAAACTAGTTTCAATTAACACGTATTCTTTTTAATATTGATTTGAAGTATAATCTATGATGATTTTTTTCTTATTAAAGTTCATTGATTAAGCTTCTTGACTTAACAAAATAAAATAATCATTTCTAAAAATGGACTAAGTATAGTAATTAAATTTTGGATGGGCTTATTTTGACAAAACGAAATGCATACTTGACAAAAACACTTGGTTTTATATATTAATTGATTTTTGATTAACAAAATAGACATATCAATACTTATATATGTGTGTGCACAAGAACAAATCATATTTGAGAAAGACCTATTTCATGCTAAGATGTTTAATTTTACTCTTGATCTAAAATTCTTATATTTCAATTTTTCCAAAAACAAAAAATTGTTTATTTCCAACAGATCCTGTAATTTCAATTTTGTTGAGGATCATACATTTTAATGAATTTGAAAAAAAAAATTAATTGAGATATACATAGGTCGTGATTTTTAAAGTAAGTCATGCTCAATAGACTCTTAGCTCGGTGCTCATAATATATTACAGAACCTTTCCCGTGCCAAGGGAGGGGGATCAAACAGGAGATAGCTAACGACATAAAAACCGACTCAACATGAGATGCAAAAAGTTTACATTGCACACCACAAGACCAAATTTATTTTAGTAGGGAAGTTATATGAGTATATATAGTACTCTCTCTAGGTAGAAGCCTTCTCTTATTTACTCACAAACCTCTCTCACTTTGACATTGTTGTTCTTGTCCCCTTCCTCCTCCTTCACCTCTCTCCCTCTGCTGCTGGCCATCGATGCTCCTCCGGTCCGGCCACAAAGTAGGACTCATCTTGCTTCTGGAATATCTCTTCTACCTCCCTTCCAGCCATGTTGAACGACAACTCTTTTGCTTCCTTGTCTATGTTTCTCCATATGTTTTGTTTACCTAGTATTTCAAAACGTAAATTTTACACTATCAAGTCACTTAAAAAATAACAACGTAACTATTAAATCGCCTAAAAATATTGAAAATATCTAACTAGAAATGGAATGTGTCACACTCATGTTACTAAAAGCATGTTAAGTTGTTATAGTAAATATCGGAACACTCTTAATATTGTAAACTATACACACGAATCGAATATGTTAAATTAGGTATTAGACCTAACTCACACCCCAAAAGCTAGCTTAAAGGAAAGAGAATTGTTCAAACCTCATAAAGAGTCCACCCATCTCATTAACTACCGATGTGAGACTTTTTCTCATTCTTTAACAGTGTTTCACCAACAAGGTTAAAATTCAGATAACGTCCAACCAATTGAGCTACTAAGATTTCCTCTGGAACAGATTCCACTTGTACTATTGAAAATTACACTTACAAATCGAAGAAGCTAAGATGGAATACCTGCAAGGAAGTTCTTTTTGTTGTTCTGAGCATTGATTCCAAAACAAACAAGCCTCAAATTCGAGCCTCCGGTTGCTATAAAGGTAATAGGATGGCTCGCAGGGATTACCAAACCATCACCAACCTTTAGATTACCGCGGACTTTTTGGTAATGCACATCTCCTTCTTGTTCCTGTTCTTGTTCTTGTGTTCGCTCTCTTCTTTTTCCACGAGGTCCTTGGCCTCGACCCTGTCTACCAAGATGAGGACATGCCATTTCAAACCGAGCATTTCCTTCAACAACCATAACCAACCTTATAGACCTTGAATTGTAGTATGGTAGTACCATTCCACCCTGGAATAATATTTCATCGAGTTTAACTTTAACTTATATACAACGACAATATAAATTTCTTAACAAATACCCTTACTTGGTCTATGTTCATGAGACCAACAGCAGCATCCAAGTCTCTCAACTGCTCAAATCCTTCTGGAGTTACTTCAAAGAACTGTCCAAATTTGTTTTCGAACAATGGACGTTCCTTCAGCAAATTGAAAGGTCCTATTGCTCTACCTTTACTTTGCTCAGTGGAGCGCGAAGGGTGTTTGCTTATACCTCTAATTTGCTCTTCACTAGCTTTGATTACTATCCCCTGCTTTTGTAGTTCGAATAGCCTCTCTAACCTGTCTCTTTGTATCTAATCAAAATGTGAAATTAGGTCTTAGGTCTGACTCACATCTCAAAAGCTAGCTCAAAGGGAGGAGGATTGTCCAAGCCTTATAAGAAATCCACCCATCTAATTAACTACCGATGTGAGATTTTTTGTCATTCTTTAACACAAAATAATAAAAAACAGAGTATTGTAACTAAATATGAAAAAAAGACCAAATGTTAAGCAGGGCTCACATTAAAAGCACTCTCCACGATATCACTGCTGAATGCTCTGTAGAAAGATTCAGGATTTTCAGCTCCGGCACTAAAGTATTCCTGAATTCAAAGATAGACATTTTTTGTTAGGTTACAAAGGAGCGTCATGCAGAAGCTTACTATTTGTAAATCATATGGTTGATAAATTAGATAACAAAAACTTATATTAAAAATTAAAATATTTATTATATCAAAATTAATATAAAGAAAAACATTGAAAAGGATCACAAACAACTTCTTTTACTATCGTGATTACCTACTTTTGTAAGTTGATTTTTGCGGAAATTAAACATAGTAGTACTATATTTACATGTAATTTGCCAGGAGCATTGATGGACTTGGCCAGCCCATAAACAAAGAACTTTTCTTCTTTATCTCTATTGATCAAGTAGATAATTGAACCAGCGGGCACCCTGAATACATCTCCCTTCTCTAAGTTAAATGAGTTCTTGTCATCTTGATCCGCGATACTAATTATGCCTTGTCCTGTGAAAAGTTGAAATTTATTTTAATTAATGTACCATTTAAAATTGTAACTTTAGTTACGATGATTAAATTAAATTAAATTAAATTACCTCTAACAACAATAAGTATGATTTCACCATCACAGTGATGAGGACTTAGGAAAGTGTGAGGCTCCAATTCAAGGACAGCAACACGGATTTTTTCTATTCCTCGTAGAAGTTGTGATCTTTGAGTGAATTTCTCGAGTATGCGTAAATCACCATGACTAGCTTTGAATGGAGACTTGAACCTTTGAGACTCGAATAAGTAGGGATTATTCGATTCTTCTTGTTCTCCTTGTTGTGGTTGTCTCTCACAATGTTGTTGGCACTCTCGGAATTTTTCCTCAGGGTGTTGACCCTGAGGATTCTGGTCATCGCATTGAGATGCGATGACCAAAGAGAGGATCAAGAAGAAGATAAATAAATGTTTTGGTTTAGCGAAAATTGGCATAGTGAGTGAAAAAGTAGTAGTGATAAGAAGTTTAGAAGATAAAGAGAAGTTTATAGTGAAGGAAAATGTGCAATGCATGCATGCAAATTGAGGTTTATGGATGGAATTTCAAGTTAATCCATAGTTGTTACAATCTCTTATAGTCTCTGCCTGTCTTTTTGGGTGAGCACTTTCAGAATATTTTATACGTATTTGGTAAATTTCCTATTGTGTATCAGCTTACAAATCACTTAAGATAGGTAAACTGAGATCGACCTAAAAGATATTCATATTTTTTCGATAAATTAAGGCATGACATAGCTTTACTAATCGAAAGGTATACGAAAACTATTAATAGTTTTAGATATTCAAAAACTATATAAAAGTATTATAAATTATATTTTTTACATATCGATATGATTAAAAAGTTCATTATCAAATATTAATCAAAGTTTTTTATGATTTAATTGTAAAAGAAAAAATTATGACAATTAAAAATGGACGAAATAATATTAATTAATGAGGCAAAAGACCAATTTGTTTTCATAAATCCATGAGACAAAAATTCACATAAATGTTATGCCTTTGCTAAATACAAAGTGGACACGTGATTAAGAAAACACTTGGCAACGAAGACGCATGCAAAAACGACGAAGATTTGCCTCTGCGTTATTGTTTAATTAATTAATTAACCATAACCCTCAGTACTTTTTTTTAATTCTTTTCTCACGAAGAATCATGATTTGAGGATCGTTAGTGTATATTCCTCAATCAAGAAAATGTTTATAAGTAATTACATATTAAAATAAGTAGAAATATACGTTATAGATTTAAACAATGTTGAGTAACCATATACATTTTTATAAATAAAAAATAATCGATTGAAGTAACCTAATCTGCTTATATCTAAAATTGTTCTCGGTTCATATACGTCTTTTGATGAGATACAATTTTGTACTAATCGAAATCCTCAAGGATACAATGTTAACTCAATAAACATTACCCGATATATAATTCCAATCACAAATAAGTAATGAGGAGAAAAAGAAACTTTTGTGCCTAAATATAAATTCTGCTTACATTATTAATAAGGCTAAAAGTTAAATAGATGTAAGCTAAAATATAAATTCTGCTTACATTATTAAATAGGCTAAAAGTTAAATAGATATAAGCTAAAATATAAATTCTGCTTACATTATTAATAAGGCTAAAAGTTAAATAGATGTAAGCTAAAATATGGGCCGGTACTCTTGTCATGGCTTCCCTTTCAAATAGAGAAATGAGTTGGGCCAAAGTTGGGCTGATTATATATTGGGCCTCTACTAACTAATACCTAAAAAAACCTAGGCCCAATTATGTTCAAAACAAGGCATTTTACGGGTCAAGCCCATTGAACGGTTCGACCCGTAACTCCTCTGGTAAAATTTCAGAGATGAGGTGCATAAATATTTGTTTTTTGGATCGCGATTTACTTTACGTAGGTAATTGAAGATGAAATTTCTATCGAACTTCGGACTTTTTTGCCAAAAGTATGACTTTGTTGAAGGCTAAATACGGGATATTTTTATCTAAGTTTGTTATGATTTGTCAAAGCCAACTTCAAACCTTATTTTAAGTATTTAAATTTAGATATAAATACCCAAACAAACGATATCGTTATAAAAACATTTAGCCATAACTTAAATAATTCGTTTCACCAAATGGGTACAAAGCATGCATGTCACCGCCTTGTGCTAGTGAGAGTAAGTGTGCCACAGAGACAGAGATATAAGAAATGTCTCCCATATATCTCTTTCTTTTTTCCCTTCCATCACATCAATAAAAATCTTGTAGTAGTAATTGAGAGACCCCTAGCTAGTTGCAACCATACATCGCCATCACATCAACTTTATATATATATATATATATATATATACACACGAAAGTCTGAGGATTTTTTAAAAATGGTCTGTTTATCTCCACCAAGGAAGTACACTATATCCTCATCAGACCCCACTTTGTAGAATTTCACTGGATATGATGTTGTTGTGTATTATAGGAATAATACATAAACATATTATTTAACTTGGTCTCTATTAGTATTTAGGCATAACACGATCTTTAACTTGGCGTCAATTGGCAACTATGACCCTTAACTTTGGGTCTGCACAAGTAAGCACTTAAACTTGTATAAAATTGAATAAATAGATACATTCATCCTACATATGAGCCAATAGGACAATTTTATTTTCTACGTGGCGTCCTACATCTATTATATCATGTAGGACATGTGTGTCTAATTTATCAATTTTATACAAGTTTAAGTGTCTAGTTGTACAGACTCAAAGTTTGAGGTTATAGTTGTCTGTTGAAGCCAAGTTAAGGGTCATGTTTATGTGTTATGCCTAGTATTGATGCCCTTAAACTATGAGTGTATACAAATAAACACTTACACTTGTATAAGGTTAAACAAGTAGATACACGCGTCCTACGTGATACTATACATACAAAGTGCCACATGAGACACAAATTGAAAATAGAACGCCACATATCAACTTTATACAAGTTAATGTCTACTTTGCACACCTAAAATGAAAGATATAGATTCGTAATGAGACCAAGTTAAATGACATATTTATATAATATTTATTAGGTATATACACAACATATACAACCGAATATATATATATATATATATATATATATATATATAGTCATATTGATAAACTAAATGATTTAAGGGCATCTACATTATGTTTATTCTTTTGATTTTTTCATTAAAATCTCTGGTCCATCATTTAGATATATATCTATGAATATATAGGGAACACAATTTGAAGGATGGCATGGAGTTTGTTTTTTGTAATATATGGCAAGGTTATGGTCCCAGAGACAAAGCAAATTGAGTGTTGACTGTACAAATGCCATTAGAATTTGAAGCACTGTCCCATTCATTAAAAGTATGAATACCAAACCTTAGTGGATCTCTCAGAACTCATGAAAGAAAAAAAGAAGTTAATCTTTATAATTGTTGGAAATATCTATCTATCAAGTATTTTATTTTATTTTTGCATGCATAGATTGCCTTTATTTTGGAGTGGTGATTATTTAATTAATAATGAAAATTTGTGGGCTAGAATATCTTTAACTATGAAGTAATTTTGTTAACACAAAAGTTTTAGAAAACTTTTGCCTAATCCAACAAAAGTTATGTAGATAAATCTCTATCAACATAAGTTTAGCTGAAATTGAACTTATATTTCTATCAGCATAAGTTTCATATGAACTAGTTATGTGTTATAAAGCATACACATAAGTTTTGTAAGAACTAAATTATGCCTTCTAAGATGTAACTTATTGGTTATGAATTGAACATTATAATTCTAATGACATGGATTTAAGTGACATAACTTGTTTTACCTTGACATAATTTGTGTTATATTATGAAAGGGAAAAATAAACTTTTGTCTTGTAATTATTTTCCGATGTCTAGGGTATCTTCGTCCACATTCTTAAAGCGCTTGAAGAAAAAATTAAAAATCATAAATTTGAGGGACAAATATTAAAAATCACTCCAAAACTAATATATTTATGTGCCAAAATGACCTATATATTATATGGTTCCAGTGTATATAAATACACCATTATGATATAGGAAAATAGAGGTTTTATTTATCACTATAATATGATGCTAGGGCCTAGAATCACTCTAATTTTCTATGTATATTCACAAGTTCATTTTCGCTACGAAAATTTATAAATTCTTTAAATTAGTATTTACGATTTGAATACTAATGACAATTTATTAAAAACATATACTCACTAGTAGTATTAGTTTTCTGAGTTTTATGTCGAGCACACTTTGCTGCAAATTTACAAAACTGAAATTGACATGTCTTGAAAAAGAAAAAGAGTCTAAATCTAAATCATGACTTATCCCATTAACTTGTCTTTTTTTTTCTTTTTTTTAAATAACTTTTTCATGTTACCCCTTAGATTTTCTTTTTTAACATGTCAATTTCTAAACCCATTAAAAAAAATATATAATAATATATAGAGACAAAGACATAATCAAGAAAATAAACCTTTTTGTCTATATATATTCCCTTGTCTGTAAAGAGTCTGCAAGATGTTTGTTAAGTGCTTTGAGGTTCAATGCAATTTTCTGCCTTATTTATAAAAGCTATATGAGTTGTTTTTTGCCCATTTTTTCAATACTTGGTGGAGTATTGTCTGATCAATCAAATTTGTACATTATAAAAGTTTAGGAAATTAAAATATGAAATTCCATAAATAAATAAATAATACTCCTAAAGTGAATTCCCGACGGATGTTTATAACGACCTTAGCTCATCAATGATATTGTTCATTTTGGGTCTAGGTTTATACAACTTTAAAAAATGTATACTGCATGCATACCTATATACCCAAGATCTCTCGTGCTAGTGTCAATGGCGTAACAGAAAAGTTCATATGAAATATTTCCGATGAACCAACTTGATTCCCGATGGATTGGATATTTTCGTTGGACGTATTATTGCAACAACAATAACACATTCGGTATGATTTCATGGGTGGAACTAAAAAAGATAAATATGCGCAGATTCTGCCCCTATATCTTTATGGGATAGAGATAGATTTTTGATAGATCTTCAATTCCGATGAACCAACTTGATTCCCGATGGATTGGATATTTTTGTTGGACATATTATTGCAACAACAATAACACATTCGGTATGATTTCATGGGTGGAACTAAAAAAGATAAATATGCGCAGATTCTGCCCCTATATCTTTATATGGGATAGAGATAGATTTTTGATAGATCTTCGATTCCTTTGACTTACTATTAACAGGCCATAATGGAAATGTCACAAATAGGAGCAGTAAACTAGGTTAACTAACTAAATTGTTCTGTTCCTAGTCATAACAAACCAAATTTGTTCAGACTCAACTTTTGTAAATTCTAAATCCAGTAAAACTAAAGCAAAGGTATGTCACATCTTTAGGGTTCTCACAGTCAATAACAAGTCATATCAACTCTTTAGCACCATTAAAGAAGTCATATAATGGGTGCAGTTACTTTTTTCCTTTATATTATTCCCCCCAATATTATTCAATTTCTGCATGGTTTATTGAAACTAATAATCTCATTAAATAAAAGCAATAATTTGAAAATAAAAGTAGTGTGTGTGTTTAACTATAGTTTGTCTTTAAAAGATTTTCGAAACAGCCCGAATCATCGGTTAAGCCCCTAAATGACCACTCAGAGGTGCAGAGACGAACAAGTTCAACCAATTTTTGAAAGAAGTTTCACTTTCACTCTCAATCTCAAAAATCTACGATCAAACGAAACTTTAGATTTTTATTATTTTGTAGCACTAGAGACAATAAAAGAGAAGAATGTGAAGTGTATCTATCCAAGAATAAAGTGATTCTGAATTAAATATGACTTTACCTGTTATCTCTGTAAACTTGTCTAACTTACTTTATCTTTAACCTTACAGAAATAAAGGGAAAAAAAATAGACAAAGCCAATACAATGAGTTAACCAAGAAAAAAATAACTAATACTTTTCAGGTAAATCATTGGCAAAAAACAGTAAGGTAAGAGAGGTTTTCAATAAATAAATATTTTTTTACTTACTAGTAGTATCATGTTTGTAATTGAGTATACATCAGATGATCAGAATCATTAAAAACAAAAAGTAAGAAAACTCAAAAAAAACATGATTATTTTTCACTCATGCTCCTCTTGTCATTGAATCTCTCCTATTCCTAAGTCCTAACTACTTAAAATAAAAGAATCTTGGAAACAAAAATCATTGTCATCTCCCCACTTGGCATTACTCTTTTGGTCTTTACTTCATCCTGCAAATACAACGATAACATATTCAATATAATCCCTAGGTCTGAGGAAAGTAGAGCGTAAACAAACCGTACCCCTACCTTCGTGAAGATAGAGAGGTTGAACATGTTACGTGTGTATCAAATCAAAGTAGTTATGAAAAAGGAACTACGACATAAGTATAGCTAAGGTTTGTCAAGACATGTAAAACTGAGGTGAAGTAACATTACCTTACAGAAAAAGGATGATAACTGTGCCAAAAGATAGACGTTGCCACGGGGAGTTTGGTAATTAACAAGTCGAGTTATGCTTCTCCTAAGTGTTACTGAAATGTATATGTAGTCCATGTCGATTCAAGTTAAAGTTAGTCATCAAAATTTTGAATATACACCTGGTCAAGGAAAGAGGATGAAGATTTTTTAGAAAAGTGAAGGTGGTGAAACCTGCAGAATCAAGAAAAGAGATAAAGAGGAGGAGGAGTAACCTTTTTCAGTTAGTGGGATAAGAACGGT
Organism: Solanum habrochaites; assembly: GCA_027704765.1. Classification (NCBI taxonomy): domain Eukaryota; kingdom Viridiplantae; phylum Streptophyta; class Magnoliopsida; order Solanales; family Solanaceae; genus Solanum; species Solanum habrochaites. Next base: position 73,133,714 of record JAKWJA010002497.1, read on the forward strand.
CCCAAGCGTTCTTCAGGTTTGAGTTTCGTCAAAGTGGTTCCCGCCTGAATCTGGGGACCAAAGGAGAAACAAGATAAGGACCACTCAGTAGTAGGTTCAGACGAAAAATCAGAGGTGAAAACAATTCCAGGGAAAGACCAAGGGACAATGTTTTAAGGCCACTGAAGTAATACTGAGTGCTAAAAACAAGAAATGAATCTGTTATTAGAGAAGAATCCTATGAAGAATCTGCATATTTTAGAACAAACAAACATTTCATGCCTGGTGATGATAAGTGTATGGTTCAACTTTCTTCACAAAGTGATAAAAGATTCATCTAAGAAGTTCGGGAAAAAGAATTGAGCTTTTGTTTCTTCTAAGCCGCGTCATGCATCAAATGTAATCAATAGGAGAAAAAGTTGTGTTCACCAAATCAATGATAAGCAGTCAAGATATAGGGAGCATACCGAAAGCTGAGGTTTGGTATCCTCCATTCTCCTTCAAAAGAAGCAGAGTTCTGTATAGCCATGAGAATATGGCAACAGCTCCTCCACCTCGATTCTCGAACTTGAACAACTCATACTTTTCCTCAATCTACTTGGGACCGACTCCACTTCAGCCCAAAATACACTGGAAACGGGTCTATGATCTGAAAATCTAGACTCCCCACGAACATAAGATAATTGCTGAAGACCACCTCCGTGCCACAATATCCGATCACACCTTCAAATATGAAAGGGAAAAGATCAGTTCTAGTCTAGATAACTAAATTAAACATTTTATCGATAAGGAATGCATTATCATTTAATTTGTTTATTTTATCTTAAGACTTCTTGATATGAGCTATTTTGAGATTTCAAGAATGATGTTTGACATTTTAAAGGAAAAGCATGTACCATGCAGGTGTTCGTCGTTTCTCTTTCGGGTGCATGTCATCCCCTGCATACCTATCTGAATTCCTCGAATATTTATATGTCGGTGGGAAATATATCTTTCCTTCTTTCCATCCGACAAAAACCCGACCTTGTCTCTGTTCTATGCGTAGCTGTCAACGGAACTCAAACAAAATCAGTCCAACATTGTTGTATAATGAGTTCCAAACTGATTTTAACAAAGAGAATGGATAAAAATTCTACTTAGATTGTGAAAATACCTGGTCCTTTTCCAACAAAGCTCTCCAATTTTGCATCTCAACAAGTGCTTTGGCAGAACGGTACGAGAGTGCAATTCGATAATTCAGATCCCCAAGCCAAATAACTCGGCTAAAAAAAATAAGGATAATTGTTAGAGAACGTAAATATGTTCATATGTCAGATGAAATGAAGCGGACCATCAAAATTGATCATATCATTCAAACCCACAGTAAAACAAGAGAATTGGTTACTTATAGTTTTACAGAACTAATTGTATTAAACTTTCTTCATTCCATTTTCCCACTTTCATGAGCTTGTGTTCAAAATCAGCTATGTTACTTGGGCTCTCCAAAAACACCTCAGGAGGCATCTTGGATCCTCAAAATGTAGTACATTTAGGAGGATCCAACACGAGTGCGGAAGCATTTTTGGAGAGTCTAGCAATGAAGGATCTACAAAGTAAAAAGTGGTCTTACTCGTGTTCAAGGATATTTTCGGGGGACTTCTCTTCATCCGCACCACTTACTCGCGGAAACCTTGTTTTCTTTATGATCTCCATAAAATCTGCATTTCTGCGTAACTCGTCACCTTCTTTCTGACCAGAGGTTAGGTGAGTGCAGACAAAGCAAAAGCTTGTCTGATGCAACATCATACTTACTGAAATAGAACCCTGCAAATCCAAGTAATAGAATAACATGTTACGTATGCTTTTCGATATCATTAACAATAAGTAGAAATACTTAATTTAGCCAAAAATGACTAATATTTCCCATTTAAAATTACCTTATTTCCAAGATAACCCATCAACCCTCTGCCAACACATGATACTTTCATATTACGGACATGTTCCCTCAATTCACTTCGTACCCATACAGTAAGAAAAATGCCAACCATCTGTTTACTGGCTACCAAACAGTATCTTGAGTTTCTAGGCATTCTATTACCGTCTTCTGCACCAGTCACAGGTGAAAACAAAACAGTACTTGGTGAATCTCCAGGACCATAATCATCATCTGAAGAACCCCATCTGGAGAAATCACTTGGCCGCTGTCCCCAAGAATAGTCACTTGGCCTATGAGCAGATGAATAATCACTTGGCCTGTGACCGGAGGAATAGTCACTTGGTCTGTGACCAGACGAATAGTCGCTCGGCCTGTGACTAGACGAATAATCACTTGGCCGGTAACCAGAAGAATAGTCACTTGGCCTGGGACCGTAGTCACTAGGTCTGTGGCCCCATCTTATGTTAGGATCAAAGTCACTCTGTCTATGTCCAGAAATAACTCTATCACACACGCTGTATCGTCTATCAAGGCGAGGTTGCGAGATGGATGGATCATTTTCCATTCTCCAACATTGGGGAGTCTGGAATGACCGACGAGGAAATAAGGATGCCTTGCGTCTACCTGACCCCTCGAAATCAGCATTCCATTCAGCAATTGGATCTGGGACAGGAGAAGGAGTATAACAGCCACTACTGCCTCCACTACTACCAGGACCATTATTAAGTGTCTTTCGTATCAAAGATAACCATTTTTTTGCAGGTCCATTGTCTTCAGCTCCAAGGATGTTACCAGCATTTAGAGGAACTATTTCTTGAAATCTGATTGTAAAAATCAAATTTTGTATCAGTCAGCTACTATAAAGGACAAAAATTGTAAGGATACATAATGACAGATATTGAAACTCATACCCAAGTACATAGATATCTGCAGGTGGTGCTGAATGAAGCCAATCATCTAGACTCAAATTACTTGATGGTGATTTTCCACCCACGTTCCACGTAGCAACGAAAACGCTGTGCCAAGAACAAAACACAATCATGCTTCTACCCCAAAAAAAGGAACAGCATAGAAGGACATAGATTTATGAAGAGTACAAACCTGTAGTTGTGTACATTTATAATTTGAGGGTGATCAAGATCAGCTCTTCCTCGTCGGGGACGTTCCATACTCCGTGAAGAATTTGATTTTTCTACTTATTTGAGAAGGCAAGGTGATATGAATTAGCTTAACAATCAGTGAAGAACAAACTTACATATATACTAAAAACTGGGAAATGTATTCATACATTCAATAGTACCCTGTCACTAACCTGTTTTAGTTTTCTTAATCGTGCAATGCTCCCTCTCCGAGATGCTCGTTCTCCACTCATCGCCACCTAAAAAGATGAGGACATTCATTTATGCTTCAATTCACAGTTGAAGGGTAGGTAAAGTTGGTAAAAATCAACCAAACTTCATCAATATTACTAGCAGAAATAGAAAAGATTAGCTTTAACTTTAGCTTGATGACATTTTGAGAACCTAATTAGAGAATGTAGCCATCAAATTCAGTAATAGATAGAGAAAACAAGACTTATTCTACTGATCCAAGAATTCAAAAATTCAGGCATTTCCTTAAATTATAAAATTTCAGTGTCATCTAGAAATTTTACTAGTACCCTTGTAATTCTTAATATTATGCAAAAACATTCACCAGTCAGCAGAGACATCAAACACAAAATATGAGATCTCCCATCTTCCCATCCACCTCCAAAATGAAACAACAAACAGAAAAAAGAGAAAACAATAAAAGATTCACCTCCAACTGCTCATACAACAACAACATAACCACTGAAATCCCATAAGTGAGATCCCAAGACGGTAAAATAAACGCAAACCTTACCACTGCCTCGCACAGATAATTCAAGTGCTCATAATTTCAAGAAAACCCCAACTCACCAAAACAAAGTTTCTCTTTTTTTTTCAAGCTCAAAACCAGAGGACATTAGATACCTACCTCCATAAACAACTTCATCAGACTGGAATTCTTCAGTTTTTCCCTTAATATTGAACCATTTTCTGACAAGTTTCTTTGACCAGGAGAGCTTCAGCAATCAAAACAAAATGTCAGCAAAATAAACACTTGTAGAAATGCAAAAAATAGAAATTCCTTTAAAAAAATAAAAAAAATTACAATTTCCAAGAAATGAGAACAAAAAGGAAATAAGCTTAAGACAACTCATGTATTCACCTTGCTCTTTTTGGAATTTTCATCTCTCATTTTTTCACTATTCCTTCATGCACCCTTCTTTAGTTTCAACTTACAATACACAAAATCATACAAATAAAGAATCAAGAATCAATAAAGCTCAAAACTTTATCAAGAATCACTCTTCTTTCTTCTTTCTTCTTTGAAATATAAGCCAAAAATCCAACACCCCAAATAGACCAAATTGCAAATGAGGCACTAAGAGAAGTCCAATCTTGGGTATCTCTTAAAAAGCATAAAGATCGTTCCTTTCTTGTTCAAAATCACTCTTGTGATATATGGGTATTATTATTTTTAACCCAAAGATTTTAACACTATATAGAAGAAAGAAAAAGGGGGAACTTGAAACAAGAGACAACTACACTACTTTAAGTTAAGCACAAGACAATGTAGGCCAAAAATAGATAAGAAAAATTAAAGAAAGAAAAAGAATGAGAGAGAGAAAGCTAAAGGGGGTCCTTCTCTTCTTTCTTAGTAACCAGCAAAGTAAAGAATTTGAACAGAATAAAGTGCACATAAACAAGAGAAGACTGATTTCTTGCTTTATAAATTTCTTGTTTTTTTTTTTTTTTGAACCTCAAAACCCAATGTTATATGTCGTTTTGATGTGATTTTGTGGATAAAACGACTTGGTCAATTGCACTAAAGATGTGCTCTAATTGGTCAGCAAAAGGTGGAAGGGTGCAAGATTTGGTTAGACTAAAACTACCCCTTCTTTAGAAACAAAATTTCTTTGGTCTTACAAAATTAAAGTTTTATAAAAATAAAGGCAAAAAATAAAGATAAAGGCACAATGTGATGTTGTTGTTGCAGCAGTAATTGTATACTATACATTTTTTCCATCCCGACCGTCGTAGTTTATATTAAAGCTCCGATTAAATTTAAATCGCATATTATAGAGTCCATTCTAGGGTTCAAACCTAAAACTTCTGGTTAAGAATGTAACAAGTTCATCACTGCACCACAACTCATATTGATACTTATCACATATATAATCCTAGTGTTTGAATCAGCAAGTACAGAACATAATGTATCACATGCATTATTCGAGTTTCCTCTGGTTCTTTTTTAAATAATCGTGATACTCTTGCTAGTTTGCAAATATATTAACAGAACAATTAAACAAATAAGAAGAAATCACCTAACGTTTTTTATTTTTGCTAGAAATTTTACCTCAATATGTTGTACACTTGGCTACTTTTTTATCTATTTATATATTTGTTTCCATTAAATGTGTTTGCTTTTTGTTTTTTGTTTTCTTCTTTTTCTTGGGTTTTGTTCTTATTATATGGAAGGAATGTTTTAGGGAAGGAGGAGTTGTCAATTGTTTGTGAATAAAGGAATGCTTGTCTTACAGGCTTTCTGGGATTTAGTTCTCTTTTTCTTTCTTTTGTTTATAAAAAAACATTACATTAGGATAACATCATTTTTGTTAACTTTTTTGAGGAGTATAATGAAGTGTGTGAATCAATGCACATAGTAAATAACAAATTAACAAATCAATTGTTGCTAAATAATTACAACAAAAATGCATAGAGGATTTGGAGTGCAAGAATATTTTGTGAATCAAATTCATCTACCTTTTCTGTCCACATTGCAGCCTAAGTAAAGAATTTATTTTAGATCATTAATGTCTAATGACTCTTTTTTGGTTACAAGCACTAATTTATAATTTTAGTTAGTAAATATGCAGAACATATCAATCATCAATTTGCTTAATAATTCTATGTGTATCATATAAATGTGACTTGGGGAAAATTATCCATTTTAATTTCTTTTTATTACTTTCATATCTTTTAAGTTTAGTGTGTGATAAGATTTTGGATCAAATTTTAAAGATTTATCTTTAAATAATTATTTAACCATAAAAATCTGAGCAGATCATAAAAATATGATCATCAAATCCCCAAAAATAAGCTAATATAAGTTTTTGAAGTTTGAATTTTTCCAAATAAAATGCATGTCCAAATACAATTAAATTTCAAAAATCACAACTTTAAATACTCAAGCTTCAACTTTAAAAATTACGATCAAACAATAACTAATCTATTTTATAAAACACTAATTTTAAGAAAATAATTTCTGAAAAAGATGATTTTCATTTAATTAATAGACTGATTCTTAATATAATTTTTTGGAGGAAAAATTCTAATTATTATTCTCGTACTTTCCTTGTAATCTTGATACATTTACACTTTTGCCCTTATTTTAGGTAAATTTTTAATTTCTATCTCTCAAAGGCAAATAACTTATTCATGAGATATAAACTTATTTTTTTCATTATAATATTGCACAAATTATGCCCTCCTACTCTTTAAGAACTATACTTCAAATAGACATTAGTTAAATTTCTTGGTGTAAAAATTAAAAATCCATTTATTTGAAGGAAAAAAACATGCAATTACTTTCACATTAATAAGTGAAGTGAACATTAGGATTCCTTTGACCAAATTTGATCCTAATTTATTAGATTCAGTCTTTAGAAAAAGATGAATTGAAATTATAAATATTCAAATTTCTTTATTTAAACTAAGTGTATCGATCAATATTTAATGAATTTTATTTTTTCTAAAAATAAAAATTAAGTTTGAGGCTCAAAATAAGCATGGTGCCTTAATTTAGAATGTTGTGGTCCTATTTTATTTTATTTTTATAAGCCGCCAAGTAATAAAAATTTTGACTGGTAAAAAATAATTATTATGGATTTATAGCTTCCTTTTTAGGAATATGACTGATCATATTAAAGGGGTTTTTCAAATTAATTTATTTAATTCTTTATTTATTTATTTTTCTTTTTTTTTAGGAAGAAGGGACCAGTTTCATAGTGGTACTATATATGTCTGCCTATACTATTGAAAGAAACAATAACAACATTTAAAATTATGTTTAGTTTCTTTTATTCTAAAGAGTGAATATCGAACGATATTGTTTGTAGTTCTCAAAATAATAATTATGTTTTTTTAAAAAAAAAATAATATTTCATGTTATATTTTTATGACATTTGGGTTATAGTAGTATTTTATAATTATTGGGATAAATAGTGTTATTGTAAAGATATTTGATTGTATTATTTAACTAGTAGTTTAATTGAATTCAAATGCTCGCTCTTATATATCAATATTTTGTGTAAAGTTTTGACTTTTGTTATTTCGTCTATATATTTACATTGTTTAAATTTTCTTGCGAGTTCTTTTGTATATGTAGTAAGTAGCTTGCCTTTATTTATAGCTTTCTTCCCTAAACTAACCTCCTCTACCACATTAATTTCTATATGCTACTATGAAAAGTCAATTTGTTCGATTCATAATCTTCTTGCACTAAAAAAAGGTAAAAATGTTCTTTTTACTATAAATATGTAAAATTTGTTGAACTCCATATAATAGTTATGTTCAATCGAAACTCAGTGAAACACACATACTTATCAATATAAAGATTATGTTCGGTCGAAGCTCAGCAAAACACACTTACTTGTCAAATCACCACAACAAGCAATCCAAACTTAATGATAGTTATCATATTTTTTAGGAAAAAATTTATCTGCATCGAGGTTTATACCAAACTAATTCAATTTTCACTATTATATGATTAAATGAAGTAAGACTGTAGAAAAATAAGAAGAAACAGTGAAGACCAAAAATGGGGGAAATTTTCTGAGTGATTTTTATTGAAGAAGGAACAACTATTTATGCTATTACAAAATGACAGAAAGGTAAAATAATCTAAGAGATAGCAAACTTCAAACAAAGTTTGCACACCTATACAAATTCTAGACGGAGCAGCTAAGAAGAGAATCTTATGCTATGTACAAAAGATGATAAAATATAATGGGATATGAGTGAATGGGCTTTTTTGATTGATAATGTTGATCTGAATGTTGGGTCATGAATATTGGATCGAATTTGACTTTAGAAACAGGTCCTGCAATCTGTTTCTCTTCATTCTTCAAATGAGACTTGACTTTAGGAACAGGTTCTGCGACCTGTTTCTCTTCATTCTTCATATGAGATTTGAATTTAGGGATTAAGACATGGGCCTGATTTTCATAACTGCGGCCTGACCTGATTTTCATAACTGCGGCCTGATCTGATTTTCATCATCATTCCAATACCCCTTTTGCAGTGATTAAGAGTTGGGTCTGATTTTCATAATTGTGGCCTGACCTGATTTTCATCATCATTCCAATAAAAAATATGTTAATTAATTAAAGTGAAGTAAAATAAATTATAAATTTAAACATATGACATGCATATATTGAACTGGTGTAAATACTCGATGTGAATAAGTTTTAACTGATTTTGTCATTATTATAAGAGCGAAAAAGTGATAAGTTTGTGAATTTTTATTTGTTACTATATAGTCCGCTCCCTCCTCCGGGCACATATGAATCGGCTTAGCCGTTTTGAGCTAATAAATAATTAATCAACAATTGAATTGAACTTTTGAATAATTATGGTTGACTTAATCATAATTCATGTATAATCATACTTGTAATAGTGAAAAAGAGGGACTAATTAATCCTTGATGTGTTTCATGATTAATGGGCCTAAGTAATTAATCAATAATAAGCACAAAATCATATACTAAAGTTTAAGCAATTAGTTAAATTCAACTGACGGCGGAAGTGGTTCTATTAGGACCCATAAATATATTAAATATATTATAAGTCTTGTCACAGACAAATGAAAAGGATACTATTTATTATACGTAGATTATTACTAAATAAATTATACTCCCTCGTCATTTTATTATTTTGAGATATCTAATAATACTTATTTATTTTATGACATTAATAAATAATTGTATATGTAATTTCTAAATTATCCTTATCAGTAATTTATAATTATTTTCGTATTACATTTTTAAAAACTATGTAATATTCAACATAATTATAAAAATTTAATCGTTTTATTACTTTCCTCCAGAAATATGTTGTAAGACATTGAAATTCTGTGGGATTCTACTAGACGTGTTCAATTCGAATTGAAACTCTAGAAGGTGTGTTCAGTTTCAATCAAATTTCTTGGAGACTACTCAATCCTAAACCCTAGTTCATGTCGATATTAATCGCACTAAATTCTCGTAAAAGACATATGGATATATTTTATAAAAGTCATAAATATTCATATAGAGGTCAAATCTAAATCATCATAATTCAATAAATACATCACTAAAGCCCTCGAATTATGGATAAATCTTCTGAGAGGAGAATTAAAGGAGAAACAGAATTATACCTATACTATTAATAATAAAATATTTATATTTTCTTTAATTTTATTTATATAATTGATTTATATTTTACATATTTAAAATATATTATAAATAATATGTAAGTCAATAATAAACCAGTATTATTCTACGGAAGGAATATAAACTTACATAAAATTGGAGTAGCTAGCCAAGTGTAGCTTCCACTACTATGAAATCCTTTGGGTCCTCAAATTTTGTGAATCATTAATGCTTGGAAAAAGAAAAGTCCTTTTTTGTTCTTTCATTTCTCAAAATTTGTGTTCAGTGGATATCTTAGTTGTCAATTTTTTTTAAATCAAAAGCCAAAATTATACATTACAGCCAAAAAAAAAAATTGTCTGCCAAAATTTTGTCACTGATCTTTCATTAAATTATGCATAACTTAATTAAACGTTATAATAATATAACTTAGTAATAATTTGTCACTAAAAAAATATTTAATGACAATTTTTTCGATTTAATTGTAGAACTGTTTGTCGTTAATTCTCCTTCTTTTATAGTAGTGATAGTTCAAAAAATTCTATTTGATATTTAGCGCCTAGCGCTTAAAAATGATGTTTGGATGAGTAGCATTTTTGATATTCCAGTTATTAAAAGAATTTGATTTTTATTTTTATAATATTTGACTAAGCATATTTAATTTTTAATAAAATGTGTTTTTTTGGTTTCTTTACGCAGAAGGTATGGGAAAAAATTATTCTTTGATTTTTGTGATATTTTAACTAATCATATTTAATTTTTAATCGAATGTATTTTTTGGTCTCTTTACTATATTTTTGCGTACATTTTTAGAACTATGTATAAGCTACCATTCAATATAGATTCTACAGAATACAGACTAATAATACAAATTTTACCATAACACGTAAATAATATAAAAGTAAAATAATTAGCAACTGCAGTAAATTTATGAATGTTCACAAGCAACAGATGGAAATGCACACTTCTTGATTGAATATTAAAAGAATTAAAATCATAATTTATTAATGACTAAGACCAAATTAAAAGTAATTTATTATACATAGGTGGTTAAATTAGAATATATTCACACGCATGCGATTATCTAAAAATTATATTCCCACGCATATATGAATGCATTACATATATTCTATATTCTCTTTTAAATATATTCTTATCATTTTATCATAATCATTTTAACACAATTCCTTATCCAATTCAAAACATAGTCAGTCCTTCTTTAATTTCAGACTTAAAGAAGGCTGAGGTGATAATAAGAATCATTTTGGAACTCTAGCGTTTTAGAGAAGGATTTAAAAGCTCTTTTAACATGTTGCGGAGAAATTAAATTTATGCATTTTAAAAAATAATTATTTATTTTTAATATTACGAATCTTATCAGATTTTGATATATTCAAAATCCAAATACATTTATCCCAAGAAAATCAAAATTAAATGTAATTTGTTCTACATACATTGTATCTAAGTAGAATAGCATGTATCTGGTCTATATGGACAAATTTCGCTCGCTTTTCTTGTCTCACTTGTTATTTGAAGTTTTGACGATTTGACAAACCCTGACTTATGTACCGTATCGTAGGTTCTCAGCTCACATACATGTTTTTTTGTTGCTAAGCTGGAGAAAGTACAAACCTTGGTATCACACAGTCTCCAACGGCAGAGTCGTCAAAAACTTTAACCAATGGCATGGCTTTAAGGATGGTGACTTTCTATACAAGAACAACATCTCCATACACTCTTGCTAGTTTTTGCAACTTGAAAAAGAAAAATCAAGAACTCTTGCAAAGGCTGAGAAAATTAAGGAGAAGAAATATTTCAAACGATTCAAGCTGAAGTGAAGATAGCGTATGTGTGTTTAGAAGTATTTTCTTCCGATCTGATATTGTGAATTGATCCTAAAATTTGTAAAAGATTTAGTATGGTCTGATCTGAAAATTTTAAGTTAGTAAGTTAACAATATTTAGTTGGTCAACCTGTTGTTGCTTAGAAAATTCTAAATAATCAGTGTTTGATGGTGTAAGTGCGCAGTCTTTAAGATTTTCTAATAAAATCCTAAGTTGTCCTGAGGTGATGCTTAGTGGTAGAGTAACCTCTATTTAGTGCTCATCAAGCAATAGAATAATATTATTGCTTGATAGTGAGAATTAATAATTTTTCTCACATTTTGTTGTAACCGGTTTACTTGCTCTTGCAATAGTGAAACGATTTGAACATGATGTGTGACAAGCGTTGGTTTTACCCCTTGAGTAAGAGATTTACTAAACCACCGGTCCTTCTTAGTTTCACTAATTTACAGTTGTTATCTTTTTAGTGTATCAAGGGACCTAGTCCATTGACTTGTAGTGGACGCACAGATTCTAACATCCCTCCTCTCTCGCTCACCACTCTCATATGTACTCGTATCCCAAATACATACTGATATAAGTATACTTTTATAAAATTAAAAATGAAATTTTTTTTTTTGTCAATAAAATTTAATGCATAAAATTTGAAAAATTTTAAAGAAATAATCCAAACTTTCTGGAGATTAGAAATCCTACTAATAAAAGGATTTGAGAATTGAAATTTTTTAAATTTTTTGTAAATAAATATTTCAAAACTCAAATCGTATGGTCATAACTCAAACACCTACTACTATGTTGGAAATATTATTAACCTATGGTCAATTTATGTTTTTTTAAAACAGGTCACAACATGATAACATATATTTATAATTAATTAGACTTGCATGCCCTGGCATATTTATTAAGTGGAGTTTCAAATCAAGCTTATCTAATCAGCAAAAAATCAAGATTTTGTAGAAGTTTTATTGCGATGCAACTTTTTATTTTATTTATTATTTATTTATAGCTTCTATGTGTTGTCATGGAATCATTTCAAGACCTAAAAAGTGAATATATATATATATATATTTTTTTTTTTTTTTGGGCCTACCAAATACCAATATCTTTAATTTTGGTTTCTTATGATTTTTTGTTTGTTTCTTTAATTTTGGTTTCTTTTGATTTTTTGTTTGGATTTAAAAGTTGTTACTATGTTTCATTGAAAGGAAGATAATAAAGAGTTCTGTTTGGCTGCATTGAAGTGTGCTGCCAATTTTGGGTCTATACATTTACTTCGAAACCGTTTGTTGATACACAATTCATACTCTATCTTATTTTACTTTCTTCGTTCATTTTTATTTGTCACATTTCGCTTATTTAAAAGTCATTAATTTTGATCAAATTTTTACTGACATATTTTTTCAATAGATTAAGATGAGAGATTGCAACTTATAGTTTTCAAGCTTTTAAATATTAAATTATTATAATCTAATTTATCTCAAAAATTAGTTAAATTAACTCTCATAAAATAAAATGTGTCAGTAAAAATGAACGGAGCAAGTATTTTACCATCAAGTTCAATTTTGTAAGGTAAGCTGATTGAAGAAATTACATTTAATTCATAAAATTTTCTTGGATGAAATAACTACGATAAATTTCACTTTTAAAATCGTTGGTCTTCGTCACTTACCAAGAATTTGACCAGAATGACATTTTATCTATATTATTTTACCTTTTTAAATATTTTTACCATTTTAATTTTAATATCTATTAACTAAAAAATGAAAAAGAAAGATTAGTTTATTCTAAAATTAAAAAAATAATACAAATTTTTAAATTTTCTGATTAAATTTTCTGATCATCTAGCATTATCCTAATAACTATTCAAACAATTGTATATGCATATCGTGTTGCTTGATTAGCACTAAATAGCTAAATATAAATCTCCATAGTCTATATATTTATTAATTGCACAAAGCTGTCTGTTCCTTTAATTTTGTTGCTTTTTTCTTGAATGAGTATAGTTAAGGTTTTATGGATTAGTATAGTCTTTCAAGCTGATAAAGTGGCTTTTATTGATTACAAATAATTACAATTTGATATTGTAGAAATAATGTAGCTATTTTTAAAAAAATATTTTTTGTATTTTTAATAATATTGAGCTAGTGGAAGACTATGGGAATTATTTAAAGTTTAAACTATTAGATTTGTTGGCTTTCTTATTGAAAAGTAGAGGCATCTTTCATTTAAAAATTTGAGCAAAATTAGAATATATGTGATCGCACTAACAAGTCAATAATTTAAAGCAATTTTCAAAGTCAATATTCATTTTAAAAATTATATATATTGTCAGTAATTTAATCTCATATTCAATATTTGATATTTATATTAAATTCAATTTAATTAAAACTCACATTAGAAATCATACATTAGGATCATAAGGGGGTAAAATATTCCTTTCCAGAGTAATTTTATATCAGCAAGACTCGAACTCAAAACTTTTAATTAACAATAAAATAATACTTACCACTCCTTCACATTCCTTTCGACTTTCAGAGGCGTGCAGGTGGGGTAACTAATAGTCTATAAAGGATAAATACTGATTGAATCTGAAGAAAATTGTGCTATGGACATAAGAAAAAATAATCATATTCTATCTAGTGTGGGAGCCAGAATGATAATTAGACACTTCGATTAAATGTTTTAGAGGACATTTTGCACTAGGTTAGCTAGCTTTTTAAAATTATAAATTTTTGCTTTCAACTGAAAGGAATTTTTTTTATAATTAAATATATCTTCTACATACGGACAAATATATTTTTAACAAAATATTGTTATAATAAACAACACATATAATATAACAAAATGTATAAGATTAGTTCTACGAAAAAAACATGATTGTTATAATATAATGTATTTATAAAGTGAACAAATATTATTAAAAAATTTAATTATATAATTATGTCTCAAAATAAATGTCACTTTATTTTACGATTTTGAATTCATTACGAAAAATAGTAAACAAAGTATGTTTATTATATCATCCCAATTTATTGATAGTAGATGTTTCTTAAAAATTAGGCTCAATATTAAGGAAAAAAAGTAATTCTTATCTTATATAGATGACATAGAGTATGTAATTTTTTGTATTGTCAACATTCCTCTTTTAAGCTATAATTCCTCGTCATTTTATATGTCATTCTTTTTTATAAATAGTTGGATCACAATATTTGTCATTTTATAAAATTTATAAATAAATTATTATATTTTACCTAGCATATCGTTGGTTAATTAATTTTGAAAATATATTTATTATTTATTATAAAATTAACTTACGAAAATATTAAATAAGGATAGAATAATAAAGTTATAGCATTTCTTAATATAAATATAAAATAAAAAAATGACATAAAATAAAACGAAGCGAATAATATTTGTCTTGCAAGTTGTAACATAAATTTTTGGATTGCATATGTAAAGCTTCCGGATCCACATGCACAATTAGGATGGTAAAATCATTAGATAATTGAACATTGCATGTAGAGTTAAGTGGTTTTATTATAATCGAACACACGTTCAACATATTCTTTTTCAAATTTGACTCTAAAAAAAATTAGAAAAATTTACTTAAATATAATTTGCTCATGAAAAATTATTTTCAAATGAACTAACCAAATAGATTTTTTTTAAAAAAATATATATTCTAAAAAACTATTTTTAAAATAGAAAAGGCTCAAAAATATTCTTAAATTATTCAAAATAGCTCATATATACATTTAAGCTTTATTTCGGTCAAAATATCCTCCCCTCATACTTATTGGATTCAAACGTAACCAGCTATTAACGGCAGTTTTAATGTCAGGTGATGGCCCTATGGATTGTCACATTACATGCCAATAGATTTCACTGCACGTAGACTAAACTAGAAAGGAGAAAAAATACCCTTAACCTATTCGAAATAACTCATTTACCTTTAAACACTTAACATCGGGGCTTTTTTTTTCACCGGCTCAAAACTACCCTTTCCCCTCCCCTTCCCACCCCCGTCAAACTATTGGATCAAAAGTACCCCTCTTATCAACAGAAGTTGTAAATTCCACGTGGATGCCCCATGGCAATGGTCAATAAGTTCCATTGCCTACTAGACTAAATCTTTAAATCCTATGTACTCCCCTACTACCTCTCCCCCCCCCCCCCCTCATTAACATATTCAGAAAGATAGATTCACCCGTTCTCTCCTCATTTCGCGGATGGGTTTCATACGTTTTTTGTCGTGGTTGGGTTTCTAAAGTTAGATATACATTCTTGTAGGTTATATTTTTTTTCTTTCTTATTTTATTATGTTTACGATTTCAAGAAGCATTATTAGTTAGGATTTCACACTTTTTCCCCTAATTTCGCAGCTACGACTTTCGTCGCTTCTCGGAGCTGCGTTTCAAAGTGGATAATTCAGAGTTTTAGGTTAGTAAATATTTTTCTATTTTTATATTTTTTACATTTCAAAATTTATAGTTTAGAATTTCACCACTTGTCCGTCATTTCGCGGCTAAGGTTTTCTGGTTTTCAAAGTGGATTTTCGGGGTTGTAAACACAATAAAATAAGAAAAAGTTTCCTAACCTATAACCACGAATATTAACTTTGAAACCAGCGACTAAAAAAAAAAAAATAGGGGAAGAACCTGTGAACCTTAGCCGCGAAATGAGGGAAAGTGACCTCATTCTGAAAATATGAAATGAGGGGAAATTAGTAATTAAGATTTAGGATTTAGTGAAATGTGACACCTGTGGAATTTACAACTTCCGCTAATAAGATGGTCACTTTGACCAATATTTTGATGGAAAGGGTAGTTTAACCGGAATAAAGTTTCAAAGGTAAATCTGAGCTATTTCAATAGTTTAAGGGACTTTTTGACCATTTTTTTTTCCTTTTAGTCTATGTAGTAGTGAAATCTATTGGGGTGCCATGTGGCATCCACATGACATTAACAATTCCGTTATTATAAGGACACTGTTGAGACCCAATAATTTTGACGGAAAGGGTAATTTTTGAGGCATATATTTAAGAGTATATAAGAACTATTTCTATAGTTTAGATAGTTTAACTCTTTCGCTTTTTTTTTAAAAAATATTCCTTAAAATCAGTAATTTTTAACGGTAAGACGAAACAAACTCTAACTAAGCAATCTTATATTTTCGAAAATGTTTTTTTTTTTGTAGGAAAGTAAGTTGGAAAAAAAAAAGAAAATGATCAAAGACTCAAAAGTCAGTAATGTTGGTTGCTAGTAATATTTTTCATAGTGGACAATAATCATATCAAAACAGTAAAACTTGTTTCAACTTTAACGTTCATGTATAATTAAGCTAATTAATCCAATCATTTAAAAATAATGAACGCCAAATATTTCTCAAAACGCCGTTACAAATCCCAAGAGCTACTTTCAAAATGATTATTTTTCCTACTCTTTATTAGTACTTCACATTATTTGATTTTCCAAAAAATTATTTGATTAATTTTTAAATTTATATAAATTAGATTGTTTATAATTTAAAAATAAAATTTCAATATATACTTTTGATAACTATACATAAATATATGTATAAGTTGCAACAGTCTTCATATTATTGGCGAAAATTTATATAATTTGATTTACAAAAGTGAAATATGACAAATATTTTAGAACGGAGAAAGTATCTCTTAATCAACAAACACAAAACTAAAGTAAACCCAAGAAGGTTTTTGCTCATCCATAACTCCTTTTTTTTTAATTACTTTTTTCTAAAATAAAAATAAAAATGTTTTTTTTAGTCTAAAGAAATGAGGATTTACGAGGCAGTCAAAAGGAATGGAGGCAAATAGTAGTATTTTGATATTTTTTTTCTTTAGATTCCTTCTTTTTTGTTGCTTTATTTATCTTTTATTCTGCTTTACGGCCCCATTCAATAGTAGAAATCTTCTTTTTAAAAAAATTTGGAAAATTAGCACTTTAATCCCTTAATTATCGATAATATTTTTTATAGATATCCATGTAATATTTTATTAAGTAATAATTAAATATATTTAATCTTTAACGAATCATCAAGGGTTAGGAGTAACTTTTTTCTATTATTTCACATTTGAGAGTAATATAATTCTAAAAATGGTCTAAATGTCACAACTCACATTCAACCCCTATATAAAAAAACCAAAACAAATTTTAATTAATAAATTAGCCAAATACTACAAAGATCGAAATGAAAAAATTTCAATAATTAAAGAATCGAAAATACAATTATCTCTCCCTTCTTATATATTAGGGAAAAGACATAAATATACCACTGAACTTTCAGAAAAGACTCATTTATGCCATCAATTAAAAGTTTGACTCATTTATGTCATTACCGTTAAAGAAAAGGTTCATTTATTTCATTATTTTTTAACAATGGTTTTGCAAAACCATTTTTGACACGTGGCCAATTATAATTTGGCTACATCATCAATTTTTTAAAAAAAATTGAAAAAAAAAGTAATTTAATTTTTATTCAAAATTTTGATTTTTAAATTAAAATAATTAATGATGTGGCCAATTATAATTAGGCCCACTCAGTCAACTTATTAATTAAAAAATATTAAAAAATAATTTCAATTTTTTTTCAGAATTATGATTTTTCTTATTTAAAAAATGCTGGACGCCTACCGATTATATTAACCACGTATAAATTGTTGGCAAAATCACCGTTAAAAAATAATGGCATGAATAAACCTTTTCTTTAACGGTAATGACATAAATGAGTCAAATTTTTAACTGGTGGTATAAATGAGCCTTTTCTAAAAGTTTGATAACATATTTGAGCCTTTTCCCTTTATATTATATGCATGATGACTCATCATTTTGTAATTTGTAGTATTAATTTTTCTTCTTCTTATTTTCGAAATCATTGTATCAAATTTCCAATTCAAAAATACACACACATTGTTGGGTACGTACATAGGGGCCATGGACTAATATGGATGCATGTAAACGAAAAAATAAAATCGAAATGTTTTTGTTTTTGTGATTAAAACGTACATCTAAATATGGTACCGTACACACGATCGATCTACGTAGTGCAATAATATTGATCTTATTAATTTAAATGCATGTCGATTATTAGATCCAATAAGATAGTAAAAATGTTTTATAATAACGGGCATAGTCATCTTTGTCCAATACGCCAAGAAAAATGTATCGTGTTGAATAGATAGGTAAAAATCTTTTTGACGACACATTATTCTGTATTTACTTCAATATATTTTGATTTTTCTTAATGAAGATCTTGGCTTCGTCGCTACTCTCTAGCGAAATATTTTTCATTTGTAAAACTTGAACGTGAAACTTCCAATACATATAGTGAAGATCTCAATCATTCAAGCACGATCTTTCGATGATATATATGCAATAATTTACCTATACATAACTGATCTTGTCGACTGAAAATTAACCTTACAGACTATAAACCAGCATATGTATATATGTTGTGCAGGTGATGGAGACAAATCATTGAAACTTGAAAGTAGTGTAGGCTTATCTATTTTTTTCACTTTTTTTGGGTTAAAAGTTAAAAACAATAGTGAATTTTGAGTAAATATAGAGAACCTTAGCCACAACTTGGAACTTGGGATAAACCAAATCCACAAGTTATGATCGCACATTATTACTCCATTTCAAGATTTTGGCCAAAAAAAGGTTGTAATAATTAGGCAATCACCTAACACTATTCAATGTTCTTCACTATTGGTACAAAATTATTAAGGTGTGTGTGTGTTTGGTATATGTTTTTGGAAGGTGCATTAATTAATTTAACGTCTACTATAGGAAATAGGTGAAATTCTTGAAAATATATTTATAGATGTTATTAATTGAGTATGGTCCGTCGAATATTTCAAAAGTAGTATGTTTTTGGAGGATTCAGAACTGGTACATGCAGTATCATATTTAGAGAGTTCGAACAATATTGACCATAACTGTGTTTTAAAAGGATTCAGAATGGATACGTGCAATATCATATTAGGAGCGTTCGAGCAATATAGGCCATAAGTGATGAGGCATATAGGTTTTTCCAAGTCCCCATCAACACAATTATTTGACCATATATATGAAGGGCATAACATGGATAGGTTACAATCAGAATTCATTTGAAGGCATATAATGATTTCACATTAAATTAAGATGCAACTTATAGAGGTTGCAATCAAAGTTCAGTATACATGCATTTCACATTAAATTGTTTTAACCTACTTGTTAAATGTGACATATTGAAAAAAATTATATGTATATAATATTTGATCAAATTAATTTTTGAGTATCATTATTATGTTAAGACTTTGTACTTGTGATTGTCTTTTCCCATCAAAGCCCATATGTAACATCGATCCTTTCATTGTCTAAAACTTGTAAGTATTCTTCTATAGCTAGCTCTCTAGGTCTTCTTTATTGATAACAGTTTAACTTAACTTATATATACATATATAGTGTATAGTTACTATACGATAGCGTAATATTACTTGTTGATTCGGGTAATTTGTCTTATTTTTAATATTATAAATCTCAATTTCTGTATAAGATTATCTCTATATTCTTTTGGATAACCCGATGATGTAACTTTTATGATGTCGATATATATACCTAAACCCTTGTAAGTATATAAGACTAGCTAACTATAGTTTTAACACATGGAAATTGAAATTAGTATTTATATATGAAGGTTTTCTTTGATCTTGTTAATTTCGTCAAACTAATTAATTAAAAGAGATTTTTTTTAAGACAATTAAAAAAACATTAAAAATGATTATGCCTTTTTTCCCATGATTACGGATATAAATGTGGTGGTGGGAAAATTAGAGCAGAAAATATGGAAAAGAAAAAGTAATAAAGAAAAAAAAGTTAAAGAAATAATTTTCATATTTATCATTAATTATGAACCGTGCAGTCAATGTAATTAACTTTTAATAGTGTATATGTTATATACTTTCGATCATGTTGATAAATTAGTTGGCCGAATAATATATATGCGTAACTTTCCCCGATTTAATAAGGTTGTATAGTTACACATTTTCTTGTTGATAATCCACTGGGATTGTGGGCCTGAAGATAACCAGACCCCAAGGCCCACGGTGTACGTTGTTCATTAATGGGCCCAATGTAAGAGTCCTAGGCCCAGATATGTAGACAGGCCCAATTTAGCTCCATTAATGGGGAAATTTTTCAAAATGTCAATATTTTAGCATTTTAAAAAAAAGGCGCATTCGGCACACTTTTCAATATTTAGGTAAATGTCATTATTTGTGTTTTTATTTAAAGATATAATGATTTCATAACACAGGAGAAAATCAGGAGATCAATATTTCATTCAAAAAAGTGGAATCTCACTTTCAAAATGTCATTATTTGTTTTTATTTAAAGAATAAATTATTTAATATCAAAGGGACGAAAATTAAGGGAGAGCATAGTTCAATAAAAGATGCGTCTTGCTTCACTTAATTTCTCATCTTACATTTTCAAATACAAATTTAAACTTTGTTCTTTTTTTTCTTCCAAAATTTTTATCTTTTTAAATTATATTCATTCCACACTAATTCTCTTTATATTTATTATAGTTTTTTATTAGTTTTGTATTCATTCCAATAGGTATGTTTATATGGATCTATATAGTCATTTAAGAAATATATTTGTAATTCATATATTTTTTTTTTTTTCGCCTATAGAGTGATTTCTTTGTTTTTCTTTTTTCTTCAAAAATCTTGTAATGTATTTTATTTCAATCGTATTTTATTTTGTATTTCTATTATTCTAGTTTTTATTTAGAATTTTGTATAATAATATATAAATAAAAATTAATATGATGAAAAAGTGATGAAATATAAAATTTAAAGAAAATAATTGAATATTTGGTTGCCCTCATTCTTAAATACAATACATAACTAGTTGACATACCTTTAGATAAAATACAAATTAGACAAAAAATGTCAAAGTTCAGAAACAAATGCAACATAATTTTTGAATGAATACAACTATTAATTGTAAAATTTAATACTGCTAAAACAGTAATTCAAAATCATATATACTTCCAAATTTTGAATACAAAAACAATAAAACTATAAAAATTATACACAAATAAATACTAATTTTACATTGACATACTATCACCCAAAAAAAAAAGGAATCAAAATGAATTAATATATGAAATACGATTCAAATCTATGTATACAATACATCAAACAATGAATACAACATACATACTGCCTAAAACAGCACCACAATTCAATATACACTTCCATCTATGAATACAAAAACCATTAACCATATGAAATATACCATCAACTCATATAATGTTTTACATTGATATAACTAACACAAAAAATAGAACACCACCATACAATAAATATATGCAATACAAAAATAATATTAACTATAACTAGAAAATTCCATATACACTTCCAACACGCATTGTAACATGAATTTTTTTTTAATCTAAAAATACTAAACAAATTAACTAAACATGCAAAAAAAAAAAGAAACTCTCCCTCCCCAATTGTGCTTCTTCAACTTCATTGTTTGAATTTGTGTGGGATTTGCACTCGACGGGATTGAATCATTTTTCCCTCGTATATCCTCATAGACTTAGAAGCGGAACCTACATGTTGTTCAATTCTTGATTGAAAAAAAATTAATGATGAGAAATCAGAAGAACTTTGATTATTTTGTCCAATACCTTTAGTAACTCTCTTGAAAATATTTTATTGAGAGAGAATTTGTGACATTGCGCACCCCCTCGGGATCCCCATACTCAGGTATGGGTCTCCTGCCATGGCGGTCCATTCCTCTTTTAATCCCTCTTATTGGCTCGCAGCCCGCTAGGGAGAATCGAACCCGTGACCTATGGCTCCTTTCATCCCTCCCAAGGAGATCGCCTCTTACCAATTGGTTAAAATAGCGATGGCCGCCCATAGGCAGAGCGCAATACTTGAGTATGTGGAGTCCCGAGGGTTTGTAACAATATGTAGTCTCAAAACCCTAAAAAATGTTTAAGAACAACAACAAACAAAAAAACTTAAAAAAAAAAACACTAAAATTAGTAGTAATAACTACAAAACTAAAATTAGTAAGTAAATACAATAAAAATCTGAAAATATAATCCCAAATCAATTTTAATCTTCAATCAAATCTTGCAACTATTAAATGAGACTAATAAAAAATATAAATATCATTGGTGATCGAAAATCTGTGTAATTGATTTGGAAGCATGTTAGAGAGAGAAATTGAAAGAAGTGTAAGAAGAGAAAAAAAGCCGGAGATTTATTAGGTAAGAAAGTACGAAAGAGTAAATTGATAAGCTTAAGAAAAAGAACAAAAACATCACAATGACATTGATCTCTATTCCAATTACCTCAATATAAGGAAAATGTGTAATTTTAATGAGAGAGAAAAAAAGATGTAAAATAATGAGATGAAAATATTAAATATATCAATTGTTTTATTTTTAAAATAATTACATTTTGACATGTTTACTAATTTTATTAAAGTATGGATATTATCACTAAATAAGTTGATTTTTTTGACTAGTTAGCTAAATTTTCCTTAATGATACTCAAATGCTGCAAATTAAGATTTAAATAGGAAATTATTAGGAAAAATTACATGAATACACGATAGATATTATAATCTTCAGAATTTCTTATCATTTTTTAAAGATTACAAAAAAATCCCTTCACGGATACATTCATCCCCTTTCTAATATATCTCTATCCCTCTAAGATACATTCCTCCCATTAAGTAAGTATCATTTGAAATATATTGGACAAGTAAGGAATGTATCTTAAAACAATGAAAAATTCAATTTTTTTCTTATTGGGAATAAGACGTAATTAGTCCTCAAATATATGAGATTTTTATACTTTATGCAAATTATTACTCGAATTATCATTCAATAATTGGATGATAACAAGAATCTAACATACAATGTGATAAAATAAATTATATCATTGAAAGTAAACTATGAATGATATTTTAAAAAAAAAATAAAAATTAGAGACACAAAATCATAGGAAATGTTCGCGTTTAGTTTGCTCATAGTAAGGGTCCTAAAAATCTAATACAATAATGAGTAGAGGGCACGTCTGAATTAAAGTTTCACCTTCCATTGTTAACATAATATATATATATTTTAAAATTTAAAATAAGATATTTGATGAGAGTTGGATGTCATGTGTTAGCTACCATTGAATTGCCTACTTTTCAAAAAGTAGTAAAAATTCACTTAATCATTAAGTTAAAACATAATGAATGAGAAACTTTCTAAAAAGAAAAAAAAAAAGAACAAAGAGACTATTATTTAAGTATTATTAGAGCTCTATAATTTTATTTTGTTTAATTACGATTCATAGATACATATTAAAAAAGAAAATAAATGTGTGCGAAATTGAGATAGAGATATGAGAGGCGAGCAATATATGAAAGATAGAGGAGAGAGACAAAAGAGATGTAATTGAATTGTAATATCGATCGATAATGGTAATCATTGTATAATGAGTTTTATAAACCGTCGCTACTCAATAAGGCGAGAGACGCAGCATTTGTGGAGTTTGGGAGAGAAAAAGAGAGAGAGAGAGAATATTATTTTTATTAGTATATCTAATCAATAATTGTATCATGAATACAATTGATTTGTATCATCAATAAATGAAATTGTATCAAAGACTATTATATTCAGTTCGTTGATGCAAACCAATTATATCAAGTATATTAATTAATAGAATTCGTATCTAGATACAATTTACATCGTTAAATACGATTATATCAATGTTATATTTCATAACAAATTGTACTTGTATCCATATGGTACCTTGCATATTATATTTATGTATTATCCCGTGTGTTTGTGTTCACCATTTGTATTTGTACCATTAATTATTATCATTTAATTCTATTTATATTATTGATTGTTATCATTTATTGTATTTGTATCATTGTGTTTTATCATTTGTATTTATATTGCATAGATAGAAGAACAAGCGAGCGAGAAAGTAGAAAGAGCAAAATGAGAGAAGTAAGTAAAGTGCGGAGAGAGGTAAGAAAATGACAGGGAGAGATAATTTTACAACAAAATTTTACATAACACAAATTGTTATTCTTGTTAAACTATAATTGTGTGTAACAAATACATATATATTACATATATTGCACAACTTATGTAATATTTTCTAATAAAATTAAAGGGAAAAAATGTCCATAACAACGTCAAACTATTAATTAAATGTTATAAACATAGTTTGATTTAATTATACCTCATAACAAATTGTGTTATTTTCTTTCTCTCCCAGGTGGAATTTCGTTTGTCACTTTGGCAGTCTCGCACGCTTTTATACAAACATAAATGTATTAATGTGTTTGTGTTTGTATAAAGCGAGAGAAAATTGTATATACATATATTTCGTTCCCCTCCATCCTCTCTCCCAGATCTCGCTCGCCTCTCTGACTTTATATAAAAACAAATGTATACATTGCGTTTGTGCTTGTATAAAGTGAGAGAGAATTGTATATACAAATACAAATGAATATATTTTCGTCATATACGCTTATAATTATACAAATACAATCTTTCCTTGTCCAATTTTTTTCCGTCTTTCTCTCTTTTTTGCTTTATACAATTGATTCTTTTGTATATGTATGTCAAAACAGATTAAGGGCCCGTTTGGATAGCTTAATAAAAGCGCTTTAAAAAAGTAACTTTTGGAAAGTGCGAACTTATTTTTTAAAATAAGCATTTATGTGTTTTGATCAAAGTGCTAGAATTTGCTATGTCAAACGTGAAAATGGAAAAATGGAAGAAAGAGAATGTTAGGTTATGTTGTAATTGAGATTGTATAAAAATAATTAAGGGAAACCATAAATGTGGTCATACTAAAACACTTATAAGCTAAAAAAAAGAACAACACTCTACTAACCCCAGCTTTTTAAACTTTGGCTTAAATAAGTTTTTTTAACTTAAAAACTCAGTTATTTTCATTATATTGGCCAAACAGCTAAATACTCAAAAATCAGCTTTTATATATAATAGTCATTTGACCGTCTTTTAAGCTGAGCCAAACAGTCTCTAAATAATTTCTTTTTTGTATATATGTATGTCGAAATAGCCATAATTTTCATTTGTTTATGTATAACGAAATATACATATTTATGTTTGCTAAAACATATAATTATACAAACTATATCAATAGATACAAATATATTTGTATTTACTATATGTGAAAGTAACTTAAAAATTAATAACCTACCATAAGAAAACTATCAAATAATTTAGTTTTTGGGTTCCTAAAATAACTTTAACAAAGAGGGTGTATTTCTTCTATATTAATAAGAAAAAAATAAATACAATATGATTTAAAATTAATCTCTTTAACAACAAGGAAAATGACAAAGTGTCCGTTGGAAGCAAATTAGCAATGAATAAACTATTGGTTCTTCCTGAAAATAAATAAAAAAACAATTAAACATTTTCCTAATTTCTTACTTTTTAGCCTATTTCGAAAATTATCAAAATATTAAGTAATTAAAATAATTTAATTTAATTTAATTTTTAGTTTTCTTTAGTTGAGAACCGAAGTCGGCGGTCGGAGTAGACGCAACAATTCTCTCAGCACCTTTCTCCTCCGATGATTTCTTCTTCTCAAAATTTCTGAAATATTAATACTGAAAAATTTCCATTTCTAACAATATTCACAAGAAATAGATTAAGGATTAATTTTTAAAAACTAAAAAAAAAAAAGAAAAAAAAGAAGAAAAAAAATGGCGTCTTTGCTCTTTCGCCGGAGACTATCGCCGGCGAGCATTTCGTATAAGAGTCTATTAAATGGTAAATTTTCAATTTTACTTTATACCCTTTTCTTTATATTGTGTAGTTGTCATTGTTTTATCGGAAAATGATATATTGAAGAAAAAAAATGTTCTTTTTTTTTGAAAAAATTCTGTTGAAGTTGTTTTCTTTATTGTATGGAATAGTTGGAATTTTTCTGTTTTTTTTTTTGTTTCAGCATTTTAGAGAATGCTAGTTTATTGTTTTGTACTTTGATTTTGTATCATATTTGAGTTGTCAAAATAGATGGAGAAACTGTTAATCTATAGGCAGATATTTAATGGTTATGTAAGGTTTCAATTGATTGCTAGATGTAGGAGATTCTGGATTGTCAAGTTCATTTACTATTTTGAAGGGATGTTGGATAGAAAGCTGTGGTTTTTGCACCGACTTTCATGTAGTCTAGAAATATGATGTGTAGATACTTGTAGGATGAGAATTTTGTATACTATGTATTATTGAGATTGAGTTGTTTATATTGTTCACTAGAGAATCAGACCAAAATAAAGCATAAAAGATTCATATAGTTGACGGCATTTTCATTGGTAATTAAGCACAGAGATGCTGTCTTTTATATTGTATGAACAAGTGAATCAGGCCAAAATAAAGCAGAAATGATTCACATAGTCTATGCCACTGTCTTTATATTGTACATAAAGCGAATTGGCTCTGCTGTCTAGGAAGAGTTGGTTTCCTTCTGTGCACTGTTATTTATATCATATTTGCACTTCTTGATTCATGAGTTTCTCCATCAAGTCGTCTAAAGAAAAATATAAGAGTTCTTCTCTAGTGATGGTTAGACATATTTATGCTTTATAGTTAGATGCACGAGGTGATATTATCTACTGGTAGTCTATTCAGCCCTCACTCGTGAATTAACTACGTGCAATGTCGATGTCACATCTCAAGGAATGTAAATTTCACCGTAACATGGTAGGAGCCAGGAGGGGTATTGTCTATTAGACTATTATCGATGTTGATTGAGACCGCAAGACCTGCTTAGTTCCTAGATCTACTTCTGTCGTTATGTTATTAACATGTTCATGCTGTCTTGTGGAGAACTAGTATGATGATTCTTGCCAAAATTCAACTTTTTTTTTGAGAAAACAGTGAGAATGATTTCTGCTCAGTTTATATGTGCTGTTTCAATAGTTCTTGCTCTTTTTATACAGTAGCTATGTGTGCAGGCGTAGATTGACATAATTCCATGTTTATGTTTCAGTGCTCTACTGATTCTACTTGCGGAGTGTAATATGTACTTTGCTGTTTGGTCAATTCTAATACTATGAAGTTGTAGTTGCAAAAATGTAGCAGGCTTACAGCCAACCGATCATTAACGATTCAAGCACTTTCTTGTTGGACAGGTGGTGGGGAGTTTTATTTGCTCCCAGGGAATATGGCAACAGAAGCTTCTTTTGGTATTTGTAATTGCTTAAGGAAATTCAGCAGTTCTACTGCTGCTAGAAAAGTTGATTTTACAGACCTTACGTAAGAATTGTATCTCGTCTCTTATTTACTGCATGAAAGAAGATCATCTACTATTTTTGTTGGTTCCTTGATTTTATGTAGGAACCTACATATTTATATTACTTGATCAAAGAAGAAAAAATGTGCACTATGATTTTTCCATTATAATCCATTTCAAATTTCAGTCGTCCACATACATGGTATCCACATGCTCGAAAGAAAAGCCGGAATGTTTTTTTACATGTGGGCCCTACAAACAGCGGCAAAACATATTATGCCCTAAAACAGCTCGAGTCAAGTTCTTCTGGTAAACTGTAAATGTCAATACCATAAAATCTTCTGAGTTGACTTCTCTGCTTTCAATTAATGGAATTGCCTTAAGCACATAATTAATCAGTTAGTATCTATAATTCAGGTGTTTATTGTGGTCCTCTGAGGCTGTTAGCATGGGAGGTCGCAAAAAGGTTAAACAAGTCAAATGTTCCCTGTGATCTCATTACTGGACAAGAAAGGGAGGAAGTTGAGGGTGCAAGACACAAGTCTATTACAGTAGAGATGGCTGATGTTACATCTGAGTACGAATGTGCAATTATTGATGAAATTCAGGTGTGCCTATAACTTATAATGTATCATTTTCGTGTTTTTTTTTTTGTATTTATACACAAAGTATGAGTAAGATAACCATCTCCCCTATATTTTTATGTCCCAAATCCAAGTCATCTCATAGACTGATAGGTGTCCATTCAGTTTGAGAAACAAATCTGCTTTTTTCTAGGAATCTACAGTATTTAATCTAGCTGCTTTGGTCTAGTGGAGCTATTTCCTTGCTGACCTGTATGACCACAGTGTAGCTTTTTAGGGATTCACAGTTGCCACTTCCAATTAATCTACACTGACTTAGCACTTCTGGATCTGGTAGACACATAAAGAGTTACTTTATAGAATGTTTCTTGGTAGAGGTTGTACGTTAGAGTTGTTCATTTTCTGAAGGAACTTTCTTTCTAGTAGCACCCCAACTGGGTAACTTTAGGTATCGGTTATCTCTGTATGAATCATTTTGAAGCGAAGCTAATTGACTTTCTTGACTGTTTCAGTTGGACTCCCCTTTTTTGGTAGGTGGGGGGGTTCTTTTGGGGTCTTTCTATTTTGGTAAAAAAGATGAACTATTGACAGAGAACCTATGGTCGTTAATTCATTATACGCTTTGATGGGATGTCTTTGGAGATGTCAACCTTTAAACTCCTATTAACTTAAGTTTCTCGGTTAGCCTAAGTAGCTGGTATGTTCTGCTCCAATTACTAAGGAAATAAAATTTCTGTTACCACTGTGGCTAATTGGGCTTTGGAGTCACTACAGGAATGCACCTTGAGTGGTTTTCATGAGGCCAGAAATTTCCAAGAAGTAGAGCTTTGTGAAGCAGGCTTACCTCCTAACCCTTTTAGATAACGGTGTCTTCTTGTTACTTCACATATAATGACAAGGTTATATCAATAAACTCCCCCTGTTCACTTTTACTTGTCCATAATAGACTTTGCTCTCCCTTTAAGAAATAATAAATGAAGTGTATATTTTACCATAATACCTATATATTTATCCCACAGAGTACATAGCGTGCAAATTCAGTATCGTAACGGATGAGGCAAGGGTGGAACTGAAGACTGTTGTGCAAGTCATATCCAAGAGAGGAACTTTCAAGTATCTCGGGTCAATAATCCAAAGAGATGGAGAGATTGACGATGATTTCATATATTGTATTGGAGTAGGGTAGATGAAATTGAGGCTTGACTTTGGGTATTGTACGATAAGAATGTGTCACTAAGGTTTCAAGGCAACTTCAACGGACTAGTAGTTGGACTGGCATTATTGTATAGGAAAGAGTGTTGGCCAGTCAAGAAAGCCACATTTAGAAGATGAAGGCAGCGGAGATGAGTATTCTCAGATGGATGTGTATGCATACTAGGAAAGATATGATTAGGAATGAAGTTATACAGGGCAAGATGAGAATAGCCTCCATGGTTTGATAAGCTGAGAAAAGGGCGTTTGAGATACTCTGAGCATGTGAAGAGGAGGTGCGTGGATGTGCCATGAAGGAGGTGTGAGAGATTGGTTGTAGTAGGAGTTAGGAGAGGTAGAGGCCGACTGAAAAAGAACTGGGGAGATGATTAGACATGCTATGACACAACAACAACTCACTAAGGACATCGCCCTAGATATGAAGGTTTGGAGGTTGCGGATCAGGGTAGAAGGGTTAGAAGATAGCTGAGTGTTGTGGCACTTCTTGTCGGAGAGGTAGGGGGCTAGCCTCCTCCTCTCCTCTTCTCCTTATGAATAGAAACACTTAGTGGTTGCGCAGTCTCTTATTCTTCAATGTGCATTACTATAGGTTGCTTCGTTTGCTTTGTATATTGCTATTTTGTTGTCATATTTTTCTTGCAATCTTGCTTCAAAAGAATCTCCTTTGAGTTTAGGGTCTATTGGAAATAACCCGTCTACCCCGCAAAGTTGGGTGGGGGTGAGGGTCTGCGTACAATCTACCTTCCCCATACCCACTTGTGGGATTCCACTAGTTATGCTGTTGTTGTAGTCTTAAGCCTTAGGTAATGATCCGGGGAATAAGTAATTAATCTCGAAGGGGTAAAACATGAAAAAATATGTCCTTTTCTTGATATGGTAAGGTGGAATTTTTAGTGGACTAGTAAAAGTGACGGAATATTTGCTCATGTGGGGGGGGGGGGGGGGTTCTTGATAGATTTTTCTATCTGTTGGAGTTATTACGCTGGCTGAGTAAATTTCTTCCTATTGTCTCTAGGGCTTTGAAGAGAGCCCAGCTCCAGGCTCTTTGTAGATAGGAACAATGGTACTAAAAGAGGTCTTGGGGGTACATATATTCCACAAATTGATGATGAATATTTATGAGAAGATCATGAAGTGAAATCAGGAAGAGACCCCCCTTTGGTTTCTCCTCCTTCCTATATTTCCATCATGCTATGAAGCCTTTCTAGGTTCTTCAGAAAGTTCAAATTTGGCTGCACTGGAAAAGAAAAAATTGATTTTATATTGGTCTTCAGTATCAAAATTTTAAGAGAGAGAGAGAGGGATTTTGGTTTCAGACTTTTCTTTAAGCCTCATCACTTATTCTAATCTAAATGTGTTCTTTTTGCTAATGCCTATTAAAGGAATACCAGTTATCCAGTTTTGCTTGTTACTGTTTCTTGTATCCTAGAATTATTGATTGTGTACGCCATCAACTTTGTTCAGATGATAGGGTGTAGGACGAGGGGTTTTTCATTTACACGTGCGTTATTGGGACTAGCTGCTAATGAGTTGCATCTGTGTGGAGATGCAGCAGCTGTACCTCTTGTTCAGGAAATCCTCAAAGTGACAGGAGACACCATCAAGGTACTAACCTTTTCTTCGCTGGTGTTTAAACAAAAGGTGGTGTGTATTTGAAAACTTTCAAAAACACGAGTTTGCCACCAATACATGTATTTGTTTCTGAGTTCTAACAACCGATGTTTTTCAACTCTTATGTGTAATGCAGTTTTACAATGTGAACTCTTTGAATGTTGTATTTAGTTTTATGATTTGACATCTCCTTTATTGGCCTGTATTTAGTTGTAAATACATGACCTTCCCTCTAGAAGATTGCTTGCCAAAAGTTAGTACCTCCATAATAGGCGGGCAGAATGATCCCGAAAATTTTACAAACTGCAATCAGACCATTTCAATATTTTGTCTAGAAATATCTGACATGCTTGTAGCTCTTTTTAGAATTAATTGAAGATATCTTCTTCAAAATCTGTTCAGCGATAAGGAAAGCTGGGGCTAAGTTCTTGCATAGTCAATTTCTTGAGTGATACTCGTCTATAGGCCACTAGGGTAAATGAATATCTTGGACAACACAAGGTATTTTATATCTCCTTGATGCCAGAAATGGAACCAATTACTTCATTAAAAAAGAAATATCTTGACGACATACTTCCCATAAAAAATATCTTTTCAACATAGTCGAAGCTGAAGGAAAATTTCCTCTTTTATTTGACAAGTCTTATATTATACTCATTGAATTTGGTGTGTACGTCTAGGGCCTTAAGTTTAATGGGCTTGTTTGCATGAGGTGTAACTTAGTTCAGTGCCGAAGAAAAGAAAAAGTTTCATCAGGTCATCCTGCATGTGTGGGATACTTGAAGTTTAGTTGATTTAAAAAGATCAAATCTAACTTGAAGTAGTTGTACAGTAGTTATGCCTAGGATTTATAGATGGAGGGATTAACATAACGCATTGTTAACTTTTAGTCTATTGAAAGTTCAGATGGTGAGCAAGGAAAGGACGGGGGAAACGGAAAAGAAAGTAAAGGGGAAATTGCTGATTTACTATCTCCTGCTTTTACCTTTTAACATAGCTCCTTACCCTTTCTCTTTAATTCTGTTCGTGTACTTCTTTGCTTTTGAACCCGGACCAAAACGTTAATTGCGAGATGTATACTCGGGTTTAGAGACGACCAGATGGATGGGTCAGGGTTATAGGGTCTTTTAGTGTGATATGCCGCTAACCTTGCTTCCTTCAGTTGGCTTTGGACAGAAAAAGGTCCTGTAAGTCATGATTTGAATCTTACTGCTGAGACCAAATCCTACTGATAAGAGCTTTTGATTGTTTTGTGACCATTGCCATTTTTATGCAAGAAACAATATTGGATTATGTTTCTACTGTCACCCTCGTGATTGGGGAGTGCATATCTTCTATTTTTAGGGGATGGATTCTTTTAATATCAGTTTGATACTCCCAGCTAATTTTGCATTGCTTCCTAGTTTGTTTGTGCTAGTAACTTTATGTTAATTTTTTTTAATGCCGCTACAAATAATGCGATTTTCCTTGCTTTCCTTTGCTGCCAGGTTCAGTACTATGAGAGGCTCTCACCTCTTGTCCCTTTAAAGGTTCCTTTGGGATCATTCTCCAAAATACGGACTGGTGATTGCGTTGTCACCTTCTCGCGTACGGAAATATACAAGATGAAGGTGAGCAACAACCTTACACATTATGTCATGGCCACCCCTGTCAAAGTAGAATAGAAAAGAAGAAAGAGTGTCATACTATAGGAAAAATCCTGTAGGGGGGTAACTTGTTATATAACATGCTCATATGAGTTATATGATGAGTAGAGATTACGCACGTGTTCACGGACGGGGAGCGGGAGTCTCCTCCTCAGCGTGTGACCCCATGTGTGTGAGCATGTGGTATATGTGTGCCACAGAGCCGGTGCGAGCTCGATGAGAGGGTACCATGTAGAGGCTGCTGCTCGGCTAGCGAGCTTCGTTTACCGGGAGGGAGAGAGATGAGCAGAGACAGCAAACAGACGAGGAAGAGATAAATTGAAGCAGAATGATAGCAAGGGTTAGAACACTAGGATCATAGGAGAGAGGAGTAACGTTAACCGTAAAGAAGCAAGTGAAGTTTGATTACTAGGGAACAAATAGACTAATAATGCGCTCTTGGATTCAAAGCTCAGCATATAGTGCACTAAAGCCAATGAGGAAGCACTAGGGGATTGCAGTAAAATTGGCCATGTGTAAATGTATTCCTGCTTAGCAAAATTGAAATCATTTGTCTGACTCAATTGAAGAAGAAGTTTGCTTACTTCCTGAAGTTTTTGATATGAGTTAAATCTAGTTCTGCTTTGCATAATCCCAAGATTTTGTAATAGCTATTGAACTCTTGTCTGAATATGATCAAAGGATCAAATGAACCAATTATTTAAGATTGTAAAG
This sequence comes from Solanum habrochaites, assembly GCA_027704765.1. Lineage (NCBI taxonomy): Eukaryota > Viridiplantae > Streptophyta > Magnoliopsida > Solanales > Solanaceae > Solanum > Solanum habrochaites. The sequence continues at coordinate 73,167,007 of JAKWJA010002497.1, forward strand.
TTCGGCTTATCTGATTATACCATTGGTAATTATATGGCCAGAAGCAAAATTGAAGTGGAGGGAATGCATCGTTGTTCTGTTGTTTATGGTTCATTGCCGCCAGAGACTCGAACTAGACAGGTTTACTTCTGATCCTTCCTTTTGTCTATCTAGAGTTAAGATTGGCCCTTATCCAGTCACATGGCGATGCTTCCTGTGTTAGTTTCTTGGTTAGTTGTAATCCATTTTTTTTCAGGTTGAGGATAACTCATTGTATAAGTTTCTTGGTTAGTTGTAACCCATTTTTTCTCCCGGCTGAGGATAACTCATTTTATAAACATTATCATCCTACTAGTCTCTCTTTTTAATCATCAACTATTTATGATGGCCATATGGCCTTCCTGTCATCTGCCCTGACTTATTCTTCTTAAATATGAGCTATCATCCTCTTTTTTATGTTTTATTTTTGTCTTTCAGTGTGCTATGATTAGTCCTAGTTTATATTACAGCTTTTATGGCATTCCATGTGATGACTCGCCTAAATTACAATCCACTTTTCATGTCTATTATCATGCTGGCAAATTAGCTAGTAAGTACTTTCTTTAAGATTGCAGGCAACAATGTTCAATGATGCAAGCAGCAACTCTGATGTTCTTGTCGCGAGTGATGCTATTGGGATGGGTCTCAACCTTAACACCATTATTCTAGAATTATAATTTTCCTATAAAATTACAGGAAATTGATGGTGGTTGAAATACGGATTCCTAACTGTACAGAGAGGTTAAAGCACGAAGATAGCAACAGGGTAGGTTATTTTACTGGAATGAAGCCCTAAAAGAGGGTCAGAAATTCCTGAAGTGAGTACTTATCTTTTCAGGAATTCATCATCATAGCTTTCCTTTTAATACTGTAGTCTGTAGGTGTTTGAAAAGGTTTAGTAGTATTCAATATGCTCTTCTTCATAAAAAAAAGAAGCAGCGATCTGTTATACGTAAGAACGGTACAGAGAAATGGCTCGCGCGGCGATGCTGAGCAGGAGTGCACCTTACTACATCCCGTGATAATGCATTGAAATTCGCCACGATAAATATAGAGAGATAGTGAACAAAGACCAATTAACCTGCCTTCCTTAAATATCCCCCTGTAACAGTTATGACTTATTCTCATTGATTAGTTAACAGTCCCCAAAAAGAATGACAAATATTTATCATTAGACTAACAAAAAAAACCCAAGTGTAATTTTATAAATTATCAATTTTACCCTTAATGAAATAATTTATAGCCACAAATATCTATCACTTATTTTAGACCACTAGTTTCAAAGGTCTTCATTTTTTTCTTAAATTCCGTGCCGAGTCAAACTAACTTATATAAAATGGGACGGAGGGAGTATAAATTATGGGAGATACATTTTTAAATCAACACTTAATGTTGTAATAAGACACATCTTATCCTCCTTCCTTGTAATGTGTATACTACAGGAGATATTTTATATGGGTGGCCATTTACTGAATAAAATAAAGAACAATTACATAAATGAAAAACAAAGAGGATGGGTGTCGGATGGGGAGGCTCATTTCCATCTGAAGATTCTGAATCATTTGAATGTAGTAAAATGCTTTATATTGAAGCATGATAGAGACCCCTGGCCCTGGACATTCAGAATTTTATTCATCTGTGTTTCTTTTCCTGTACAGTTATTTTGTTATATGAAGACCTCTTCTTTCTCCTCTTTACTCTTCTCCTTACCTAAGATTATGTATAGGTTTATAACATCTGGTAGAGTGTTCTGTGGAAGTCTATTACAAGAACTCCAGAATTGTTTTTCATATTCTTTGATCAAAATTACAACATATCCTGTGTAATCCACAAGTGAGGTGTGGGGAGGGTTAGTGAGTATGCATACCTGACTCCTACCTTGGGAGGTAGAGAGGCTGTTTCCGCTAGATCCTCGGCCCAAGAGAATTACAGGAGTGAAGAAACCAAGGCAAAATACTAAAATTGGCAAGCACAAAGCATTCTGAAAAAGGAACAGTAACTACTCACTTATGTATTAAGTAGAAATCTTTCCTCAAAAGCTATTCAGTTGAAAAGCTTAAGAATGAAGAAGGGGAAGAAATACTGAGTGAGTGTGAGCTGTGACTAATACCTGAGGCTTCAGAGAAGTATTCTCATGGGATCTGAAGCCATCAGCTACCCTTACTTTCTTGTACTGGGTTAACAATAGCTAACTCCTTCTCTCTATACACTTCAGTTTTGGAACAGATCAATATTGTGTCGTGAGACAAAACTACCATCCAAATGGAAATTTTCTTAATTTTGTTTTTCAGATTCACTCCATTCGGACATCGGATTACTGATGAAATACCTGTTCAGAAAGAGTTCCCAAAAAGTTGTTCCTTGGTTTTTTTGATTCTGAACTTTTTGAGTAGCTATTTTAGCAGCTTTACTAAATGCCCGTTTTCTGAATCCAGTGAGCTTCAAATCTCAATTTGGACACTCTGATGTTTTTTCAGGAGCTACGTGAACGTCATCCCAAACTTATGCACTTATGCATACAAAGTATTTATATTCTGTGAAATGATTATTTTGGTGATTAAACTGTCTTGTAGGACGAGCAGGCAGGTTCAAATCCAATTTTCCTGTTGGTGAAGTAACTTGCTTAAATGCAGATGATCTGCCATTACTTCATTCCTCATTGGATCATCCATCTCCTGTACTTGAGGTTATTGACTTACGGCTGAATTAGCGCCATCCTAAATTCTGGAATAACATCGTTGCATTTGTTGTCGTTTTATTGTAGAGGCAGTCTCCCCTACAAGATCAATTCCTTAGAGTGCTTTCAGTTTTAGTGGGATGTTCTAATCAAGAGCAATAAATTTACAATGCAGCGAGCTGGCGTCTTTCCAAACTTTGACCTTTTATATATGTATTCTCGTCTACATCCAAAGCATGGAATACATGAGATACTGGTGAGTTACTGACTCAGATTCTCATAGTCTAGTTCTACAATAATCATCTACTTATAACTTGCAAAGGACCTCTATCATGTGTGTTTCTGTCTTCGTTATATGTTGTTATTAGAAATTGGGAAGGAAAAAATAAAATGTTAATAAATGTAATACAACAGATTTTGCCATTGAAACTGTTACACAGTGGTTTGTTCTTCTTTTGCTTTCTGCAAGATTGCACGTAGAGTACTCATAACTTCTCTACATCGTGGATTTTGCCACTGAAACTGTTACACAGTGGTTTGTTCTTATTTTGCTTTCTGCGAGATTGCACGTAGAGTGCTCATAACTTCTCTACTTTTTTCCTTATAGGAGCATTTTATGGACAATGCCAAGTTATCAGAACATTATTTCATTGCTAATTGTGATGAATTGTTGGTATGATATTCTTGTTCAATTTGTTTTCTTTCCTCCTTGTAGCAAAACTGTTCCATTTTGGATTACTGATCTTTTTCTTTTTATTTGGGTTGATTGTACTGTACCTGCGGGATAGAAAGTTGCTGCTATTATTGATACACTACCCCTCAGTTTGCACGATAAATATCTTTTCTGTATAAGGTAACATCTTTGGCTCTTACAGAGAAGATAAGTGAAACTTGTGACATTTATTGTAGTTTTTTGTAGCTTGGCAATAGCAACAAGGTGTGCAAATCCATAATTTAGGGGGTGGGGGAGGGGCTTCTAGCATTGACTCATTTCTATTTGTCATATGCAGTCCAGTTGAAATAGATGATGACATTTCATCTCAAGGCCTCACTCAAGTAAGATGATTTTTACCTTAAGCATTTCAAGGATGGAATGACTACTTTAATGATCACTGCTTTGATGCATCAGTTTGCCACAAATTATTCTAACAATGGCCTGGTACGACTGCGAGAAATATTTACTCCTGGGACACTTAAGGTGCCAACATCTCATACTGCACTTAAGGAGCTTGAATCAATTCACAAGGTTAGCATGTCGTATTTTGCTATATCGCACTTTGTCCACACCTGTTAAGCAGTTCACCAGGGGAAGGTGAAGAACCTATAGTCAAGGGAGCAGTCCTTTTAATAGAAACCATAGCTGGATCTCTTAATTTCCGAACCCTAGAGTGATTGCTTACAAGTGTTCAGAATGATTTCTGAATTCATATCCTCTGTAACATATGATGTTTTATGTTTATGCAAGCATTTTTGTTGCTTACCTTATTGATCACAATAATTGCACTTATGGTGATCCTTGTCAAAACTGAATTTGCTTCAAAAGACAAACTGCTTACAACTATTGATGAAATGGGCCTGGATAAAGTCTAAGGATATGGAGGATTCATGTAGCCGATCCTTAGTAGTCTAGGGACTAGGGATTGAGGTTAAATTGATGGATTGACTCATATTTATTGTGCTCAACTGTAGAAGAGTCTCGTTTCGTGCAAGGGTAGAGTCAGAACTCTTGGAACTTCATCTCAGCATCTTCTTCCATTTTATGGAAGTCTTCTAGTTTTTTGTGCATAGATATTGTAGGCCATGAATTTTCATGAGCATGAGGCCCTCATTCTTAAAATTTAGGGTGGGTGGGGGGATATCCACTCTATGATTATTAATTATTCTGAGAGTATGTAGTTAACTCTATTGGGTATATGTCAAAATTTCATTTTCTTCCATAACTCCTTGAGAACTTCATGTAGACAATCTTCTATATCTTCTGTTGGATGGAATTTGACCAGATTTTTTGTTCATATGTTCCATTTCTTGCTCTTATCTATCCAATGAGTTAAAAAGTCGTAAAAAATGGAAGTTGAAACAGAAGTTGGGAGTATGACAGTCTGCCTGTGAATTTAAATTCATTGCCTCCTGTTACAGATCTAACATTGGTATTATGTTGGTACAAGCTTGTTTTTCCGATGTGTACATTCAGACTGGTGTATATAAGGATGGTTGCTAAATGTATCGCTGATGTTTTCTGTTTGGGTGTTCCCTGGATAACATTTCAAATAGAATATACCATTGGTAGCTGTTTTTTTTTTTTTTCCAAAATGAAATTCACTGTTTGTCATAATTGGAAGGTTTTGGATCTGTATGTTTGGTTGAGTTATCGCTTGGAAGAGAGCTTTCCAGATCGCGAGCTGGCTTCCTCACAGAAGGCTATTTGCAGCATGTGAGTATAATTAGTAGCCTTTTGTCTGTTTTAATTGTGTCATTTCTGATATTTAATGCTCTTTAATCGTTCATTTTTCAGGTTAATAGAGGAGTTCCTAGAAGGACAAGGATGGCAAAGGCCAAGGACAAAGAGATTAACTCAAAAAAGTAGATCGATTTCACTGATCTCCCGAGACACAAGACACAAGTTTTAATTCTTCGGTGTTGCTATTCAAATATGTCTATATAACAAGGTGGCTCGAGACGAAAGCCATGAAATTAGACACAAGTTTTAACTCTTCATGTTACTACTCAAATATGTCTGTAACAAGATGGCTCGAGATGGAAGCTTCTGAATCACGAAATACACCCCATGTTCAACACTGGTTCTAGTCAAGAAGTTTGGCTGGTTTCCAGGGAATGCCTTTGTAGTTTTATTTCTTAGGTTGAAGAAATTGAATGTGTTATCTGTACATTTAGCTCAAATATATGTTCTCAACAGATTATACACAGTGTACTTTTGTATTTATTTTCCTTTAAATACAATAAGATACCTCTTTCATTTTGTGACAATTTTTTTTGTTCAATCTTCTTTCAAGAAAAGAACCTTTGAGTTCGAACTATAGTAACATGAACAGAAAAATAAAGAGGACAAAAATCAAGCTGAACTTCACTAAAGCTTCTTGCATGTATCTTATTGGCTTTAAAATATGACTCTGATTAACTAGCTCCATAAATGTCAAAAGAAAGAAGGATAAAGAAGTACAACATTTCCCTTAACAAACAACAAAAGATCTATTCTTCAATATTTATAGGTCTCTCAGATGAAATGTCTGATGCTTGCTGCTTAGCTTGTAACATCAGTTCTTCTACATATTTCTTTTCTTCCTTTAAACCCCTTTTCTCGAGTTCTTTGACGAGATTATCATACATGGTGTCTGTAGGGAGGAACCCTCGTAGCACTGCTAGTTCAAAAACAGCACAAGCACGCTCAGGATTCCTGTTCCTACAAAGACCACGAACCAGAAGAGCATATGTTCCAAGATCCATGCTCACGTCATTTTTGAACATGTGGTTCAATAAGAAGGATAGAACCTTCAGTCTTCTCATTCTGCAGCACATTTTAAATAATGGCATGTAAGTAGAAATATCAGGCTTACATCGACTCTCCTCCATTTTCTGGAGAAATTTTAAAGCATCCTCTTCTTTAGAGTTGTGTGCAGCAATTGTAATCATTGTGTTATATGTGAACGTATCAGGTGAGACTCCTCGATTTGGCATATCTTCAAATATATCGTAACAATCCTTCAGTCTCCCACTTGTTCCTATTATATGGATCAAGCTGCTATAAAAAGAATTATCAGGAACACAACCATTTTGTTTCATCTTCTCATATACATCCAAGGCTTTGTTCAATTCCTTTGCCTGCCCTAAAGCTTTCATAGTTATAGTATATGTCACCACACTTGGTGAGTGCCCCTTCATTTGCATCTCTTTGAAAATAGCATCAACTTTAGGGAAGTTTTTTTCACGACAATAGGCTTCAATGAAGCAAGTATAAGTACACACATCAGGGCTTAAACCATGTTCTTCCATATCTTTAACTGTTTCATTTGCTTTATCAATTTTTCTAGCTCCTCTGCACCAACCATGCACTAAGATATTATATGTTTGAACTGATGGAACTATATGATTCTTCAAATCAAGGTAGACTTTATGAGCATGCTCAACACTTCCTCCCTTCACCAATGCATCGATTAACAGATTCATTGCACTTGTATCCTTCTGTAAACCGAATTCTTCCATTCTTTCAAATGCCCCTATGGCATCCTCATATTTACCAGACTTGGCAAACCTTCTCATGATTTTACTCATTGTATTCAATGAAACATATCCTTGTAAGTGACTCATTTCGTCAAACAATTCCATCATAAGACCAAACTTCTTTGATTTTCCTAAGTTGTCAACCATTAGATTATACAAGTCAGAGGAAAGTGTGACACCCTTTTGCATTTTGGCCCATTTAAAAAACCCGTAAGAAGGTATCCACTCGAAACTGAACCTTTTCAAAATTTGCTCAACCAAACACTCTGAAACAACAAAGCTGCTTTTATTCAATGCATCCACAACAGCATCAGGTGATTTGAAATTAAACCTCAGTACTTTGCTAATCTTATCAACGTCGTTTTCCGTCAAATCACTTGCCAAACTTCTCACATCAACTTCTCTTGCACGAAGCTTCTCATTTCTTACCCAATCTGAGAATGAGGGAAGTAAGAAGTCATCATCTTCCAGTTTGACTGCTGCTTCCTCCTGCTTAACAATTCTAACCCAATCTGGAAGTTCTGGTGACTCGGTCACCTTTCGCTGCTGATTAATGTCAATTGTCTCAGTCATAGAACAAAATCTACTGCACAATAAATCATCAGAAACATAGTGAACAGAACTCCTCCAGACATACAGACGCCTTTGAGCTCCCAAACACCAGAAATGCGGTAAACGCTTCAAGCTGGATATCATTTCAACTAACCTGGAATGACAAAGTCGGAAAGAACCAGCACTGAAGCATCTTTAAGATAGACAATGACGAGCTGATCGGTTTCTAGCATAGAAAAGATAACAATGCATAAAACTCTACCTATTTAATACTATGCTTGATATCACCAATATAGCATTTGGTTACCACTTTTGTCCCACATAAACAACACATTGTATAGCTTTAATGAAAATCATCTATTATTTAGGTCATATCGAATATGAAATAACAATACATGAATTAGCAATACCTTTAGAACTCTGAAATGCTAAAAATACCCTTAAACAAAGACATCTCGTCTTTGTTAACAAAAATACAGATTTTAGTATCTTACAATAACCAATAGACCTCAATCCCAAATAAGATGGGGTTACTATATGAGTCCTCATTGAGTGTATTGCTCCATTAAATCTCATCATAGACCATATTATACAAAAAAAACATAATAATACTTAGGTTTTAAAAGTTTTTATATTTCTATTAGCATATAATCTCATATAGGACTAAAGACTCTACAAACATAAGACTTAAAGTAAACGGACTAACACGACTAGAATTTTGTCCCAAGACTCCCAACAACTAATAGGTATCACTTTTATAAATTGTTTTCTTCCACACTCCAATGTGCCCTATTGTAAGTCTTCCAATCCAACTTCTTCTCATGTGATTTTGATTCTACCGCGTCCCCTCTTCTTTTGTGAAATGATAAGTATCAACCTCGTCTCCTTTTAACACTCATTATCGTTCTTTGCCTATATGCTAATGCATCTAGAGTCTATGCAATACATTGCCCAAGCCTTACATTTTCTCATTCTATCCTCATTGTATGTTGCGGTGTTCATTTCTAATCTTGTATGACCCTATATCCATCTTATGTTAGCCTAGTCACCTAGCAACAACTCATCTCTGTGGATATGTCTAAAACTTTCACAGCCCAACACTCAACACTCATTTCCAAAGGCGGCTCAACCCTAAAACCATCAAAATTACAAATCCTCCAAAGAACCCCTAATTCAGTTTGCTCAAATATAAAAACATATATACGCAGAAAAATCAAATAAATTCGAGTAAGAGGCAAAGATTAAACGAAGAACCATAAGCACTGAACACACAAAAGATGAAGAAGGTACATACCTAAAAAGAGAAGCACCGTATTAACACTTGGAAGAAACAATAAGAAGTATATATTTTTAAAAAATCATGTATTTATTGTTAGTACTCTTACTCGTTCTATTTATATGTTGTCCTTATTTTTATTCTTTGAAAATTATAATTTCGCCAATATAATAAAATTAAATGATTAATTTATATTTACTAATTAATTAAAATAAATTAATTTATATTTTTTTAATGAAAACTTGACTCTAAAAAAAATATCAATGTAATTAAAAATTGTAGATAATTAAATTTATAGTTATTTTTATTTTTTATTTTGTTTAATTCACATTAATTTAAATTAATCATATTTTAATTCGATTCAATTTTATTCACCCCTAAATAGATATTAGTAAGGATCGATTGAGATGTTTCTATTATATGAATATATACCAATAAAGTCCAATAAATAATGATTACCAATTTTATCGTATTATAATTTGTAAACTTATTGAATTTGAATTTAATATATCGTATTAATTTATTTGATAATAAATATATATAATATTCTAAAATATCAAAATTATACACCAGCTTAATTTATTTTTTTTGTTTTTTAATACCGTACCAGGTCCATCTCTAAGTAGTCACACTCAGTGGCGGATGCACATTCAAGTGTATGGGTGCTCGAGCACCCATTACGTTTGGGAGACAACAACATTATTTATTTTTTTTAAATGGTAACTTAGACAACAACAGTATTATTATAAAAATAACCAAGGAATTTGTATGAATACGTAAATTGAACACCCATTTTAGTACCAACTTCAAATTACAAATAATTGTGCACCCATTACTAAAAAAATTCTGAATCCGCCACTGGTCACACTGCCATTTTCCATTTTTAGTGTAAACAGTCGTGTTTTTAAAAATTTTAGGTCCTCCATAAATTTTCTTCTTTATCTCTTTCATGTCCGAGCTACTCAAAAAATAGACTATTGAAAGTGATTTAATCTTTTAGGATAATGAAATTATTTAAATATCAGTATTTCTCTCAATTTTTTTTTTTATTTAAACTCATTTTCTCATTGATTTATCATGTGATTAAATCTCGTTTTTAAAAATTATAAACCTATTGAATTCATATTCATCAAAATTCAAATACATTCAACCAAATTCATATCTTTCACCTAAAATGATACGTTAAAAAGACTCAAAGATGTAATAAAATGGATAAAAAGAGTGTCTCGACATTCACATCAAGGTAATCTGTCTGCTACTTGATTAGCTTCTCTAAAAGCATTGTTGAATGTGGATTGAGCAAATCTTTGATCATCCCTACTTCATTAAGCATCCTCCATGGAGTTCAATTAATCCATTTGATACAATCAACTAACATTTTGGAGGACACCTCTCAGTTATCAATCTCTTGTATGTCCTCTTTTTGTGCTTCATGTGTGTCCATAAAGAAGAGCAACAGCTTCTGCCCAGATGTTTGATACATTTAAGGTCAACATCAAACTGAACAAATTCACCAATGAATCACCTGACTTTGCCTCTTTAAAACATTGGTGTGGAACACATATGAGTAATAATAATATATGTTCGTTTTACAAGTATTTCTTTTCTTGAAAGAGGTTTTCAGGCTAACGTTGGTGTTTCCAGGATTCAAGGTTCAGTTTAGTAATGCAAATCTAACCTTCTATCTCTTCGTGCAGGACTTCGAACCATCTCTCCATAGCTACGTTATACTAATAGCCACAAAACATGGTCAGCTTGAAGAACCATCTAACAAACAATGATCCCAGATTAATTTCAAGTTGTTTTCCAGCATTTCAAATGCCAGATTTTCGTCCGTTGTTTGCTTCTGCATTTTTGGCAAGTAAATGAAAATCAAATCAATTGTTTCAGCAATGGTGCGGAAATTCACAAAGTAAAACAGAAAGGGTTATCAGTTCTTCAATGAATTGGCACTACAGTGTTTTGAATGTATTTCTGTGGCGCATGCAAGTTGATGTACCATCCAGGCATTCGCTTAAATGCTATTGTTTATTTGTACTAATAGAACACTATGATATAATTCAAATGCAGTCTACAATATGCATTTTTCATCAGAATAGTTACGAAGCTTGAAGTTCCAACTTCAAATAAAAACTAAATGGCTCAACCCAACGGAAGGTGATAGTACTTTTATAACTTAATGTTGAATCTTATCATTTGTTAATTCTATATTCATCTTCAACAAAACTGACTAGTCTCAAGATCTATTAAAGGCAGTATTGATATAAATACATCACGGAGCACATCAAAAGAAATATTTGGATAGAATGACTCTGCACCAAGGGATTTGAGAGAGTAAATCAAGAAAGGATGAACATACCTAAAAACTGCATCAGTATAAAATGAATGGTCGTAATATTTGGAACAGAATGAGTCTGCACCAAGGGATTTATCATGCGAAATGAAGCATATGCTGCAGGGAAATAACCCTGGGCATTGCAACTGAGATCACAAGCCTACAAAACTAATGAGAAAATAGACTTTAACACTTGAATTTCAGTTAAGGAGTCTGTGTCCTCTACCTTGAAGACTGGTATAGATTCTATAAGTGTTCCCTTACTCTCCAAAACCTGCAAGGCTGCAATTTGTAAAAAGAAAAATCATCAGCAGTCAAAAATATCAAGAAAAACATCGGAGCTTCAGACAAGGGGGAGTGAAAAGACAATTATGGCATTGCAAGAATCACAAGCCTAAGTATTTGCTAACCTTTCTCTGACATGGTTAAAAGAAACTGCTGATATGCATAAAACGAGGCATTTAATGCCAGAGTCATTTACCTCAACCGTGGCACAAAAAACAGAATGTTTGATCAAACTGGCACATATTCTGCATGAGCAACGACAAATACTTTGCAACAGGAAACATGAGCAAAGTTCTTGTGGAAACAGTCAAAGGACTGGACTTAGTCTCGCCTTTCTTTACTACAAAAGAAGTCCTTCACAAAGTTCTTCTTCGGAAGACGAATCCTCTGTAGTCAAATGACCAGTGTCTTTCATTAGCCTATTCAGTCCTCCCAGTAGACAATAAATTTCATTTGTTTGGCCACTGGAGGTATCTGAAACCAAAAAGGGAGAAAAGCCAGAACCAGTATCAACCCAAGCACATCCTGGAGACTTTCTTACACCAAAATCTCGCATGACGGTCCTCACTTTAGCCAGTTTGTTCCAACGCCCAGCATCTGCATACATATTAGCAATCAACACATAGTATCCAGGCTTATCAGGCCTCAGCTCCAGCAGTTTCTCGGCTGCCCACTCTCCTATCTCAGTATTCCTATGAATCCTACATGCTCCAAGGAGAGTTGCCCACATTTCAGGTGTCGGCTCAAAAGGCATCTTTATAATGATTTCCTTTGCTTTTTTAAGTAGACCAGCCCTACCAAAGAGGTCAACCATGCAAGAGAAGTGCTGCAAATGAGGATTTATATCATAAGTACTTTGCATCTGTTCAAATAGTTTCTGGCCCTGCATCACAAGGCCTGAATGACTACAGGCTGACAAAGCAGCAACCATGGTCACATGGTCTGGTTTTATGTGGAGCCTTATCATTTCATTAAATAGTTCAATTGCTTCTCTTCCTTCACCTTGAATACCATATCCTGCTATCAGCGAAGTGTAGGTAACTGCATCTTTCTTGCTCATCAAATTAAATAATTTTCTGGCTGCTAATACCTTTCCAGATCTTGCATACATATCCACAAGAGAATTCCACAAGAGCAAATATTCCTCAAACCCTTCACGTCGTGTAAGATAGCAGTGAAATTCTTTACCATGTTGTAAATTTGCCACCCTAGCACACAGGGGGAGAATGCCTGCTATAGTGATATAATTCGGCTCAACACCAGAAAGCAGCATTTCTCGGAAAAGAAAGGAAGTTTCCTCAGACTTGTCCCAATGTGCAAAACCAGATATGATTGTATTCCAAGTAATTACAGTTTTAGAGTCAACAAACTGAAACAAAAGATGTGCCTGCTTGAGTGCCTTGCATCTGGCATACATATTGATTAAAGCATTTCTTACATTATCAAAATCATCAAGGTGACTTCGGATCACTAAGCCATGAATCTGTTTTCCAATTTCTAACAAACCAGTGTGGGAACATGCACCCAAGCCAATAAGTGTTGCCACAGGTTCTAGCTGAATTCCACAAGTTCTCATTTGAGATAACAATTTAAGAGCCCCAACAAAGTTACCTGTCTTCAAGCAACCTCCAGCTATGGTGTTCCAAGTAATAATATCGAATTCAGCATCAGTAGCCCTCATTCTATCAAAAATCTCAAAAGCTTTACTCCATATACCTTTGGAAGCATAACCAGAGATCATTGAATTCCAAGAAACTGCATCCTTAACTGGCATCCTTTCAAATATATCATGTGCAACTTCCACTTCCCCACACTTTGCATACATAGAAACTAAAGCATTCTGGACAAACAAGTTACCCTCTAGTAAACTAGCATCTATAGAGTTGTGAATATCACGGCCAAAAGCAAGATTTAGTTGTTCACCACAGGCCTTAAGAACAGACGGATAAGTGAAATCATCGGGTCTTATACCTCTATTCACCATCTGCCTATAGGCAGAGAATGCCTCCTCATTTTGCCGCTTTTTAACATAAGAAGAAATAAGGAGATTCCAAGGGAGCGGGTGCAAGATATTTGAAGTTTCAGCAATTACATGAGCATCATCAACTAAACCAATGGTCGTATAAAAGGTGATTATCCTCGGCACCAAATTCCAACTATGTGCAATGCCCAAATTAATAATGCATGCATGAATTTGTTTCCCTTCAGAGAGTGACTTGCTATTAGTACAACATAATAAAAGAGATGATAATGACTGTATAACAAGATCACAAGAGGTTTGAGAAGAGACATGAGTCCGAATTAGAGAAAAGGTTCTAAAGGCTTTGCATATGTGGCCTTGGCCTGCAAAGTCCTTCAAGGTTGTCAGTAAGCAATCCACCATTGATTCATTACTTCCTTTACAAGGCCCTGAAATACATTCATGTGAGCTACACAGCAAGGTTTGGCCACAGTTTTTTCGGGTGTTTGATTCTCTTACACTTGTCCACTTTTTAGGTATGAACTTCTGAATTTGGGACAGAAGAAGGTTACTGCGTTGCACACTAAAGCTAGAGGGCATAAACTACAATGAGTAAGAACAAGATTGTGGCACATTTACAACACCAACAACAGTCTGTAACAGCTTAAAAAGATTGATATTTAGCCAATCTACCCCTGCAAAAAGAATCATAATGTGTAAGAGACACAATAACGGCAAAAAAATCCATAAAACTCTACTCATTTGATTAAAAATAAGATGCAACCAAAAAGGAAAATAATTATTAAGCTCTCTAACACAACCTGAAAACCATACTGTCCTAATTTTTTTTATGATTTTTGTATGTTGAAACATTTTAAAATACTATGTAATATCATTATGTTGCTATACAAGATTTCTGATTATTGAACGATTAAAGTTTTAAGCTTTTTCAAAAAATCTTAGCAACTTAGTTTGTTGGCTACCTGAACTTTCAACTTACGGTTTCAATTCCCCACCTACCCCCAATTTTCCTAGAAAAGTTTTAAACTTTGATGTAACTATATGTTAGTTCAGAAGAAGGGGTAATAATTCTAAGCATAAATGAGTAGACTTAGGGAGGAAACTTATATAAAAGTTCTCTTTGGAATTTACTCAAACACCTTGTGTGCTAGCTAAAGTAAGAAACTTTTCCTTTGTTTAGATAAATCTATACTCTTAAAAATAAAACAAACATACCCAATGAAATGAAATTGATTCCGGAGCGGGTAACATGTATATTGATCTATATCGAAAAATTGAAATGTAAACCATAAAATTAGACAAAGGGAGTAAATACACACAGCATGTCATGTGTTTTAAAATTAGATGCAATTTTAATTTATTTCTATTTTATAATAGTTAAAATCTCTTTATTATTATAATTATAATAATCTAGTAGCAATACCTGAAAAAAGCTTTTGATTGTTACACACTTGAAGATATTCCTAATATGGCATTAAGCTTTTGATTGTTACACACTTGAAGATATTCCTAATATGGCATTAGAATAAAGCAATTTAGAGTAGAAATTGAGATTTGATACATTGATGAGACTATCCCTTTCAATTCACTAATGACATAGCTAAGAGAGTCATTAACTAACAAGTTATTTCAAAACTAATTATTTTGAAATTAGTTATCTCACTCATAATATGGAATATCATAACACGGCAATCTCGTGATATATATATAACTAAACATGGCATGAACTAATCTTAAAATTAATTATTTCTTATCCCTTCTACCAAATGAGCCCTGGAAAATATAAAGGAGTTTCTATTAACTATGGTTTTACATCAAATTACATTTTTTTTTTTGAAAAAAACATCAATTTAAAAAAAATTCAATTTTAAAATTTTATTTTTTCACCCGATCCCTGACCACCCTCCCCCCTAACCCCCCTCCTCAAAAAATTAATTTTGCTTTTTAAAAATAGTTTCAACTTCAAATTTTTATCCCCCACACACCCCCACCACCACTATCAAAAAAAAAATTATTTTAAAAAAATATTTTCAATTTCATAAATTATTTTCTACTCTAGTAAAAATAAAAGATGTTCCTCAAAAATATTTTTCATTCACAAATTAAACACTAAAAATAATTTACGGAAAATATTTTCTACGCACCAACCAAACATGAGAAAATAAGTCCAAAATCTACTTGTTTCTAGGAAAACATTTTCTAGGAAAACATTTTCCATGGAAAACATTTTCCTTCATACCAAACACACCCTTAATCATCAAGAGATCCTTCGTATCATGAGTCGTAACTCTTGAATTCATAATGCAAATTCAAGAAAAGGTTAAGAATCGAGTTTGAGAGAGTCTTTTGAGTTGTTTTGAAAAGTTTTTTACAAATTTCTAAAACTTATTTTAAGATTTGAGTAATTGAGTATGAGGATGAAGAGAGTTGAGTTTCATTTTCAAAATAAATATATGGGAACTAAGTATTCCAAAAAGTAAATTTTTTGCATTTAAAATTAGAAAAAACATCGATTTCCAAATGAATTCATGAGGAGTTATGTAGATAGATAGCAGTGTTTTGAGGAGTCTTTTCCACTTATTTGTTAAACGTTTTAAAGACTTGAGTTGTCTATTTTTGGCTAGTAGAATCTTCTTATATATTCTTGAGTTAAAAGATCTTTTGCAATTGTTCATATATTGTAAGTCTTCCCCTGAGTATTGAGACATGTCAAGAATTCGCTTGGGGCTAACAAGAATTCTCGAGTGCTGGCTACGTCCAGGATGTAGGCTCGGGACGTTACAGAAAACATGTGAACTCATCCATCTTCCTACTTGTGAGGATTCCCAACAAATCAGATCAATAATACAAGTCGTGATTGTTGTAGATGTCATCAACTTTCTCAAGTGCTTCTTTTTCAGATTTATTTTTTTAAAACGATCAAATTTATATTATCTGGTTGAATATTTCATATTGTAATATATAGTTAAATTTTATATATATATATATATTATGTAGAATATTAAGAAGAGACAGTTGGAGAGGGACTAACACAACATAAGAAAGTTGTATTAAAGGCAAGTTAAATTGTACTACTTTATTGTACTTAGAGCTGTCAATATGGGCTAGCCCACCCCATCCGGGCTAACCCATACAGGTTTTGACATTTTCCAGGTCAGGTCAGGCTAGCCCATTTTTAATGTGGGCCAGAAAATGATCGGCTCAATCCACGAGTACGTGGGCTACGGGTGTTTGCCGGACCAAGCCACTTTTAAAAAAAAGTATATATTTTTATAATTATTAAATTAAATTATAAGTTATAATTTAAAAATACTATCATAAATTTCGACAAAACAATATTACATCATGTTAATGTATACTTGTTAATTAAATCTCAATAAAATATTCTTTATAATTATTATAAGTTTTTTTTTTCAAGTAAAAGAAAAATATGTAAATAGAAATAGGACAAATTCACATATAACAAAACAAAATTCAATTTTTATGTTATAGCAAAATTTGCATAATTGAGCTCCATAGACAAAAATATTGAAGAAAATCGTATAAAACGAAAGTATATAAAATGTGAAAAAGAGGAAATTAATACAATTTGAATTATGTAAAACGAGAAAGGAGAAAGGCAGAAAGGCAAAAGAGACTTGCGGCGGGGGGGAGGGAATATTTGTATTGTATAATATAAGTGTATAAGATGAATATATATATTGCATGTGTATTATAATTTTTCTCATTTTATACAAACAGAAACACAATTTATATATTTACTTTCTGTTGTAATAAGTGTGAGAGGCGACGGTGGTGAGCGAGATTAGGGAAGAGTGGCGGACGAGAGATATGGGAGCAGGGGGGAAACAAAAATCTATGTATTTTACAATTTTCTCTTGCTTCTATACAAACAAATTTGATAATTTGTGTTTTATTAAAAAGCGAGAGAGAGGCGAGAGAGTCTGTCACCAAACAGAGTGGAGGAGCGGAGATTCCACCAAGGAGAGTGGCGTAAATAGCTATAGTTTGCTTATAGGAGACAATTACAATCAAAGTATATTTATAACATTTAATTGAATCAATAGGTTGCGATTATATACCATTTTCACATAGAAATATCATCTGATTATTTGAGTTTAAGGACTCTGCTAATTTTAAATTTTAAATGATATTATATTTTATTGAATTCTAGTGACCCACGGGTTGACCCTATCTATATTTCTCAAGCCCCTCAAATCAACAGGCTTAGCTAGGCCGAGCTAAAAAATCATTTTCTTAAATGAGCTTCAAAAATCTTAACCTATCCCTATTAAATTCCGGCTCAGATCAGCCCAACGGGCCTAGCACATATTGACAGTTCTAATTGTATTACTTTATTTTGTAATGAATAAATATGGAACATACTATATATAAGCTTGTAACACCTTTTTTCTTCTTTGTGATATATCCTTCTTCCTTTCCATTGGGAAATTTAAGAACAAATACCTTTGCAAAATGGAAGGCTTCATTTGAAATTTCCAGTGAAACTTGAGTCATCTTAGGTATGCATTGCCTCTTACCTTTTTTTTTTTTCTTCTTCTTCTCTTTTTTAGTCTTTGATTGATCACTTTTTGTCAATTTTTTCATCTGATGAGGGTTTCAAAATTTTTTAAAGTTGTGGTAGGAACTTGATTCGATGTTGTTGTTGCTGCCGTTTTCTCCTTCTCTTCTCCTTCATCCCCTATTTACGACTTTGTATTTCAATTTTTTTTGTAATTTTTGTTATTGTTTCTTCTGTTTTGTTTTGGATGTGGGTGTTCTTTCAATCTGTTAATTTTTCATGTAGCCCTTTGTATGTACTTGGAGAAGAAAAGAAATGAGAGAAATTGAACAGATGAGAGGCTGGGAACATCAAGCTCTCTCTACTCTCTTTCTCAATTTCATATATGTAATTTTCCTTTGTTTTGGATAAATTGAGCAGCAATACCTGAAATTGAATTTTCGATTTGGATAATGGGTGGATTTGATGATCTCCACAACCAACTATAAAAGAATATTGGAAACAAATGGAAATGGGGTATTTCAAAACAGGGAAGTTATATTAATTGCTTCGAAAAATTCATTGATTTTACTTTTTTGATTATTTGTTTCTGCAGTGAAGGCTGAAAACTTTATCTAAACTATCGTGTGCGTGAGTTTCTTGCCTGAAATATCAATCATCGATTCACATAGGAGAAGTGAACTTTTGATGGCTGATGCGTGTTTTGATAAATAGTTGGCAGTGTAGTTCAATAATGAAACTAACATATAAGGATACTTTAGGAGTTTTGTTGCAGAATGAGTTTTGTTATTCCCTATTAATGAAATAGATAGTGTCCATGTGAACAGTAGGAGATTTTGACATACAGTCTCAAAACTACTTATTTTTGCCATCAGGAGGTAACGGGCGGTAATGGATAGATTGTCGAAAAAGAAAATTTAGTGTATGACTATGTGGATGGCATATAATGTTACAAACGATTGCAAAACACTTCTCATGTTATGTATTTATATTTATTTTTCACAATTATATATCAAGTAAAACTGATCTTTTTTCTATGTTCTTTTTGTTGTTTCTGGCAGGCTGCATGAAAATATGCCTTCGATTTGGATTGTGTCAGGAATGATATGATTCCCTCTATTGATGGTAAGACGCAGATTATGTTTCTCCATTTGTATGAGTAAATTCTATCATTTTTTTTGAGCTATAAAATTATAAACTATGTATCAATATTATTTTGGACATTTCATATATATAAGAAATGCAATGATGGCAGTATGTGGTGCTATAGATTTCATATTTTAACTCTTAATTGTTTTGTGTACTGAATTTCACATTCAGATTCAAGTGATTATTCAATATGATGATACTGTTGTTAAAACGGAATTTATCTTTTTTTGGCCAAGTAGACTAGGTATTGACATTTTAATTATGTTGCCTAATCCTATATTAACCTAGGCGAGAAATAATAGTTTTAAACTAAGGAAAGAAATATAATGCTAATTAATAATAGTATTTATTTGATGTCTTTCTTCCCCCCATGCTATAAGTATGACATAGAAGTTTTATGAAAGAGACATAATGAGAAGGAGAAAAATGACAAAGAAATGAAGAGAACAAGACGATACATCTAATAAAGTGGGACAATGTCACATTGAACAAGAAATTAGCAGCCTTAGAAATAACTAGATGAAGGAAAAAAATAATTTACTCATGAAGTGATTATGAAAATATAATGTGGAAGGGAGGTGGTAATTTTAAAAAGGGTGCTACAAAGTGGGGTTCAAAAAGCGTGAATGGATATGACAAACTTTTACAAGGCCATATGAAAATGAAATTTCGAAAACATATAAGAGGGATGTGGATTCTAAGGAAGAAAAATAGCATTGGGGCATGACACAACAACTGAAGAAGTCACATACTTCTGTTTTGTAGCAGAGCGGTATTTAATGGGTATTGTATAAAATTACTTCATACCAAACAAAGAAATCTTCTTTTAATACATTGTTTTATACGTTTCATATCCCGTTTCAGTTGTTTCTCTCTATTCGATCAGAGGTCCAATTTAACGGTTTCTTCAAGCTTTGCTTAATTTATTTTGTAAGTTGAAATATCTGACTTTCAACTATCTAATAATTGATGTTATGATTTTATCTGCGAATAAATTTTTGGAGTCCATTTATATATAATTTAGCAACAAATGATGCTTCATTTTGATAATCGTGTCGATCATATCCCCAGATCCACAAAAGACATTATGACCAACAAACGGATTGTCCGATTAATATGAAAATAATCTATTTTAGATCGTGAATGAATGGTTTTAACGTCCTGCTAACTAAATTATGAAAGATAGAGACAAGGTATTAAGATGTATACGCGTGTACTTTCAATCAAGTAAGTTTTACTTTTTTGGTGAGTATCTTATTTTATATGTAAAATGTGGGTAGGATGGAAAGATTTTTATATTGTTGATATCTTTTTATTTGTAGACATACTTATATGTCCAACACTTTCTCTAGGAATTTACTCTAATTGTTCTGAAGAGTTACCAAATCCTTGGTAATTCGCCTTTACTTTATATTAATATATACTATGTGTACTATTTGACTCCTTTGTGATTCAAAAACATTTGATATACTTGCCAATTAGAATTTTTGGATTCTTACTCGCTTTAACAATTGTGTTGCTGAGGTAAGTAATCGAGAAAAACAATCAAGTTCTAGAAACAGAACGACAAGCTGGTTAAACCATGGAAATTGATTGATTTCAGATTCTCTAATTTTCAAGCCTTCAGGTACAATTTTACACCCTTTTCAAACCTTTAAGATTTGTAGGGAACCATAGTGTTCTATTTTGGATGATGTTGTATTAGTATTTAGTAGTTTTTCTTAAGTTATACTTTTAGTATGATCTGAATTTCTTCTGTTATTCTTGTATTGTTTGAATTGCAACTTCTGATACCAAAACACTATAGTTTATCATATTCATAAGAACAATGTTGGGATCGAGAGGGTGATCATACGGTAGGAGACTAATGATGTTTGGAAATGATTTAGGTAATATTCATTTCCTTAATGAGGTATTTATCTGTATTATCTACCTTTCACATTTTATGTGATTATGCATGTAGGATAGGTTTTGCTTTAAAAAATTGTTGTTCAATTTTTCCTTTATTGAATTGGATTTCTTAAGTTACAAGTAGTAAACTGAAATAAAAGGATAAATACATAGTTATAATATGTTTTTATCCAAGTTAGGCACTCAAACTATTAATGCTAGAGGTAAGACTAATGTCAAAGCAAGTTTATATCATTCCTTTGTATCATTATCTTTAATTTGCTTGAACTTATAAGGTTCTTATCGTTTTGTTAAATATAGAAGCTACAATGTCTAAGTGAGATAATTTAAATAGCATCTTTATTGAGCTTTCTAAAAGAAAGATGGCTTTTTCGTAGCCAAAATAAATCTATCAATAAATCACCTTCTTATGAATTTATCTTTAATAGAGATTGTGGCTCACTTCTATCCCAATTTTGCCAAGAGAGGGCTTGAGAAAATATGTACTCTAAAAGGTGTTTGTAGTTTACATAAAAACATGACTTGTTCAAGCAGATAAAGATGAAATTGACTCTTAAAAGGATTACTTACTTTTTCCTGTCTAAATCTTCTTTTTGAGCAAATATTGAAATTGATAGACTTTAACGGAAACTTGTGTTAACTATTTCTGTTGTATTCACTTTTCAATAATTTTCAGAAACAACATATAGTGAGTTAATGTTCTCCATGGTATACTGAATTATTCAGAAGTTGTGACACCAACAGAATATGAATGATAAACTGTAAATGCAGAATGGTCCTAACAACTTTGAGCATTCTGCCTTTTTTTCTTACTTTTTGATTATTTTGTTCGGGTACAGTTCGTTTTGAGTTGTGCCAACATTTTATTAGTCCTACTATGTGATAATTTGGGGAGGTTGTGTATAGTTTGCATGTCAAACATCACATAATTTGAATAATATTGATCCCTTGCAGTTTGTGGGTTTTATATCTGAATAATTTTCAGCATACTTTATTATGTACGGAGAACAAATCTACTTATATATTGGGCCCGTGCTCAGCACAGGCCATGCCTCTCTAGTATATATATATATATTATGGAGTAAAATATGTAATTAAATAAGTCTTAGATGAAAACTAAAAAATTAAAATAATATAACTTAATTTTGGGAAAATTGCATCAATATAAACATGATACATAGGATCAGCATGCCAGAGCCTAGCAATGAAATAAGGAGATGTAGTATACCTATGCATTTCTTCTATAAGCCAAATGCTTGCTTCGGCTTTGGCTGGATCGATGAGTGTATTCAATGGAACGTCTTCATCGCTAGCCCCAATCCTCAAACTATCCCACTTCTTTATGGAGAGATTGGTCAGGTAGTGCAACAGTTGCCCATATAACCTCTTGATTGATGCAGCCAACCCTATTCATGAGTTACAAGGAATCAGAGAGGCTTGCCCTTGGGGGATAGGAAACAATCTGCAGTTATCTTGGTACATTTTCGCTTTCTGAGTAGAACACCTGCAGTACACACGCCCACATGTAAGGAACAAAGAAGTAAAAGTAAGTAGGAAACTTAAAGGAAAGTAGAAATAATCTATACCTAAATCCTGATCGGCCATGGAAAGCAAAAAGAAAATAAAAAAAAGTTGAACCATTCAGAGAAGTTTAGCTCCTTCTGATTTTTTTGCTTACATTTGAAGAGAGGGCTTCTCTTATATAGAGGACTTCAAAAATACTCTTCGTTAACTTATTGGCTACGAAATGCCCTTAGTCTAAAAAAAGACTAATAAAACAAAATCAAAAAGAGGAAAACTTCGGGAAGGAAAGAAGAGAAATGGAGAGGAGTCAAATTTGATAACTTTAATATTTCAATTAAATTTATAAATTTTAGTATTTCACCAGTTCCTTATTCTATAGAATAGAGTTTTTAATTAAATTTCTATATTCAAAATAAATAATGATTTTTAGCATAAATAGACATTGAAGAACGAAAACTCAAAAGACCATTCATTTATAAATCATTTTCAAAATGTACATAGTTTTGTATTAGAGAAAATGATGCTTATGTGTAGATATGTATTAGATATAGAAATAAATTAGAAATTCAAGATTCTAGACCAAATCCATATATAAGATGGATTGGTATTTGCAGCCGAATCTATTTGGATGGATCATTCAAATCTGGGAAAATTGCATCAATATTAGCATGATACATAGGATCAGCATGCCAGAGCCTAGCAATGAAATAAGGAGATGTAGTTTTTCTATGCATTTCTTCTATAAGCCAAATGCTTGCTTCGGCTTTGGCTGGATCAATGAGTGTATCCAATGGAACGTCTTCATCGCTAGCCCCAATCCTCAAACTATCCCACTTCTTTATGGAGAGATGGTCGGGTAGTGCAGCAATTGCCCATATAACCCCTTGATTGATGCAACCAACCCTATCCATGAGTTACAAGGAATCAGATAGGCCTTCCTTGCGGGGATAGGAACCATCTGCATGTACTCTTGGTACATTTTCGCTTTTCTGAGTATAACATCTGCATTATAATGCCCACATGTAAGGAAATAAAAAAAGTAAAAGCAAGTAGGAAACTCAAAGGAAAGTAGAAATAATCTATACTTATATCCCGATCGGCCATGGAAAACAAAAAGAAAATTAAAAAAAAGGTTGAATCATTCATAGAAGTTTAGCTCCTTTTGATTTCTTTCTATTCTTACACTCGAAGAGAGGACTTCTTATATATAGGGAGAGTAGTCAGGTGATGGAGATCACATGACATAGGGATAAAATTAGATCACGTTTTCTATATGTCCTCTTTTGGATGATTCTATGGAACATAATCATTGTCATATCAGGAGGAAAATAAGAGCTACAGTGTATGAATTTGCTATTTTTATTTTTTCGATCAAATATTGAAAAATGTGTGTTAACGCATCAAATTGATATTTTTATATTTTCGATCATGAGAATATACTAAATTGATGCTTTTAACATATTTTTCAATATCTGATTGAACAAATAAAAATAGCAAATTCGTACACTATAGCTCTTATTTTCCTCGTGATATGACAATGATTATGTTCTACAGAATCATCCAAAAGAGGACATATAGAAAACGTGATCTAGTTTTATCCTTATGTCAGGTGATCTCCATCACCTGACTACTCTCCCTATATATAAGTCCTCTCTTCGACGTTACGAATAAAATAAAGAAATTAGAAGGAGCTAAGCTTCTCTGAATGGTTCAACTGGTTTTATTCTCTTTTTGCTTTTCATGGCTGATCAGGATTTAGGTATAGATTATTTCTCCCTTCCTTTTAGTTTCCTAATTACTTTTACTTTTTCGTTTCCTTACACGTGGGCTTTATAATGCAAATGTTATACTCAGAAAAGCGAGAATGTACCAAGAGTACCTGCAGATGATTCCTATCCCCACGAAGAAGACCTCTGATTCCTTGTAAGTCCTGGATGGGGATGGCTACATCAATCAAGGAGTTATATGGGCAACCACTGCACTTCCTGACCAGCCTCTCCATGAAGCAGTGGGATTATTTGAGGGTTGGGGCCAATGATGAAGATGTTCCATTGGATATACTCATCGATCCAGCCGAAGCAAGCATTTGACTTATAGAAGAAATGCATATGCATACTACATCTCCTTTTTTTCATTGCTAGGCTCTGGCATGGTGATCATATGTAGCATGTTTACATTGATGCAATTTTCCCAGATTTGAATGATCCATCCAAATAGATTCTGCTGCTAATACCAATCCATCTTATATATGGACTTGGTCTAGAATCTTGAATTTCTAGTGTCTCTAAATGTAATCCTCATCTACATAAGCATCATTTTCTCTATTACAAAAATATGCACGTTTTGAAAAATGATTATCTTATGAATGCTTTTGAGTTTATTTCATGTTGACAGATAAAAATATTGTTCAAATTTCGTATCTCTTTTGTTGTTATGAACTTTAAGAAGTGCAAAATAACAAATCAGAAATGTCTTGGGTTGTTAGATTCTTTCTAACAATTGAGGAATAGGATAAAGGGAATTGATCTGTCATTACACAAGTAAAGTATCAATACAATGTATGTATTGTACAAACATATACATATTACAGCTAAGCTACCAATAATCACCACAGGAGCACAACCCTCCTTGGAAAAAATGGAAACGGTTGTTATCTCGGATAACAATATGCCGATGATATACTTTTGAAACAAATTTTGCAAATAAATGGCAATCTGAGCACATGCGAAGGTTTTTCACTATACGAATGGGATGTCCCCGAGAGGTAGAGATGAGTCCATATGCCATGGCTATTTTCTCGCTGTGTCGATTAAGCAAGAATTCTTTCTCTTGTTCATCAACATCCAACAAAACATTTGTTAGATCAGGGACATGACCTGCCTCTCTAACCCTGCAGTTCATTTCGTCTAGCATTAGGCAAATGTGTGTGTGTTCCGGGTGAAACCCATCACCTGAAGTAAATTCGTGAATGTTTCCATTCACCTCGATTGAGCTTGAACCGGGGTTCTTCTTTATCCCTCTTTCCTTCATGGATATCCTTACCTTCGCAACATCAGTCCACTTCCCTCCCAAAGCATAAATATTTGAAAGAAGCACATGGATCCCAGCTTTATCTGGGGATGATTCGGAGATCATATCAACTGCATAAGTTGCTATCTCCTCGTTTTTGTGCATTTTACAAGCAGCAAGAAAAGCCCCCCAAACTGCATCATTGGGCTTCATTGGCATGCCTTTTATTATATCAACAGCTTCTTTCAATAACCCAGCACGGCCAAGCATATCAACAATGCACCCATAATGCACTATCTGTGGTGAGATGCCATGTATCTCTTTCATACTCGTAAAAATATCCATTCCTTCTCCTACTAAGCCCCCATGGCTACATGCTGTTAGTACAGCTACAAACACAACTTGATCAGGTTCCACCTCTTCCCGAAGCATCTCATAGAATAGTTCGACTGCCCGCTTACCATTTCCTTCCATAGCCATGGCCCCTACCGCTGCAGTCCAGGCAGAAACATCCCTCTCTTTCATTTTGTTGAACACTTTCATTGCACTTGAAGGATCACCACACCTAGCAAACATGTCAACAAGCGCGGTACTTAGCTGCATATCTAGACGAATTTCGTACTTCTCAATGTAATTGTATATCCACTTAGCAAGATCATTAGCACCTAAATATCCACAGGCAGATGCAACACTGACCATTGTCACTCTATCTGCTTTAATCCCCTCATTCTGCATTACACGAAATAGATGAATTGCATCCTCAAACATGCTCTGCTGTACCAAACCACCGATCATGGTGTTCCATGATACAAGATCACTCTCAGGCATCTCATTGAAAGTTCTGTAAGCAGCCTCCACATCACCATTTCTCATAAATCCAGCAATGAGTGAATTCCATGAGACTAGTGTCTTGTTTGACATCTGATCAAAAACTCTGCAAGCCCATTCTTGACTCCCACACTTCATGTACATATCAATGATAGCATTACCAATGGAATCCCAATTCTCTAACCCGTTCCTCAAAACATAAGCATGACACTGCTTTCCTAAGAGAACATCATTCATCTCTGTGGAAGCTGATATAGAAGACAACAAAGTTACTCTATCCGGACGAGGTCCTCCACAGGATAGCATTTCCCCCAAAACCTCTAGCGCTTCCCTTACCATCCCATTCCGTACATAGTTTGATAAAACTGTATTGTACATTACCAAATTACGATCAACACTTTCCTCAAAAAGCCTTTTTGCCTTATCCATAGATCCACATTTCATATACATATCAATAAGAGCATTTACCATAACACTATTAACCTTCAATCCCGCCTTCCCAATACAACCACACACTCTTCCCGCCAATCCCAAATCCCCCAACTCTGCACAAGCCGATATCACACACACCATTGTCACAGAATTCGGCATAACACCCTCCTCTACCATCTCGAAAAACAAAGCAACCGCCTCTTCAGCCTTCTCACTTTTCGCATACCCGCAAATCAAACAAGTCCAAGACACTAAATTTCTCTCAGACATTTTATCAAACACTTTCCTTGCTTTATCCACCTCCCCGCATTCACCATACAAATGTATCACTGAATTCAAAACAAACACATCATCACCAAAACCCCATTTCAAAGCCAAACCCATAACTTGAATTCCTGTAAAAAACCTCCCATCCTTCGCACAAGCACTCAAAATCAAAGGAAAAGTATACCCATCAGGCTCCACGCATTCAACAACCATTCTTACATAAATCAATACAGCATCATGAAACAAACCCGCTAAAGAATACCCTTTAATCAAAGAATTGAACTTGTATGTATTATCATAACCTTCTTCATTACTACTACAGAAACTGTCAAAAGCTATTTGTGCATATTCCATGCTATTATAGGAACCCAATTCGGAGCATTTAGCAATGAGTTTACCGAGAAAACCAGGGTCTTGATTGAACCCCTGTTTTGTGAAATGGGCGTGTAGTTGTTTGATTTCGTTCAGATTTTTGCAGGATTTTATCAAGTCCGTTGTTGTTGATATTCGATTCAATTGAGTTTGTGTAGTAGAGAGAAGTGGAGAAAGAGATGGATTTATGGTTGCTGCCATTGCTATTCGAGGTGTTTATTCAGCTTTTCAAGAGCTTACAACTGACACCATTCTTGCTGATAAACTCCATTGATGAGAACTAAAATGTTTAACCAGCGCAGTATTACACATAAGGGGCATATATTTAATCAATCACATTTTAATAATTAAATGATAAATCCAGAAGATATATAAAATACGAATCCAACTAATATGAAAATGTGTGATAAATAGAAAGAATATATCAAGGTAACAATTATAAGATACAATTATAAAAACAAAAACAAGGGAAAAGGATCAAAAACAAAAATGTCCTCAGTTTATTGTTCGACTTAAAATTGCTTTTGTCGTTAATATTTTGGTTCAAAAATATCTGTATAGTCAATACTATGGTTTAAAATGCCCCTATAGTTACTAAATGGGTCATAATGACTTTTTTTCAAGTACCTATATTATTTTTTTTCTTTTAAAACACATTTTCTTCTTAATTAAATTATTATAAAAGAATCACATTCTTATTTTCTTTCTTTTAAAATCACTTAAAAAAATAAATATAGAAAATATTTTTTTTCTTAATCTCATCTTAAAAATAAAAATCGAATAACTTCATGAACCCTTTCAACATATACTATATGTCATATATATAAAGATTATTGTATATCTATCATTAATTTATATTTATATAACAATAAAGTATAATTATGAGAAATATTTTTTATTTTTTTCTGAATTGAAATAAGATAAACATTTGCTATTTAAAAAAGGGAAAAGGGTCAAAAATGTTTACTGCGACAGAAACAAAAATGTCCTTTTTTATAGTTTGGCTTAAAAATGTCCTTACCGTCAATACTTTGATTCAAAAATGTCCTTAGACTATGCGAAAGGAACAAAAATGTCCTCCGTTTGTAGGTTGGTCCAAAATGCTCGTCATCAATACTTTGGTCTAAAAATGTCCCTACTTGCAAATTTTTAGGGTTCTGTTATATTCTTTCGACACTTTTTTTATAATAAGAAAAAAACTGAAGGAGTGTGTGATACACTCATTGATGACATGACAAACGACGAATTAAATGATTACATGTGTTATTTTAAGTTAAAAATTATTATAAAATCTATTTTAGTAATAAAATAAAAAGATTATTCCTAAAAAAAATAATTTAACACCTCCCTCTTATGGTAGTTGTCTTCTCTACTACTTTAGATTTATTTTTTCCTTTCTGTCTTAGTGTTGTTTTGAGAGAAAAGGAGAGGAGGGGGAGGAGGGAGACAAGGAGAAAGAAAGATAAATTATGAAATATGAGTGTTCATATTTATTTTTTTCGGCGAAAAAGGTGTTATAAAAAATTGTCTGTTTTTCATACACTCTATATCTCTTTTGTGCTTTTTCTGTTTTATTATTTTTCTTTCTTTTTCGTGTTGTTGTGTGGGAAGAGAAGATGGAAAGAGCAAATATGAAATATGAGTATTGATATTCATTTATCGGGCAAAAAAGACAGAGGGAGACAATGATAAATTCAAAAAAGTAATACAATAAAGAAGAAAAAGAATGACTTCAAAACAATTTGAACAAAAAAAAATTGACCACCACTGAAGGAATTTAAACTTGAATAAATGGTGGGAGATGATGACTTGAAAATTGGAAAAAATGAAGAGAAAATAAAATTAAAAAATAGGTTAAATTAAGTCTTTCACGCGCTATTGTTGAGGGTATCACACTCACTTTAACATGTCAAAAGTATTAGCAGGACACAACAAGGTGATATAAATTGAATTGAGATGCCTAAAGTACAATGTAAGAGAATTATAGCACCATCACCATTGTAGTGAGAAACAACATATAAAACAAAATCATTTTAGTTCCATAACTCTTGTAACATATTTAGCCCTAAAAAACTCGGTTTAAACACTGTGAGACCTCCTGGTGAGAACCTTGGAAATAGCTCTAATGGTATTTGGGGTAGTCCTGCAGCAACCTCCAACGAGTGACGCCCCAGCGTCGCACCACTTGTCTACGTATGACACAAAATCTTCCTCTACAACGCCCTGTGAAGCCTATAACAATTCATTAGGTTCTTTTTATGAATGTTGACTCTCGATTGTTCAATCATTTGATAGACGTACATGTTATAGAAACAAGAAAGGTTATATATATATAGTATTGAAAAGACTTACCACCCATTCCTTCTTTACGCCATCATAAGTCTCACCGTTGTTTGGATATACAAGTATTGGTTTACTTGTTACCTGCATATCATTTGTCCATGGAACCAATCAACATTTCAGAGTTTCAAGATGAATCTTGGTACATGACGACACATTTCTCTTACATATCAATTTCACAAACCAAAGAAGTAACTATACCTTTCGGATTGATTGGATCAGCCCCTGAATGTATCTCGGAGAGGTACAATTGATTCCAATTCCAACGACTTGCTTACATGAATCAACAATTGAAGCACATTCTGCAATGGAATCGCCACTGGCTACATTGATACCGTCTTTAGAACTGAAGGAAAACCACACAGGAACGTTGATAGCCTCTTCCTCGAGAATCTCAGCGTAAGCCTATACAAAACGAAAAAAATGAAGTTAAGCACACTTAATACTACTAAAGGATATAACTTCGACTTGGGGGAAAATGAGCAAAGAGTATATATGATCAAGAACGTAAATACCTGAGCTTCGATTTTGTTTGGAGTTGTCTCGAATGCAATCAAATCAGCGCCTGAATCTGCAAGAACCTGTACTCTCCTTCGATGAAAATCTTTTAGAGTTTTCACAGTAATCGCATCACCATAAATTCCACTACAAAACCACGAAGGGCAGAGTTTAAATCAAAATACACCTCAACCGTTCTACTAAGACGTTGAACATTAACTCACCTATATTCAGAACCATCAGCCAAATAAGCTCCGTAACTTCCCACAGACGCTGCAACCAAGACCGGATTGCATTTCAAACCGGTTCCATCATCAAAATCATCCCAAGAACCTTTGGAAGCTCTGTCATTATATATGTTTCGCGCTTCACATGCTATCTCCACGCTTCTTTTGAGCAATGCTTCACCTTCTTCCCTTGAAATTCCCTTGGCTTCGAATCCCTGAAGGGTTGCCTGTCTCGTGCAAACGAAAGTGAAACAACTAATGTGAGCATTACTAGTTATCTAATTAGCCAAAGAGCAATAAAAAGGAAATACATAAGCTCATTGCGAAAACCTGATAAGATGAAGAGATTATAATGTTGGCACCAGCTTCCAGGTAATCTAGGTGCACCTGTTACATCGAAAAAGAATAACAATCATAATTATTTTGATCTTTATCATTCATGTTATCGTCCGTTAGCTTGTCCTCCTCCTGAATGGTTACGATTTACGCGAGAAAAACATACTCTGCATCTCCTTAAGGATATCTAGGCTATGGAAACATGGGATTCATCCATGTTGTGAGAATTTTTGTTGATCAGTGACACGAATCGCGATTGCTGCAGATTTGCTACTGCTATAGAGATCGACTTAAGTCTCCTAAACTAGTATAATACGATCCAAGTACTACAAACAGAGGCGGACCCAAAGTTATGCGTTTGGGGTTTTAAATCAATTTTGTTTGGGGGTTCAAATGTTAATATACATATATATTTAATCTTTTAATACAAATATAGGGTCTATGAAAAAGCTAGTGAATTCGTCTGAACCCATAAATTCCCACCTAGTTCCATTTCTGACTACAAACATAATTGGATAAAGACGAGCCAATCGCTAATCAACACTGAGAATATAAGCCCTAGCTCTACCAACTTTTTCTGTAACATTTCTCTATCACTACAAGATAAACAACTTTTAGTGGCAATAAATAAGCACATAAATAAAGAATGTTAAAATCTTTACCGGTATTAGTTAAGTGATACTAGATCCAATATCGCTAAAGCCTTTGGAGACATATATAAGGAATATTAAACGCCGCTAAAAGTACATATTTAGCTACAATTATCAATTAATTGCCGCTAAAACTCATTTTCGACGTAATGTATTTTTCATTCAAAGGAATTAGGAAGGTTTGAATTATAAAAAATGCATAGTAGTAGTGCTTGTTATATGTTTTGTTATTTGTGCAATACATAATTAAAGATGTCATGCACAAATAGGTCAAAGCAATTAACTTGCGTTTCTGTTAAGAGGTTTACATTCCTCTTGTTAACCAAGAAATAAAAATATTTTCCCTTGATTTGGTTATTCAATACACCTCAAGCAAAGACGAAATTATATAATTTAAATTTGATAAAATTAGCAATACTCTCACTATACTTTTTAAATATCAATAATCTTTTATGTACACATATTCTATGTTAGGGGTGGCGACTTAAGAGTCGACAATACGAATTTGATAGAATTCAATAACTTTACGTACGTATATATCTTATCGTAACTTCTAGATGTGTCAGCACAAAAACTGAAACAGAATAATGAGGTGTCAAATACAAAAGCATCCACGTTGTTGATGTCAAAAGTAATGTAGTGTAACACCTCACATGTTCCAAAGAAACTAATATTAAAAAAAATTAAAACAACAAGCATAGGACAGCTCGAATCTTCCACATAAATAAAAAAAAACGGAGTAACTTTTTTTCACTAACGAGAAAAAGTTTAAAATATTACGAAGAAATTAACAAAATATATATATTTATGATATAATTTTCTAATAAAGAATGATTAATTAACACAAGAATGAGTCTTGTCACTGTCTAAGATGATGAAAATAGTTTTACATAATTTAGTTCTTTAATTAGTTTTTTAAATTCCAATTATGACTTTTTTAACAAAATCAAGAAAAAGATAAAGAGGTAATAATAATATATTTAAAAAGTTCAAGCTAAGGATGAACATGTCATGACGATATATATAAAAAAAATTGAACGTACGTACACGAAACTAATTTTTATCGTTTCTTTCTTTTTATTTAATTAAAAGAAAAACATAAATTTTATTTCTATCTTACGAAGATTGAAAGGATTATTCAAAAGAATTTTCGATTTACATGCGATAAATCAAATCAGTTCTAAGAAATTATGACAATTACCAAAGGATAATGTAGAACATACATTTAAAAAAAGAAACAATGACAATCGCAAATTAATACGATAACTGAAACACAATATATTAACAAGTGATAACATATATTAAAAGTAAGAAACTAATAAGAAGAATAAATTACTGTGATAACTGAAACATAATAAACAACAAATATTAAAAGCAAAAACTAATAACAAAAACAAATCAATACGATAACTGAAACACAAAAAACAACAAACGATAATATATAAAAAAAAAATTTAATGCGATAACTGAAACACAATAAATAACGTACCCTTCGTATAAGATGAGGAGAGCTCACAAGACATTTAGCACTCCAAAGAGGATCATTTAAGTCGGCACCGTGCCTCTCTAACTCCGTCGCAAGTCCACCGTCTATCACGGCGTAGCCACCACACTGCCGGAGAAAATCACCCAAAAATGTTGACTCACTTTTCAACCCCATTTTTTTTTTCTTGTGTTAAATTAATCTCTGCAAAAATATTGACTAAAAATTAATTGAGGAGATTGTGTAGAAATTTAGAAGGAAAGTGAATATATTTATTTTGAAAACTTTGCAAAGGAAATGAGTTTAATGAGGAATGTCTCCAATATATATACTGTGTACACTGCTCTTTCTCTTTCCGTCTTAAATTATCTGTTTTAATTTTTAAATTATAAACATCTTTAAGTTACGTGGTAGCTTTTTTTTTAATTCTAATTAATACAATTTATTCATTTTTAATTATCTACTTTTATTTATTTAACTTAATATAACAACAAAGAATAATTTGTCACTTTGTCAAATATTAGTTATTTTTAATATTTAGATGATCACTTATTTTAAATAGTCAATTCTTTTAATTGACATCTTTTTCTTAAAAGTATATAAAAAAGAAACGCAATAAATAATTTAAAATATAGAGAATAAAATCCATGAAGTTTTTGTAATTATTTGTATGTCCTTAAATATTTTTAAAATCTCACTTCCAATACCCAAAACTTATTTTTAGTAAGATATTAGTTTTAGTTACTACTCCTATTACATACTTTTTTCGATTGATTTGTTTGATACGATTTAAATTATCGTAATTGATTTTTCTTACCAAATAGGTCTTATCGTAATTGATTTTTCTTACCACTTAGATCTATCTTAATTGGGACGTATTTCTTTAATAACTTCATGTACATTGAGAAGAAATATGTAATTATAAAAAATTACAATATTAATTTGGAAAAACGTAAAAATAAATAAATTTATACATAAAAAAAAAAACATACTGTTTTAAAAATTACTTTAACCTATTAAAATGTAAATCATTATGATCGATACCTTTTCAAAATTTTATAATCTCTTTCAGATACGTGCACTCGCGTCTAGAAATTTGATGAGAAAGGAAAAAGGAAGAAGCTATTTTTGGACGGTGGATAATTTCACAAAAACATTTCCTTATATAAGCAAGTTTTTGGATTTTTTTTTGCTCCAAGAAGAAGATTAAATTTAAGTGTCGTGTATCTAGCCATAATTTTGTAATGTATATAGACAATATTTTTTTTTTTGTATGAATTTGGACAAATTTTTTGGGTAGGTTAAAAAAATATTTTTTGCAAAATCAAATTTGATTAAGAGTTAACATATATATCTAGCGCACATGAAGGAAAATCGAACCATTTTGTCTTTTAGAGTCCATTTCACATGATGTGCCTTTTTCCTTTCTTTGGTAACATACCAAAATTTTTCTAATTTACAAAATACACTATGCTTTCTAATATTACATATCTTATTAAATTTTAATGTAATTAAAATGTTCAGATATATTGTATCATAGTGAATTTGTACGTATTTTAGATATATAGATAAATCGTGCTTATCTTTTTCTCATCTCGCTCGTCACTCATATCTCACTCGCGAATATGATGTCACAAATATATGTAGTTTGTATTTAGAGTGATTCACGTGTATCTGGATACATACACAAATCTTACTCACCTCTCTCTTGTTCTCGCGCGCTTCTCTCCTTATTTCAGTGATAGCAGAAAAAGACATGTATTGTGGTCGATTTAAAATTTGATATGAAATTATTAATTAGTGTGAAAAAATATACTTATTACAAATTATAAAAAGACTTAATAAATATGATAAAAATATTTATTTAATTAGATAATTGTTCCTCTTTTTTTTTTTAACATGGAGTGCCCTTACATATAATTTCAGTCTAATTTCGAAATCACTACATTTTAGAAGCATATTAATGGAATTTGAAACTTAATTGTAAGCCAACACATAATTAGCTAGTGCCAACGCCGTATTAAACAAGAATTATCTTGATTAACGTTTTTCAAATAATAAAATAATTTAACTTAAATTTCACGCTAATGTTATGTAATTAAACATATCCACTTATCATGGCCTTTTTTTTGGAAAAAAGAATTTTAAATAAATAAAAGCAGATTTTGGATTAAGATGCTTTTATCATAATTTGCGATGGAAATTGCTTCACGCTATTTCTAAATTATTTTATACGTAACACGTTGTATGACTAATCACAAAAATATTTTAGATATTGAAAATTGTATAAAGAAAGCATATTCTATGGGTGTGTTCTGCATGTAGGGAAAATTGTTTTTTTTAAGAAAATTTTTGGAATATATTCTTAAGGGATAAGTCGATATATTTTTTACTTATTTTAAGTACGTAAATTAAAAAATCTAAGACAAATATCGTTTGACCGATCAGAGAAAAAAAAATTATTTGATATCTTGTGCTCTTATTCTTCTGTCAAAAGTAGGGAAGAGCAAGTGTCTGATCAGATCAATCAAGCGATAGAGGCAGAGACTCTACTTTGCTAGGACGGAGTTGCTCGTGAAGCGTGGTAGGCATGCGCCGAAGGAGCATACCATAGGGAGGAAACGGAGTCCGGACTTCCCCCGATCCAAAATTTTCAGGTGAAAAGAAAATAGATGACTGAGAGTTACGAAATTTTGAAAACGCTGTTTCTAGCGAGGATTTTGATATTTTAATGTTATTTGAAATGGGAAAAAATATACGTATATAAACCTCAACAACTTTATAAAAATATAATTGATATCTTATGGTTTTTTATTATTATCTGATAAAGGTCAATTTAATTACATACTTTTTTTTAAAAAAAGTTATAACAAGATGTCAAATTGCGTGCACGAGTCCTAAAGAATAATCCTTCTTAATGACATTATAATTTTATATTCATTCAATAATAAATAAAGTGTCTGGCCAAAGGTAATATGGTGAATCATTATTATGTATTTATTCAGAAATATAACAATTAGTTTTTCTTTTTTCTTTTTTTACTTTTATTCGATAATAAATAAGGTGCTTAGTCGAATGCAATACGATAGATGAAGCATCATACATTCACGTAAACTAAAATAACATTTTTTTTTCTTTTACAATTGTCGATAATAAATACGGTGTCTTGTAAATTGAATCCACTGCATTATGCATTCACATAGATTAAAACAATATTTTTTCTTTTTTACGTCTATTCGATAATAAATAAAGTGTCTTATTAAATTGAGTCCATCGTAATAATACATGTATAGATTAAATTTTTTTTCAATAAAAATTAGGCAGATAAGAAAAAATCGTTTATCACTTCTTTTTTCTCTCAAGTGGGACTCAAAATCTGATTTATCAGGACTTCTATCACACTCCATTAACAACTCGATCATCATAACCTTGAATGAAATTTTTGGGTTTTACTTTGATGAGATAGTTATTGATATCTAAAGCCAAAAAGAGGAGGTCATATACATCATCAATAACAATCTCAATGTAATTCACAAGCGGAGTCTGAAGGTGGTGTATACACAATTTTACTCTTATCTTGTACTGAAGATTTTGATAAGCTCTCGAGTATGTGTAGCAAATTACAAAGTCACAAATGGAGTCTAAAGGTGATGTGCACACAGATTTACTCCTATCTTGTATCGAAGATAGAGAAATTATTTTCGATAAACTCTAATGCATAATAAACAAAGAAAAAGACAAGACCAAGCAAAAGAACAAAAAGAGAAGACAATTCTAATTGTCTTTGGACAAATTCCCAATGGTTTTGTGTGTTGGAATCCACTTAACTATAATCCCAAGTCAAAACAAATACTAAATGTTTTATGATCAATTTGGGAAAATCCCACTTATAGTAAGAAACTATTTTTTTTGCACATTATGACCACAAATGGACACAAAAGCCAAAAGCTTAGAGAACTTGGATTAGATTCTTGACCTTTATCAGAGCAAATAGCCAATATGCTACAATAAGAACAATTGAATTGTACTAATCAAGAGGGCAAAATGGTCATATTATTAGCACCAATGACTCTGGAATCTCATGTTCAACTTTAACAGAAAAACCAAAAAACAATCTGTAGTCTTGCCATTGCCATTACCATATGGCATAACAGAATCTTTAGCCAAACTATATACTTGAAGAATTGCTTTAAAAATGAAATCTTCTCTTCGATAGGGAGCGCTAGAATCCCCATACTGGCCTTCTCTGGCACAATCAAGGTTAGTCGGGCCAGTGGATTAGAAACATCGGAGTTTCCCTGAAAAGAAAAAGAAGAAATAATTGCAATCTGGTGAAACATAGTGATGTCTGAGCTCTACATCCACATCAAGGGAGGAGAACCAAAGGTTCTCGTGAAAAGATCAAACTAAAAATTCTTGAACTTTTCACCAGCTATACGCGTTTACAACAATTGAGGAAGATTTTCCAGCATCATGCTCAAAGAGTTCAAGCAACCGAATGAATTAATAGTACAATATCATCAACATGAGCAACAGGGCTAAAAAGTAAAGTAAACAAGGACTATGGACCCTTACTACGAACAATGCAGAAACAGCCTTGTATAACTTGATCTTCGGGTATCATTCCTCCTCCTTTGTTTGTGTCAATGGCTTCCAACATTTTCACTACCTCATCCATTTCAGGTCGTTTGTCTGGATTTGCGTCCCAGCATTTCTTCATGATATTTGATACAGAGCTTGGACAACATTTCGGGATATTTGGTCGCAAATTCTGCAAGATGGTTATAACATGTGAACAATTTAAGCAGCGTCTTTTTCACACATCAAGAAAAACATAAAGATAACAGACCAGTATTAACTCAAGATATGACTATGTTGATCGGACACTTCAAAAATGTCGACTGGTGTGTGTTGGATACTCCAGAATAGTGCGTTTTGGAAGATCCGACACAGGTGCAGCAACAATTTTGAGAGTCCGAGCAACACAACATATGAGCAATGAGTCGAGAATGGTAATGATGCCCTCTAATACTGAAGTGCATGAACACTCAAAGGTATATACTATATAGTATCCAAGCTATTTTGTGTGCGTGACATAGGCAACAATGTTGGAGAGATGGAGCAACATAAGAAAAGATATTGTGTTACAATGTTTTTATTAGTAAATCAGAGGACAAACCTGTCTAACAACGGCAGAAGAGACTTCAGCGAAGCTTAGATCTAGATATGGGAGATCACAGCAATAAATTTCCCATAAGCAAATACCGAAGCTATATACATCACATTTTCTGTTGTAAGGCTTGCCATCAAGTACCTACACAATGCATGTGATTAAATCCTTAGTACATGATAGAGAAAAAGTAGATTTAATGTGACGTAGAAATAACATTAACGCAAAACTAAGAAGAATTTTCTGAAAAGATATAGGGAGAGGGTAGACAAGTGACAATATCATGCCGACATAATATATCTCAGATGGGCAAAGCCAACCCAACAACTCTCATAAAAGTAGGAATACCTCTGGGGCCATGTATCCAAGGGTTCCAGTTTCTCCGGTCATGTCTTTGGGATTTTGTGCTTCAACACGAGCAACTCCAAAATCAGCAATTTTTAAATTTCGACTAGTGTCTAACAACATATTTTCAGCTTTCACATCACGATGTACAATCTTTTTTGAGTGCAAATAGCTCAGCCTGCACAATTGGAAGAAGAAAATAAGCATCATTGGGTATAATTATCAAGAAAACAACGTAGGAAAAAGACGTACCCTCTGGCCAAATCAAGAGCAAGCTGATGGACAATCTTAAAGGCAAGCTTCTTCTTCCTGTTTTTGTACAAGTAGTTTTTCAATGTTCCACCATGGAGAAATTCCACAAGAACACAACAAGCTCGAGAAGGAAGCGTAGTGTAACCATCAGAAGGATTCTTCGAAGGAATCTTAAGATTTGAAGTGCCCATAGAAGCACCAACAAACTGAAAACAGCAAATACAATCAAATGGAAATTCAGAACATTGAGTTATTTAATTAGATCCTACGTACCAAATCTAAAATTGCCAAAGCTTGATTTAAGCTGCATGGCAACATCTTAGTAGAAGTACTCGTAATTAAAAGCTGAAAAGTGATGTACCCTGGTAACATTTGGATTGTCAAGTTTGTGCCAAACAGCAACCTCCTGCCGAAATGATGCCCGCAGAGAAGCAGTTTCAGCAGCTGTGGCCATGCCATCCTCTCCCCAGTCCAATAGTTTCACTACACAAATAACTTTCCATAAGAAACTATTACCGGTGGTTGGTAAAATTCCTGAAAAACTTTGAGAATACTGTTTGATAATTTTCATTAATTGGCAGTATTTCTTTTTCACATATACTTTATCCAATATACTGTTACAAATTCTGCGGAGTTCATTGGCTCAAGTTAATAATCA
This sequence comes from Solanum habrochaites, assembly GCA_027704765.1. NCBI lineage: Eukaryota > Viridiplantae > Streptophyta > Magnoliopsida > Solanales > Solanaceae > Solanum > Solanum habrochaites. Next base: position 73,206,340 of record JAKWJA010002497.1, read on the forward strand.
CTCTCTAAAGAAGTGCAGTAAATTTCACCGCAAACACAGCTTCTTTGAAGATTTCGCTGCGGAAGACAATACTGCCCTAAATAGCTAACAACAACAACTAAGCCCCAAAAAATTACGGCCTGAATAGCTTGATTGAGAAAAAAATGTTCCCTGACAAAATTCTAGAAGTCTTGACACATTTAGAAAACTTTTAGCAGGTACATCGGCCCTTCTATATAACCACTATTTACGCGTATATTTTCATCTTGGACTTTGGTGAAGAAATTTGACGTTGAGGTATAGGCCTTTCAGCAGACCACTATGGAATGAATTGAAAGTTTTACTTCTGTTTTTTTTTTTATGATAACCGTATGGTCAAGGCCAACTTTCGCCCACCTCGACTAATTCCATAGGATACCTATCACCACCCACCAACAAAAAAACAGATGGAAGAAATCACCTAGTATTTTTTGTGTCTGGTAGAATTTGAATATGAGACCTCATGGTTCTCAACTCTGTCTTTATTTTCCACTATTAAATGCTTATGCATGATATGAACAAGGAACATAAACTCATCAAAGTTTTTCACAGTAATTTTATCCAATCACCCTCAGAAAAGAATAAAAAGAACCTTCTTTTTATTGTTGAGAAGAGAATAAAAGGAACTTTCAGTGTCAATCTTATATATCTTATCAGAAAAATAGTGTTTTACGTGATTATAATATAAGCCAATAATCATTTATCGCAAACTGCAATGCCAACAATACAGTTCAGTGATTTGAATCCTGGTAGTGAATATCAATAAATTCATCTCAAACAAGTTAATCCACCAAAAAAAAACAGCTTTTTACGGTATTACTTGTCACTATCTGATAAACAGAGAAAATTTAGTGGACTTGGACTTAGTTTTCTAGACATCCAAATCAGTTCCGTAAAGGTTAAAAATGGATATCATCAATAGCCATATCAAAGTTCACAGAACTCGCCACCACTACAGTCCAATTACAATCGATATCCAGCTCAACTTATTTCATCAACAATCACAATGAATCTTTTCTAGTTTCTTTTACTTGTTTGTGTATCAAAGGTAATGAACATCAAAATATAAACATCCATATCACTGAAAAACAAGGACTAATTCATAGACTAAAATATGAGGCATGTGAACACGTGATCTTTCTATAAAACTATGCATTTCTGATATAATATTACGCACCCACGCTACAAGAAAGGCTAAATGTTGCACTCTGTTGAATGTTTGCACTATATACCTAGACGACGACAGATCAAATCCCAATAATTATCACAACACAACATGTAGCAACAAAGATCATAAAAACAAACATAGCAACTAATGTTACCTGCAACATCTTGATTGTCATAGGTACCGCGATAAACGGTACCATAGGTTCCTTTAGCTACAAGATACTTAATTTCCAACTTTAAAGGATCAATCTCCCAAACTTCCTTAGGCCTTTGTTGATTTTGCTTCTCTAAATTGTTCGACCAAACTCGACTCAAATGCTTTTCCAATTGAACATCCAAACTTTTCAGATCAATTTTATCAGCCCTGAATATCATATCTTTGCTACTAATGCTTCGAAGACTCTTCGATTCCATGTTGTTATTACTAACAGTACCTACCCCATCCAATTTTGAACCTTCTTCAACTTTCTCCTTGCTATTTAAATCCATCTCAACAATACCAACAAAATTTTAGCAGATTTCTGATCTGAAAACCAAATAAAAAAAAGTTCAGTAAACAAATCAATACAAAATAAGGATATCTTTCATTTGAACATGAAAAAAACATCAAATTCACACCTTCCCAAAAACCCAATTCTGTTTTTTCCCCAAATTTGATAAATAAATAATATAAATTACTAAAGAAAAGCAAGGAAAAATTCAAAGAAAATAAAAAAGAACTGACTTTTAGGATCTGTTCAAGTACGCAACCTTTTTCTCATCACCAACCAATCCATTTAACACATAAATGAAAACCAATCAAATTAAAAAAGAGAAAAAAAAAAAAGTAAACCCTTAGAAAACGACCTTTAATTCCCCGGACAAATAAAAAATATAAATTATAAATTTTTGAAGGGAAAAAGAAGAATACCCAGAATGTGAAATCAAAAACCCATTATGCAGAAAAAGAAGATTTTGGCATTAAACATTTACAGACGCAAAGTTTGACCCAAATCTTCTTTTTCTGCTTTGATTTTTTCTTCGTGAGAAAATTTCAGTGAAAAAAAGGAAAAAAATATTAATTGGGGGAGAAAAATATGCCTAAAAAAAAGGTTTAATTATATTTATTTACCATTAATGAAGTTTATTTTTTCTTCATAAAAGCATAAGATACTCTCTACCAAACAAACAAAGAGAATAATTGTACTATTTCCGTGCAAATCCTTTCAAACTAAATTACCTGTAAAACATAAATTCATCCATTTATATACAAACAACATGTGAATTGACCAAATTGTCCTTGTTTCTACCTATGTATCTTTTGGTGCAATAGATTTCTTCGATCTAAATTTAATTGAAATTTTAATACAAGTATTAGATATTGTATTATAAATTTAAAGAAAATAAAAATTACTCCCCTCAAATTTTCTTTATGGGTGTGTTAAGTTAGTCCTTTTTTTAGTTGTAGTAAGTAAATAATATTATTATAAAGATATTTGTACAATCTAAATAAATACTGTGAAAAATATAGTATGGGGTATGGTCCGGTGGGGTGGTGGAGATAGGAGCTATGAAGAGAGTGAATATGAGGTTTATTGAGTTGCCGTGACAGCGACGGAATCAAAATTTAATCAAAGGGGGTCAAAACATAAAAATGAAAAATTTTATAGAAATCAAGAAGTGTCAACATATAATATGTATATACACATTCTAAAAGAATCTTATCTGAATACGTAGTATAATTTTTTACAAAGAGGTGTCGATCGATCATCGTGACTCCACTACTGGCGGTATACATTGATATGAAATGTTGATTGTTGAATTTGTTTTTATTTATTCTAATAAAAAATTATTTTTTTCATTTTCTAAAAACTTGTTTTTCTTTGAAAGAAAAAATTACATTTTCAAGAATTTTGCTGGATCAAATATGATTATAAAAATTTGATTCGTAACTAGATACAAAATTTTTATATGATCTTATCTCAAATAAAATATGAAAGAATTTTAAATTTTATGATTATAAAAAAAGTATATATATATATATAAAGTGTACAAAATGTCATTTAAGTATGGCAGTCTCAAGCATCTCAAGTGAATATTGAAAATTAAAATATTAAGTATTTTTGAAAAGTGATATTCTTTTACTTTTCTTTTTATGTGGATGAGAAAATAAGTGATTCTCAAATTTGTTTTTTTTGTTTGCTTCGTCTACATTTGATTGTTTTTTTCTATTTTTCGAATGTATTGCCTCGACTATGTTACAGAGTAATCTATAAATGTTTGTTTTTTTCTCTAATTTTTGGAGTAGGGAAATTATTTAATAAAAATACTTTTTAATATTTTTTATTATTCTTAGATTTTTTTCAATTAAAATATGCTCGTACTAAATTATTGAATCAAAGTAATATGTTATATATCTTTTTGTCAATAATAGAAAAGGTTCAATTTCCTTTACACGTAGCGCGACAAAGTAAGTATAATTTAACAAAATGCATCGAAAATGTAACAAATTTAGATTTAAGTTTCCTTAAATAGAAAAGAAACACTAGAATGGAATATAAATTAGAATTGTTTACAAAAAATTAATGTTTTATATTTGATGAGTATTATAAAAAAAAATATTAATTTTCTAATAAGATCTATTTAATACAATCAAATCTTTATATCACAATTATTTGTTATTATAATGACTTGATTTTTTTCAAAATCAATTTTTCATATTATATTCTATTACAAAAAATATTCTAACAACAATGATATTCATTTATAGTAATACATTCTTTGTTAAATTATTTATGTATAACAACTCTACTCAAATATTATGTTTGAATATTGTATAACAATCAAATATTAAAACATTTATGACAATTATCATTAATGTTATGTATAATTGTATACAGTAATTTTCATGTGTATATAGTGTGCATCAATAACTACACGAGAAAAAATGTTTATTGTTTACATTATTTATATTGATATAATCATATTCTTTCTATTATTTTTATTCAATTGATTAACAAATATATTTCTTCTTTTCGGAATATAAAATTATTAAATTATTTTCATGTACTTTATAAAGTTATCTAATAACCATATTATTTTACCATAATTTCTAAAATTTCTTATCATTTAAAATTTTTCAAAGTCGTTTGAGATATATCCACTATCCTTTGTTGATAAATTAATAATTTCATCCCTCTGATACATTCCTTCTCTCTCTGAATACATTCCTCACCTATGTATCCAAATATCCGTTGATGAAATCCAGTGATGTATCCAAATGTCATATTCCCTCTTTGATACATCCCTATCCTTTCGAATACAACCATCACCTATGTATCTAAATGTCTAGTGATGTATTCGAAAGTCCAGTGATGTATCTGAAATTCGTAAATTTTAAAGATCTTAGTAATTTGAAAGAGGTAGGAAAAAATGAAATTAGCTCTTACACGATCATCACTATCAAAGATACAGATTTTTAATGTATCTCGTTTATTTTTTTACACTTAGATTAGTCTTTGTTAGTGTTATTATTGATTTGATACATCACTCCTATATAACCTTTGTTTAATTTTATGCTATTCATCATGTTCATATTTAACGTATTGAGACATAATAATGTTATTGAATCTTCAATTAGTGTTTATCATATTTAATATGAATGCAATTGATACATCAACCCTAACTAATGTATCATTTACATGTATCAAATTATGTAATATATCTTAAATTTGTATACATAAATCATAATATTATATAGCTAGAGCACTATGTATCACATACAACAATAATTACATTATACATATCAATGGCAATCTTTTACAACCTTATACATGCACCCAAAATTATTCAATTAGAAGGCTATGTGTCTATACACATTACTCAATAAATATAATCAATACATAAACTAATGCTTTATAGCTAAAGCACTATGTATCAAATTAATTGGTGTGCATAAACACAATATATATCAAATTTAATAATTATCAAACTTTATTACATATATCATATACATATCATCGATCTAAAATCAAACACCTTATGGACAATCTTTATAGTTTAATGTATTAGGTAGGATTATAATATTTAGCAATATACTAAATATTTTAGAAATAGTAATGTATCATGAATAATATATCTATCTCGAGATCATAAATTACAAACTTGACTAAACAACAAATACATATAATTTCAGATATTATTAAATCTCTTTATCCTAAAGTTAAAATTATAAATAGTAATGTATCACAATTTTCTGGAAATGATACATAAATACATAAAAATTGATACATATGAATCTATGCAGTTGCTCTATCAATATTGTGTTCTTCCACTTTTTCCGTTTCTTTACTCTGCAGAAGCAATGAGAATTTGAATTTGACATTTAGTATACAAATATATAGTCAATGGTGGCGGTGGCGGCGCGAAGGGAGAGGCTGAGAGCTCTCAGAGAAGCTCAAGAACTTCTTTAAATCACTGATGATGATAATAATAACAAAAATAGTGAAGATATTCATAATGTATCTTCTCAAAAAAATTGATAATTTTGAATCAAAATTGAAAGGATCTTCCAATAAATTGGGGGAAGAATTTTAAATCTCAAAATCTTCAATAATTTTAAATCAAAATTGAATGGATCTTCGATGAACAGGGAGAAGAATTTTCATTTTCAAAATTTTTGACAATCTTGAATCAAAATTGAAAAGATCTTTGATGAATTTAAAAATTTACAAGAGAAATCTTTGTCCAACAATAATTTCATCACTTTCGTATCCTTCATAACTCACCTCGATTACCCGAAATTTCAACAAAAGTTTTTTGGTCAAATCTGAAAGGTTACTTCACTAAATAGGTGAAAGCAACTTGAAATTTTAAATTTCTTTTTTCTTGTTAGAATTTACCTCTATATATTAAAAGTAAAAGAAATATAAACGTAATTTATGATATTTAATAAGGTTATCAATTTTTATTTCCCATATTGGTACGTGTTAAGATATTGATACTTTTTCTTTTTGTATCAGAATTAATGTATTTAGATGATGATTTATGTATTCAAAATTATAAAAGAATTATTGTAATTAAAAAAGAGTATAAATAAGATGTAATTACTCCTTGCACTATAATTTAGGTAAGTTATAATTAAATTACTGACCTTAATTTAATTAAGTAAAGTGTATCATAACCATAATTAATGTATACAAATAGATGTGTTCTTATCAATTTAAAAATTACCATTTATTTCATCTCTTTTTCTCCCTCTTTGTGTTAAAAAAAATTGATGTAAAAAAGTTGACGACAACCAATAGCATGAAAGCAGAGAAAAAAAATTCATTAAATTGTATATGATTCAGAAAATCAATTATCTGATTTGAAATTGGAAGATGGATGCTTGGTAAGTTAAAATAATAGGAAGAAAAATCTTTTAAAATGTCTTTATGGACAAGATATGAAATTACTAAAAAAATTCAAGGAAATTAATACACAAAATATTAATTGTCTAAATCCTGATTGTTTTTTAGGCCAAACAAATCTAAAAGGTCAGATTTTTAAATCAACCAAATATTTACATCAATGTTCAAGTCAAAAGTGCTAAACTCAATTAAAGAAATCATCTAAAAAAAAGACTAACTAAAACAAAATCAAAAAGGAGGAAAACTTCGGGAAGGAAAGAAGAGAAATGGAGAGGAGTCAAATTTGATAACTTTAATATTTCAATTAAATTTATAAATTTTAGTATTTCACCGGTTACTTATTCAATAGAATAGAGTTTTTAATTAAATTTTATATTCAAAATAAATAATGATTTTTAGCATAAATAAACATGAGAGAAACTCAAAAGCATTCATACTATAATCATTTTTCAAAAAAGACATAGTTTGTATTAGAGAAAATGATTTATTATGTGTAGAAGGATGTACAGAGAAATAAATTTAGATAAGTCAAGGTGAGTCTGTATTGACAGCCCCAAATCCATATATTAAGATGGATTTGTATTTGCAGCGGAATCTATTTGGATGGGAGCTTCAAATCTGGGGGAAAATTGGCAATCAACATTAGCATGATAATTAGGATCAGCATGCCAGAGCCTAGCAATGAAATAAGGAGATGTAGTTTTTCTATGCATTTCTTCTATAAGCCAAATGCCTGCTTCAGCTTTATCTGGATCAATGAGTGTATCCAATGGAACATCTTCATCGCTAGCCCCAATCCTCAAGCTATCCCACTTTTTTATGGAGAGGTTGGTCAGGTAGTGCAGGGGTTGCCCATATAACCCCTTGATTGATGCAGCCAACCCTATCCATGAGTTAAAAGGAATCACAGAGGCCTTCCTTGCGGGGATAGGAACCATCTGCATGTACTCTTGGTACATTTTCGCTTTTCTGAGTATAACACCTGCAGTATAAAGCCCACATGTAAGGAAATAAAAAAAGTAAAAGTAAGTAGAAAATTAAAAGAAAAGTAGAAATAATCTATACCTAAATCCTGATCGGCCATGGAAAGCAAAAAGAAAATAAAAAAAAGTCTAACCATTCAGAGAAGTTTAGCTCCTTCTGATTTTCTTGCTTACTCTTTTACTTCTCTTCCTACTCCTCTTCATTTCTTTTTATTTCTTCCCGTCTTGCTTGTCCCTCTTTTTTTTTCCATCTTCTACCCCACAGTCTTCCCCCTCCTACCCCCTTATGTCTTCTCCTCTCTTCCATCGTTGCTCTCCTTCTGCTTTCTTTCTACCTCTTGTCCTTTCTCCAGCCTCGTTCTCTACTCCATTTTTTCCCCTCAGCCTGCCCTTCGCCCCTCATCATGCCCTGCAGCATTTCCCCCCCATCCTCCCCCTTCTTCCCTCCGTACCCTGCGTGTCTGGCATGCTCTCTTTCCAACCTCTGCTCTCTTCTTTGCCCTCTGTTTCTCACTTAGCTTTGTGTTTATTTCTTATCCTTTCCTCCCTCTATTCGTTAGCTCCATTCTCCCCATCGTTTTTCTATTTCTTGCTTACTAGTGAAGAGAGGGTTTTCTTTATGTAGAGGGATTCCAAAATACTCTTCGTTAACTATTGACATGAAATGCCCTTAGGGTTAACTTTGGTGGCCTTGTTGAATATTTGGCATTAATTTTGAAGACATTTTATTCTTGGAACATATGCATGTAAGGCATCTAAGTGATTGACGAAGGTGCCATATGTCATAATACTTGGTTTTTCCCCCCCCCCCCGAGTTTATTTCCTTCGCTTCCAAATATTAATTTCCTTTCTCCCCAAGTAATGTTATCCTCTTCTTCAAGTTTGAAGGCCTAAACTCCCCTATATATGAGTTGATGAAATCTTGAGGAAAGACAACCAAATGAAGAGCAAGACTTAACCGATTTCAAATATCTCCTTCCGAGATTTTGTGGTATTTATAATTCGTTGATTCTTGTATCCTCTAATTAATTAGAGAAGACTTGTTTAAATCCGAGAAACATTTCACACTGCTAAAATAATTTTTTAGGATAGTGTCTAGCACAAGTCAAAAATTATATAAATATATACATACATATATATTTCTTAAGAGTAATGTTGTAATAGTATTTATCTTAATTCTTATAGTTATTTAGTTATTTTGTATTATAATTTTCCCCTCTTTTTAGTAATATTTTTCAAACAACCATTGTAGACCCTTGGTTGACAAACATTTTGTTTGTATAACTTCAGTAACATTCTCAAGTATACGTTGATAGCAACCAGATTCGTTATAAAATTTTGGGAAATTTTTTTAAATGTCAATATTTTAGTATTTAATAGGACTCCTTAGCCACATTATCAATATTTATTGAAAATGTCAATATTTGCGTTTGTTATATATTTAATTATATATTTTTTTTAATTTGTTTAATTTGAAATAATACAATTATTCAATAACAGAATAGGGAAAATCAGAGAAAATAACATTTTTTAAAATGAATATATCACTTGAATTTTCATCAGTTACACCAATTCATTAAAAAAACAAAAAAAAACACGTTGTTCCACTTTCATTATTTCTCAAATTTCATTCGGAATGTTTTTATGTGCAGAAAGAAAATATTGAAATAATCGAACAATTGGCTCCTTGTGGTTCGCATTTTATCGATTTCCATTTGTAACTCTGAATCCATTTTTGAACTCAGTTTGAGATTTTTTATAGGCTGCCCAACTTTAACTCAAGGCAATAGTTGAAATATATTGGAAAGTCGACTTAACTCTCTTTTGGGACTATGTAGTTGTCTATTATAGGAAGCTGACACACATTATTAAAGGTATCAATAATTATGATAGGTTAGTTACACTTTTATCGTTAACTTAAAAAAGGATTTATGCAGACTCTTCAAGTATTAATAAATATATTTTTTGGTTTCCAAACCACATAATTACAACGTAAGTTAGTTACTAGGAAATTTTTCTAGATTAAAATAAGGGACATATTAGAAAAAAAAATTATTGTCCTTTTTGATTTGTTAAAAATGGGAAAACTAAATAGAAACAAATCATTAAAAAAAACTATAGACAAAGTAAAATAGGTATTAAAAGGAATCGTTCTGTTCATTGGAATGATTTATTGCTATTGTTTTATGCTTTATTTATTATTTTGGGTAGACGATTGATTGATGTGTGATTGGGGACAACAAGCATGCTACCTTTTTTTATTCATTCTCAAACGGAAAATAAATTGTATAAGAAATTAGGGGTAACGTAGCTTGAGAGTAGATTTTTGAAATTGAATTTAGATACAAATTTATTGATGTAATATTATATATTGAATAATTCGAATATAAATTAGTTTGGAATACAAATTTGATGATATTATGTATTAAATGATTATAATACAATTTTGATGATGAGATTCCAATTCTATATTAAAATATTGTGATTTATATGTTGAATGATTGGAATACAAAGTTGTTCAACAGTTAATAAATAATTTTTAGAATACAATTTTTGAAATACACAAGAATTTGAAATACAAATCAATTTAAAATACACTTTTGTTTAAATGAAAATTTAAAAATAAAAGTGAATAATGAATTTGATGAACAACTATATTAGGAAAAGACTTTTAGAATAGAGTTTTTGGAATACAAAAACTAGTTTAGAATCGCAAAAAAAAAAGTTATTTTTGAACTTTAAAATTTTGAATTTAAGAATTTTACCGCTTTGAGTTTATGTTTCCTAGAGATAAGAGATTTGTTGGACTTTTCACAGTATTTCATAATATATATGTATAATTCGTTATACATATACAATTAAAGCGAATTGTATAAAACGAGAAAGAGAGAAATTATATACAATTTGAATTTATCTAAAATGAGAAAGAGAGAAAGACAAAAGAGACTTGGGCAGAGAAATATTTGTATTGTATAATCATAAATGTATAGGACGATCATATACAATTTGAATTTGTATATAATGAGAAAGTGAAAAAGAAAAAAGAGACTTGGGCAAAAAAATATTTGTATTGTATAATCATAAATGTATAGGACGATCATAACAATTTGAATTGTATAAAATGAGAAAGTGAGAAAAGAAAAAAAGAGACTTGGGCAGAATATGCAAATTTAAATCGAATGTATAAATCGAGGAAAGAGAGAAAAGAAAATCATACACAATTGAATTGTAAAAACGAGAAAGAGAAGAAAGGCAAAAAAATTGGGCAGAGGAGTAATTTTTAGGGTATAATTATAAGTATATAGGACGAAAATATATGTATTTGCATGTGTATATACAATTTTTTCTCGCTTTATACAAATGGAAACACATGCAATTTATACACTTCGTTTATGTTTGTATAAGCGAGAGAGGCGAGGGTGGCGAACGAGATTAGGGAGAGTGGCGAGCGAGATCTGGGAGAGGGGAGAGGGAAACGAAAGTATATGAATTTATACAATTCTCTTTCGCTTTATACAAATACAAACACATTTTATACATTTATGTTTATATAAAAAAGCGAGAGAGGCGAGCGAGACTACCACCAAACAAGAGTGGCGAGCGAGTTAATAGTGGTTATGAACCATGTTATAGATTAATGATAATTTAAGACAATTGATAACTATGAATAAGTTTAATATCAATAATTAAAGATAAGGGTAAAAGACTAAAGAATTTCATCATGATAGTCTAAATTTGACCATATTCATTGATCACATCTAAAATTCTATCCCGTCTTTCGAATTCGATAGTTAATTAGAGTATCACTAAGATTGAGAAGATCAAGAAATAAACTAATTATAACTCATTGATCATTATATGTAAGAACATGTTAATGCTTATTTTTAAGGAAGTAATAATGTCAGTCGACTATTTTTCCTTGAGATTCAATAAGTAATTATGAACAAGCTTTTTAATTACTTTCGAGAAGATATATCGATTCAAACTCACACAAAATTATGCAACAAAAATAATAAGATAATCCTCGTTTGATCAAATAAGATAATGAACAAAGTTGCAATTTAATTAAAACTCTCATAACGAGTTCAAACATAAGAAAATCAAAATTCTAACACATTCATCAATACAATATGTTTGTCAAATACCCTCTATAAATCTACTCCTCCGAAAAAATAAGTTTACTAAAAACAAAGATAAAAAAGAAGACAGAGCACGAAACTCTAAATCTCAACTCCCGTTTTGAATTGAGTAGTGTACCATGTGTTCCTTCTTCTTTCCATTATAACCTAGCATTGTCTTCCCTTTTTTTCTTGATAACTTCATTCTAGATAGGGGTAGCAAATGAATGGATCGGATCGAATCGAATTTGGATGATTTAAATATAAATTAAGTTAAAATGAATTGGACCATAATTTACCGATGTAAAATATGGATAAAAATAAATTTAGTCAAATATGCTTTAGATAAAATGGTTGTAACCCACTTTAATCTCCTAAAGCCATAAAATATTAAATCAAAGCTAAGTTAATAATACCTCAACTCTCTAGTCCCCTACCATTCCACCCCCACCACTGTACCCCAACCACCGCCCACCCCCCACACCCACCCACCACCACCAAAAAAAATTAAAAGATTTTTAAAAAAAATTACCACTTTACACTTATTGGTAACACAATTGTATTATATTTATATTATATCGATATATTACATATACATTACAAATATTTTAGCTTAAAAAAATTTTGATTGACGATACATTTATGTTAAAGAGCCCCATTAAAATATTGAGTTAATATGTAGCCAAAATAACACATCTAAATTCAATTAATTTTAACCTGCATAAATTTAGCTCAATCCGCATGCTTAAAATCCCTAATAATAACCTACATGATTTCCAACTAAGAAAATATTTTTTTTCAAACAAATATTTTCAAGTAAAGCTCGAACTTTACAGTAAAGTTAATCCAAGGATTTTCATTCCCATCAGTTATATAACAATTTACGCACAACACAATTAGGGGTGACTTAACGGGGAAACTAATCAAAATTTGAGCCCCTAAATTATTTTAACTAATAGTGATTTTTTTAATGGCAATATTGAAATGTATTGGAAAAAAACGTAAAAGGAGAGAGAAAGAAAAAGTATTTACTTTTTTATAGTATAGATATTTTAAAATTTTAAATCAAATTTCTTTAATTTTAAAGGAGTGAATAAAATTTTATATAAAAACATCAAACGATATGTATTATAAACAAATGGATACTTGGATAATATTTTATAAGTTTAAATTAATACTTATTAGTATAATTAACGATAATATATTATTACCTGAAACTATAAGTTTTATATTCATAATTATATTGTACAATAAATAACAAGTTAAGTATAAAAAAAAAGTAATAATATATGTGTTTTTAAAAATTTTACTTTAAACTTTTGAGATAAATCTTTATCAAGATATAATTAGAAATTTTAAATTATTTGGTGGAATAAAGTTTTCTAAATATATCACCACATTTTCTCAATTAAATTAATTCTGCCTTTCTTTTGAAAATTGAAACAATCACAATATTCTTGTTCTTTAATCATGTTTTAGTTAATCAATTTAATTTTGTAATAGTACGTGTATGAAAATAAAACGGTCTTCTTTGAAAACAATAACAAAATAAAATTTTCAATTGATTTTTTAAAAGCTCAAAATGATAATCCAACAATCTAGGATTTTAATTCAAAATCCAATAAATCTGATTAATTCCTAATCTTGAAATTTGAGCTCTTATGTAATGGTTACAGGGTTACTATTGATCTTGTTGTGTTCTTTCTAAGAAACATGGAAAGAGAACAATGAATTTTCATATAAAATTATGTTTAATAAGTGATTCAATTATTAGTGTAAAAAAGCTAGTTCATTGTAAAATGAATACGAGATACATTATTTATGTATTCTTTGAAAGAATGTGAAGTTTTGAGCATCTCAACAATTACATTTCTTACAAAATAACTTTGTTTATCTATAAATAGAGATATGTAAAAATCAATTAATCAAAAAATCAAATTAAAAAAAAAACTATTAATTTATTGGTAATGAATTAATGGTTTTTAAATGGTTTCACAAAACTTTTTATTGAATTATTGATTTGGTTTCTGATTTTATGATTTTTGTTAAAAGTTAAATATTATTTTATCCTTACACCAGTAAATCTTAATTGTATAACATTTTACAAATATAATTTTAATCGCAGTATTATTTAAACCTTAATTATTGTATCATTGTGTAATTGCAAGCACATTTCTAACTTGAATGTGTCAAATTGGATAGATTTGCAAAAAACGATTGTACTTTCACACTTTTTATTTTAAGGTGTCTAGTGTCTAAAAACCCCTTTTTTTTTTTTTGTTTTTTTTTTTTTTTTTGACAAGAAAAATGAATGTTACTTTAGGATTATTACTTTCATGCCAAAATGCTTGGAAAATCAGATGGTTATATGAAAATTTTTCTTATCATGAAGTTATTAAATATATTTTGAGTCTTTTTTTATGATAAATCAAAAAACATCGAACAATTATAGTATCATAAATCGATTAACCAAAAATCAATATGAAATATGTTATTGATCTAGTTATCAATTTGACATATTTACAAATTGAAAATCAATAAATCAAATCAATAACACAAAACTAAGCTGACTGTTGCGCATCACTATCTATTAATACATGTGTCAGATAAATAAGCTTAAACATATTACCATTAGTATTGTAACTAGCAGTGTTCATAGAAAACTGAAAATTGAATTAAACTAAAAAAATCAAACATCCAATCGATATAAAAATGGTAATATTTTATTAAATTTGAGATTAATTTTTAATTCTTAATTTTACAATTTACAAGAAAATAGCATTATATCAAGAGTAATTATTGATCTCTAATCAAACATGCACCCTTCTTCATGATATTAGGGTCAATAACATGTAATATAGTAAATAGTGTTAGATTATAAATATTTACATTTCAGTAACTAACTTATCAAACTTTGCCAAACGAAGAAATGTACATCCACTCCATCGGTTGCGTCACTTTCAAGAGACTTCAATTATTTCATAAATAACTTGTCATCTCGTATTTATACACATAGTCAAACATTCGCGCATTTCAACTATTTTTAGGTCTACTTATATTTGCACGAACACCGATAACTTAATTCATCAAAAGCTTAAGCAATTGGAAGAAGCTAACTAGTGTTTGTTGTCGCCCAGAGTTTCACTATAATCCCTCTTTTTAATAAAAGGAAAAAATGGATAGTTCGAATATGAAACTCACGAAAAAAATGATAATTAGGTGTATTTTTAACCACTAATCATCAGAAGAGTTGCAGATTATCATCACTACTCAACAGAACAAAATGGTTGCAATTTGGTGATAGATATCAAAATCACAGTAGCAAGTTGCCCACTATAAAGTGAACTCCTGCAACATAAATGTTCATTGAATAGCTTATAAGATGCCAGAGTAACAAAAGGTTTTTTAAAATTAATAAAATAGCAACAGTAATGAAAGGTTTTGTACAGTCAAATTATAAGAGGATCTCCGCGGATAAACTACAATACTACAACTAGTACGTTGACCGTACCATGTCTAAAGCATAGTATACGGCAACAAGAGGGGGCACTCGAGTATGCATAAGTGACATCACGGTATGAGCTACAAGGATGATGCCAACCGGAAAGCATGTATACTCTCCAAGGCCCCTTGGAAAAGCTGAGGATATCCGACTCCAAAAGAAATGGAGCAAAACCTCGAAACAAAAGAGACTAATTGCTCAACAACAATACATGTGTCCTCATTCGGGTTATCTGCCTTTTCTATTCAGACTGTTGGAATTGTGTGGTCCTTTCCAACGCGGATCTTACCAGGAGAAAGCAGATTTGGTACGGGATGCAACCGAGGGATCTTCAATATTCTGTGGTGTCTTCAATTTTGGGGTGCGTATCCGCTGGTTTATGTCTTTCAGAGTCACGTCTCCTTGGGCACCACACGGTTTAACAAAAGAAAATGGATAGACAACAGAGGAAGCAGCTTTTGTAGGAGCCCGCATATATGATCTCCTACCTAGTGAGGGTTAAGAAATGAAACGAGTTTAGCTCACATACGAGACAAGGCTCCGCGAGTTCTTTACGGTGGTTTCTAATACTGAGGCAAAATTCTGTAATGAAACATCATCCATGACAAAACAGGAAGAAAAATACCTTTGAAAACAACATTTTTACGAGTCTGTACAGGGCGCTCTTGAACCACATTAGATTCACATTCACGTGGGGTGTTGCAAATCTCTGCACAGAGAAACAGAAAGTTGAGGAAGAGATAGAGAGGATAATGAGCACCTTGTGGCACAAATCGATAAGGGAAAAAAGCTACTAAATTCTAGCAAAGATGTGTCACTAACCTGAAACATCGAGCTGAATATCAGAGGCAGCGCTGTTTCCAAAAAATATTGTCAGATTGAAGTGGTTTTCTTAATACTTTCCGAAAAAGATAGAAGTTTTTAGGCAAAAGCTTAAAACATACATATCATCAAGGCTGACATGCATCTGAGAATCGTTTAAACAACTAGCAACCCATCCTTCAGATGACTGATCGAGCCCCTCATTACCAGATGAAGATATGTCCTCTGAAAAAAAAACATTTTATGTGAGCTTATAGATGCAATTGGTAGATATCCGTTGAAGAGCAGAAATGAACAGGGAACAAACCTGAAAATACTGAAACCCACTGTGACATTTCAGAAATGAATTCATCAACAGAAGTGTCAGTCCCCTAAAACATGGAACAAATACAATGATCATTTAATTTTAAAAAAGGTGCAGGATTTGGAATGACAGAAGTCCAAAATCAATCAGCTTGTTCAAATTTACAACAAATTTTACAAGGACTTTAAATTGGAGGCATCTTAAGTAACAAACCAGAAACTAATTAATTGAGCAATCAACAAACAGTCGAGGATACTAGTTCTAAAATCTGTTGTTTCATAACATGAATTGATAGGACAAACCTACAGTGAGACATAAAGACTCGAATATTGCTCTGGGGAGCTGAACCCAAACGGGGCTATAAACCAGAAATATTCGACGATAATACACGGAGACACAGCAAATAAGAATATATCAAGTGGCGCCAACCCAAAGATGTGACAGTACATGGGAGCCTACCTGCGAATTTAGAAATGATGATGATAGTTCCTCGTTGCTAAGTGGTGCATCTGCTGCTTCTGTATCAAACTGAAGCATTCTGCGCCTTTTCACTTGTGAGGATGACTCATTGTATCTCTGGGTCTCCTTGTCATTGTTTTCTGTAAGTACTAAAGTGAGATACCGAAAATAATTATAACTGTAAATAAAGATATAGCAACAACGTCATAAAGCACCCAAATTCAAGTGGATATATAGGCACTTAAAGTATCCTCTGGCAAGAAATATTTATGTAAATGCCTTCATGAAAAGCGGATCAAAAATACTTGTCATTGTTATCTCTCAATTTTAGTTTTCAATGCCATAAATAGTGCACTAGACACTCTTGATTAAGGCATAAATAGGCAATAGTTTGCTTAAGAGTTGAGGCACAAGGGGACTTGCCACCTATGTAACTCGTACTCGGGGATGCGGCACCAAAAGTGAAGAGTCCAAGCAACTTAGCTTGTTACTTCCTCCTGTGATGGTAAGCGGTTTAGGCAAATAAAGTAAGGACCACCCAAATCAAGGTTTAGACAAAGCCATCACATATGCACTCCCAAAAATACATAAAACCAAATCTAATACGGAACGAAGTACACGCAGGTGCATGTTCATCCCATAAGCAACATTGATTCAAGTAACACAAACATATAATATAAACTGGTTTTTAGATAGGCAAATGCAGATTAATTGATATGATTCTAGAGTGAATATAAGTTTGGCCAAATCATAATCAAACAAGCATATTTCATGAAAGCAGAAGTAAAATGCTGAATAGAACTGCAAAAGAGAAGCTGTGAGTACTTTATGAGAGTTGAGATGCAGCATCATCTTACCGTAGCTGCTACCATGGTAAGTCAACTCTCCACAAGACTTAACTGGAGTCTTTCATCGTCAAACATAAAGGAAATATCTTCACCTTTGCTCAACAAGCAATCAGATATATCTATTCACATGGCCAAACACATTTCTCATCAGTAAGTTGGTCATGGTATTATTCTTCACAGATCAGAACGAGGTAAACAGATCTTACCAATATCGGGATCATCTCCAAGAGAGTAACTGTCACGCCATTTCCACATGTCACTGTATACAGCAAAACGCGGAATCTATTCAGTGCATTCATTTCTAGGAAATAACATAAACCAAAGTAGCCTCACAAAATGTCGGAAAATCCACGAGGGATTTGCCACATTGTATTCATTAATTAGCTAAACGGTTTAATGACAGCAAAGTAGAACCCAGCGTCTATCGGTATTCACAGAAATGCACAAACCATTTTCACCAAGAAATGGCCTTAACGAAATCCGGAAATGAACCAGTAAATAATTCGGAAAGAAAATAGAGCAAAAGCACTTTGAACCAAAGGTCTAATAGGAAACAACCTCTCTACGCACACCCTACCCTTCTCATACCTCACTCGTGGGATTATACTAGCTAAATTGGTGTTATCGTATCAAGCATAAGTAGCCCTACAACATCAGATCTAATTATCAGTATCACAATCTAAGCAAGTAAAACCAATTCTAGAAAGACAGTAACAGCAACAACATCACATAAACCTATAGAAACTACACACAAACAATTGGGCACAGAATCAACATGATGTTCTTCACTAGAAAGAACTTCTAGAACAAATATTAAGCACTCAAAATCAATGTCCTTTCACTCAAAACACTAAGAAGTGTATCTATACCATCCATATACAGTAACAAATCAGGAAAAAATAAACAGATTGCAAAAAACATATATACTAAAATGAGACCACCACCACCACCACCACCCCCAAAACTGATTCATCACTCTCAGTTAGAGCAATAAAAGCAAAACCCATCTCCCATTTGACCATTTCTGTCCTAAAACATCAAACCCCCACCAAACCCTACCAAAATGGGTATCCAAAATTCCTAATCAACCATCAAAAAGTCCATAAAACAGCAAAAACAGTTCAAGAACAAACCAACCCATGAGAAAACAAGTAAAAAGGAATCACCTTTCAGGATTGAAATTCATTTTCTCAGATAAGGGGTATGTTAGTTTGAAGAGATACTGAATGTTTTCTGCAACCTAGAGAAAAAAAAAATCAAAAGGGGCAGCAGAAAATGGTTTGACTGGTCGAAATCTCTTTTCTTTTTATACTTTAAGACCAAAAAGAATAGCCGTTAAATACAGATCATACTGTAATAATAAAATAAAGTTGTCTTCTTTCTTCTTCTTTATATACACTAAACCATGGAAACTAGCAATAAAAACACTAGCAGTTTTGGCAGAACATTAAAAAGAAAAAAAGAAAATGCTTTGACTACGTGTAAAAGAAACCGGATACTAGTGGGTGGTGCGTGGAGTGTACAGAGGTCGGGTCGGGTTGGATCAAAAATGAGAATTGATGGGCCTGTGCCATAGAAATAAACTCGCGGTTTGATAGGGATAATTATATAGAATGATAAACGAATAATAATTAAATAAATATGGTAACTATCATTTGATTTATTTGTATTTTATAGCAAACTGTTTGTCAATCTCTCTCTGCCTCATAATCATGCTCGTCACTCTCCCTCTCTCGCTTTATACAATAAAATTGTATAAATTGTGTTTCTAATTGTATAAAGCGATAAAAAATTGTATATACATATGCAAATACATATATTTCGTCCTATACACTTATAATTATACAATAAAAGTATTCCTCTGCCCAAGACTCTTCTGCATTTCTCTCTTTCTCGTTTTATACAAAATTAAATTGTATATAATTTCTCTCTTTCTCGTTTTACACAATTCGATTCAATTGTATATTCTCTATCCAAGTCTCTTTTGTCTTTCTCTCGTTCTCATTTTATACAAATTCAAATTGTATATAATCATTCTATACACTTATAATTATACATTACAAATATTTTCCTGCTCATGTCTCTTTTGCCTTTCTCTCTTTCTCGTTTTATATAAATTCAAATTGTATATAATTTCTCTCTTTCTCGTTCTATACAGTTCGTTTTACATAATTCCCTTCAATTGTATCTGTATAGCGAATTATACATATATATGTTTGCTATGGAGCGCAATTATACAAATTTTTTACTATAATATATAAATATAAATTTTGTGCTTGCTATATGTGAAAATTATCCTTCCAAATGAATTGATTTTAACTTTTTATTTTTAGTGATCGAATCTGTACTTAACGAGTCATTTGTTAAATGAATGTTATGATAAATATAATATAAATCTTTAAAAAATTGTTATGAGAGTTAAGTAACATGCATAAAATAGGAATAAAGTGCAAATGAACCAACCATAATAGGTATAATGATAAGAATAAGAATAATAATTAAATATAATCCCAAAGTTTTTTTTGTTTTTCTTTTATTTTTCATTGATCATGTGTATTGGATTTTAATTAAATTTAAATTTGCATCAAGAATAATTCATTTTTTTATTTGGTGTATGATACTTTACATTAATATTCTATTAAAACTTAACTATTCCAATTTTGCTAACGTAGAGTTTCATTAAGAGGGAAACACTCCCTACCAAGAATATTGTTACATATATTTTTGTTTCATCTAAATATTAAAATTAAAAATTTATAATTATCTATTTTACATTTGCAAAGCAAAGTACTTATGTATGATGAAACTTTTTTTTTTGTTGTTGGCTTCAAGATGAAATAGTTAATTTTCCTAGTCTGTGATTCATCTCAATCCTGCCCATTTAACAACGTTGAAGGATAGAAATTTCTAGGCACTTATCATTTTGATGATAAAAACCTAATAAGTATTAACTTGTTAAATTTATATTTTGAATTCACCTAATTTTTTTAATATTATATTAACTATACTAATGCAGAATTTTATACTTTATGCTAAACATTTTATAAAACAATATACTAGGATGAGTGTGGCCTAAACTTCAAAAGAAACTAAAGGTAGGTATTTGTTGGTGGAATATTGAGTTTGATCTTCCCCACATTTGAAAATATCTCAACAAATAAACAAACCCCAAAATTTTAAATGAAATATCAACCATAGAATCCCTTAGTTTCAAATTTATATATCTATAACTTTATCAAAAATAGTCGTAAGAAATGATAAGTATTTTTTTTATCAATTAAGAAGTCTTGAATTTGATTTTTTCTGAGTACGAAGTCACTTCCCTTTGTTAAAGAGCATTTACCCTTCAAATGAAATTTTCCAACATAAATTTAAATTTAATCAAACTTCAATATAAATATTTGACTATCGTGGTGTTTATATTTTATAAAAGAAAGTAGAATCCATGGAAGTAAGTAGCCTAATTTTTTCCCACACTAAATTATTATTTTTATATTTTGGTCTTTCTTTTTTAATTTAATTTTAAGAAATTTGTGTTGTTTAGAAATATTTTGACTTTATCTCAACAGTCCCTTAATCTTAGGTGGACTTAAAGTGACTAGATGGAACCTTAGTCAATGTATTTCTTCACCCCACCACCACACAATTTTTTCTAATTATATTTATCCAATCTAATCTAATGTGCTATTAACTATTCAACAACTATATAGTGTAGCTTATGAATTAGCATTTTGTTTGGCAAAGCTAAAAACAACAATAGAGTGGCTCCTTACCTAACATAACCACAAATGGGCCTTACACTATTCAAGTTTCAAGCTAAATAAGCAACTTTAAATGCCATCTACTTCATTCTTTTCTTATAATCATTACCCTAATGATATCGACTTTCCCGATTGATTCAGATTCTCACTGTAACATTAAAAAGAAAATATAATAGTCCTACACCAACGGGTAAATTGACATTTTGTCTCCTTTAACGATTTTAAATATTTATTATGATATCAAAGTCAAATACACAATTTAATTCTTGTTTTACAACAGTTTCGTATTATCTTCTACATGTTCTTGTTGTCGAGCGAATGAAGCATTAAGCATGCATGAAAGTTGAGTTAGGTTAAAAAATGTTCGATTAAAAATTCTATAAATATACATTTAGTGCTCGAATCCTATACCGATATACCATAATTAAGGGTAAATGAGTCCTCCACATCCCAATCACACCCCCTTCCTTGAAGGTAAATGTCATATTCAATAACATTTATTTTGTGATGTCTTCAATTCTACATCATAAATACAACTAACAAAAAGACAATCAAATATTACTACTAACAAGTAATATTTCCAACTATATGTAATAAATTTTTTTTATTTCTCTTTCCTTCCTCTCTCTTCTGTCCCTTTCCTACTTTAGAAACCAAACATTAATTTAAAAATGGGTGAAATTATGATACTATCAGAATATCTTATGATTCCTTTATGGAAGTATGAGATTTGGAGCAATGTGATCTCTTGTGAACAAATTAAAGTGCTATACTACATTTATGAAATACTAATATTTTATACTATTACTTTACACTTAAATAAATTGTAATATTGCATGTAAAGAACAATTAATAGTATAATATTTACCACCTACTATAAGCACAAATCTGACAGAAATGGACAAACCCCCAAAACTTTTTGTAAAAGAAAAAAGAAGTTTGGTCCAGAGATGTGAGATCAATGAGGGACAAAAGGGCCTAAAAGAATTCTAGCTAACCTTATCCAAGAGGATAGGGTTGGTTTAATGCGTTAGTTTAGTTTGATTCGATTTTATATATTACGTTAATTTAATTTAATAATTTTTAGTTTTACGTTTGATAAATTAATAAGATTTTTTTAATAGGTTCTTGATTTATAATCCTTGATTCTTAACAAATCTCAATTTACGACTTAATCAATAAGAAAATATTCATAAAATAAATATATAACTTTTTCAATAATTTAACATGATAAGAAAATAATTTAACTTTACACAATGCTTATAAAATAGAAATATTATTAATTAACATGAAAAGAAAAACTATATAATTGCAACACAGATTTAAAAAAGAAACTAGAATAATATTATGAATTGAAGATTAAAGAGCAAAGAAACTATCCAATAAGAAACTGATATTAATATTTAATATTTATATAAAGATAGAATAATATTTACTGAATGGTTAATTTATTCAATAACTCAATATTAAGAAATTTAAAATTAAAACAATAACACAATAATATAACACACAAATACCATTGAAGTATCCAAGTCGTCTTACATTTGTTATTCAATTTTTGTTTACTTCCATGAAAGTCCCCTATCGTTTTGTCTCATATTTGTCTCTCATTTTGCGGTGACGGATTCATGATTTTCTTATCGCAAGTAATAAACTGATATATAAGAAAATAAACTAATGTTATTGCAGGATTAGAATCTCGAAGCATGTAGATGTTCCAAATAATTAAGGTTTATCATTAAGTCATTAATTGTATTTGTTACTTGAGGGGGTTAAAAACGATATCACTATTAAAAATACAAAAAATTTACTTATTATACACATATTGTGTATTTTTTTAGGCCGAGGAGTGTTGACGGAATGAACACCCTGACTTCACGTGTATCCGCCCCGACCTTAAGTAGCTACTTCTGTCACGGAGAGGCACGTAACACAAATAAAATAAATGAAGAACCTGTATATTTTGTTATCGAAATATACAAAAAATAAGGGAAGAGAGCGAGGAAAGATGGGAAAGGGTGACAAGATTGTATTCATCTGTGACCACCTCCTAGATACGCTTAGAATATGTATCAGGAGAATGAGAAAGTGCGTAGGAACGAAGATGAAGGAAGGCGATGAGGATGGAAGAGCGGCGAGCAAGGATTGTATGCTTGTAAGTAACAGGCGAAAATAGCCCCTAGATAGCTCAAGTATCCAGATACATAGCTGAAGAGTGGCGAGCGAGATGAAAGAGAGGCGAAGGAGGCGAGCGAGATTCGCTATGTATCTAGAACAAATTCCACATATTATTTTTGGCCCTATATATATTTATTTGAATGTATCTGAACGTATTTAAACATACTAAAATTTAATAAAAATACGTAATATTGCAAACTAAAAAATCTAAGTAATTAACTGGCTAATTCAAAAGTCCACGAGAGTAACCTAGACAACCAAAATACTAGACAAATCTTTGACTTATATATATAGTTTCATACTGATATATCGAATCATAGAGTTTATATATATCTTAAATATTATTTCAAAAATATCTTCGATTTAAAAACAATAAATTAAAACAAATTATTTAAAAAATGAAAGTACAATGTGAATAAACGATTATAATTAATTAAGTAGATTCGTTTACAATCATGTATCTAGTCAATAACAAACAAAAAGAAAAAGTATTAGTATAAAATCTTATTATTAGACAAATGAAAGAGTTTACATGCTAGACAAATTTATGTGGTGATAATATCATCTTCTATTTGGACATTATTATAAACTTTTCTTAAAATTAATTGTTTCTTAGCCCCACTTCACATTGAAGAACAAAAGCCAGACAAAAAAACCCATTTTCCAATCCTTGTCAATAGGACCAAAAAAAAAAAAAAAGCAAATAAATTGTCCTTGCTTGTTTTGGAGTAAACCACACCCTAGAACCTTGCACTAAACTAATATTAATATTTTGTTATGTTAACTTACCCTTTTCATTGTTATATGGCAACTTGGTACTTGGATCAAATATAAAATAACTCCTAAAAGTTTGGTTCTTATTCAATTAGTAATATTAATAATAAGATTTATATTGACCTTACCAAAAAAAAGTCATTGAAGAGACGATACAGACTCAGTCAATAAATTAATGACAAAATAGACATCACAACATATTCATGATACTATACTAATATACTGTATATACTATACTATATACTAATAGAAAGTACAACTACTTGTCTGATTTCATCCAACTTTACAAGATTCTACTACATACATGCATACAATGATAATTAATTGGTAAAAAAAAGTTGCACGCATTTTGAAAGTCGAAATCAAAATTTAAATTTAATGAGTTCATAAAATTCTTAACTTTAGTTATTGAGTTCTGATCTAATATTTTTTGATATTTGAGTAGGGTTTTTTTTTACGTAGAATATCTATATTCTTTTCTCCTATAAGGGTGCCCTAGAGGGTTGAAAACCCTATAGTGTTCGGATTCTGCCACACCACGAGGCATTATTTACGATTGTTTAGGAATACAGTCTAAAACGAACATATGGCATTACAGTCAAGGAAGCAAATGAAAATTAAGATTCTAATGTTATATGCATCTATCTAAGACTTGAACATTAGTATCGATCTTGATGAATTGTTAACGTACATGTAAATTGATATGAATAACACCGTTACGATTAAATAAAAAGAGAATTTGAGTCACATGGGGAGACTACGCATGATGTGGACACAATGATAACAAAGGAAGTTGGAGTTACTAGAGAATGTGTGAAAGTACAAATGTCAATAGAGTTGGTATAACAATTTTTACAGACTTACTTACAAGTGTGACTTTTACTTTGTTACCAAGACTTTTAAGCCACTTGGAAACATAACGTGCTCAAACCCCCTTGACTTTAAGATGACCACAGAGGGACCACATTTATATCTATTAAAGGTGGAGGGGAGAGTAATCATGACAAATTAAAAGTTAAAGGTTGAAAACTTTATGGTTCTGTGGTTTTTTCTACTGAGATAAAAAATATAGATACTTCTTTCTAGGCCATTATTAATCATTTATATTAATCCTAAAATTGGCTTCAAAGTTGTAACTTTGACCTTCAACTTTCATAATGTTTACAAAACAGATACTTTAACGATCCAACTTTTAAAATAAATAAAAAACATGAGTCCTTAATGGCAAAAGACACGTAGAAACCCACGTAGGAGAAAAATGACATGTAGGATGACATATAAGACATGTGTGTTTATTTGTTCAACTTTACACAAGTTTAGGTGTCTACTTGTGCACACCCAAAATTGAAGGGTATAAATGTAATTCGAATCAAGTTAAAAGACATATTTATGTATTCTGTCTTCTTTCTATATGTCTTAATTTTGGTAGATAGAATTATCTAATATCTGTTGCTAGTGCGAGATGAGAATATATCTAATAAAATTAATTAAAATGCACGAAAATCGATCCAAACAACATTGATGTGAAATGTCCCTTTGAAGACATTCGACTATTTATTTTTAAAATAAAATAAAATTTATGTGAAGTTCCCAACAAAATGTACTGTGTTGATTTTATATGTATAAAATGTGGAACCAAACTTTGATGAAGCATATATATGCTTTCATCATGACTAATGGTTCAGAAAAAAATTGTAACAATAAATAATAAAGTACGTTTAGTTTTTCTTTTACTGACAATTACGAAGAAAACTAGAAAGTTTTATATTGTACACTACTTAATTAATATATGATTGATATTTATAAGGTACTGTGGGATTTATACACCACGACTGATACAATGTGCCATAGGGTTTAAAAACTGCTAGTATGTGTTAGTATGGGACCTTTTACTTGACAAACTACGTGGTAAAAACTAGTGTATGAACTTCGGGAGGACTCGATTGGTTTGGATGACTCGAGATCGACCCCCTTCAATGCTTTCTAAGTTGAATTTGTCACATAGTGCTTGTCTGATGCCTGGTGCGGTTTATAGTGATTTGTTGGATATTAAACAATGAGAGGTATATTCAGTGTGCACAAATTGTTCACCCTAAGGACAGAGACTTTGACAGAGATTATAGTGATTGCGAATTATTTTGGGAATTTGAAGGAAAAAAAGAACTAGTGTCTTGTTGGAACTAAGATACTAGATATTAATACATAAATGATATATTATCAAAAGAAAGAGATTATATTAGTTTCGAATTATCTTGAAATTTTGAATAGGAAAAAAAAAACTATTGATTTAAAATGTTATAACAAAAAGACGAAATAAATAATACATAAATGATATGTAGTCAAATTTCTATATAACAATATTATTTGTTATAATTTTTATTTTATTAGATATAACAAAATATTATTATAAAGAACATAGAATATATATATTATACATAAAAAGATTGATTTCCATATAAATTATGATTATTTAACAAATTATATGTTTTGTATTACCAAAATAGTTATTGTTAATCATAGATTCTTGAATCGAATTTTATCATAATCCGTTATAAAAAAAAATAATCATATGCTTGTCCGATTAAAAAATTAAAATACTTTTTTTTGGCCTTTGTAAGTGATTGAATCTTGGTGCAGATGAGATATAATGGCTTTCAAAAAAGGGTTTTGTGTATATAGTTGTGTAGTTAAAAATTTAATTTCAACTATGATTAGAAAAAATCGAAGTCTGTCTCGACCTTTGAAAATCCCAATAATTTTTTAGTTTAAATGATAGGTATTAAAACAAATTAAGTAATCGCCGATTCAATTAATGTATTTTTAAAAAGGAATATAAAATATAAAATAAAAATAGGTCCCACAAGTTCGGAAAATTTCAAATGCCGAACCATAAGACCAGAAAAATCATTTGGTGGTGTGGATTAATTATTGAATATGCAATGATGGTCATTTTCCTATGTCAATCTAAACGTTGGTATATTCGTACCATTTGAAGGTAAACTTCCATTTCAAGTATTAAGGGGTAGCTAAACCAAATTAATACGACTGTCATTCTTGAATGCACCAAAAATATCGTTTTATTTAAATTTTTTTTCTAATGACGAAATCTAACTACCAACTCAAAGGATCCATTATACCAAGAGTCAAAGTTAAAATTATTGAATTCAAATGAAATAAGAAATTTTTTATCTGTCTTCCGAATATCGATTATCGCTTATTTATATCACTACAAAAATATATATATATAATTATTTAATAAAATAAAAAAAATGTTTCCCTCCTAAAAAGAATTTTGAAAGTATATATATATGATGGACCTACATGACTATATTTGGTTCAATGATTAAGCAAGTTGTTAGCTTAGAACAGGTGAACTTTTCTTATTTGAAAATAAAATGCGCGCCAAAGTTTTATTTTTATTTTATTAATTTATGTAGTTTTCAATGAAGTCACGAGAGTATTTATTTATGACTTTTATCATTTTAATGCATTTTTTCGTGACTTTATTAATTTATCATTTGGTAAACTATCTTCTTTCAGGTAAAGACTAAGAATCGTTCCTTTTCTGTTTCTTCTTTTTAATAACAAAAACAAAAAAAAAAGTAAGTGGACAATACTTTTCTTTTATATTTTTCCAAAGGAGGGAAATTAGAGGAATTTTAGAAAGTATAAGCGTTAAAATGAGCTTATATTTTTTTAATTTATCATATTTTAATGAGTCGGAAAAGATTTTTCAAGTAGATAAAATTTAGAATTCAATCCCCATTTGATCGTTGAGAATATGGGTAAATATGATTTTAAAAAATGAAAATTAAGTCATTTTTTGTTGAATTGTACTTTGACCGTCAAATATAATAAAGATATACACTAATGTGAAATATTTCCTGTAAATGATTATAAGATTATTGAAGTTCTCCCAGGATATTGAACTCTAAAGTAGAGTATCATTTACTCATAAAATATATACTAATCGATTTTTTTACAATCAGTTTTGTTAATCAATTCACTTTTATCCATGTAAAATATAGGCACGATTAAATTATGATCCATTTTATTTGATACATTGTTACAAGTTACAACAATCAATAATTTGGTATTAAAAAGTTATATACGTGATAAACATTGATTATGACTCTAAAGTCTCAAGGACAGATGTAAATTAGAGTTATTAAACAAAAGTTAGCCAAAAATAAATAAATCTTATGAACAAGTTAAATATAAAGTTAAGAGTTAAAAATTGTTTTCACAAAAAGTGAATTTGCTCGAAACGTAAATTACTTTCAACAGCTATTTTTGAGAAGTGGGAACATTCTAAAATTGGAATACAGTAAAATTACACTAAATTGATATAGGTAAGATCCGAAAATATTATTATTTTATGGATATTTATTTAATCGATAAATTAATATTTATTAATTTGAATAATATGTTGAGATTTAATAAAGGTTAATCCCGATTACATCAATATCAATGTATCTTACTAATTATGTATCATATTTATATAATTTAGATTAAAAAATAATCATTATACAAAAAGTACAATGTATGTGTATGATTCGTTGTAATATTTTTTTTATTAAATAATTCATTCTAAATTAAGTCTAGAATTCAAGGGATTTAGTTGTTTGTAAAAATATGTAAACATAAATTATTACTATGGCCTTGTTCTTAGTTCTTAATAATCAAATATTATTCATTTTATTTTTATTATAAGCATTTAATGTATGATGGTGAGAAAAATAAAATATATGAGAATTTTCTTGAAAGCATATTCAAAAAATGACTTATCATTTAAAAAATATCACAGAATCATAACATACTGAATATGTAAAACATTATGTGAGTACAAATGAGATCCTTTTCATTATATATAATGTTTATTCTTTCTTAATAATCAAATATTATTTATTATATTTTTACCAAAGAAAAATCAATGTATGATGATAAGAGAAAATATAAGCAACATAGAAAATTTCTTGAAATCCATAATAAAAATGGCATCTCATAAAAAAAGGTCTTGTCACAAAATCGACAACAAAAACGGACACGTATGTCGTAGCAGCTAATAAGTATAAAAGAGATTATTTCACATACGTTCAAAAAGATTTGCGGTTATAATAACATGATTTTTTTTAATACAATAGAAAAGTTAGAGATGAATTTCAACTATATTATAATTTTAATTAAAAAAAATGCAATAGAAATATATTTAGTAAAATTTAAAAAATAATATATACGTAAATTTTAATTTTACATTTATCTATAAACTAAGAGTATTTTTTTATTTACCTTACTAGACATTTTGCATGTTATAATTAAGTGGAATATTTAGGACTTTGCATTGTTGAGACAAGACTTTATGAACCCAAAATAGTCATTTTCCTATAGGGCTATTTATGGCATTGTAATAAGTGCAATAAAGAGTCATAAAAAATAGGAAATTATGTATTTAATCAACTAATTGAAGCAATATTAAAAATTAAATTTTGCCGCCCTCTCACTATAATTACTGGTATAAATAATAATAAAACTAACAGCAAAAATAGCCCACAAAAGTGCATAACTGAAATTTAAAACTTCATCCCTTCCTATAATTCTTAGGCATTAAAATAGAAACTGATTTATATATTTTTCTAACAATCTTTGACTCATTCCTGCATGTTTATGATATTAAAGCAAAGCAAAATCACATGCTACTTTGTTTTAATTACAATTATTAATAATGTAAAATATTTTGAAAAGATTAGGTACTCAAAGAAACAAAAATTACGTTACCCCCCCCCCCCCCCCAAAAAAAAAAAAAAATCATTATAATCTGAGGTAATTAATATTAAATTTATAATTTTTAAGATTAAAATTGTAAATCGAGACAATTAAATTATCTACACGAGGACAACACAAATGTCTCGGAGCTAAATTACATTAGGACTCTCTTACGATTTTTTTTTTATATCAAATCACGATAATGATAATAATAATAATAATAATAATTACACTTCAATCTCTAATATTTTAAACTTGAACATATTAGTCCTCAATTATCACATACTTCATTTAAAGTACCAGCGAGGATAACATAGATGTTTCATAAGAAAAACTGACATTAAAATATGTATAATAGAATTCTCAAGCGTTTCTTATTTTTCCTACCCCAAACAATAATAACGATAAATAATAATTATTACGCTTTAATTTCTAATTAATATTAAAATTTGACCGTTATTAATAAATTATCATTATCTACACTCCAATTCCAACTTGCTTACTACACCACATAAAACACTAGTGTGTGAAGCAAATAACTTAGCCACCTAAAGCCATACGCTAGATTTTTTGCGTTGTGATCTTGTTATTCTATCCCAACCCAAGAAAAAAAAATTAATAATTAATAATAATAATAATTACGCTTTAATGTCTAATTATATATTAATCTTGACTAAATGAATTCTCATTAATCGTATACTCCAAATTCCAATTAAACTACCCTCGGAATCACAATAATGTTTCATAAGCAAATAGCTAGCCTTCAAAGATATTCTTGTGGGATTCAACAATAATAATAACTACGTTTCAATTCTTAATTAAATTAAAATTGACTATAAATACTAGTTTGTCGTATACGTGGAATTCCAACTATACCCCTCGACATTAAAAGATATTCTTGTGGGATTTATGTTTTTCCTACTCCATACAGTAATAACAAAAATAATAATAATCACGCTTCAATCCTTAATTATATTAAATTTGACTATGAATACTAATTTGTCGTATACTCCAAATTTCAACTATACCTCTCGAGAACCACACTAATGTTTCATAAAACAAATAACTGTCATTCAAATATATTCTCATGGGATTCATGTTTTTCCACCATGCTTCAATCCTTAATCATAAAACTAAAATTGACTATATGAATACTAATTTATCGTATATTCTAAATTTCAACTATACCCCTCGAGAACCATACTAATGTTTCATAAAACAAATAACTGTCATTCAAAGATATTCTCATGGGATTCATGTTTTCCCTACTTCAGAGAACAACAACAAAAATAATAATTACCATGCTTCAATCCTTAATCATAAAACTAAAATTGACAATATGAATACTAATTTATCGTATACTCTAAATTTCAACTATACCCCTCGAAAATAACACTAACGTACCCTAAGCAAATAACTGACATTAGAGAATATACACTAGTATTTTCACATATTTTTTACTTTTTTCGCATGACAATAACAAATAAATAATAATTACGCTTCAACCTCAAAACATATCAAAATTAACTATATAAATTCTCATTATATATGACTCCGATTATTAACTTTATCCTAGCTCTAGCGGACCACCAAGAGGGGGAAAAAAAAAAGAAGAAGCAGAAGTGGGAGAGTCACTAAGTATATTTGGACAAGTAATAAAAGTAAGGGGAAGATTTGGTCAATAAATTTGTAATTTGATACGTTACTTTTGGTCCTTTATGTTTTTCTCCCCCTCTTCTTCTTTTATATTTGTTTTTTTTTTTGTACTCTGTTCATTGTTGTTCACCAATTCATCAATTAATAAGATGTGGTTGGCATCTTCTCTGGTTTGTGGGGTTTTTTCTTGGGTGGGTGGTGGGGGCAAGAGGGGGGAAAAAAGAAGAAGTGGGAGAGTCATAAGTATTTTTACAAAGTAATAAAAGTAAAGGGGAAGATTTGGTCAATAAATTTGTATTTGTACGTTACTTTTTGGTCCTTTATTTTTTTTCCCCCTCTTCTTCTTTTATATTTGTTGTTTTTTTTGTACTCTGTTTATTGTTTTTCACCCAATTCATCCAATTACATAGCTGTGGTGGCATCTTCTCTGGTTGTGGGGTTTTTTCTTGGGGGGTGGTGGGGGCAGATGTCACCATTCTTTTATCAGCACGAGAAAATCCCACCTTTCTTTATCACCATTCTTCCCGCTCCAAATTGAATTTCGTCTGTTTCTTTATCTGAGAGGGAAACTGTGTGTATCTCTGTGTGTTTTCGTGTGTGAGTGTGTATAGAGAGAGAAAACCAAAGGGTCCATAGAAAAGTCAGATAGATGTCTAAAAAAGAAGGGGAAAATGAGAAAGTGAGTTTAGAGAGTGAAAATGTAGAGGTAGAAGTAGAAGGTAGAAAGAGTGAGGGGAGTGTGAAAGGGGAAGAAGGGGGAGGAGGAGGAGGAGGAGGAGTTGTGGTGGTGATGGATACTCCAGAGAGGAACAAGAGCCAGATCGCAACACCCATTTCCAAATTCGAGGTAAGTTTACTGATTTGATATCAGAAAGTGGTCAAAGTTTCAATCTTTTGGTGATTTTTTGAATTTTGTTTGGGGGGAAAGGGGATTTTGGGCTAATTCATTTGAGGGTTTTGGTTGTTAGTTACTGATTTGGTTTATTCTTGATTTTTTTTGGAATTTATGGTGTAGTTGTGTTGTGGGTTTTGATTGTTGATGTCTGATTTGTTTTGTTCTGGGTTTTTTGAGAAATGGGGTTGTGTTAATCTTGCTTAATAGTTCGATTTCATGTTTTTGTTTTTGTCTTTCTTCTCCTTTTCTGTCAGTTGTTGAGAGACACTGCTTCTGTAAAGGTTTTATTTTTGAGGTTAAATCAAAATTTGTAGGCACCAAAGCTTGCTGAAAATAACTTTTTTTGGAAAATGGAGATGGGATTGAAGTAAATTGAATGAAATTTGGTTTCTGCTTCTGTTGATCCATTGGAAATTACACTTTTTGGAGAATTGGGTTTCTTTTTCCTCTTTATTTCTGTGTTTAGATGTGTTTTCTGGTGGTGGTTTTCAGTGTTATTGTAACATGATTGACCTTATCCTTGAATTCTTAGATTTGCTATCTTCCTGGTGTGTTGAATGCTTCAAGACTTGGTTATGTTGTCTCATTTTTTCATTTTCTAAGTTTGCATGTTTCACTAGTTTTTTGATTTGGATGCTTGCTGTAGGTTTTAGTTCATGTGTAAAATAGAATTTCTTTCGTATCTTTTCTCTAATTTCTAACTGTTTTTATCCTTTATCACACACTTAGCCTTTCCACTTCTCTTGTTTGGAATTCTTCATCTGTGCCTTATAGTGTCATAGTTCTCCTTGCTTTGTATTTGGAAACATTGTGATGTTTTACCTTGGTTGTTCTGTCTCGATTCTATGCGGAATCAACCATTTGGCTGCTGTCTAATCCCCAATTGAAGTTTGTCCACATTTTCATCTTGCTTGGATTGGGTTTCCATGATTTCTATTGAGCTATGTTGGATTCATTTCTTCAAGAAGGTTAAAAATAAAATGAAATGTGCAGTCACCACATTCATGTCTTTGCTGGAAATTGACAATTTTGCTTGGATTACTCTTATATCTCAATAGGTGCTCTAATTAATTTCCAGGTATTGTTGGATAGCTTGCATGTGCCTCTAGTTAACTAACGAAGCAAATAAGCTGCTTTAGTATATGATTTAGGAAAGAGCAAGAACGAACCAAGTTCATTTTCTTTTGTGCACATTATTAACTTGAGGTCTTTTTTGTTCCTTTTGCATTAGGATCAGATATAGGTAAATAACATATTTTTTCTGAAAAGGCCTAGATTGCTGCATGGTTGAAATTCTGAAATCCACACGTTCATGAAATTATCACTATCATTTAGTTTTCTCTCTTGCAATCTGAAGGTGCTTTTTCCCTCTATGCAGGAGTCCCCTTTTTCTAATTTCCTTAACAATCTTTCCCCCATCAAACCAGTTAAGGCCGCACATTTTCCCCAGACACTCAATACCCTTAGTTTTGGATCTATACCGTCTGTGTTCACCTCACCCCATGTCAGCTCCGCAAGGGAATCCAGATTTCTAAGAAGGTAACGAATGTTCATTCTTTTTCACTTGTTTTGTTGATTGTCTATCAGGCTTATTTTTTGTTATTTTTGTTGTTTTCTCCAGGCACCTGCTCTCGGATCCATCAAAACCAGAATTTGCTTCTGATAACAGTGCTAAAGTTGATAATGATGAAGGTATGCCAGATGCTGTAAATAGCTCAAATGAGCCCAAGGAAAGTTTAGGTTCTCAGAATTCTGTGGTTGAAGCATCCAATGAATGCTCAAAGCTTGCCGTTGAGCGAACTCTAAATTATGAGTGCAATGATAGTCCCAGTACTTTACCTACTGGGAGCTTTAGAGGTAAGAGTTTGTCAGAGTTTGCAGGCAGTTCTGTGACATATGTCCCTTTGGTACAAGGTATGTCTGGAAAAGGTTTGCTTAGATGTGAAGTTAATACGGAGGGGAAAAATGAACTTGATCCAAATAAAGAAGCTCCAGGATGTGATTGGGAGAATTTGATTTGTGATGCTACGGATCTACTGATCTTTGACTCACCTGGTGACCCTGAGGCTTTCACTAAAGCAGCAGGTCCTAATTTGAGGCACTTCGGATTTGCTTCAAATGAAATGCAGAACATGCAAGTTTTTGGTCAGGCTAGTACCAGCGAATGTGGTGTAGATGGAAGTGAAACAGAGAAACCGTCTACTCAACCTGCAGACGAAACCCAAGTCAATGAATATGCTGAGAACCAAAAAATGAAACCTGATTCTTCTCTAACAAATGACGGCATAGGTGTGGGTCAAAGTGAGAGAACTGATAATGAGGTGAGGAATTGCATTCTGCATATTAGTATTATGCCAGCGCTTTTATTGTTTTTATTATATGAGGTAGCCACTACTTTTTGTGGCTGATCAGCTGTTGGAGTTCCAAGCATTTTCTCTGCTTTTCTTTTTCTTTAATTATCTCTTTCTATGTGACGGCTTGTGTTCAACTTTTTTGACTACAAGTTTGCTTGGGAGAACTATTGTGTATTTTGTAAGCTTGGAACTGATTTTATGAGTGTCTAGTTGTCTGGGTCCTTGACCTTGTCACAGCTTGAAAGCGTTTGACTGGTTCCCGATTACTATGAGATGCAACATATTTTAGCTTTTCACCAATTCAAGGAAATCTTGGTTATTGCAATCATTATTGATAGAATATGGGGAAAGTAGTCAGACATAGAGCATTCTTGTTAGTGGTTTATTAGCTAATCTTAAAGTTGTTTATTTGGCTGTTCTAGTTTCAGTGGTATCTTTATTAGTTGTGAGCATATTTTGCATGGACTTTTTAGTTCTTCCTTTTTGTGATCTTGACCTGTTACTGGTTTTCTATTTAGATGGTCTCTACTCTATACCGTGGAATGAGAAGACGTTGTCTAGTTTTTGAGATGGTGGGATCTCGAAGAAAGCATGTAGATGAGGGTTCTGGTTCTTCTGCTGTGCAAGACACTGATGGAAACCTTGCCTGCAACGAGAAGCAACTAGTACCTTATAAGGCGGTCAGTGAATCTTCACGATGCATTTTACCTGGAATTGGCTTGCATTTAAATGCCCTTGCAGCATCTTCGAAAGATGGTAAAGTTGTCAAGCATGAAACTAATGCTTCTGGGAAACAGCTTTTAATTACGCCTGGCTCAGCTATCAGTCTTCATCCTTTAGTTGCTGGTCAAGAATCAATGAGTAAATCACTGCCTGAAACCTCTAAAGAAATTGTACCTTTTGAGAATAGTGTACCTCTTATGGAGGATGCTAGCCTGGCACCTGGTTATGTAAATAATGAAGAGCTTAGTCAGACTAGTCCAAAGAAAAAGAGGCATGTCCATCCTTCTCCCCTATGATCATGTTTTGTTCTTGTAATCTCCTTTTGTGCTACCATTATCTGATTACAAATTATTTTTGCAGACGTCGATTGGAGCCTGGAGAAGGTGAAGCATGCAAGCGCTGTAATTGTAAGAAATCAAAATGCTTAAAACTGTAAGTTATTCTTCTTCTTTTATGTGCTATCTTTAGTTTGTACTCAATTTTCATGTCGTGTGTTGCTTATCGAGTATTTGGATGAGGCGGCGGTTGTTTACTTTGCCTTTTTCTTTGTGGTTAACTATGGGGTTTTTTGGTTAGTGAAAATTGTAGAGATCTATAAGTACATATGTTGTAATACAGTGAGTAATAATCCCCATATTTAGTTGGTCCATATGCATATTTTGTCGAGACCTTTGATTCAATGCTTCAAAGATTGGATATAAGGAGTAAAACATAAAACATTTCTTTGATTTTTAATTGGATAAACCTTGTGACAAAAAAATATTGTTGGTCTGTAAATCACCTGTTTATCAGATCAAAGAAGTATTGTTTATTTATGCAAAAATAATTAAGCCTCTCAAAAACCCTACTCCATTTCTCACATTCAGAAAATAATTGACACCCTCCTGTCCCTCCATGACTTCATCTATTGAACCTTCAGAGTCTTTCAAATCCTATGAGCTTAAATACACTCTCTCCGGGCACAAACTCGCCATCTCCAGCGTCAAATTCTCTCCGACAATGGCAAACTCGTAGCCACCTCCTCTATAGACTTGAAGTCATTATTAGGAGTGCATACACATTCCACATAAAATAGGAGTACATACATTTCACATAAGTTATGTGCGTAGTATTTATGCGAGAAATGAAAATGGCAATCCAATGTTGGCTTAGTTGCAGTTCTATGTCAAGATCATTTCTTTCGTAAAAGAGAAACCAAACAAACCTTATAAAAGAAGACGAGAAATGTGCTTTTACCATGTTACAAACTTCTTGGGCATATCAATTTTTATTCAGTTCTGTGTTGATGGAGCGAATTATATCTGATGTAGCTCTTTGTTGGATGTTTTTCGTACATCTCTGAATTTGAGATGACGAGAAATGCTGAAAAACTTCTTGGACATGTGGTTACTACCCCAACTATCTGTTGTAAACCAAAAGAGAAAAATAATTCTGGATTGAGATATCACCTGTGTTTTGACGTAGTTGAAGCGGAAATTGTGATCTATGTGATTTAGACCTTAATAGAAGATATAGACCCTCTATATCAGCCAAACATTCTTTATTATGTTACTGTAGTGAATGTGATTACTCCATCTACAAATTTAACATTCCTATTTTACTTCTATGCAGTTACTGTGAATGTTTTGCCGCTGGAGTCTACTGTGTGGAGCCATGTGCATGTCAAGACTGCTTCAACAAGCCTATTCATGAAGACACTGTCCTTGCAACTCGCAAACAGATTGAATCAAGAAACCCTCTTGCTTTTGCTCCTAAAGTGATAAGGAACGCCGACACTATTTCTGAAACAGGGGTAAGGAAGAAGTTGTTGGCTTTCATTGTCAGATATTTGTTATTTCGAACTCGCGGATAAGTCATATAAAACATGTAATTTAATTGCATTGCAGGATGATTCCAGCAAGACTCCTGCCTCAGCTCGTCACAAGAGAGGATGCAACTGCAAGAAATCCGGCTGTCTGAAGAAATATTGTGAATGCTATCAGGTCTTTCTTTTTAAATATTTACAAGTTGCATTGGTTATGCATTTGTTTATACATCAGCTGATAGGTAATTGCTTTTGTTCTTGAAGGGAGGGGTTGGATGCTCCATTAATTGCAGATGTGAAGGATGCAAGAATGCATTCGGCAGAAAAGATGGTAAGTCTACTTGGCTACCTTCTGATAATGGCTTGATTTTAAATTTAAACATTCCCTGCTACCCAAACCAAAAGAATGATTAAAGAAATCGCATACTCATGCCTAAGAAAAAAAGAACGAAGGTTTGGCTTTACTTCATATCATCTTTTTAGTTCCATTCAGTTGTTGTGATATATAAATGTAGTTTGAAAATCTACTATTATGATTCAGGTTCTGTTTTCATAGGCACAGATGGGGATGCTGAGGAAGAGGAAACAGATGCGTATGAAAAGAGTACTGTCGATAGAGCTTCTCACAAAAACCTATTACATAGTGACGTTGAGCTGAATCCAGATTCCACCGTCCCTGCTACACCTTTAGCGTTTAGAAGGTATGTCAATCATTGGACTTTTCAAGCGAAGTTCTTTCTTTATGCTTTTTCATGTCATGTTATCATTCTAATAAGTTAGCTGACGAAAAACTTTGCTTTTTAGACCACCAATGCAGCTCCCTTTCTCGTTGAAGAACAAACCACCTCGATCATCATTTCTATCTATCGGATCCTCATCTGGTATATTTGCTGGCCAAGGTGTCGGAAGGCCAGACTTCTTTCAACCTCAGCCTCAACCTCAGCCCAAGTTTGAGAAACCATTTGAGTCAGTTAAAGAAGATGAAATGCCTGATATACTCCAACAAGGAGGGACTAGCTCTCCAATCAGTGGCATTAAGACAGCTTCTCCCAACAGGAAGAGAGTTTCTCCTCCTCATTGTGACTTTGCGAATTCGCCTAGTCGTCGAAGCAGCCGCAAGTTGATACTGCAATCCATTCCTTCATTTCCTTCCCTCACTCCTAATCCTTGAGGATCATCATCATCCAATCCAGTAGGTGAATTTTGGAAGGAAATTTTTTTATTATCTTTATTATTGTAGTTATTAGTTTAGTTTAGTACACCTTCATGGACCTTTTGAGCCCCCTCCCCCTCCCCCCTTATGCTTGTATAATAGCCTTGTTGTTTCTTAATAACATTGTTTTGTCCTTAATAATGAATTAAAAATTGTTAATGTACTTCTTGTGTCATATTCTTTAGTTAGTTTACCACTTGTTATTTGAGCTGAGAATCTTTCAGAAACAACCTCTCGAGGTAGGTTTTCGTTCACTCTACCCTCAAAATACCAGTAAGTGATTTTGTGTGCAACATCTAATATGAGTGTTTCATATTATAGAAGTTGGGCTTTCAAACAAGATGTTACAGAGGCCCAGCAAATAGATGCCTTGCTTGTTCATGTTATATTCTCTTTATACAAGTACACACCTTTTTCTTTAACACATCTCCCCAATCATTTGTTTTCCTTGTGTAATTCTATTCACATCTAAGTGTGGTGGGCATAATTATTGCTTTTGGAGTTCCCATCTTTTGACTCACTGTAATTCTCATCCTTTCGAATCTGGATGATTTATCTTATATTCACTGACAATACAAGGAATCTATACATTCTTAGTATATTTTAATAAGGAATCGCGACATATATTTGGAAACAATCTTTGTTATCTTCACAAGGTAATAAGAAGGGGGCTACGTGCACACTATCCTCTCCAGACTTCGGATATGTTTGTTGTAATGTGTGGCCACATGATCACTTTTAATTTTATCTTTGTTTCTTGTCTGCTGTAGATAAAATTGTAAGAGAATGGATGAAGAGAATAGTCATTTTTCAACTTTGTGTGTTCAGAAAGCACAACACAATTATTGTACCATTGCATTCACAAGTTCTTTTCAGACTCTTTAGGGCTAAGGGTGTGTAGGGTGGGGGTGGGGTGTGTGTCTATAGCTGGCCAATATTATATCACTATACAACAAAAACACAATTTGGATTCTCATCTTATTCAAATAGGTCCCATTTTCATTACTTTTTTCCCACTGTCCAAATTAATGTGTTTATACACATTTCTTTCAAAGAGGTTGGTAAGAAGATGTTAAAGTATTGTTGATTGTTGCTCTTGTATTAATTAACTTAGAAAAAATGACAAAAATGTTTTGGATTGGCTCAAAATAATATCTAAAATATATTCTTGAGCAATTTTGATTTTCATTGAATATTTAAGAGCAACTCAGAAAAATTTCACTAGATTCGAGAAACTAATAACACAAGAAGTTGCATTAGCCACCAACAACATACCATAATTTGCAAGAACTTCACATTAAAAAAAATTGCATCATACTTTAGAAGAATAGAATAAAAATATACACCTCTAAATATGAACATTAGCTAATTATTCCTTCCTTTTATAATCCAATTCCATTAAACCCTAATTGTCCAAGTTTGTTGAATATTTATTGAGAACAAACATGTTCATTTTTGAAAACTTAAAAGAAGTACAAATTACTTAATTAAGAGTATCTTTTAGAAAAAACTTTAAACCTATCCTAAAAATTAAGCATCATTTTTTTTTTGTTAATTTTCTCAAGTTAGATACATGAGATACACAATTTTTTCATACTATACATATATAATGATATAAATGATATAATATACACTTCTTGCCCCCTCCCCCCCCCCCCTCCCCAAACCCCACAAACAATTAAAAGTGAAAAAGAGAGAATCCTCAGAATGAAAGATTACCATCCATTTTGGGTAATAGAGTGATAGGATGGGGTATGGGGTATTGTGTGGGGGGGGGGGTGAATGCACGTTATTTGCCATAAAATACAGTGTGCTGTGTATATATATGTTAATATATGGCAAATCATGTGTAATATTTTTTTAATAATAGTGTAAGACCCCAAAATTCTATATATATATCATATCTATAAATACTATATTAATATATATATATTGTCGGTAAAGTCCGCTAGAACATATTTAATTGGGAAGAAGGGGAACAACTGGTGGGACACACTCAGATTTACTTTGAAGAAAAGAGGCACTTACAATATTAGGAAAAACAAACAAACACTTGTTATCACATATGTTGATGTCCATTAAAAATAAACTAAAAATCCATATACGAAACATTTCGTGTTAGTAGAATTTGTATAAAAAATAAAAAGTTATTATAGGCCGCGTGTCAATGTACATTTAATCCAGTTTAAGTTTAACTAAATATATATGGAATACTTTATTGTTGCTGTGTGTGTCGGGTAGGACTGCGGTTAGTGAGTTGTGTGAATACGAGTTTGGCTGGGAAGCTTACAAATAGATTGTTTGATTGTTTGAGGTCAAGGATCCCTTTGCAACTGTTAGATATCACGTGTGAACCTTAGACTATTTATTAATAATAAAAGTAAGTATATGAAGCTATGTTTTTAGTTTAATTGATCAGTCAAATATACATAGAGAATAGTCGAATTAAATAGGTTTTTTTCACTTTGCACATGCCATATTCATAGGTGCACAACCCATTTCTAATTACACAATCCAATACTTTAACCATCCTCATAAATTAAACATTTCTATGCAAATCATGTGTAATATTTTTTAATTAATAGTGTTAGACCCTCAAAATTCTATAACACCGATAGCGTCTGAATAATTATTTTATTTTAAATTAATAATTAATTACTGATAAGAAAATGTCTATCAAGTTTTAAAAGTTACTTGTATATATAAAGTGATGTTCAAGTTAATTATATATGTTTTATGGAGTGAAGTGTTGATCGGTTAAGAACTTACACATCTAAAATATGAGAGTACTACTAAAAATAAGGACATTGATATGGATGTCTGACCATATTAGGAGACATAAAATTAAAAAAAAAAAAATTACTTATGACAAGGTGAATGACCTTTGTGGTGAACAAGAAGAGAAAGATAAATTGGATTATTCAACCTGTGACGAAGAACATGTAAAAATCGATAAAAAAAAGGGGGGTCAATGAACAAAACTGTAAGAGGTTGACCATCGGAATCTTACACGCTAGAGGTCAACAGAATAGATGAGAAGAAAAGAATACTAGAGGAGATTATTAGAACATCTGATCTTAGATCAGTGGCTTCTTTCCTTCAATTATCACACTTTTTGTTGCTTCTTGTTCTTGTTTCTTTTCAATTATTCTTCATATCAGTACTTATTCACTAATCACTATTGTATTTGCTTTACTCATATTTTTTTTTTGGATATTCTTTAGATTCATAGTAAATAACTCCGTAACTTTATGAAATTGAAGTAAAGATCTATATGTACACTATTCTCTCACGTTTCAGTTATAAAATTAATTATATTGAATATGCTAGTTGCTGTTGTTACTCATGTCAGTGGTTACTATATATTAAAGGGAAAAAGAACAAATATATCCTTGAACTAATATGAATGGTATGCAGATACTTTTTATTAATGTTTTGGGGAATTGATGTCTCTGCCGTTCAAAAATTAGAGTATATATACCCTTTAAACTAACGAACATAAACATGTCATAATCTTATCCATCAATCCAATATTTATTAAATATCGGTTCAACAGATAAAATTGTGTTACGTGTCCCTATTAGTCTTCCATTCGAGTGAAGAACATATATGTTCTAATTTTTGGACGATAAGGACACCAATATCCCAAAAATATGACGAAGAGTATCTATATATCATCTACGATAATTCAAGGATATATCTGTCCTTTTTTCCTATAATAAAATTATATGAAGCCTATAATTGATTGATGACTACTAAAATGTTAAGTTTGAAGATTTGAAATCTTAATTGAATAGTGCAATTGGACAAATACTATAATAATTGGTTTGCACTAGAAACAAATTGGAAACATCTTCATCAATTATCACAAATGGACGATAGATTTAATAGATACCCAATTCACAAACAAAATATAACAAGCACTTTCATTAAGTCACTATTTATGATTTACATCAAATTATCGAAATTTTTATTTCACAATTAAAAAAAAAGGAAAATTATATAAAATTAATTAGTGTTATGAATCACAAATTTCATTCTTCATAGTAACTTGAAATGATAACCTATTATATATAGAATAATAACTATAAAATATTTCAGAGAGATCATGAGTTCATGTGTTTCTAATTTTGCTTATAATTCGTTCGCGTTTGGAAGTACATTATTATCATGTTTTTAAATTAAAATCGCAAAAAATAATGAAAACCCTAATTAATTGATTTGATTTAATTCTAACATACCAAAAATCTAGGCTAAATTAATCTGATCTTTGTTTTAAATAGAAAAACTGACTCGAACCGAATTATATAAATTGAATACCCCTGCTCAAAAAGTGTACTTACCATGAGCACATAAAGTGTTACAAGCAATACAAAGTGTTACGTTAGGCTACATTAGCATACTCATTTAACCTAGGGTGTTTTGTAATATACCAAGATATATTAACATATTTGATGTAATTCGAAGAAAATACATGTATATAAATTTTATTAATATCTTTAGAGTATAGAGAAATTTTTTGATAGACCCTCAACGAGATATGATACAATTTAACTGAACATAAAATTTAGAAAGAATTTTTATTAAAATTTATAAACTAAATAGTAGATATATATTTGTGACTTGTGAGGCTTCTTTATGATACAAACTTTACATGAAAAGTATGTTTTTTTTACTATATAAATTGAAAAAACAAAGAGAATAGTACTGTTTAATTTCATGTGGGTTGTAGTGTTGGAATTGAGGGGTGGGGATTGTACAAACTTGTAATATTTAAGCTTAATACATCATTAGTTTATTTTAATTTGTCTAAATATATAATAAAATATTTTAATTATTTTTTCATTAATTAATAGTCGAAATTATTGGGTAATATAACTTATTACAAGGGTAGATCCGCCTCTGATAAACTGGTCCACTTTTTGTCACTAGCTTTTCATCATTTTTTCCTATATTTTTGGTAAGATACGTGTCTATTTCTAACGGTTTTCACCAGTGACGCATGTATAAAAAATTGTATAGAAGAATGTACCAAAAAAAAAAATTTCCATTTTTTTAATTACAAAAAACTATATAATATAATTTGTCAGAATAATAAACTCTGACTCATTAAATTGTAGAGTAATGAGAGTAGTCAATGAGGCATGTGAAAGTGGACCCAATTGGCTATAATATTTTTTTTTTTTTATGACAAAAGCTCACATTTCACATGCACTAATATATGGTTTTTAGTAAATAAAATTGGATTAAGGTTAGGAGGTGATTATTACCTGCATGTGTCATTAATCACATACTTATTAAGTAATTAGCATTTTAACAGAAATGAGATTTACTAATAACCAAGAAACTTTCTTGGTGTTTTGCCTCTTAATCACTATTTGGTATACTTATTCTATCATATTAGTTTGCAATTATCTTTCTTTCTTATTCTTAATTAGTACTTAATTTGGTTAGAGATTTGATTGAATGAAAAATGAGTGTTATAAATTAATTCACTATATCGTGGATATTCATTTTATTAGGATAAATGTATAAGTAAATAAACATGCAAGATTAGATAATTTGTACTAAGCAGACTGTATAAACAGACAACTTATATAATAAGGTCAATTCAGTTTATTTATTTTCTATATATTTATCTTATTATACTCTTTATTTTTATTATAACATAACAAAATATAATGTCCCGATCTAATATACAAAATCATGTGATCTAAAGTATACGACCCTACATGTCTTTTCCAAAGAGAAAATAACTTACACTTTCATACAATAAAATGTGTATGTAATAAGTACCCTTATAGTAACAATTAAAACGCATTTCAACTATTTTTTTTATGTTTCACATTAAAATATCAATGTTTTATATATTTAAATTATTATTATTTATGTATTAAAACATGTTTCGAAACTGACTGGATTAACTGTCAGTATTTACTTTCCTCTTAACAATCACAATCTACTCAACTT
This sequence comes from Solanum habrochaites, assembly GCA_027704765.1. Taxonomy (NCBI): domain Eukaryota; kingdom Viridiplantae; phylum Streptophyta; class Magnoliopsida; order Solanales; family Solanaceae; genus Solanum; species Solanum habrochaites. The sequence goes on from JAKWJA010002497.1 coordinate 73,251,042, forward strand.
CAAAATATATATATATTTAATGATGATAATTGTGCGTGAAGCTTCAGAAATAAAATAGAAATCAAATGTATCTTTGATCATTAATTCTAATTTTAATGTAGGCCAAATACACAAACTTGTCCCTATTAATTTAATCTTCACACTTCATCTCAATTTTATTTCATTTTAACCCTTCAACTTCATTGTTTATATATCATTTAAAAACTGACGTGCTTCCTTTAATTTTTATAATAAAAAAGAAGAAGAGATAAATCAATATTCAGTTTGTCGATTTTTTTTTTCTAAAAATGATTTTCTTCTTATAATTATGTGCATTTTTATTGGAAAGTAACCGATAAAAGTAGGTTGGTTTTCTTTTGGAAAACCACTGTATTCTTTAATAGTTAATGTTATTAGTAATGAATTTGGTTTTTTTATTTGTATCGAAGATAAATTATTTTTATATATCTATTAAATTTGAATTCATTTAGAAATGAAATACACTTCTTAGGTAAATCTCAATACCTCTGATACACATGATCAAACGTCGTATTTTTCTTTTGTTTTTTATGTTTTAGTAACATACATTGAATAGTTTACACTGAATATTTAATGTATGTGTTTTAATAATACACAAAAATAAAATTTTAAAAATTGGAGGATTAAAATGAAATAAAGGGTTGTCGATGTATTTATTTGGCCTTAAATGATTGCTAGAACAATAAATATATACTTCATCATATATATACCATTCTTAAGAAGGAAAAGGTAGGTAGCTAGGAAAAACAGTTGTATTTACTAAGTTTTTACCCTATTTTGATTCGCACTAAATTTAAGAATCAATGAATATCTTTAAAATTTTTCGCCAAATAAAAATAGAATTTTGTGTTTCTGTAAATCATTTCATTAACGATAAAATAGATATTTTATAGTTAAATTGATACTTAATATAGAAATATGTCGTTCTTTTTGCCACTAATTAAAAAGAAAAGTAAGTCATATAAATTGAGACAGAGAAAATACTATTTACTTGATTCATATGGTGTTATGAGTCTGCATTGTAATCCTGATTAAATGTGGATTGGTCTATTCAGAGGTGACGCTCCCAATAAAATTTTCTTCATATTTAGGAGATCAAAACTCAAATTCAATATCTCTAAATCAAATGAAATTATCTCAATCACTGCACCACAAACTTATACGCGTATATTACCTCTTTTGACAACTAATTATTTCATTGTTGAAAAGCTATTTATTATTGTTGGGAAAAGTAGGCTAAAGCTTTTAACATAATGTATAAGAAGAAAGGTCAATTCCATCAACATCACAAAAAGTCCCCACTACTTAACCCTTCTTCCAAATTCAACTTTATACATCTTTTTTTTTGACCCATGCTAGGAATGGGATCTTAAATTCTTATTGTAAAATTTAATGAAAAGAACAAAAAATGCTTATGTTTATGCTTTCTTTTCAAATATATTAATTTTGTTAATATTTATAAGTTGTGTTAAAAAGGAGTGATGATAGAAGCCAAGGTAGTGCCATATCTCTTGGTCCACAATATTTGGAAAGTTTTTAATTAATTATTAATAGTCCAAAATGTGAACCTACCTCCAATAATTTGTATATGCCCCATTTTCTTTTCAAGATTATGCACCAATACTGTTTATTTGACCATTTATATATATTTTTACTTTGCTATAAAGTTTGATTACAACTATTTAGTCCATGCAATGCTATTAAAAGTAAAAACAAAAGTTTAGGACGGTCAGGAATCGAACTCTTATTAGATAGTTAATCGATTGTACTATTAAGATTTTTCTAAATACATAAATGTTGAGTATCACGTTTTTCTCTATTATTTTGTTTCCACATTTTTCTTGTAATGGTCTTGTATTAGGACAAGATAAATTATTTGTGAATTGATTTTTGTTATATGCTTTTTAGAACTATATAGTGAATAAATTTGCATTTTCATGACAATAATTAGTAAGAACAAGCCACAATTATTAAGCTATTATCACATTTTATTCCAATGGAAATATATATTATAGGTCATGAGGACTTACTGATAATAGTATTTAAAAAAGGTCACTAGATTAGGGCATTAGCCATAATAATTGTATATATACTTAATTCAATTAATTGTTAATTAACTGCTCCATTTTATTTATTTATTTTATTTCAAATGTAGCTTGGCCAAATAGTCAAAGACCACCCACTCCATCTAAATTATTTGACTCACAATTTTTTCCACTGTGATTAATTTGAACTATATGAGTTATGACAGATGAGGTGGAAATAAATATGAAATAAAAGCATGTTGGAAAAACAAAAAGTTGATCTCTTATACAATTTTTCCAATCTTAATATTTTTTCTAATATAAATCTCATGATACTTTTAAATATTAAGTATATATTTTTATTAAACCAATAATTATATAATCTATCTCTAGGATCAGAGAATCAATAATTATATTCTCTATAATACCTATTACTACTACTACTATAATAATAATAATAATAATAATGCAATTATAAATAATCTAATCTTATTTATAATATAATTTTTGTCATAATTTAATTCTACTCGTAATCCCAGTCATAATATTTCTTTTCTTCAATATATTATTTACATATGATAATTAGTTTGGACATAATTCTTTGTTTCTTTTTTCTAAGTTCTATTTTTTCCCAAAAAAATGTGATTGGTTTGAACATTATGTTTATTTTTCACTCCAATATTCAAACTATCTTTTTTAAGATTAAAGTGAAATACAAGTTCAAATATAACTTAATTTTTCAAACACTCTTTTTTAACTTAATTTCAAATACCATTTTTTGTCTTAAGAAATCACACAATTCACGTCCAAACACCTATTTCAAAGTGGTTTTAGTACTAATATATAAGATGTAAATAAGTTTTACAATATACCGCGCGAACAGACGAGGGGCAGGAGTTTTTGGGGTGGTTTTTGGGAACTGGTCGACCGCGGGTAAAATAAGGGGGGGCGCGGAGAAGATGGGTGGGACGCAAAGAGGGTGGGATCGAGTGAAGCAAAGGGCGACGAGAAGCTCACGGGTCAAAGTGGAGGGGGATTGAGCGCGCGAACAGCTGAGGAAACATATGGGAAATATATCTTTACTTTCTACGAGTCATATCTTCCACCATATCTATCTAGTTGCTTGAGGCGTAATTTTTTGTAAATATGTAATATACATGTGAACCAAATGAAATTATAAATTGGAAGAAATATAAATTAGCAAATATAATATGATAATGCTAATGACATTTATTTTCTTAATCATGATTATTTTAACTTGAGTTTGAAATTAGTGGAAAGAAGAGAAGTTAACATCATATCTACTTTTGCTTTAAGTATTTGATAAGCCAACGAAGCTTTCACGCATGTATATGCCTTTAAGCTAAACAAAAGAAAGAAAATATTGTTAAAATTAAATCTGATTTTTTTTTTAAAAAAGGAGAAAATTATAAAATAAATATAAAAATTGTGTACAAATAAATATTAAATCAATTAAATGTTACAAGAAATTATATTGAAGAAATTGTGGACCATAAATCAGATTTTCCTTAAAAAATAATCAATTGTGTGGGGTGAGTGGATTAGTCCTGCAAAAGCTTTAATTCTCCACTTTGCACCTTTTAGCAGCTTTTCAAATTTAAAAATTAATTAATTTAATGACATTAACAGGTTTGCTAAAACTATGCTTTTCAGTTTTTGTAGCTTTTTAAAAAGATATACATATAATACTATATAAATATATAATTGCATATATATCAAAAGTTTAACGTTAGAAGATGAATTGATTTTAATTTAGATAAAATTATATGTTATAGGTAGTCAATCTATAAACTAGAATTTTTTATTCCATATCTAATTATCATTTTATCTTCAAAATAAAATAATCAAATTTTTACTTAAGCATTGTTTTGTCATAGTTTACATGATGTGAATTAAATTATTTGACTGTATAAACACATTCCAGCAAAAATTTCTATATATAAAGATAATTACACAAAAATCAAAAGTAAAACATTAAAAGAATAACTTATCTTAATTGAATAATTATATGTTATACATAGTTGATCTAAAATCTACAACGTAATTTGATGCGATTAGAATTTTTTTCGTCTAAATCTAATAAATATTTTCTTAAATTTTACGTTAATGTTATTCTATCAAAATTTGATAAAATCTGCAACATAATTTGATGCGATTAGAATTTCTTCGTTCAAATCTAATTAATATTTTCTTAAATTTTACTTCAATGTTATTCTGTGAAAACTTGATAAATTTTACAACATAATTTAATGCGATTAGAATTTCTTCGTTCAAAGTCCTAATTAATATATTTCCGTAAATTTTTGCTTCACCTTATTTTTGTCGAAACATGATAAATTTTGCAACATAATTTGATGCGTTTTTTAAATTTTTACTTCACGTTATTCTATCAAAACTTGATAAAATTTGTACATATAATTTGATGCGACTAGAATTTCTTCGTCCAAATCTAATTAATATTTTCTTAAATTTTACTTCAACGTTATTCTATCGAAACTTGATAAAATCTGCAACATATTTGCCGCGACTAGAATTTCTTTGTCCACATCTAATTAATATTTTTAAAATTTTTACTCCAAACGTTATTCTAAAATTCTATCTAGCTATCGAAACTGATAAAATCTGTACATATTTATGCACTATACTTTTTTTTTATCGACGACAATATAATATTTTTAAAAAAATTTACTTCATCATTATGCTATCGAAACTTGATAAAATCTGCAACATGATTTGAAACGACTAGAATTTCTTCATCCACATCTATTTAATATTTTCTTAAATTTTATTTCAACGTTATTCTATCAAAACATGATAAAATCTGCAACATAATTTGATGCGATTAAATTTTTTTTGTCACATCTAATTAATAATGTTTTTAAAAAAATTTTACTTCATAATTATTCTATCAAAATTCGCAACAATTTCCATATAACATAATTGGTTGTAGACTCGTATTTTGGCGAATTCTTTGTACTTACAATGACTCAAACAAATGTCAAAATTGTCCCAAGTTGATTCACCTAAACAAAGAATAATTTTCATTTGAGTAAATCTTTTATTCTTTGTGTTAAAATTGAAAATTAAAAAGAAATATATGGAGTATCATTTATAAAAATGCAAAGAATAAAGAGAAGATTTGGTTTGCTTCTCATAATCCCATAAAGAATTTAAACTTCAATTAAATTAATAATTAACAAAAATTATTTAAAAATTGAAATTAGACCCAAGAAAAAACATTTTTTTAGATCCCAAGCAAGGGATATATTAGTCCAAAAAAAATATTATTAAGCAAACCCCATTCTTGATCATGAGTATACAAGAGTTGTATTACCCTATAAAGTGCCGACAAAATCTCAACAAATAATTTTTTTCAAGAAATCAAATTGATTAGTATCATTACTTCCTTTTTTGTTTGCACATTTACTCCATTTTACAACGTCAACTTTTTTACCCCACCCCCACCCCCACCTATACATACATACATTATACAGTGTGTGTATAGTTGAACCTATATTGAAAGGTGCAATCTTGAAGGGGTTTTTCATATTTTGTCTATTTTTTTTTACAGATTGTCACATTGACACTGTACCAACTAGAGGATAAAGAGAGAGAGAGAGAGGGAGTGAATGAGAAAGGGAGAGCAAGAAAGGAAATGGGGTAAGAGGGAATTGAAGCAGCTAGTTGGTTCTTGAAAATCATAGCTGCTAATCAGACTTCTGTTAATTCAGATTTCTGTTATCTTGGGTAACTTTCTGATTTTGGTTTTTTTGTTGTAAAGATCCAATCTTTTTTGCTTGTTTCTTGATGTCGAACTGTTTTCTGTGTTTGAGGTTTTGTGTGTCAATGTCACTTGTTGTATCAGTTTTTGGGTTGTAGATTTTGTTGTTCTGGTGGGGTTCTTGTTTGATTCTTTAAAAAAGATTGCTTTTTTGTGGTTTTTATTTTTGCTCATTTGCTTAGAATCCTTAGTTTTCATGTTGGAGTTTTGTAAATCTTGATCATCAGGGGAAAAAAAGGAGTCTTTGTTAATTAAGAGTTAATGAAAATTTCTTCATTCTGATTTTGCTACTTTACAAGTCTAATATGAAGCCTTGATCAGAATTAGAAGTTGCTTAGAAGTTCCCCTCTTTCTTGTATGGACTTGATGAATCTTGTCAATTGGTGAATTCTGGGAAAATTCTGTTTAATTATGATGTGCATATCAGTTGAATCTCTATGAGATATACAAATGGATAATTTTTCCATGTTTTTGAGTTATTGATAGTTTATAATTAACAGTTTGTAATGTATGAGGGCTTGATTCTCAATCAGTTGTTTTTTTGCTGTTCAGGTTGTCTTCTGTACACTGGCATTGGAACTTTTGAGTTGAATAGTAACTGTAGCTGCAGCTGTGGTTTGTGTCTGGCAGAGCAGGTACTTTGCATTGATGTATTAGCTTCAATCCTCATTTCTCATAGTTATGATCTCTAGGCCTTGATCCTGTACCCCAAAATTGTTTTTAATTTTTTTTTCTTCTTGTTGATATTTTGTTCTTTTCTATCTTTTGTTTCAGGGGCTTGGTAGTTGAGCACTTTAAAGTGTAAAATTTTCAGTATTTTGCAAGAATAAATCCATTTGTTTTTTTGTTCTTTGCTGGAGTCATGGCAACCTTGCCACATTCCAACTCCAGGCGCAAGTACTCGTGGTGGTGGGATAGTCATATCCCTAAGAACTCAAAATGGCTTCAAGAGAATCTTACTGGTGAGTATCTACAGACTTGGTTCCCTTTGTCTTTGTTCTCCTTGTCATTGCTTTATTTTTTTTTTACATTTTTATCAGGACAACGAGATCTCTAGTGTTTTTAATTGTGTCTACTATGTTTTGTTTCTTTTACCAAATCATAAATAGGAATTTCTAAATACAGGATGATTGCACTCGAATTGAACTATGATTGTCGGACCTGATACCATCCGTTTCTTGCATTTCATAAAAGCATCAAAGAAACAAATACATTTGCCACCTAGTGTTTGTTATTGTATTGTGTTGAAAGGTTTCATACACGCTCAAGTGTGTCCCTTTTATTCTCAAAACATTGCTTCATGCACGATCAGATCATACTCCTTTTTCAAATGCTTTGCCCCGTGTCTCCCTTTATGCTTATTCCCTAAGATTTTGTTTACAATGTTGCCATTGTGGGGCATATGTATATAATGTGCCTGGGAATTTGGTTTCCTGCAATTTTTTGGGGTATTCAAGTTAGGAGGTTTTTGAATTGTAGCGATCGTAAAGTTATCTCTGTGTGACCTATAGGTATGGGTTTGAGCCCCTTGGTGTGCGGATCTTCCCCCAACCTGCATGAAAGTGGGATGCTTCTCACACTGGGCTGCCTTTTTTTTTTTCAAAATGGGAGGTTCTTCACCCTAGTATTTAATGTGTGTATCATTGTTCTATTGGCCTTCTCTACTTTAGGTTACATTTGCACAAAATGGTTGGAGTGCCTATATAACTTATCTTTCTTCCCAAAAGCAAGACTACCAATCCAAGGCTTTTACATTGAGTCTATGTTCTAACTAGTCTTTACGTAATGTCCCCCTTCTGACTTCTGAGGTAGATCTTCTCTGAAGGTGTTTTGGGCTTGTCCCCCTTCTGACTTCTGAGGTAGATCTTCTCTGAAGGTGTTTTGGGCTTTCCTCAGACTTTTCACAAACTTAACTTGCATCTTTATGTTTTTAAAATTTCCACAGGGGACCTCAAGCCCTACTTAGTTTACTGAGAAAGGCAAAGGCTTTTGAAACTAAATAGGGACTTCGCCTTATTGATTTAATGTCTCCTGCTTGTTTGACTGGACAAGTTTGTACGAACTCTTTGTAATGGATGGTCTCATCCAAAATGAGGAATTAACCTGTTTTATCTATTATTTTTGCAGAAATGGATTCTAAAGTGAAGGCAATGATCAAGCTCATTGAAGAAGATGCCGATTCATTTGCAAGAAGGGCTGAAATGTACTACAAGAAAAGGCCTGAGCTAATGAAATTAGTTGAGGAGTTCTACAGGGCATACCGAGCGTTAGCTGAAAGATATGACCATGTATCAGGCGAACTTAAGCAGGCTCAGAAAACCATGTCAGAGGCCTTTCCCGACCAAGTACCCTTTCTTCTTGAAGATTCACCAGTGAAATCCTCCGCACATGCAGGAGAGCCACATAGTCCAGAAGTATCGCGTGGAGCTCATGATTTTCCTGATACAGGTGACTTGCATCAGCACGCAGTGGGGTTGTTGCTGTCAAGAATGCATGCTGTACAGAAGAGTGGTGATGATAAGGGAGCAAGTGAGTGGGGTCTAAAACAATTGTATGAGATGCTTGGGGCTGGAGAAGAAATGCTAAAGAACTCGAAGTTCCTCGAGGGAACGTTAATGAAAGGATTGAGCGGCAATACAGAAGAAAAAGAACAAAGTTTGCATTCTCAAGTTTCTGAATTATCAATTGAGAATGAAAACCTCAAGGCCAAAGTTCTTGCTGAGTCAGAGCGTGCAGGTCAAGCTGAAGGCGAAGTTCAAATGTTGAAAAAAGCACTAGCTGGTGTCGAGGTGGAAAAAGAAACTACATTCCTGCAATATCAGCAATGCCTGGAAAAGTTGTCTGCTGTAGAGAGGGATCTCAGTGCTGCACACGTGGACTCGCTTAAGTTCAATGAACGAGCCAGTGAAGCGGGAAATGAAGCTCAGAAGTTGAAGGAATCACTTATCAAACTGGAGGCTGAAAGAGATGCTGCTCTGAGCAAGCACAAGGAATATTTGGAACGGATATCCAGTTTGGAGGATAAGGCTTCTCAAGCACATGAAGACACGAAAGGAGTAAATGAGCGAGCAATTAAGGCGGAAAGTGAAGTTCAGCATCTGAGGAATGAGATCTGTAAATTAGAGTCTGAAAAAGACTGTTGTTTTCATCAGTACAAACAATGCCTGGAACAGATATCTGAACTTGAGAAAAAACTCTTGCTTTCTCAAGAAGAATCTAGACTTCTTAGTGAGAAAGCTGATAGAGCTGAAAGTGAGATAAAGAAACTGAGAGATCTTGTTATGGAGCTAACTGAGAAGAAAGAAGTCTCAGTCCTTGAGTATAAAAACTGTCTGGAGAAAATATCCAAACTTGAGAATGAATTATCTCGTGCACAAGAGGATGTAAAACGCCTTAATGGTGAGCTTTCAGTCGGTGCTGCTAAGCTTAGAAATGCTGAAGAGAAGTGTTTTCTGCTGGAGACATCAAATCAGTCATTGCACTCTGAGGCAGATAACTTGGCAAAGCAGATAACTATGAAAGATCAAGAGCTTTCTCAGAAGCAAAGGGAACTGGAGAAACTTCAAAGTGATTTGCAAAATGAGCACTTGAGGCATGCACAAATTGAAGCCTCACTTTTGGCTTTGCAAAACTTGCACTCTCAATCTCAAGAGGAGCAGAAAGAGCTGGCATTGGAGCTCAAAAATGGTCTTCAACTTCTGAAGGACATGGAAACAAGCAAACATAGTTTGGAAGATGAACTTCGGAGAATGAAGGATGAAAATCAAAGCCTGAGTGAACTGAAATTGTCCTCAACCTTTTCTCAGGAGAATCTGGAAAATGAAATCCTTAGCCTGAGGAAGATGAAAACGAGACTCGAAGAGGAGGTTGCTGAACAAGTGGAACTTAATAACAAACTTCAGAAAGACATATCATGTTTGAAGGAGGAAATCAAGGACCTAAACAGGAGCTACCAAGCTTTGGTGGAGCAAGTGAAGAGTGCAGGTTTAAACCCTGAGTGTATCGAGTCTTCAATGAAGAACTTGCAGGAAGAAAGCTCAGAGCTGAGAATAATCTCTGAGAAGGACAGAAAGGAGAAAGAAGTCCTTCACAAAAAGCTGGAGGACATGGATGAACTTCTGAGAAAGAAGGCTGTTTTGGAGAGTTCCCTCTCAGACGTGAATGGCGAGTTGCAGGGATCGCAGGAAAAGGTGAGGGCACTTCAAGAGTCCTGCCAAATTCTCAATGGAGAAAAATTGACCCTTGTTGCTGAGAAAGGTTCTTTGCTATCTCAGTTGCAAATTATAACTGATAGCATGCAGAAACTTCTAGAGAAAAATGCGGTTCTTGAGAACTCTCTTTTTGGTGCAAAAATTGAACTTGAAGGTCTGAGGGAAAAATCCAAGGGATTAGAAGAGATCTGTCAATTGCTGAAGAATGAGAAGTCCAATCTTCTTGCTGAAAGAGGTAGCCTAGAGCTTCAGTTGGAAAATGTTGAACGGAGACTAGAATATCTGGAATCAAGATTTACAGGATTGGAAGAAAAATATTCTTGCCTGGAAAAGGACAAAAAAGCAACTAGCTTAGAAGTTGAAGAACTGAGAGTTGCAGTTGGAATGGAGAAACAAGAAAGGGCAAAACTTACTCATCAGAGTGAGACCCGGTTACTGAGTATGGAGAACCATATTCATCTCCTAAAAGAAGAAAGTAAGTGGCGGAAGAAAGAATTTGAAGAGGAGCTTGACAGAGCTGTGAAAGCCCAGTGTGAAATTTTCATCCTGCAGAAATTCATCCAAGACATGGAAGAAAAGAACTACACTTTATTGGTGGACTGTCAGAAACATGTTGAGGCATCAAAATTGGCTGACAGGCTGATTACAGAGTTAGAGAATGAGAGCCTTGAGCAACAGGTAGAAGCAGAAGTTTTGCTAGATGAAATCGAAAGGTTGAGACTGGGGATATATCGGGTTTTCAAGGCCCTTGACAATGAATCTGATTTTGTATGTGAAAATAGGGTGGAAAATGAGCAAACATTTATTCATCATATTTTGGGGAATATCGAGGATCTAAAATGTTCGCTCAGAGAATGTGAGGATGATAAGCAGCAGGTATTTATTGAAAACTCTGTTCTCGTAACTTTACTTACACAGCTGAAATCAGAGGCCTTTGAACTTGAGTCAGTGAAGAAATCTGTAGAGAAGGAGTTCAATATCATGGCAGAGAAACTTGTCACAGTGCAGAAAGACAATCATGAACTTCTGGAGATGAATAAGAAACTGGGACTGGAAGTGAGCAAAGGCAGTCAACTAACCGCTGTACTTGATGCAGAGGTTGGGAGTCTCTGTGTCAAGCATGATCAGTTGCAGACAGTTTATGTTGGATTAAAAAAGAAATACTCCCAAGTTCTTGAGGAGAATAGAACTTTGTTGCAAAAGATCACAGAGATCAGGGAGGAGAAATTGATGGTAAGGCAGGAAAATGATACACTCTTACTCGATACACTTGCTCTTAGCAATCTGTCTACAGTTTGGAGTAGTTTTGGTAGCGAGAAATCTGCTGAGCTGAAGTCAATATCTGAAGATATGCACAATCTTCATGGTATTATCAGTGGACATTTGACCAAGGGAAATGGGGCATATGAAGGAGATAGCGGAAATGCAAGGGAAACTGAACACTTACGCTGTGAAGGAATCAGTTCAAAGGGTTGTGAGAGGCTCTATTGAAGTTATAGGGACATATCTCAAACAATCATTTGAAGTTGGAACTTTCCACTGGAAAAGAAATAATTGATAAGCAGGAAGCAGGACTCTTGGAAGCCAAGCAGAAGCTTATAGCATCTGAGAATTTGAACTCGGAATTGTGTACGACTCTGGATGTGCTAAAAACTGACCGTCAAGAATCCATACTGACAAATGAAATTCTAGAAAAGAAGATTCTTGAAATATCAAGTACAAATACCACTCAAAACCAAGAAATTGAAGTCCTTCGGGAAGTGAATATGAACTTGGTAGCTGAAATGGGTAAGTTGCATGAAGAAATTGAAGAGCAACGAATGCGAGAAGACTATCTGAGTTCGGAGCTTCAAGAGAAGAACTGTGAGTTTGAACTATGGGAGGCAGAGGCAGCAACCTTTTATTTTGATCTCCAGATCTCCTCCGTTCGTGAAGTGCTACTGGAAAACAAAATGAATGAGTTGAATGAGGTGTGTGAAAGACTCGAGGATAAAAATGCTTCCAAGGGTTTGGAGATTCAGCGAATGAAAGGAAAAATGATCTCGATGGAAGGTGAAATTGGAGAACTGAAGTCACAGTTACACTCATATGCTCCTGTAATTGCTTCTTGAGGGATGACATTGTTTCACTTGAGCATAATGCTCTGCTCCTCATGAAATTTAATCTAGCTCGATCTCAGGAAGCAAAGGTAATGTACTTTATCATATATAAGCAGTGTTGGGTTTTTTCTTTTTCTCTATGTTTGGTCTTTCTGTACATGCCCATTGCCTTGCAACATCATTAAGTGATTTAATTGCTCTAAAGTTTCTTCCATATTTGCTGAGAGTCATAACATGCAATAGATTGCCTACGGTTGTCAAGTTGAACAAACATTACTTTAACATTCGTATTATCATTTCGGAGTTGACTTGTGGTTTACTTGAAAACTTAATTGAAGTGCTCCAGAACATATCTAATGGGAAGCATCAGCATTCCCAAGTGTTATTCTCATTTACTTTTTCTGTTCTTGAGCTTAAAAGCTTAGAATGTCGCAGTTATCTCCAACGTTTTGCTGAATGAAATTTTTTAGTTTGTCTTTAGCTTTGTTTGGATTTGACATTAGTTCCTTCTGGTTCTGTTAATATCTTGTGTGTTGAAATTGAGGTTCAGTCCGGTCAAATTAGCTCCAACAAGCTGACAGATGGTCATTCTATCATGCCAAAAGGCGTTCTTGATTTGCAAGAGCTGAGGACTAGGGTTAAATCAGTTAAGAAAGTAGTGGAAGGCATGAACAGGCCTGTTTTGCATCAGCCTTTACACATAAAGCCTGGTCGAGATAGTACTGCAAGTGAAATTGAGTCGATAAAATCTCGGCCCAGTTTGGATCGAGAAAAACATGAGGTTGCAGGAAGGAGGAGTCACCAAAAGGAGCATGAAGATGACCGTAATCGACGGAAGACAAAACCCAAGTCCTTTGAAGCCAAAAATGGGACACTGAGAAAAATTTATACCACTTTGAGTCATGTTTTGATAGCTCACAGAAAGAATTCTTAAAAGAGGCATAATTCATGAGGCAGAGAGAGGCCGCTCTTTTTTGGGACAGAGAGAAGAGAGTAGTAGAGATCAGATGGCTGAAGCCGTGTGGGAAACTGCAGGAAGGAGGCCACAGGCCTCAGTCGTAGCGTGAATGATTTGAAGAAACGGGCAAATCATCCAACAATGGGGGTACCTATCATGCACAACCAAATTAGGAACTTGGAGTGGAGGGGCAAACATCCACCTACAGAATCAGAAGTGGAGAAGGAGTTGGGTGTGGACAAATTAGAGTTATCAATGAATTCGTCTGAGGCAAATCAAGAAATGAACAAGAAGATTCTCAAGCGACTTGCTTCCGATGCAGAGAAATTGATGAGTCTTCAATTGACTGTTGATAGCCTGAGAAGAAATTTGGAGGCAAACAAAAAGACCAAAAAACCCAAAAATTTTGATTTTGAAACAGTTAAGGAGCAGCTACAAGAAGTCGAGGAAACAGTCGTACATCTGGTGAATTTGAATAGCCAACTGATGAAGAATACAGAGGAAAGTACATCCTATTCTCCAAGCAGTGGTTCAGCAGACTCGAAAGAGGTGATGAATACCCGTCAGAAGCGAGTGTCAGAACAGGCAAGAAAAGGGTCTGAGAAGATAGGACGGTTGCAGCTAGAGGTTCAGAAAATTCAGTACATTTTGCTGAAACTGGATGACGAAAAGAAAAGCAAAGTTAAGAGCAAATTTTCCAGGAGCAGCACGGGGATCATACTGAAGAACTTCATCCATATCGGGAGGAGGAACAGCGAGAAGAAAAAGAAGAGTCCTATGTGTTGCTTTAGACCTTCAAGTAGCAGCAGCAGCAATAATGGCAGCATCAGATATCGCGTCTAATGGTTCTAACTTTTCTTGAAAAAACTGATTCTTGTTTAGTTTTAGGGGAAGTGTTAAAGAGTTAGGTTGGATCTTATTCCAAATAAGCTTTGTTCTCATGGCTATTATTTCAGTTTTTTAGACTTTTAACTGCCTAAAGAATTTTAGCAATGCTTTTGTGTTTTGTAATTTTAATCTTTCTGAAAGTGTTATCAGTTTGATGGTGTATCTAATATTAGGTGTTGCATGGAGCCACTGTGCTTCAGCTTGTGCATATACATTTCTGGAAGCCTCTTATCTTAGCTACTTTCTTTCTCTTTTTTGCAAATTTGTGTGCATTTGTCTTCATAAGCTGATTGGGAAGCTGATAAAATAGAAGAAGGGAGGTGTATAGTGACCTTTGAGGTGGACAAAATGAAAAAACGAGACTGAGATAATTTTGACATGTGAAGAGGAGCATGAATGCTCCGGTGAAGAGGTATGTATATACACTTTCTTTTATATCGAACACACCTTAAGGATAATCCGAGATTGGGAACAAGTTATTCCAATATCATAATCTAGTCTAGGTATTCGGTTCACTAAATTAATTAATTAAAAATAAGAAATACAAAGTATATTTTAGAATGTGTAATTAGTTTAAAGAAAGATAAATTAGAATAAATTCATTTCAAATTTTTAACCTATCTTTTCTAAAAAAATTATCCGGAATTAATAATCAGATTAAATTTTTTTATCACATAGAATCAGTCAGATATAGAAAAAAATACAAAAATAAAGATTGTTCCAATCTTTTAATAATATATTTCTACAATTTATCCAAGATTAAAATGCTTATTTCCATACACCAGAAACTCTAAGTGGGTGTTTTTACTTGACATTTATAAATTTAAAATTGTATTTGGTTGACGTTTAACCAAAGAATATTTGAAGTATTGTTCATACTCGAATGTACTAATATAAACAAATTGGAATTTTCATCCACATTAATTATCAAATAAATTATAATTCTTCCAAATAAAGTCAATACTGGAAACAAAATAGAGAGGTAATCTGTAAAGCATCAACCATTTTACTGGGAAATATCATATAATGTAGTATAAAATTTCCTTCTGAATCTGTTCCTACTCTCAACAAACAAAATAAGTAAAATACATGAAGGTAAACTACTAACTCATTTAGTGAAAAACTATTTAAGCCACGAGCAAGTTCATCAAACAAATTACGAAAATCTTTAACATATTTAAGCACCAACTACTTCAGTTGGCTCAGTTGAAACGTCCTCTGCGGGTCTATCCACCTTCACACCGACATCTTCTGAGTAATCACCGTGAACCTACCACAACCAAGAAACAGTAATCTCAACATTAATATACTGAAAAATGAAGAGTTTGGTAATACTGAAAGTGATGAGAAATGGAAGTTAATATTAGTTGAGATGGGAGCAACAAAACTACCTCCATCAACCTCCCAAGGTCGAATTTAGGAGCCTTCAAGATCTTGACCTTGCGAATGAATACATTCTGCAAAGGGTAGATGCTTGAAGTTGCCTTCTCAATCTCTCTACCGATGGATTCAGGAATGAACTTCAGGACCAAGTCTTTCAAATCACACGATTGTGCCTGGTTAACCATGATCTCACGCATCTTGCGACGAATCTAAAAACAATTATTTTGAAAAGAGTAGAGATCAATGGTTTTAGCAAAATACAGGATGGGGAAGTGTAAGCACCAGTACTCATCCCTACATTATTTCTATTGCTTACTTACTTGTGCCCATCAAAACAAATACTTGAGAAAATTTAAACAAAAGCATTTCCATTTATCTCATAACTAATATTTTGCTATATCACAATTAGAACAGAACTTGTTAAGATTTGAACAAGCATTTGCATTTACCTGGCGAATCTGGCTTGACTGCGCATAGCAGGTTCTTTTTTGTTGGTTTGGACGCTTTTTGGTAAAGCCAATGCAGAACATTCTCAAGGTGTAGCTATCAGTTGTCTTAACGTCAACATGAGCCTCAATCAATGATTGCCATTTCTTTACCAGTGACCTCAATTTATCTGTGGTGAAGTCCATACCCTGACCATTTTAACCCAAAAAAGTTGGTAGGAGGATTATGACAAGAATAGGTAGAAAAAAAGTCGAGTTCATTGTCATACATGAAAGTTTGTCAAGACATTTCTTCCTTGGACGTCTTCAGCTCTCAGACGAATCTTCCTGAAGGAGTGATCTTCGTCATTCTGAAGATCAGCCAATGACACTTCGAACACACGATGCTTCAGGCCTTCTGAAGCAATCTGTAATGAAAGACTAACATTATGATACGTCGAATTGTGTTTTAATATAGTTCACAATTCACATCAACTACTATAGCTAAAAACGGGTGAATCCCTTAAATTTGTGAATCAAGAAGCTACTAATACTATGCCCATAATCTAGCCCAATTTGACTCAAAACTCAGATGATATTGAACTCAATTGTTCCTTCTGTATTCTGGGAGACGGCACTATTTTTGCTACGTAAAGTTCACTTTCATATAATATAGTTAGCATTTTCAGTAGCAGAGACCTTCCCCATACGTCAAGCTTCATCTAGATTTCGTAATCCAATTAAATGACTAAAGTCAACACTCTTAACCATGTTTAAGAAAACATTAACTGAAGATTCTAAAATCACAAAACTCGCAAATTTCTCAGCTACACGATATAAGTTAATTCCGCTATATTTAGCACAAAGACACATCAGATCAGACTTCATCTGTTTCTAAGCCACTAAACGTCATCAATTGATCATAAAGAATAACCAGTCAATGAAAAAAACTATCAGAGAGGACTTCAATTACTCACCAATATTCAAAACCACATAAGCGAAACCACTAAAATACCTATGTATCTCTAACATTCCAAAATATATATTATATAGCGAATGTATGATATTCTTACAATTAAGACAGAAGCAAATAATTACCTTCGTACCCTGTGTACGGGTAACAAGGGTCTTCCCTACGTTGCGGACACCAAATACTGATGGAGCCTTGATATCATACCAATCCTTTTTAGCATATGGATCAGCTCTGTACCCACCAAAAAGAATCAAAATCAACAAAATACAACAGCATCATCATCATACAGAGTGTAATTCACAACCGGGGTACATGGAGAGTAGAATATAAAGTGGCTGTTTCCGATAAACCCTTGGCACATATCTTCGAAAAATGAAATATGGAAATGCAACCAAATAATAAGATAACTGAAGCAATGAAAACAATAGGTAATACTATACTAAAATAGCTATACTGATAAGGGGACTATACAAAATAAACATTTAAAACATAATTAACAAAAAAGATCCAAACTTTGGTATAAAACTAAGGAAAAAAGAACTTACGCCTTCTTCTTCCCTCCTTTTTTACCTTTGGAAATTCGCTTGTTCTTACTGTAATACAACAAAATTGCAAAAAAAAAAAAAAAGGTTAGAGATGGAAAAATTGTACATTGAAGCATAAATGTTGAAAAAAAAAGTGATTTTTGAGTTGTAGAGAGAGAAAGAAAGTATTACCCGACGGCCATGGTCGAGCTTCTGAGCTATGGTAAGAGAGAGAAACACAGAACTATAGTGAGCTCGACGACGGCTTCAATGGCGAACCCTAACAATTAAACCCTAATGAGATCTTATTGGCCCATTCAGATATTGGGCTTTTTATTAACTAATGGGCTCAGTCTTTTTAACAAAAATTGGTTTTAGCCTGTGGGCTCAATTGACTTTTCTTGGTTTGTGGTTGAGAAGGGTGAGGGTTGGTATTAGTTAACAACCTCGATTTAGCGAGTCCTTTATTTCGTGATGATTTATTGACGTTATTTTTATATTTTGTCTTTGTGGATCGAGGAGAAAAGGAGATTGACGAAAAGTGGAGTGTTACATGAAAGAAGCAAGGAGGTCCAACCTCTTTCAAATATATAACATGAACTACGATAATGTAATTGAACTCTGTAATCGATTTTTGATCAGGGAGACTGAGCTAGAGCCAATTAACGCGCCCAACAAAGAACAGAGAGATCTTACTCCAGGTGTGGTCTGAAATCAAGCAGTTAAGTGAAGAGGTAAGATGGACCTAGAGCCAGAAGAGTCAACGGAGGAGACAACGCGCAGGGAACAAACGGTTTTACGGGGTTAGCCATGAGGGTCTAGCGGGCAAAAAAGATAACGAATGAAAGGATGAGAGGAAGCGCGGTCATTCGCCCTCCCTGATCATTATTGTTTTTACGCTACTCCTAGTGAATTATTCTTTTCAAGGAAGTAAATCTTTGTATGCTAGGGAAGATGACAACAAGTTCTACATTATGTTTCGATGGAACGGAACGGCAAGGTAAGCAGGAACTTGTCAAGATATTTTATTTAGATATTTGAACTAAGACATTTTTCAATTGAACAACTCAACTTTCAATAAATTGTCCAAATAAATATTTTTCGTTCAAATTATATCTTTTTTCAAAAGTCGTGTGTGTTCTCATTCGTCTATTAGATGAAGGGCAATGTGCATATTTTTAAAAATAGTATGTGGTTTCAAATTATATTTTGAAAATAATAATAAATACACATCTTAGTTTACCACAATTTCTAAAATCTCTACCATTTAAAAAATTATAAAAATCTTCTTGGACATTCATATTCCCTATCGGATACATCTCTCATTAAGTAATGTATATTTACAATTCGTGAGTTATGTATATGAGATCCTTTAAGGGATTTCTGATGTTGGTAAAATAAGTACAAATTAACTCTTAATAATAATTAATAATTTATGTAATTTTTATTATTGTTTGCTGCTTGAATTAGCCAATGAGGTGTTTAAGGCTGAAGAATCATACTTAATAATTTATATAAAAGATTAACTAGTACATCACAATGTCACATGGTACGATTATTTGCATAAAAGAAAGGGGGAAATTAAATAAAATACAAAGTCTAATTTAATCTCTTAGTCGTACAACATAATCAAAGTCAATGTATATATCCAAATCCAATGATAGAAAAATGAGAAAATAAAAAAACAATAACCAAAAAAAAAAGAAAGTCTAACTTTCTTACATCTATAGTTTATTCAACGAACAATTTTTTTATTCCTTTTTTGCCCTTTCAATACAAAACCTATCCAATCACATAAAACCAAACAAAAGTCAAATAAACACAACTCCTCTTACCACTTAAGGATAATGATAATATAAGGTGATTTGGTCCATGTGTACCCGGAGGAAGGAGGTGGAAGGTGGTGGACGGTGGTGGAGGATCACGGTGGTGGTGGATGCGTGTGCGCGGTGGCGGTTGATCGTACAACAAAATAATACAATTCACCGGACCTCGCGAATAAAATGCCTTACATTCATTTTCTGAACGTTGTGATGGTCGATATGGTATACAATTTTTCTTATCATTTATATCCTTCAACTTGAGACAAATCTTTGGTTCACCACAAAAATAATTATAAGAATAAGTAAAATTCTCCAACTTTGGTAATGAACAAATACTCATCGGAATCTTGCCGGAAAACTTGTTATGTGCCACGTTAAGATGTTCCAATTTCTTCATTTCACCAATTGATTCCGGTAACTCACCAACAAGCTTGTTAAAACTCACATCAAGAACCCTAACATTTTTCAATAACCCTAATTCTTGAGGCAAACATCCACTTAAACTCGAATTCGAGAGAATAATTTCATTTAATGTTTTCGACATTTTTGCTATACTTGATGGTATACACCCCGTTACGTTAATATTAGCCATAACCAAAGCGGAGACAGGTGATTTACCTAAGTTTTTAGGCCATGAGAATTGAAATTTGTTGTTGTTTATGAATAATGCATCGAGTGTTCGATCCCAAAGCTTCGTAGGGATTTTTCCTTCGAATTGGTTATATCTAACATCAAGAAATTTCAAAGAAGGAAGAGATAACACAACGGAAGGGAACTCACCACAAAAAAGATTGTTACTCACGTCAAGTTCGAATAAAATTCGAAGTTTAGAAAAAGATTTTGGGATTGAGCCTTGAAATCTATTGGAATTTATATGAAAGACGGCTAAATCTGTCAATAAACCAAGTTTTTCATGTAAGTATCCGGAGATATTTGCATGGTTTAGGTCAATACCAGCAACAGTTGTGATATTAGGGTTATCTGGAGCTGAAGCACAATAAACCCCGGTGTAGTTACAAACATTGTAACCATACCAATCTTTTGTGAAGTTTCTTGGATCGGAAGTCATGACATGTTTCCAAGCTTGTAAAGCTATGTAAGCATCGAAAAGTCTAGGGTTTGGTTCATATTTGATTGAAGCTTGAAATGAGGGTTTTGAGAAGAAGAAAATGATGAACAAGAAGCCAAAAAGTGCTAAGTTGATGAGTTTCATGATTTTGTGATGTGTTTTAGGAGTTTAGGGTTTAAGATAAAGTTTAATGTTGGAATATGTTTAGATAGATGCCATAAAGGGTTGATATTTAAATGGCTATTAGTGGAGGCTAAGTGTATGGTAGAGAAAGTATATTTTATTTAATTAATGAAATTAAATAGTGATTAGGAACTAGACAACTACAATTAGGATATTCAAAATTGACCATATCTTACTTAATGCTGATTTTTTTTAATGAAAATAATTTGCAAGTTGGTGATTATAATTAATATAATCCTAGGAGTTTTCTTAAGGGAAGTACTACTCATAAGAGTTTTCTTTGCCTTAATGTCTATATCCTTAATTTAAACAAAATAAGATATGGAAATTGGTATATTATACATTATACACAAAAAATGATGATGTTAGTACAAATTGTTAGAAAGTTTAATGGACATTAGCTATTGATCTCACCAAAAACACGGGTTTTAGTAATTTAATCCAAGGGCTTAGTATTAAATTAGCTTAAGTTATTGGATTATTTTGTAAACACACATCATGTTTTTCAATGTCCTTGAGTCATGGAAATGCAAATGTTGGATTTACAGTGTCACCTTTATAATGGCGTTGTTTGTCTGGTTTTCTTAAAGCTTAATATATTTAATATTGATTTAAGTTTATGAACATATGTTAAAAAATGTATATGAATCAAGTTTAATAAAAATATTTTATCATATGTTGATCAAATTTTAAATTTAAGTATCTAAATGTTTTTTGGGGCAAGTTTATAATTCGACAAATTATCAGTTTAATTAAGCCGATTTTCTATTTTTATATACCAGGAAATATCTTTATAAAAGAAGTATATAACATAACATAATAAAATCGAATTCAAAAAAAAATAAAGACCCAATCACAATAAAATATTAATTATATATGATAGTAATTATTATAAAGAGGTTGACTATAATAGGAAAAGGGGGGCTTACACTATTTTTCAGAAATTAATTTAGGTTTATTATTATTTTATTTTTTTTAAAAAAAAGAAAGAAATTTTATCAGTATGAGTTATGATTTTTAAAACACAAGTAGCTAGGAGGGACTGGCAGTGTCTAATTAAATTAAACTGATTATGATAGAGGGAGGTTTATTTCTTGGAAACCCAAATCATAAGAATAATTAAGTAAGAATTAAGAAATATGTTAGTTAGAAATTTGGAAACAATGAACACACAATAATAATGATACTTATATTAGTTAGTACATTGTTATCTAAACACATGATGAATATATTATTCTTATATATATATATAATTTGGTATTGCATGTCTTTCATGCATTGACTCAGTAGCTTATGATGGGAAAGTTCATTAATAGTCGAATATTCACAATATCGTAGAAGTTGTTTCATAAGGTGTATAAAAATAATATTAAATATAATGTATTAGTAATATCAAATTAATTATATAGATATTATTTTTATTAATTATTTGGTTATGTTTCTATTAAATTAATAGGGTAATTAGAATAGAAATCATACTATATACTGTTAATATCATGATTTTCTATGTATAAAGATTAATATAGGATGTATAAACATAGATTAAAAATAATTGTTTTGCACTATTCCTTGTTGTTGTTGTTTTTTTTCTTATATATTTTAATTAGTTTGTGGATAAGTTAAAAGCTTACATGGAAACATCTTTGAAATTTTGTGATAGCAAGGAAATTAAATTAACTACTCATTTTCTTGTTGAAGTGGTAAAACTGTAGTTAGTTGCTAATTGAAAGTTTTAAGGTTTATTATTAATCAAAATTAACTAAGTCCTGGTTGCCCTAGCTACTAATTATTTTTATGCTATTTGGTATTCTACCTTCCCAGTTTTTCCGCTTCATCGACGACTTAAATTTATAATTTTAAAGTTGAAACTTGAGAAATCTTCGGCTAATTATTAAACACAAGATGTGTGAAAATAGGCTAAGCCAATCCAAACACTCATAAGATGGAGTGTTATAATTTTTTTAGTCGAACCAGGTCGCAACACAAGATATTTTTGTCAATGGTCCCCCTTTAAGATAATTATTTAGTAAATAATTTTTTTTTTTTAAATTTCTCTTATGATATCAAAATTTGATATGAGTCGTAAATGTTAGATAATAATATAACATTTTATCAATAAAGTTTGAGAAAACATTATATTTGAATCTATCAAACATTATTTAGCACTACTTAGTAGTTAAAAGCAGGTCATTGTGAACTTTCAATTTTTTTTTTCTCTCTTTCACATTTACTTTACTGTAAAAAACTTAATTTATTTCTTTTTCTTCTCTCATCCTCTAATTTTATTATTTTAAAATAATACTTTTTTTGGTTGGTTTGAGTTTTTGGTCATCATAAGCAGGTGAAACCTAGCTGGCAAGAAGGAGAGTTTACCGCAATGAACTATTTAACCACTGAATTACTATATTATTATTATTTTTTTCTGAATTTCAAATTGCACTTTGATGTGAAATGTGTGTAATTTATTAATCCAACTTGCTTTGTGAAAATTAAAAATAAATATATTTTTTGGATATATTCTAAAGTCAATAATACTTTGGTTGGAATTCAGCAAAAAAAGAAACTATATGTTTGCCTAAAATTGTATATGCATACTTAACCGTCGTTTAATTATTGATGAAAGGGTCAAGTTTAATTATAGCAATTAATTATTCTATCTTTTCTTGAAAATGAACCTTAGTAGAAATAATTAATCATATATTAAGGGAATCTTTTAATTAAAAAACGATGTTAAGTGGGAATACGTACATTATTTTCACTTGTATATGAATTAGAACGTAAGCTGATTAATTATAAAATGACAAAATATAAAGTTCTAATAATTTTCAAAATAGTAACTTTTTCTTGAATTTGACCAGTTCTTAAAAGTTGAAGACTTTTGAAGTCAACTACCAAATCTGAAAGACCAAATTAAATTGGAAGCAAAAAAAAAAAAAAACAATTGTGTGGCCCTTAGTTTCTACTTTCTACTACAATTTTGGTGAGTCTCAATAGTAAAGATAGAAGAAAAAAAACGAGATTTTATGTAAAATTTAATAAGAAAACGTGGCAATTAATATGGAACATTGGTAGTAATTAATGCTATATTGGTATAAATGTATACTATATTTTAACTTGTTTTAGATGCACCTAGGTGATGGGTCCCAAACCCTTCCGAGTTCGGCAAGCAAGTGATGAAGTCCATTGTGACGCTGTCCCAAGGCTTTTCAGCAATGGGCAGCGGCTCAAGCAGTCCACCCGGTACCTTCGTCTCAACCTTGTCTTGTTGACAAATGAGACAAGTTCGCACATATGCCTCGACGTCGTGGTGGATCGCTTCTCCAAGTATGCAACGTTCACTGCCACGACGGCCAACTGCAAGGCTAAGGAGGCTGCCCGAATCTTTTTGCGAGACGTCGTCAAGTACTAGGGCATCCTTAGACATATTATTAGTGATCGGGATCCTCGGTTCACTGGCACATTCTGGAGGGAATTATTCAGTCTTTTGGGGTCGGAATTGCACTTTTCGACCAGCTTCCATCCTCAAACAGACGGGCAGACTGAGCGGATCAACGCACTGTTGGAGTGCTATTTGCGCCCAATTCTCTTACAATTTGCAGCGAAGTGAGGCGACGGGAAGGAGTCTTTTTGAGTTAGACAAAGTTACGATGGCAGCCAGCAGAATACGCTCCCAATCCATCTTCTGTATCCCCCCCATTGCCACGTCGTGCCGATTTTGAAGAGTTCGGGTGCTTATCAAATGGCGAAAGCCTGGGAGGAACAAGTCGACCTTGCACAGTCGTATCTTAATAAGGCAGCCCGGAAGATGAAGAAGTTTGTTGATCGTAAGCGACGTCCGGTGGATTACCGAATTGGGGATCGAGTTATGGTGAAACTCAATCCAAAACAATTCAAGTTGTTGCGGAGTGTGAATCAAAACCTGATTCGCAAATATGAGGGGTCTTTTGAGATCGTTGCCAAGGCTGGCAAGATTTTGTATCGGGTCGATATGCCTCATCACTTGAAGATTCACACCGTCTTCCATGCGAGTCAATTGAAACCTTATTTCAAAGACAGGGAAGACAAAGAGCGGGGGCAGTCCGGGAGGGCCAGAATCTTCATCACGCCGCCTACCGTGGATAAGCAAATTGAGGCCATCACCGATCATCAGCTTGTTCGGGGAAAGGGCTGGAACAACTCTAGTTCGCAATTCCTAGTTCACTGGAAAGGGACAACCGGGGAGGAGGCAACTTGGGAAAAATACGAAGACTTGTGGCAGTTTCGCGACAAAGTCCACCAGTACTTGCAGTGCTGGAGTCGGGGTAGCCGTGAATGATAAGAGGGCGAGGAAAGATGACGAAAATGGGATACGGGGAGAGGGCAGAATTGCTTACTCAAATTCCCCTACACACCCTCGCACTCTCCTTGCCCCCGCCCCCCAGATCCAACTTCGTGCTTCTTCATTTTATCCTTCTTCTTTTACGTCGCCAATTCAGGTGGTGTGGGGTGTACCGCCCCAAAGGCGGTACATTGAAATCAAACGATTCCAACAAGTAGCAGAGATAAATTCAACTGAGAGGGCTTGGTAGTAGGGTCAAGAAGCGGTGCATAAAAATCTGCCCAACTGGATTGGGTGCGGTTGGGTAGGATACCTTGACAAGAAAGGAGGAACATGCCACTAACCACACCATGTCCACCAGCCAACTGACGGAAGGACAACAAAATCAGCCTTGCACAGAAAGTGCGGCCCAAGTGGCAGTGAATGATGAAGCCCCAGAAAAGCCAGGCTCCTCTTTTTATTTTTTTAAGCCTTTTGTAATTAAAAACTGCATTGGAGCATTTTCTTGTTGTAGTTTAAGTCCAAAACGTCTTTTAGCTTACTTAGAAGCCTTGTATAGTTGGTCCTTAGACAGAAAATCACATAGAATACTTTGTATTCATTATCTTGCAATCCTCTTATTAAAATAAGAATGGAAAGAAAAGAAATATGGAAAATGGCTTTTTAGGCCCTCCCAAAGACTTTGCCTTCCTTCTTGCTCTTCGTTACTGTTTTGGTTGTGTTTGGGACTGTCTTGCTTATTGTTCCTTTGGGCGTTTGGTTGGACTGAGTTTGAAGAGCCGTATGCAAGCCTTCATTAACTTGTCCACGAGGTATAAAATTTTTGACCCAGTTGACAAGTGGCTGTTTGGATTCGGTCTGTACTGCCCTCGTTTTGTCAACCCTTGGGAATGAATAGTTTTGCTACCGGTTATCCCTCCCCTTTGCCTTCTGCCCGAAAAAAAAAAGTTGAGAGATTTTGTGTAGTTTACTTCCAAAACGTTTTCAGCTTACTTAGAAGCCTTGTATATTGTCTTAGACAGAAAATCACATAGAATACTTTGTATCTCATATCTTGCAAATCCTCTTATAAAAAGACTTGGAAGAAATATTGGAAAATTGGCTTTTTGGCCTCCCAAAGACTTTGCCTTCCTTTCTTGCTTTCTTTACTGTTTGTGGTTGTGTTTGTGGACTGTCTTGCTTATTGTTCCTTGGGCGTTTGGTTGGACTGAGTTTTGAAGAGCCGTGCAAGCCTTCATTACTGTCCCACGAGGTATAAAATTTGACCCCGTGACAAGTGGCTGTTTGGATTCGGTCTGTCCTGCTCCTGTTGTTGTCAACCTTGGGATGAATAGTTTTGCTCCGGTTATCCCTCCCCTTTGCCGCTTCTGCCCGAAAAAAGTTGAGCGATTCCGCTGCCAGTATCGCCTCATCCACGTCATTGATTTGACGTCGTTGAAGCTCTTGCTTGGCCCAGTTTTGAAGGCCATCTAGAAAGTAAAACAGTAAGTCCTCACTCGTCAGGCTTGGAATTTGAAGTGTTAACTTCGTGAATTCCTTAACATAGTCCCGAATGGAGGAAGTTTGTTTCAACTCCCTCAACCTCCGACGGGCTTCGTGAACAACATTTTGAGGGTAGAACTGACGTTTGAGTTCAACTTTGAACTGCTCCCAACCGTCAATACAGCAAACTCCCTTCTCCATGTCTGCCTTCTTCCGTCGCCACCACAGCATGGCTGTATCCGTCAAATACATAGTTGTCGTTCTGATCTTGGCAGCTTCGTTGTGCATGTTTAATCACATGGCTTTGATCAACCATATTTCAATTGCTGTTTTGGCTGCCAAACTGGCTAGTGTCAAGCCGCGGGAATCACTGTTCGTCGATGCCAAGTTGAATGGCAAAGACGTGCGGATTATGGTGGACACTGGGGCAACACATAACTTCGTGACGGAGCAGAAGGCCAAGGAGCTTGGCCTGAATTATGTTGCCAGCAATACCAAATTGAAGACAGTCAATGCCACTTCCACTACCGTCCATGACTTTACTCCTAAAGTCCCCATCGATTTAGGAGATTGGACGGGGCAGACTGACTTCACGATCGCCCCTATGGACGTGTTCGACATAATCTTGGGGCTGGACTTTGGGTATGAAGTCAACGCATTTTTCTCCCCGCGTCACAACCAGCTGCACATCAGCGACACCGGAGGTTCATGCGTGGTACCCCTTATTCGGGTACCACAAAATGGGATGCATCTATAGGCAATGCAGATTATTAAGGGTTTCAAGAGAGGCGAACCAACCTTTCTTGCTACCCTAGTCGAAGGCGCCGAAAGCTGTACAGAGGCAGTTCCATTGCCTCATTGCATCGAGCAGGTCCTTAGCAACAATAGGGACGTGATGCCAGAAGAACTTCCCCAACGGCTGCCACCCCGAAGGAAAGTTGATCACCAGATTGAGTTGGTTCCCGGGGCAAAGCCGCCTGCCATGACGCCTTATCGTATGGCTCCCCCGGAACTGGAAGAGTTGAGGAAGCAGCTCAAGGAGTTGCTGGATTCGGGACACATCAGGCCGTCCAAGGCACCGTTTGGTGCGCCTGTTTTGTTCCAAAAGAAGAAGGACAGGACGCTGCGTCTATGCATTGACTACCGGGCCCTCAACAGGGTTACAGTGAAGAACAAGTACCCCGTTCCCTTAATTGCTGATTTGTTTGATAGATTGGGACAGGCCAAGGTGTTCACGAAGATGGACTTGAGGAAGGGTTATCACCAAGTTCGGATTGCCGAAGGTGATGAACCCATGACAACTTGTGTAACGCGCTATGGTGCATTCGAGTGGCTGGTTATGCCCTTTGGCTTGACGAATGCACCGGCGACTTTTTGTACTTTGATGAAAAAACTGTTCCACCCATATTTGGATCAGTTTGTGGTGATTTATTTAGACGACATCGTCGTCTATAGCAACAACATGGAGGACCATGTGGAGCACTTGTGCAAAGTGTTCAAAGTCTTGCGCGACAATGAACTGTGCGTGAAGCGAGAGAAATGCAGCTTCGCCCAACCGAGTGTCCAATTCCTCAGGCATACAATCAGCCACGGTAAGATAAGGATGGATGGCGACAAGGTGGAAGCTATCAAGAATTGGGAGGCTCCAACGAAGGTACCAGAATTGCGGTCCTTTCTTGACCTTGCCAATTATTATCGCCGCTTCATTTTCAACTACTCAGCAATTGCAGCCCCACTCACTGACTTGCTGAAGAAGGACCGTGCGTGGGAATGGTCTGAGGCTTGTCAAACTGCTTTCGAGAGGCTGAAGGCTGCTGTGACGGAAGAGCCGTGCAAGCCTTCATTACTGTCCCACGAGGTGGAAAATTTGACCCCGTGACAAGTCTAACATTAACAATACTTTTTCATTTAAACCTCAAATATTCTACTCAATTAGTTGTAGGCTAGGATTCCAGACACGTTCCACGATTTTTCTCTTTTCTTTTTTTTCTCTACCCGATATATACATGTTTGATATTTACTTTAGGAGCTCACTAATTTGAAATTTTTTCAAGAAGATCCATTCATCTAGAGATAAAGTGTTTCCAATCAAAAAGAATTTTAATTTATTCGTTCAAAACTCAAATCAAATTAATAACCAGTTAAGAATATATACTCATCACCTCACTACAGTGTAATTTGTAATTAATTTAATGGTGTATCTTCCTTCTCCTTTCTCCAATTTACATGTCTATAAAAATAAAATTTAAAAATAAGGGTAGGCCAAAAATAAATAAAAGTAAAATTAGACTAAATCAAAATAAATAAAGTTAGTTGTATAAGTCGATTACGTTTAAGAGTGGTTGAAGAAGGAGAAAAATGGCTGTGAGAACTTGATTTTTTAGTATTTAATTAAAACGTCATCAATATTTGACATTACCACTATCCATATTACATATATAAGATCTTTCCATTGTCTCTTTTGGCTTGGCATATATATGTCTAAGAATATTTAATTTGACTTTTATTTAGTGAATATATAATCGATATAATACATCAATACCAATTGAAAAGTTCTTTTTAGGAACCCTAGGATAATAACCTGATGCCGATATAATCTTTTCACAATCGCTTATTATGTGTATTGGATAAATCTCTCATTGCGTAATAGTTTACAAATCACACAAAGTGATGTAAACCGTACTAGATAAGCATTATGCGATCGGCTAGATTCAGAAGTGGAACAAATATGTTATTTTCTTGAAATTTGAAACCTAAGGTTATATTCTAATGTGAGTCATATAATATTTTTAGGTCAATTTGAAGCTTAATTTTCAAAACTAATGTCTCTTCTAGAAGAAGAAACAACAACAGTGCTGGAGAAATTTTACATGACATGTTGGTCTTTGTTTTATTAATTATTAGTAATCAAGTTGTGATATATATTAGTAAAAAAAAAATAGTGTCAAATAATAACTCATTTAAAAAAAAATATTTTTCTTGTTATGTCGGAGAATAAGCTTTGATATAATTATATCAATAATATAGGGCAAGTTGTGAAGCTTTAGAATAAGGTTGTTCAACCAACAATTAATATGCATTATATCCTACAAAACAATGATTTGGGCTTTGGTTCCTACATGATCAAATAAATCTTTATTTATGTTAACACTCCAACTTCCAATATATAGTTTTGGGGGAACATTTGTTAGATTGTTTAGCCAACCACACAAACCTAATTATTTAATCAACAAAAAATTGTATGATTATTTAATTTTTTTTTATCTGGTGTTCAATACTCATATTAGAATATGTCTTTTGACTCTTTGTCATTTGTTAATGACTAAGAACGCTCCGTATTATAACATACATCGACGTGTAATTCAGACAAATCTAAGGATCTCTATCATCTACCCGACTACTTATGTTCTATTGTTACTTATAATATCTCTTTTCTTACTGAATTTCGAGCTAGTATTAGTTTTCCTAAAGACCACTTAATAAGAGGTTTCGACTTTTAGAAAAAATTTACATAACTAATAATAATTCTACGTTAATTTTTTTTATCATATTCAACTAAGAGCCACATTAAGTAAGAGGGAGGATAATTTATAAAGCTACAAATATTTCAAACGAGAAGCATATAATCTAGATATAATAGCTTTTTATGTAAATTAATTTCGATTTTTAAATAATTTACAACACGCTTGCTTCCATTGGATCAGAAGATTTCCCTTTTACGTGATGTTAGAAAATTTAATGTGCTTGTACACATTTTTTTTCTTTTTTCTAGTTGAATTTGACATTATTTGAATAAACTATGACCAACAACAATTAATTACTAACATAAGAATCAGCCAAGGATAGGATTGACATTTAAATTTAACAATTGAAATTTTAAATAAAAAATAAAAGATAAATATCTGTGTTAGAAATTATCAATATTTTCTCCCGTAACTCTCTACTTTTCTTTTTTTCATCTAAGATTTCTTTAGTTTTTCATCAATTTCATGTTGCAATGTCAATTTTTTTTTAAGATCATCATCAAATATTTGAAGATAAAGATTAAAAAATATCAGTGTTATTAACGATTAAAATTTGATTTCAA
Organism: Solanum habrochaites; assembly: GCA_027704765.1. Taxonomy (NCBI): domain Eukaryota; kingdom Viridiplantae; phylum Streptophyta; class Magnoliopsida; order Solanales; family Solanaceae; genus Solanum; species Solanum habrochaites. The sequence goes on from JAKWJA010002497.1 coordinate 73,281,309, forward strand.
TTTATTTTTGTTATGTGTAGTTATAACTAGTCCCAATGGATGTATTGAGTTTTGATATAACGGACTAAAAACTCGAATTTGAAGACAACTCCATCTCAAATGCACACATGATAGTGGAATCCATGTATATCATGTATACTTATATAAATTCATGAAAACTTGTGTGTGATATATACTTATACACACAATATACATATGATATACATATCTTATAATTGTTACCAATATTTTTTTGTATGATATACAGAATATACAACATGATATATAGATATAATTTTTATTTTAAAAAAATCAAATCATTTCTAATCTTTTATTTATGGCATTGTCCAAATGTTTTCAAACAATTTCAACTATACTCACTCATAGATGTTAGATCCAAACACAAGGACAAGGAGTTGAGGATGCAACAATGGATAAGAAGAAAGAAGGAAAATTAGTAATTTTTTAGACAAATTCTCGATTGTTTTATTTATTTTAAGTTTTGAAGTAGGAAAATTAGGATTTTTTTCACTAAAGGTATAAGTTTTTGAGTAATAATTTGTTAAACTTTCTAGATAACTCTTATATTGTATCTACTCTAGTGCTTCTACTAGTACAATCTTTTTTTTTAATGATATACATATTAAGTCTATTTAATACTCTCTCTGTTGCTATTTATATGTTATTATTTTGGATTTCACGTGGATTAAGAAACTGAGTAAGTTTACTATTTTATCCTTATTTAACTTTTGAAATTTAAGTTTTTAATCAATAAATATGAATTAATTTTGTTTGATTAATTGATTTAACCAGTGAACATAAATTATTTGTTTAGCTTTTCTAAGTTGATCGAGTATATAATTTCAAGACTAATTACTCAAAGAATACAAATATTATGAATCAGTATTTATAAAAATAAATGACATATAAAAAGAAACGAAGGAGTTCTGAGGCTTTTTTTTTCTTTAACAAGCTAAGGTTAAAAATAGTTACTTGTAAAAATTTATAACAAAAAATGATGCAATTGTTGAGTGGGGCCCAAAATTGGAAATGTGGCAAAATTTAGAACAAACATGTTGAAGTAGAACAGAGCAACAAAGATCTGAGAAAACCCTAGTAAACCCAAAAAAACTCCATAGCCAAGAAGCAAATTGCTGTGATAGAGAAGATGGGAGAATCAGATGCAAAAGCAGAGACATCACTGAAAGATCAGGGAAATGAATTCTTCAAAGCTGGGAATTATCTCAAAGCGGCAGCTTTGTACACTCAAGCCATCAAGAAAGACCCATCAAACGCCACTCTTTACAGGTACGTATTCACTTCCTAGATGCATTTTTTCTGTCAAAGATGTAATCTTGGCTTGTGGGGTTTGTTCATTTTGTGCTGAAAAGTTTGTCATATCACTTGTATGTAATTGTTGGCTACTCAAAATTGATGTTATAGTATTTAGTATGCATTTTCATCTTGCCTGTGACTTTGTGGTTGGTTCTATTTCAATTTTGTCTATTCTGTACTTGTTGGTTTATACATTTATGGATTAGAGTTTTCAGCCTGCTTTTGGATTTTGTGGTTGGCTACTCATTCTTTTCTCCTTTTATAATGTGATTTGTCGTTTCCAATGCCGTTAATTACTTTTAGTTTTTTTTTTAAAGGAAAGTTTCCCCTCTGCCTATGCAGTTAGCTTGACTCCAGGATAGCTCTTAATGGGCATGTAACCATAGGCGGGACTAGTCTTTTTATCTCAGGCTGGTAATCCTTACCAAATAAGCAATTGCAATCGCTAAAAGCAACCTATTTCATTCCCTTTTTGGCATACTTCGTCTTCTCCTTTTCTTCTGTCTATCCATGACGAGATTGTTGGGGTGCCATTGCCTGTATTTGTTTTTTATCTACTAATATGTCTATGTTGATTGATTGTTTTTCTACTATAGAATTGTTAATGGACTTCTAAGTTATGTTCAAAATGCAGCTAATTAACTTCAAGAAGTTAGGGGACTATCTAATTATTTGAAAAATGAATGAAAATTATTGGTCTAAACAGAGTTACTGTCAAAGTAATCTTACATTTGGCAGAAAAGGAATTTTACGTGTAAAGAAATGTGTGTGAATTTGTGGTTAGTTATGTGTTGGCTTTTGTTCAATTGAGAACCTAGTAAACCGGAGAATCTTAGCAGCTCAGTTGGTACTAAACTTTCACCTTATTGGTGAGGGTTCGATTCCCCACCTTGTAATCTCCTCCCCCATTTCCCTTTCTATTAAAAACAAAAGAAGAGAGAACCTAGAAACCACTACACGTAGAAATGACTTAGTTGTTAACCATATTAGTATATTTTTCTTACTATTAAGATGTTTCAGATTTTAGAGAACACATTTAAATTGTGAGGCATTCGTCATCACTTTCCTAGTGCCTTTAAAAGCGAAAAGCGACAAGATCTATGGGGCTTGAAGCAAAAAATGATAACTAAAAGCGCAAACTTCTAGAAATGAAGCGGACAATTTGTGGAAGACAATAAGTATCAACTATATATGAATAATTAACCTAACTAATTAGTATCCAATATTCAGTAATACAGATATTGATCCATTTCTCAAGAATTGAGATTTAAAGAACCAGCTGCTTCTTGTTGGGATCACTTTGTGTCATTGTTTGACATGTACTCTTCTTATAAGTGCATTTGCTTTGCCCTTGAAGGGATAGCTTCTCGCTTAGCGTAACAATGGCTATTAATAACATTGATTCTCCCCTCCTTGAAGTCTTCTATTCCATGTTGCTCAGACTCTTCAAAAATGCCGACGGGTGCATGTCAGATCCTCGAAAAATAGTGTATTTTTGAAGGATCTGACACAGGTGCCGCAACATTTTTAGAGAGTATGAGCAACTTAGCTTTTATTAGAAAGTTTTGAGGTCTATTTCAAACTTGCCAGCTAATTATTATAGATGTGCAATATATAAATTGATTGTATCTATTTTCTTTTTCATAGAAAATATTATTCATTGATTCTTAATACTCGCGAAAATATACTGTTATAGATGTGCAATATGTGGATTGATTGTATCTATTTTCTTTTTCATAGAAGATATTACTCATTGATTCTTGTTTCATAAAAAATTAATTGATTGTACGTCATTTTTGGTGGACAAGATTCTAGGCTAGGACCTCCAATCAGGGCAATAGTACAACTATTTGTTTGTATTCTACATCATTAATTTGATAAATATTAAAGTTTGCAGTATACTTTTCATTAATGCTTCCTTTACGACAATTTTAGGATCCTCCTTCTGTTGATAATTGCTTATAAAGAACCAGAAAAGTAATACACACACATATCCAAATACATAAGTGGCTCCTTAAAGTAGTCCTAATTTTCTTATTCTATCGTTATATCTAGCTTGTGAAACTGACTATTGTTCCTTGTATACTTTTCTCTTTCTTCAACTATGTACAGCAATCGCGCTGCAGCATTTTTGCATCTGGTTAAACTTAGCAAAGCACTTGCTGATGCCGAGATGACGATCAATCTGAAACCAGAGTGGGAAAAGGTATGCTCCAGAATATGTGTGGACTTCTTGTTATCAGAGCAAAGATTTTCTGCTTGTAAAATCACTCAATTGTACATGTAGGGTTATTTCAGGAAAGGATGCATACTAGAGGCTATGGAACGATACGAGGATGTATGTATAAATGTTTCCTCTTATTTATTGGATAACATTCTTATGTTCTGGTTTTAATATATGTTATTTTGATGTAGGCCTTGGCTGCTTTCCGGATTGCATCAAAATACAACCCTCAAAGTTCGGAAGTATCCAAGAAGATAAAGACACTTACGCAGTTGGCTAAAGATAAGAAGCGCACTGAAGAACTGGAGAACATGAGAACCAATATTGACATGGCAAAACATTTTGATGCGTTGAAATCTGAACTGGTCAGTGTCTTCTGAATATATTTCGAGAGACATATCTGTATTGAAATGTTAATGTATTTGGTCGTCCCTGGAGCTTTAATTTTTTTTTTCTCTATGATTGTGGGTTCACTTTTTAATACGGTTCTGGTCAGTAGTACTTTTTATTCATGCAAACTGTGAAATATAACACATCTCCTCATGTAGGTAAGATACTCGTTGCATCACCGCTGTGTGATATAGCCCTAAATCTAATTTCTGGAAAATGTCTTTCCAGGAAGTTTCCGCATGAGATGTACTAAGCTTGATCCTCCTTTTGCAGTCTGAAAAATATGGAGCTGAAGATGGCTGGAAAGAGTTTTTCTCATTCCATGTTGAAACAGTAGAGGGTGCAGTTAAGTCATGGCATGAAACTTCAAAAGTGGATCCTAGAGTTTATTTCCTTCTGAACAAGGAGAAGACAGACACGGAAAAGTACGCTCCAGCTGTTAATATAGATAAGGTGTTACAACTACTTCCAAAAATTCTCCTCATGCATTTTCCCATGGATTTCAGCCTTCTTCCTATATGTCTGAATTGAATTTGTGAGTTATAGCCTTATAGGTACATTGTCAAGTGCAGTTGGATATAACGTATACTATCTAATTGTGTACTTTTATTCATGTGCTAGGCTTTTGAGTCACCCCATACGCACAGCAATTGTTTTGCATTTCTTCGACAGTATGCTGAAGATTCTTTCGCTCAAGCTGCGTGTTTAGTGACACCAAAAAGTATCATATCTTATCCACAGGTAAATTCAATCACTGAATACTCTTCCGGAAGAGCCCCCCCCCCCCCCCCCCAACCCCCAAACACACACACACACAAATAGAAAAAAATTAAAGTTTTTGCTTTCTTTCAACTCACTTTCTTCAATTTGTGATAAAAACACGAAAGTCGCATACAGATACTGAGATTCTGCAATCAAGAGTCAATATTGTTTCTAAGAACACAGATAACCTCTTTAAGCAGTTTTTCATATGGATTCACGCACTGAAAGTGAGGCAATTAACTTATTAGCTGTATACAAATTAGTCTAGACACCATAATTATTAAAACAAGAGGTTATTAGCTTAATCTTATTCCAAATTAACCAATATTTGATCTCTGTGTATCTATAAGAAGCATAATAGGCTGTTAGAACTTAGAAGTCTTATCATGTGAAGATAATAATCTGTTGGTGACTATATTTGTGTCAACTGAAGGGGAACCTTGGAGCAACAGTAAAGTTGTCTTCGTGTGACCTAGTCACGGGTTTGAGCCGTGGAAGCAGCCATTAAGGCTTGCATCGGGGAAGGCGTATACATCATATCCCTTGGGGTTCGGCCCTTTCTTGGACCCTGCCGACACGGGATGGTTCGTGCTCCGGGCTGCCTTTTACTGTAATTGTGTCATCTGATTTGTCTATGCTCTATGAATACTGGAGTTGGTTCTATACTCCTCCCATTCTACAACTTAATCTGATTAAAATGCCCTGACCTTTGTAGGTTTGCATTTTAATTCTATTAGCATCGATACTTGTAGATTTTCATTTAATTTGTGCTTTGTTCTATTAGCATCTTAGTAAGTCACGATCAAAGCAAAGAAAAAGATGCCAAAAATGATTCACTTTAGCTTGGTTCAGACAAACACAAGCCAAAGGAAGTTGAAATCAGGAGACGGGACTTGTATCTTTGTAGAGTGGTGGTTAATGGTGATCTGCCTCTGAGGGTTTAGTATAATGTTAGCTAGGTCTGGCTTGAATCAAAGAACATCTGTTTTCATATGCAGTGTTGCACAGTGATCTATCTTACACGATTTTTGACCCTCAGTGATGTGATCTGTCAGGTTTGGAAAGGTCAAGGATCAAGAAAGTGGAAGCATGGTCAAAATGATGGAATTTTCGTCCAATTTGAATCTCCTCTAGTGCGGAAGTTGTGGTTTATCCCTAGCTCCACTGAGAAAGGCAAAACATTATGCAGGTCTGTTCCCTTTGTCTTAGCAATAACACAGCTTACACAGAAAGTGTTTTTTTTTTGGATGTCACAGGCATGCATTTGCTTTAATGGATAAAATACATAGCATATTTGAACGTGTGACTTCGATATACGTCTCGAGCATACCAGGTTTTATCATATGCAAAAGGATAATAGCTTATGATTTTTATGGTCATGTACATCAAGTATGGGCTAATCTCTTGACACGTGAGAAATTAGATAAAACAAATGCACAATTCAACTGAATGTGCATTTCTTGATTTCCTTTCACCTGTTGCCTGCAAACATCTGTTTAACTTGGGGAACCATCCTTCTGAATTTTTCCATATTTCTTTTGCCACGTGGTGGCTGAGGATTTCAACTTTATACATGAGTTGAGGAAGTTAATGCTTTTGAAGACATTTAATCTTTTGCTTCGTGTGTAAGAAGCACATTATCAATTAGGACTTGTTAAATATAGTATCCAGGTTTAAAAAAAAACTGTGGAAAATATGTACAAGTGGCAGCATCTTCTTTCCATGAAGAAATTAACAGATAATATCATTTTGAGTAATTAGATCTTTTAGCATAATTGTGCTTGGCGAACAATTAGAGCTGATTGTATGTAATTTAAGTACACGTACTTAATTTTCTAAAGGAATGTACGCAAGTATGGCAATTCAATTCGAGGCATCAGTTCCTTCTTCCTGTACTGTGTGATGATCCTGGATTAACCGACTCCATCTTCAATTTTCAGGGATCCAGTGCCTTTGGATATTAGTGCACATGAAATCCTCCCGCGTGTATTCAAGCAAGAATAGTTGAGATAGATGCAGTTCCATATCTTGGGTTAGCTCTTTGTGGGATTGTGTTGGGGAGAAAATGGGCCTGTTAACTACGAGGAAAAGCACGAACGGTACATCACATATTTTTATTGGATTAGCGCAACATGTAGGAAGCTGTCAAATTCCCACAGTTCTCTCATATTGGTGAGGTAGGTTATGTTAGCTGTCAAGATATCAAAATCCTTTGAAGTTTTCCTATAGTAAATTAGAATTTCCGAGTGTCCCGTAACCCTCTGTATTTTCATTTTACTTTCACTCTGTTGTTGGCTGTTTGATCTGGCAGTGAGTTTTCTTAGAAGTCATTTTTTCAATTGTTTTCGGATTGGAACTCTTGTAAATTGCGCGGCTAGAAGCAATGTTGCTGTTTTTACCTTGACTTCTCTCTAGCTGAAAGTATATTGGAGTTTGTTTTGCAATTTTCATCACTGTTATCCAGTCCTTTTTAACTTGCCCTTTGTTGGATGTATTTTTGGCATCTCATATCTTAGTTTGGTTCAACTTTTGTGTATACTTCCTATTCCCTAGTAGAAAAGTTTTCTTTAGTTTACTCTAAAGTGCTTTACACCCTTGGAGCAACGATAAACTTGTCTCCTCGTAACCTATAGGTTATGGTTTCGAATCATGGAATCAACCGCCAATGGTTGTGTCAGGGGAGGCTGCTTATGTTACACCCCCTTTGTGGTGTGATCATTTCCATAACCTTATGACGGGACGTTTTGTCTGCTGAACTGTCTCTAGTGTTTGTGCACAACCCTTTACTATACTACTTGAAAATTCGATTGATCAAAATTTTTGAATATTTTTTTCTACAAATTAATAGTGTCCATCCCACCTTTCAACACACATCATCTTCACTTCCACTCCTGAGCTCGCCGCCGCCATCACATCCTTATCCTTTATCCTCACCTGTCATTGTATCATTAGATTATATACAAACGCTTTTAGAATAATATTTTTTTTACTTACATATCGAACAAAATAAAATATTTTTGTTGGAAACATCATCTCAAAGAGAAGTACTATAGTAGATCACTGAGATATTAAAGTAACTTCCAATAACTTAAAACACATGAAATCTTACAAAATTGCATTTTAGGGTAAATAAACAAGCTACTTATATGTTTCACTTAGTGAAACTGTAAAAGTAAAATTACTTAATACTAATACACTTGGATTATTTTAATGACCATCATTAATCTGATTAATCATTTATACACTATCATCTGGAGTTACTGAAGAATCAATTCTCTTTGATTGGAACTTGCAATTATGAAGAATATAATTGCATGCATTTACTGCTTCACCAATTGTTAAATAAATCCATTCTTTCCCAATTTTGTCTATGTAATTGGATTTGTCCAACTTCTTCATCACTTCCCCTCCAGGATTTGCCAATAAAACCTAAATCAGTAACGGAGTCAGAATTATTACTACGAAAATTAGAAAATTTTCGACGAAAGAAAAATATTTCTAGTTTGTACCTTAAGGCATCGTCTATCTGCATTTCTTTTCACTTCCTCAAGCATACTAATTCCACTTGTATCAATGTTTCCAACAGCTACATTAATAGAATTAATGTCACCACTAAAATATTAACAAGATTTTGATAAAAAAAAAATCAAACTAAACATTTAATAATAACAATCTTTTTTAATCTTGAATTAACACTAATTAATTAATTACCACTCATATCCAATATGACATATTGTAGCTCAATTTCTGTTGATGTCCTTTGCTTTTCCTCTTCTTCATCTATCCATCTTGATATCCTAAGATATTAATTCCAACAACCCATAGTTTAGTAACTAGCACGTTATAATACACAATAAAATTCATCAGTAAAACTTGAAACTCCACGATAATAACTATTTTTTTTTAAAGAAATGATGTAAAAGTGATCAGTGGACGCTATTTCTCCGTTATCGTTACCTTTCCCTTAAATAACTTGCATTAGCAAAATAAATTGGGGAATCAATATGGATGATGAGAACTCCTGGAACACTGCTTGCTGTTGAATATTGTTCAATATTTCTATATGTCATTGAATTAGGTATTTTACCTAAAACAAATGTTTTAGGCCTTGATACAAATAAAAGTATCCTAAGTAATGACATTGCCACCTAAGTCACACATCAAAAACAAAAAACATAGTCCAACATTAGTGTAAACTCAATTTTTCGATGTATCGTCATAATCAAGTAACTTAAAAGATAATTACTTACCGCGACTATGAGGCCAACTTCAACGCTACCAAAGACTACTCCAATATATGAGCTAATACATACGAAGAAATCGTATTTATCAACTTTCCATAATTGGATAGCTGAATTATAGTCGATTATACCAAGCATAGCTGAAATTATAATGGAGGAAAGAACAACAAGGGGTGTGTAATGAAATAATGGTGTGAGTAACAACAATGTTATCATCACAGCTATTGACATTACTATGTTGGACACTGTTGTTTTACATCCTGCATTGTAATTAACCGCGGTTCGCGAAAATGGTCCTGAAAAAAAAGAAGGGGAAATTAAGCGAGAAATCGGACTATATACTAAAATTCTTTTATTATGGATATGAGAATGATTAATTAGGGGGGAATAATTGGGGAAAATAGTTCGTTTCTTATTGCAATTGAAATAAAAAACAAAGAGTATTGTTGTTACTCATCTTTAATCAATGAGCTAATATGCAACATATAATCAATGTATGATAACTGTATAACTTGCGTTATATGTATACACTGATTATACACCAACGATACCGTATCCTAGTAAATGAGGGCAATAGGGGAAATTTGTTGATGGGCCTGATTATGGAAATGATTGGGCTTGAATAGTTTGGATTGGGCCTACCTGTGGTTAAGTAACAAGAGGTGCAAGAACCAACAATATTCATAAGCCCAAAAGCAATCATTTCTTTGTTTCCATCAATATCATAGTTTTCAATTATAGCAAAACTCCTTCCAACTGCTATTCCTTCCTGTAAAATTTAAAAATAATAATCTCATTAGACACTAGTATTAATAAGCTTAAATTACATAAATCACATAGTTTTAATTTGAAATTACAATTTATCCCTAATAAGTTTCTAATTACATTAATTCTTTAAAAATTAAAAAAATCAGATACAATAATTGAAGCTCGGATACATAATATATCGCTTAGATACAATAAATACTGGCTCAGATACATTAAAAACTAGCTCAGATACATTAATATACATTAATATGTAGCTCAGATACATTAAAAAACTAGCTCAGATACATTAAAAAACTAGCTCAGATACATTAATATGTAGCTCGGATACATTAAAAACTAGCTCGGATACATTAAAGAAATAAGAAATTTTGGAGATTTTAAAAAATGATAGGAGATAAAAAGTGTGTATATATGTAGTTTATCCTAATAAAAATAAATAATGCAAATTGGTATTGAACAATTAAAATGATGTTCTATTGTTTTTAAGTACCTTTGCGGAATAGATGGGAGTTACAAGCCTGCAACTTTACTAGTTGTATATATCTGTTTTATTTTTAAGATTATAAATATCGATGACATAATTTAGAAATAAAAGTCAACGAATCACCATAGTTGTATACGATAAAATAACAAACATGACTGTGTCATTATTTTTGTTTCTTCATAGACCTTTGCCCCAAATATCTTCGAATTCGTGATAGAATGAGTTCATGAGACCTAAACTCGATATTTTTAATTAAATAAGTATATACATATATGAATAGTGACGAATATAATTCTATTTTAGATTCAAAATTTATAAATTTAAAATTCTAAATTCGAGATCTCGAATTCAGTACTTACCGCCAAGGCGATGATACTGGTGACAACTCCAGTCTTAATGGCAATTGCAAGATACTGTGAGCTAAACGCCAGTTCAGAATATGATGGTGGATTTATCCCCTTTTTCAAGTGCCCAATCTGGCAAAAATTAAATCAAACAAAATTCCAAAAATTTAATTCACTCATTAATTAGCCTCATGTACTATCTTATATTATAAAATATATACATATACCATCACTAAAAAAAATAATTAATCATCCAAAAGAAACGTACAACATGTGAAAGTCACTACTTCACTTGTCATTAATTATAATTATGGACATGTATATAATATAAAATTTTAACAACAAAAAAAAAGAAATTAAGTGTAAATCCAACAAAATAAGATCTGAGGATAAAATATTGTATGTAGACCTATTAGACTGGTTTCAATAGATTTCTCGACTCATTATATATATATAGATATTTAACAAACAAAAAATACAAATAAGTACAATATAAATTTAATTAATTAATTTCGAATATGGAGAAGAATTATATTTACCACTTGAACACCATTTTTTTCAGCATGAGTGAAATAAACAAGCACACTTCCCAAAATCACAGATGTTAGAGGTGCCATAGCACTTATCCAGAAGAATTTTGGCTTCATTTTGCTCTGCCCACAAAAATAAGTAAATCCATATAAATATGATAAAATAATTAGCAATTATATATAAATCAATAATTTATATATATATATATATAAATAAATTATTACTTACAAAATATCTGGTCAGCAAGAGGAAGAAGAGAAAACAGCAACCTAGGACTCCACTTTCCCACCTCCACTGTAGTAAATAATAATAATATAAAAACATTTTAGAAACTAAAATAATGTAAGACCATAAATTTAATTGAAGATTAGATAGACGATATAAATTGGTAAGTACTCCTTCATTTTCACTGAAGATCTCGAACAAAGTCGTACATCTTGATATAAGTACAAATAAATTAGATCGCAAAGCAAGTACCAAACATCGAGCGAGAATAATATTACGTACCTGATGGATTTGGGTAAAGATAGAAGTCATTACACTGACAATGTCAGTTTGATGTGTGAAATGAAGGAGGCCAAGTATTCCTTTCAATTGTTGTAAACACACAACAGTGGCTGCTCCACTCATGAATCCCAATATTGTTGCGTGAGATAGAAAATCCACTATAAACCCTAGCCTGTATATATCATCATGACAAAAATATACGCGCGCGCATGTCAGATAGTATATTTTTGAAAAATCAGAAATGAGTCCATGCAACTTAGGTTATGAGATACATGGAATCGTATTAAATTTTTTAATAGTAATGTAATTTCGGAGAATCAGACACGAATTCATGCAACTTAGGTCTTTGAGTATGTATCACATGGCAATTGTGAGAGGTGGATCCGGCAATTGTGAGAGGTAGAATCAAATTTTTAGTTGGCCAAAATACAATTTAAAAGTCCAGTATAGAAACTTTTATCCCAATGTATAGATAAACGTAGAGCACACTTTTATTTGTTAATTATATTCTCAATACGCTTTTCATGTGCGGACCTGATTCTTTTTTTATGGTTAAGTGGAATTTTTTTATGATATGAGTGACGGTGAGATTCGATCTAAGGACATCTACCTACTCTGGTGTCATGTATAAGTAAGTGACCATCTCATCTACTCCCTCTGTCCAAATTCATATGACATCTTTTATGTTTGACCAGAAATTTGTGCATGAAATCTTTAATTTTTTTTGAAATGAAATTTATATATGTGTAAACTATGTAAAAAGTACTATGAGTCACAATAATTGACAAATCAAAATGTTTAAAAGATCTATGAAAAATTTACGGTCAAAGATAGACTTGTTTGATTCTTGAATTCTGAAAGGTGACATAAAATGGGACGGAGGGAATATAATCTTAATCTGTTAAAATAAACACACTTTTATCAGCTAATTATATTATGGAACTGACCTTAACAAGCCTAATGAAGCTTGGAAAACTCCAGCAAAGAAAGTAGCAGTAAACACCAATTGAAGATAAAGCTTTGGATTTTCATGAGGATTAACAACTTTCCCAAGCATAGCAGAAATGAGAAGTGATGGAACTGCCACATTCCCTATAGCCAAATGCTTTGAACTTCCCAACATAGCATATATCAATGGTGGCACAAAGCTTGAATCTGCACGTCACATATATTTAAGACCACAAAATAAAATAAAAAACATTTTAATTAATATATTATACACAATTTCAATTTAAAACTACAAGATTCAAAAACGTCTCTTGTCCTAGCTTGTCCGAAAATCCAGTCAAACTAAGACACATGTAATGAGATGTAGAGAGTAATATTATGTTGTAACTTAGACATCATGTCATGACTAGTAAAGTTACCATAAGTCCATAATTTAAGTAACATTGTCATGTCAACTGAATTTACTTGCATAACTAATCTGATAGTGTAAAAATTCTTTAACGTTAACAGCATATAAGTTAAATAACTTATATCTTGATGGATGATCTATCAGTAACAGTTTTTATCTATATTTGTATGAGTTAGAAACTTACAAAGTCCAATAACAGGAGGCAAGCTAGCCAAGCCAGCATAGCTAATCCCTTGAGGAACAGCAAGACTAGCAATTGTAATTCCAGCAATAATATCAGCTTTAAACAACTGAAGTGTATAACGAGGAGCCCAATCTAATATTGGTACAAAATATTTAAAACCCAAAGAAATTTTTTTGGAAAGTGGTTGATTTTTGAATTTTCTAAAAGGATCATCAGGAAATAATGTCTCTTTCACATTAGATTTGAGTGTCTTCAAGAATGGCTTTGGTGGTGGAATTTCAACCCTTTGATAATGATGATGGGAATATTGATCATCAAAATCAGCATTAATACCCATAATTTTATGCTAATTTATTAAAGATTTAAGGGATGATTAATTAAAATCACCAAGAACTTGACTACTTATAATGTGTGAGATTCAATGAGAAAAAAGAGATGATGATGTAAATTGAGAAATTGGTTTTGATTTCTTATGCATATTGAGACTTATAGAGGATGTCTATATATAGAGGAGCCAAGAGAAGTTGGAGTGAAGTGGAGTGCCTTTTTCTCTATTTCAAAACTCTTATTAATTTTTCTGTTTCAATTTACGTGACATATTTTTCTTTTTAATAATTTCTCTGCTTTATATTCAGTATCCACTTTCCCCTTTATACACACTCTTTATATGTATATATAAAAACAAGAAGGATAGTTTTACTAGAACTTTATAAAAAAAATTACGTTATCAAAAAAATATTAACTATAAGGATAAAAAAAATATCAATTGTAATTTGATTAAAATCAATTATAGTTTGATTTTTGTAAATTGACAAGTACTTTTTGAAATAATATAAAATTACGCGGACAACTAATATATATATAAAAAAAACAGTATATCCAAAAAAAGAAAGTTATATTTTTTATAATTAAAAATAACTAAGCTTCAAAACTTTTTTCTTTTACTATTTATGAAATAATTTAATTCACATAAATTTTTAGACCAAGTCAAGCAATGCCACAAAAAGTGATACCTAAAGAATATTTTTTTTTGGTTACGTATTCTTTTTGTGTGTTTGGGTTCCATACTTTCATTGATAACCTCTCAAAGAGTTAGGGAATTGACATTGACTAATCTTTGAGCTAACACACTAAGGTGAGAATTTTTTGATGGGACACATACAAACATCTCATCCATGAAATTGATTTGTCACACTACCAACAAAAAAGTCAGAAATAAAATATAACGCTCTCTAATAAAGATAATTAATTCTATTTATTCCTCACTTTTCATCTTTTCTTCTGTTTTTAGGCTTCTTTCAATTTCTTAGTAAGAATGAGTGAGGGTATTCTGTCTAAATAGTAGACACAAATAATAAATAAGAGAATACTAAAGATCTGAGCCATAGATTAAAAATTTGAATTTGATATTTTTGATAAAAAAAAAAAATTTGAGTGACACGTGTCAATTAGTCAAACGACTTAACTAATCACTACCTTATTGGTATTCCAGCTAAGTGTAAGGTCACATTGTCTCTCATTTCATGAGGCACCAAATAGATTTTTAGAGCTCAAAGTTTTGTTGCCTACTTCACCATTCAAAAAAAATTAAAAATACTGACGTGGACATGTGTGATTGGTTGATAAAGATCCACATAGGACACGTGGCAGCGTGTTGGGAATTAGGAAGATACAAGAAATTAACTTTTTTTCGAATCTTTAATAATATTCGTATGTGATTAAATTGAACTTAGTTTATTAGTAAAGATGATTTGAACTTTTAACCGGCCAAAAAAGTGTTAATTATATTGGTCAAACTCTTTTAATTTACTTGTGAATTATATAGTTTGTTTAATAAGGTTTTATACCAACTAAAACCTAACATATTCTGATATTTTTTGTCAAATTATTGAGTACAATATTTTTAACCTAAAGTCAACATGCATGTTTAATTCTGTAATTTTAGTGCAATATTAATGTAAAAGTTGAGTTTTTGCTCTTTTGTATATATCATTAAATAAAATAATTTTACCATATTCAATTCTCAGAGTTTAAATTCAAAATTTATCAGTAAAGATTTATAAGAGTATTAATATAACGGCAGGGCCCATTCCAAGATTTTCTCCGTACCCAAAACTCGAACCTGAGACCTCTGATTAAGGGTGAACGCTTACTCCAGTGCACAACCCGTGTTGGTCATTTGCACGTATGTAAATAAGAATGATTTCTAATTATTTATATGTAACTTTAAAATCTCTATGGTTATAACTTATAACTTTGATCATACAAATGGGGTTCACTTTTAGTTATTTAATCATATGTAGAGATCTTCTGATTACAAGATTCTCAATTGATCCTTATAGTAAGAAAAATAAATTACTATGATTTTTGTCCAAGCAAAACTATATTATAATTGATGAATGTATAGAAAAAAACTAAAAGCAAACTCAGCAACTTGAAAAAGCATTAGCTAACCAATATGTGTGTTTCATGTGCCATCAAGTATTAACCATCTCAGATAAATGTATTTAACAATATAGACAAGAATCAAAATAAGTATTAAAAATTACATGCACGTTGAGAAGTTTCATTACAATTTTTATTTGAATAAAAAAATGTTAGTGGGATATGTAATAGTAATAATATAGGTTGTAGAGCAATATGTGTGTTTGGGATCGTAGCTACATAATAAGTTAACTACTATATCAAACAAAAAACTTCATAATTCATACTATGAATCTAATATGTGTGAGGGCTTATATTATAGCTCATGTTCTTCTAATTTTAATTACGTAGATATTATTTGCAATAATTATAGCTCTTTTTCTCACTTGTTCCTTTAATTTTGGGGGAGAAATTAATAAGGACAAGAAAAAATTGTTGGGGGGAAAGTAGTATGAAACTTCAATATAAAAAAATAAAAAAAGGTGGAACACATGTTGTTCGGATGGCTAGCTGTCACCCTGTTATATTATATATTGTATTGTTAGTTTAAACGTAATATCTTTAATATATTTTTATATTATTAAAAATTTATTATATTGTATTGTTAAATCTATTTTATATAATAATAAATGAAAGTTTAATTTTATGTAATGATCGATTTGGTGTATTGAATTGCTTGCATCATATTATTTGATCTACATATATAATATGGAATCAATACCATTCAAGTTACACAAAAAAATCATTTTTGGTTCTCTCTTTAAGCGATTCTATAAAAAAAAATCAGGTTTCATTTTGGGAAAATACATAAGTATTCCTTGAACTTATGTTCAAAATTTCAAAGACAAACTTATATTATACTAAGGTCCTATTATAACCCTGAACTTATTTTATAAATAATTTTCTATCCATTTTTGTCCTACTTGGCACTAGTTTGAAAAAAAATGTAAACACACGCTAGGCCCACAAGATAGTGCCACATAAGCCAAAAAGGGGTAGAAAATTATTTATAAATTAAGTTCAGAGGCTAATACGACATTAGTATAGTATAAATGTGTCTTTTTGAAATTTCGAGCATAGATTGAAGTACTTATGCATTTTCCTTTTAAATAAAGTTACACTATCTAATCAATTGAACGTTTTTCTAAATTAAAAAAATTAAATAAAAGCACTAGTAAAAATATGGGTAGGGAATCCACTATGATCAATAATGGAGATATTCAATGATATATATTATAAGGTGCAAGAGCACAATAATCACACACAAGACCAACCATGTGGAAGATGCTCATCCAATAAATTCACAACAAAATGTTCTAGCTCTGCAATTTCATCACCTTCTACAGTACAAACTCAGAACAAAATTTTTTTTTACCAATTTTATCACTAATTTATCTTTAAATAACTTGCAATATGATATTTCTATGACTAAAGATAAAATAAGAAATGTAAAATTAACTGTTTTCAAATTAAACATAGTGAATACCGCATATACGCACACACATATGTCTAAATGCTTTTTTTTAAAAAAATAAATTATATTAATAATAAAATTGGTATATATAGAGTGTTACAAAAGTAGTATGTCGTCATTTTATTTTTTGCACCTATTGAGTTAGCATTAATTTAAGTATTTGTTTGTGGAGTTGTTGAATATTCAGAATATTCTCTTTGATTAAAGTGATGTTTTTATGTGGACAGGAAATCAAGTTTATTATAGTGTTTGGTTATATAAGCCATGTGGGAGTGTATCGGTATAGTTCCATGCACTTAATGTAGTCTCTATTTTTCTTTTCATATTCGGTATTCAGAGTCAATACTAGAGTTCAAAATAAATTTGAATTGCTCACTAGAGATTCATTTGGCGTGTGCTGCAATAAGATTCTTTCGTATTCAGAGCTCAAATTCAAAATATCTGATTAAGTGTGAAATAATCTTATCACTATACTATAAACCCTTGTTGATAATGTAGTTTATTTTTGTTTTGCGGTTGTGAATCATAATGTATTTTCTAGTTTTGGAACTTTATTTTTTTTGTGTTTTTTCCCACTATTATCCAAGGCTAAAGTTTTCAACAGTTTGTTGAATCATTATGTGTTTTGGTTAATTATCTTCAATTGAATGGTTGGTAATACCTATTGGGTCGGGTCTATTCATGAGAGGTATAATTTTTTTCTAATTAAATTTGTTGAAAAAAAGTTATTATGTTGGGTCGATTTATTCATAAGGGGTAAATTAATTAGTATAATATTTTTCATGCCCCTTTTGTGTAGAAATTTTTTATTTAATTAAAAAAGCAAGCTAAAAATCCACGTTAATTAGACTGAAATTCTCAAATTCATTTAAAGTTTCATCATATTTTGGGTGATCAAAATTATAAGTAAACTTAAAAGTAAGAGAATCAAATGTCAATATCATATAGTGGAAATTGGAATGACGTCAAAGCTTAATTCTATGTAGTCTACCACCCACTATGATCACAATGCCGAAAGATAGGATTTCAAATCTTTTACGAAAAAGATATCAAATAATCGAAAAAGAAATATTATCGTGTTCTAACAATAATATTATCTCTTTTATATGTCTGAATCATGTAATAAGATAAAAAAAAGATATCGTTGAAGAAAAAATAAACACATTCTTTTAAAAACAAACTAAAAAGAAAAAAAAATGACATAACGAAAGCCCTAATCCAACTTATCGGCCGGTAGGCTCGGGATCACGGAAAATTTAATAGTATTTACTTAAATTTTATATATTTATTAAAATATTTATAAATATTTAAAACTTATAAACTTTATATTCTTTATGCGATATTCAAGCAAAAAGTTATTAATTCCCAAATTCAGTTCACTCTCCACCATTTAAAGTTCACCAAAATACATGAGAAAGGGACAATCATTATCTTAATTATAACTTGTAAGATTTTAGTGCATGAGCAACGTACATCATTTATATTTTGAAAATTTTAAACACCTGAAAGAGAATGAGAAAGAAAAACAAAGTTATTTCTTTTCATGCTTTTTTTTCGTGTGGTTGATAAGTTTGGTATTCTCGTATTGTCAATTAATTAATAATTAATATATGAAAAAGTTATATTTCTTTTTCGTTTCAATATTTTTTAATTAAAAAAATTAATTTGTGAGATAATAACTCCTATGTAAACGACGGTATGAAAAATCAACTATGACAAAAATAAGATTGACTTATAATTTAAGAATTAATGTCTAAGTACCCCTCACCTATGCTCGAAATCTCAGAGAAACACTTATTACTATAAAAGGTCCTTATTACACC
The DNA here is from genome assembly GCA_027704765.1 of Solanum habrochaites. NCBI lineage: Eukaryota > Viridiplantae > Streptophyta > Magnoliopsida > Solanales > Solanaceae > Solanum > Solanum habrochaites. The sequence continues at coordinate 73,300,136 of JAKWJA010002497.1, forward strand.
CTGAACTTATTTATTAATAATTTAGTACCAGTTTCGAATTCGTGGCCACATATCTTGTGGCCCAATGATGGTTGACTTTTTTTTTCAAACTAGTGCCACGTAGGCTAAAAAGAGTTGAAATTACTTATAACATAAGTTCAGGGGGGTAATATATAGAACTTAGTTAGTAAGGTGTTCTGAGATTTCGGGCATAGATGCGGGGGTACATTATTGCATTATCCCTTATAATTTATTTAAAAATAATGGTTGTCTTTTACATCATAAAAATGTGTGTTAATATATTTATTGTTTTAAAAAAAAAAAATATTTTTTTGTTTAGTTTACGAGAGATCGATATTGACTAAAATACAAAGAAAATTAACACGAGAAATATAAAGTCTTAATCAGCTAAACCCACAATGGTCTCAAAATTTAAACCTTCTTATAAGTCTAATTATTTTAGAGTAATATGCTTCTATACGACAATAATAACAATATATTCGCCCCACGAAATTTCACAAATAAGCTTTAGAGAAGGCAGAATGTGTAAAAAAATGAAATTTCATAAATATGCTTTAGAGACGGTAGAATATATACGAATTACATCGTGAAGATAGAAATGATGGTTTTCGAAAGGCAAAGCTGAAATATACACATATCTTCCATCGCAAAATAGAGAAGAATTGATGAATATACACAGATCTTACGGTTACATCGCAACCAAAAGTGATATTCTTCCTAAAAGTAAATAAGAACAAAATATGTCTGAGCCCGGGTTCGAACCGGGGACCTCTAGTGTGTGAGACTAGCGTGATAACCGACTACACCACCCAGACAAGCTATTGTAATTTTGTTGTCGATTAATCCAGATCATAAAAATTATACTTGTGTTTAATATATCTAAGTCTAATAATAATAGCAAAAAGTTAAATATAGTTTTTAATGTATTAATTTCACTATTATTAAGCATATAATATAATTTCTTTTCTGTTTTCAACTAGTAAAAATATTCCGATTCTCAGTTTGGGAAGAATTTAAAAAATAATATTGAATGAGATTTGGCTTCACAAATTTTAGTTTCTTCCCTTATTTGTACTCTATAACACAATTCTATCTCTTATTTAGTCTCTTGGATGTATATTTTTTCAGGTCTAGTCAAATTCTAGCTTTAATTGCCTTGTTACATGCATGTTGCATAATTGATACATGTTTGGTTAATTTAGATGTACAAAATTATTGAACAATGATGGTGAGGCCTGAAAGGTGCACAATTTGAAACATCAATACTTACTCTACAAAGCCCAAATAACTATGAGCCCATCTTTTACTTATTTCAATCAGGAAAAAACTATCTTTATAACACAAACATTCCTATCATAAATTTTCCATTCTCTTGTTTGAAATAATTACATATTATCTTACTAATTAATGATTTCCATATCAATTTCAAGTCAGATAACCACTCCTACGGAGTTCAAGACAGATACTAAATACATGTATTCTTTGATATCCTATACATTCGAAAATACATATACATTGGGAGAGAGAGGCGGACCACGTCTGCATCATTTGATACTAGATACATTCTAAAATCTATATACACTGGGATAGAGACAAGAGGCAAGTGAGATAATCAGTGTAACTCATATACATATGAATCATGCATATATATGTAGTTTATATGAAATAAATTATACCTAATTTGACTCGCATATATCCGAGATAACATGTATTTGAGTGTGTCTGATACATGTATCTGACGAAGTAAATGTAGTACGGAAGGTAATTTCAAAAACAAAAGTGAAGGCACATAATTAAGCTCTCAGCTAATGCATTTGTGTTGTTTCGCTCTCTCAATAAAGCTCGAAGTGCTCTAAAGCCCACTCTATTTATTTCACAAATATTCTAAAATAATTATATTCTGATTTTCGTCAATTATTTCTTTTTAGACAATTATTTAGTATATAATCGTCTCAGACAATTTAACGACCTCTTAAATAACATACTAAACAAATTTCCCTTTAAAAAAGCTGAAGTATACATTGAAAATTCACATTAATCAAGACCTCAAAATTGATATAGAACACTCGAAGAGAAAAACAAAATTGTCACTTTAGCAAAAACACTTGTACGAAAGTAATTAAATTCTTCATAAATTTACATCAAATCATTTAAATTATACTCCTTCTGTCCTTATTTCCTTTATATCTGTCCATATTTACTTGTCCATTTTAATAAATCAGAAAGGACAATAACTTTGTATTTAATATGTCATATTAATCCTAGAAAATTTTAAATATACTAAGTTGTAATGCATGCTTTTTGGAACCAGAAAATACATTTATTATAGTTGGAAAGTTGCATAATTTTTCAAATTAAGGATAAAATTATAACTAACTTATGATAATAATTGATACATTAATATGTGTGTCACTTCTATAGTTTAACAACTAAATAGGGACAGAGGGGAGTATAATATTTGAATATAAAAAAAAATAACCCCATCATCAAAGAAATTAAAAATATTAATAGTCCAATCTTCATCACAACAAAAAAAAAGTAAATTGAGTATGAACAACTTCTTTCATTACAAACATAAAAAACACATTGAAGTAAAATAACTAAAATTAAAATAAAAAAGTAGATTATTAGACAAACAAAATGAACTCTACATACAAAGAACTTCAGTACTAGAAATACAAATTTGTCAAAATTACTTGACATGAAACTGAAGATTGCTCTGCTGATCCATCCTTTGTTAGTACCTATGTTCTTGAACCTGAAATTAAAAATAAAAAAAAAGACTTTATGTTAAAATCATTTTCAGGATTATATACTCTGGATTTAACTTATATACACTGACTAACGTAGTTGTAGTATTGTACTTACGTCGAAACCAACAAGTGATCTGCAGTAATTAGTGTGAGTAGTAAAGACACTACAATTTGATCCACATTCACTATCATTGATTGAAATATTTGATTTATCAAGCTTGATTGACCAAGGATACTGATAATTTTGAGCTGTTGATCCAACATGTGAAGATGATCTCTGCATTCTCACCGCCCTTGGGACGTTACGTCCTTCTATTGATGGTCTTCGTCTACTTGGTTGTCTCTCAAATGATGTTTGATCAGGACGTTGCTTTGGTGCACTGTGAGATCGCGCTTTAGCTATCGATGATTTAGTATTCGCCATGTAACTTGGATAAAATGGATACTCATTGTAAAGGGATTCAGGTTCTGCATACTCTGAACGAGCATAAGATGAGTATAGGATTCTTGATGGATCAGGTTTTGACATTGTGTTGTTATAGTATTGTGGACTGCTGTGTGTTGTGGGATATGATGTGTAGTCCTCAAAGTGTCCACTATAAGCTTTTGGACTTTGTTCTGTTATAGCTGATGGTACTGGAGATATTATGTGTTGATGATGTTCTTGATTTGTATACGCGTTGTGAGTTGAAAATCGATGTTCTGTTCTCTCTGTTTGGCCTTGATTTGAATAGCAATTTCTACTCTTTGTATTGCCTTTTGATTCTCCTAAATCCATTTCCACAATCTTGATGTCCTCTTCATAATCCTAATTTGTTCATACAGAAGGATTAGACAAAAGGGTATTTCTACGAGCCAACTGAGCTACTAAGATTCCTCTTTGTTTAGTGTGTATGAAACATTATTGAAACTTTGATGGAAGCAAAATGAAAATGTGAGACATACTTGATATGAGTGTCGTAAATTTGTTGTCCTGAGTAGATTTTCTGTGAACAGATTGTCTTGGATTGTTTGGATTTTCTTCTTCAGTCATTCGTATTCGTTGGGCTCGAGCTCGAGCTTGAACAGTTACTAATGCTTGCATACATCTGAGAGTTGCAGCAGCTTGTTTTCTCACTAAATGTCCTCTTACTAAGGCCTGCAACTTCACTAGTCCTTTTAGTGCATTCAGGGCTTTTCTTGCCTGCATAGATTACCAATGCAACAGTTGGATAAAATGGAACATAAATCAGAATGAATTGTGATGATTAAATATAAAATTAGTCGAGTTGATTTTTCAGATGGTCACAAAAGAAAGTCACTTTTGACTTTCTGAGATAATGATTGTTAGTTAGTTGAGCGACCATCTGAGTAATCAACTTGAAACTTGCATATATTACCAAATAACCGCGGAAAACTGCTTGAATCTTGGCTGCTGCATCCTCTTCAAGTGCATAGGCTCTAGCAGCAGCAGTGAGTTGGATCGCTGCTGCTGCAGCCTTGGCAGCGGCCGCAGCTGCATCAGCAGCCGCGGCCGTTGCAGCTGCCACAGCTAAAACATGCTTCTTATGGTCATTGTCTGACTCAAGAAGTTCTTGTTTAGCTGTGGTGGCAACGATGTCGGTGCCACTCAAATCCCTCTGACCTGGTGGGGTGGCTGATGACCTCCTGAAACTCCACCTCTTCTTATCTTTAGGAGTTGTTGAAGGAATTGAAATTGGTGTTGTTGGTTGATGTTCATTGCTAGTAATAGAGTTTTGAATCTTCTCACCTGCTAATTTGTCTCTCTCTTTATCTTTCTTCCCTATCAACAAGTTCTTAATCCATCTACCTGTTTTCCCCATCCCTTTTTGACAATCTTTTAAACTAGCAAATGCATTATGAAAAAGAGCAAATGAAGAAATGTTACTAACTAGATGTATAGATAAATTGAAACAAATGATTCTTTTGGATTTTGGAAGATGTTCTATGTATATATCTTACTCCAATGAATGATTATCACCTTTGAATACCAGTTTGGCCATTTTTAATTAAAGCAAGAATTCAATGTACTACCCCTCTGTCCCAAAATATAATGCGGATTTAGCTAAAACGACACTCAAATGAATTAAAACGACACTTATTTTGATAGGAAGAGTATATATGCCTAGGTGTTAACTACTAATGCATTCTATTCTCTATGCTTTGCTGTATTTTACCACTTATATAAAAAGAATAAACTAACATGATCAAGTTATTGTCTTGATTATATTAAAAAAAATAAAAAATTGAAGGAATATAGGTCATGTGAAGAAAAGAAATGGCAAGGAAACTACCCTATTGAAGCCAAGTTGTAAACTTGTGGGGAGATAATGGAATTGGATTCTTTACTCATTGGTGGATCATTATTTTTTTTCTATCAACAACTTTTTACCACTTTTTATAAAATTGCACCCATTATAAGGGGTTTAGATCAGGATAAATTGGTAACTTCAAAATTTGTTTATTCACCTTTTCTGATGCCTATAGTTATTTTATGAAAAGCCCATGTGGAGGAAAAGTCAATGAACATGCAAAATCCTTGTAAAGTACTCCTAGTCAAGATTGGTAGTGTTAGGTGCCACTAGGTTGTGTTGATTGGTGAAGTTGGCTCTATTTGAGTTTATTTATGCACAAACAAGGTGTGGTTTATAATTCAAAAAAAAAACTATTTTGTATCAGCAGCCGAAAAAGTAAGTTTCACAAGTGATATTATGTTTTTTCATCTTATAACGCATCCCATTCCACCTCTATTTGATGGCGAAATTAGAATTATACGCTACCAAATTATTGTGACCTAGAACAAGAATCGTATTAAATAAAAATATTCTTTTCTTCTATCACCATACATAAATTGACTCCATAATATTTTAAATTTACTTTTATCTTTTAATCAGTGTCGATAACTATATCGAATTTCTTATAAAATTTATCATATCAGAGCTACATATATTTTAATCCTGAATTTTGTTATTAAATGACAAGGGGAGGAGTGGGGTTGCGTAGGGACCTACATAATTAGGGTATGGACCTCTTGGGAGGGGTGCCCCATGTGTCATCCTTTTCCAGATGTTGGGATTGAATACTACCACTATCATTTTCACCCCATGCCTCATGATCCAAGGTATGTGTCCTTTTTTTTTTTCGGCGTTCGATATTTATATTAAAATTTAACAAAATTCAGATTTATATTGAGAAGTTTCATATCGTAGGTGAAACACTCCTTAATAAAAATAAATCGTATCAAAGAGATCAAACTAGAAACTTGTTGATTAAGAATAAAAAAGTACTTATTACTCTATTACAATCTTTATTGATAGGTGTCACTTTTGTATAAACTTCAAAACACCATCCAAATGCTCTATTCTATTTTTTCGATTCATTTTAATTATTGTGCTTATTTAATTTCGATTCATTTTAATTATCGTGTTCTATACATCACATAAATTGAAAATAGTACAAAGAAATTAATAGTCTGAGGGAAGTTTTAATTGAGTAGTTTAAAATTTATTATGGTAATAACAAGGATATAGCAGTCGGTGGGCAGACATTTACATTAATGTTTGGAAATAGACTTGTTCAACACAGCGACGGATGACATGAATATATTAGGTGTTCAATTATTAATTTCTTGCTCTCTCTCTTTATTTATCGAACGTTTTATATTATTTGATTCATATTAATTTGATAATATTTTATATTATTAAGTTATATTTATGTTCTCTTTATGTATTGAACGTTTTATATTATTTGACTTATATTAATTTAATAACATTTTATATTATTAAATCATGTTTATTTATAGTATTTAATATTATTTGGTTCATGTTAATTCTATTTTGTTTATAAGAAAAATTTTAGTTAGAAATGTGCTTTACTCAACTAATTTTATTATTGATATTTAGAAATTTTATATTTTGTCACTATTACTTTTATGTATTTACTATTTAATATAAAGAATATTATAAGAAAATAATAATACCACTTTGTTAATGTATTAAAATGAACTGAAATACTGTTTTTGATATTTAAGTCTTATTAAATTTAGATTTGCATCACAAAATTTCATATTAAGGATAAAATGTTCTCTAATAAAAATGAAGAAGTTTCTTCTTCTTTAGTTATTATTCTCCCATCTATTTTTAATTGTCATAAAAAAAATTTAGATTCAAATTATAAGAACTTAATTATTATTTTATGATATATTTTTTCATCATATTAATATATAAAATATTGTAATTTATAGTATTTTTCGTATAGTTTTTGAATATTTAAGTTTTTTAATTTAAAATATTAAATTATATAATTTATTTTAATTTTAAAATTTAATCAAAATAATTTTTAAAAAATATAACGTGACAATTAAAAATAAACGGAGGAAGTGTGATTGTAAATCACTTATTCCTTGTCATATTTAATTATAAAAATGGAATTTATGAGTAGTACTTTTTACATACGTACTTTGTAAGGGTGTCCATATATTTATGTCTTACTCAGAGAAAGCTAAATGAGAATTCAATGCTAGAATCAGTGTTTCGTGAGGTGAGACGTTTTATACGATATAGAGTAAGGCGTAAATTTCAAGATACAGAACATAAGTTTTATGGATCTAAAAGATATAATTTTATTATGTTCAATTTTACATTTTTATTATTAATAAAATAAATAAAAGTAAACCATTTAATGATTTCATAAATAATATCTATAAATAACCTATAATATATAGAAATTATATTATGATTTTTATTTAAAATAAGTATTAATAATGAATAATCAAGAAAAAAAATATTATAATTACTATTTGAGAAATTTCACTATGTCAATAATAAAAAATATGATTTCAAGCAAGAAAAATTTAAAACGCCAAAGCTTGCATTTTTACTCTCATGACTTACGTTTTTATGCTCGAAACTTATGCCTCAAATTTTAGAACTTAAATCTTATAAATCTACACCTAAAGCATTTTTTCTACGCCCCATTCAAACTCACCCCAAAAATGTTTTTAACGACACTGGTCATAACTTTACATTCAAAAACTTGGAAATTTTGACACTCTTAACTATTGGGCGTTAGTTCAGTAATGATATTTTTTTATTTTTTTCTAGAGTTAAATTTCGAAAATCGTGTTTGGTTGGAAAAATTCACAATTCAATTTTGTTTTCATTTTTTCTCCTCTTCAAATTACTTATAATAATAATTTTGAAATAACTTTATTTTGTATTTATGGCCAAACATAATTTCACGTTTTAAATACTCCTAATCCATATGCCTAAATCTAAAACATCAATTATTTTGAACCCCAAAAAGTAACTAGGGATGAACAAATTAAGATAAGTTTAGTTGGATAAAAGAGATATTAGGAGTGGTCATTAATGGATTAGAGGTTGAGTTGGTTTTTTGTTAAAAGTAGTAATTAATTAGTTGGTGCATGAACATTGATTAATAAGGGTCCAACTCCATGAAGACAAATAGCATATGGTTAACATTTGATGTTCCATTAATGGAATATAATTTAGTTAATGATAAGTGATTAATATTAGTTGGCAATCACATGTATTGTTTAATACACCCTTCGTCCGGAATTGTTTGTCATAGTTTCTATTTTTAAAGTCAAACTATAAAAAATTTAACTAACATTTTAAGATGTTTTTTTCCATCATATTAATATGCAAAAAATTATAATTTATAGTATTTTTCATGTAGTTTTAGAATATCTATGTTTTTATATAAAATATCGAATTAATGTGATCTAATTTACCTTTAAAAATTAGTCAAATTAACTTTCGATAAATGTAACACGATAAACAATTCTGGACGGAGAGAGTAACGTGTTCCCCTTAACCTATAATGTGTTTGATTTGATGAAACACTATAGCTATTTCTTGGCATTCTATCTTTAATTTTTCTTTTTGTGTCTAACCTTTTGACTTGATTAATCTAGGTAAAAAAAAATTCCTCTTGTTGTAATTTTAGAATATCACAAGTTAATAAGAGAGAGTTGCTCAGATTCGAGTCGCAAACGAATCTATAAGATAAGAGTCTAGAAGAAAAGAAAAAAAATTACAATTACAAATTATATTTAACATTATGTCTCGCCTAACTACTAATTATCTCATTAAAAAAAACGATTCAAATCTTTCACGATTAGGTCTATAAATTATGAATCTACTTTTTTCTTAAACGAAAAAAAATCACATACGATTAACTCAGTTATACAAAATATATCGTAACAAATATTTTTAAACTCTCGAAGATACTTTGGCGTGAAATTGACAAGTGAAAAAATTGAGTTGACTAGAGTCAACCATCTAAATTAAGAAAATTGCAAATTATGGATTCTTTCTATAGAAAATCATGTGAAAGCCACTTTCATGTATGTACTCCTTTAATTTTATTTTTTCTTTTTATCTGGAATATATTTGATCCAAATATATATTAATTTTTTAAATATCAAGTTTTGATCAGTCAACAAAGCATGAATTAGTATAAGATCTTCAATAATATGGCCAATATGGCAAAAATAAAATATTAACATGAAGTGTATGTATATGATACGTATCAAATCATGTGGGCACCAGTCCATACCCCTTCAGAAACATTCTGTACATTTTGTGTCGTTACATAATTTTTGTTGATTATCTACTAATTGATTAAGGGTATCTTGTCCAGAGAGAAAAAATATTTATCGAAAAAATATCGAGTTATTATCTCTTTTCTATCTATTAAACATCTATATCCTTACTCCTACACCATCCCACCTCCAACCCTACTCTCCGTTGATCTTATTATCTTCGTATAATCTTTGATTAAATTATATACAAATATTCATATATGAAAATATTAGAAAATAAGTTAAAAATTAATTAATATTTTTTTTTTCGTATCCAACATATGTAAACGCGTAATTAATAATAGGGAATATATAGATTGATAATGTTTGGACTGTTTGGTTATGAACTAATCACATGTATTAAAGTATAAATATATAATAAAAAAAACATTTATTTGCTAGTTGCCATTTTAATTTTTGGGCGTGTACGGTGTATAAATAAATAATTAAGCGTTACGAATTATTTGTCTATATTCAGAGTCAAAATTATTATTATTGAACACAAAAACCACATGCATTTGTTCTTTTGATTGTAACTGTTGTTTGTCTTTTTTTTTTTGGTCGTTATCTTGAATTGGCTCTATTTATAATCCAAAAAAAATCCCACCCCATTAAATTTATTTTTGTCTCTATTTGTGTATATGACAAAGATGTTTAAATCGAGAGATACAAGATTTATTTCTCATCAAATAAAATCACGACATTTTGTTCCCTTTACGTACGTACGTGTTGGTATTGTTTTTATTAATTCATATTGTGTTAATAGATATACATTATTAACGTCAAAAAATTTTAAATTTTAAATTTATAAATTTCAAATTATTGATTTATGTGGATTCAAAGCGATACTCTAGATCCATCGATGCTAACAATTTTACGAGAAAGAATAGGAAAGACAAGTCCAACCTGGGGCGGGGTGTATCGTATTAAGTAAGAATTTAGATGAATTTAAATATGTGAATGAGAAATAATCGTATGTTATAGCTATGTTTGCTATGGACCATCAGATTTGTATAAATCGCAAAGAGATATTTTTGTTGTATAAAAACGTAACGATTATATATGTATATCTATTTGATAATTGTATATATGTAACTACTATGTATACATAACAATGATTGTGTTTGTATATCTGCATAAAATTTAATTTGTATAAAATTAAATCAAAATAATTTTTTTTTATGTCAAATCTCTCTTTCTGCCTACATAGTAATTTGTGTAATTTATTTATGTATAAAGCGAGAAAGAGAGAAAGGCAAAAGAGAACTGGTTGGGGGAGATTTGTTTTAATATAATTTTAAGTATATATGATAAAATATATGTATTTGTGTTTGTATCTTCAATTTTTCCTCACTTTATAAAAATCGAAAAGCAATTTGTACATGTGTTGTATAAAAAGTGAGAGAGGTGAGCGAGAGTCACGAGCGAGATAGGGAAAGTGGTGAATGACAAGTGTTTGCTACTTATTAGAATTAAATGAAACTGTGGTTACCACATTTAATTTGAAGTAATAATTTGTTATTTTATAGTACAATTTTATCTTTTATATATTAAGTAGCGATTATGATTATTTTGACAGTCAAATATGAATTTACCAACAAAAAAAAAATCCCCACTTTTAAGTTCTCTTACCTTTATCCCCTATTAGTTTTACAAATTCTCAGAAGCCCTCATTTTCGCAAATCAAATTAATGTATCTCGCACATCAAATTAGTGTATCATTTATAAAATGTACATCATATTAGTGTATCATGTATAAAATGTAATGTATCTTACTTAACGATCAATATATCTCGCGCGTCAGATTAATGTATTGGCGGCGCTAATATTATTGTATCAGTTTGATGAATTTCTGTAATTATAAAATTATAAGGAGAAAATGATAATTTTTTCTTTAAAGTATGTGATTTATGTCTTTTGCCCTTTTTAAACTTATGGACACTCACTATAATGGACCTGGGCTGTACTTTGGGCCGAATAACTCGACCAAATCAATTGTCTTCGTAAGACTCAGCAAACTCAGAAAATTAACAAGAAAAATGTTAGGCCTAACAAAGAATTTATTTTGTTTTTGTTATATCTAAGCAAAATAATTACAAATCTATATCCATTTACAGTCATACCTATTAAATAATTACACTATATATTCCATTTATCAATTTCACTTAACTAATACTAAATCGATATCATATATATTATATTGGTATCACTAAGGCCAAAAATTTATCATGACTAATGAGTAATTTCTAAACAGAAAACCTTAATGATACCACAACAATATAGATATATACTCTTATAGTATCATGAACTAAATAATAATTTCTGACAAGAAACTTCGATCAAATAATATACATATATACTCTTATAGTATCATTGACTAATAAGTAATTTCTGAACAAAAACCTTAATGACCCCACTACTATATATATAAACTATATTATATATAGTATGTATATATATATATATCTACACATAACACACACACACACACACACTATTTATATTATTTAAGTAAAATTATCACTTTACTGATACCATACAATTATGTACTGATTTAGTATCACTTAAGCGAAAATTGTCACTCTTAATGTATAGAGGTATGGACTCTAATTATTTTTTGAAAGAATAGATATTTCAGAATTTACTTTATATTCGAGTATAAACTTATAATTATTTCAGATTTTATGACTCATTTATCTAGTTTTTCCTTTTCTTTTTTGGTGGTAGTTGCGTTGGGGGAGGAGTCGATCTATAGGAAAATATATATAATATTGATGCAATATATAGACATATCCTTCAACTTTTTTTTCTAGTACATATATATACCTCAATTTTGAATGTGCACAACTACACATTTTAGTTTTAAAAATATAAATCAATTCGAGTGTATATCACATAAATTGCCGTGTATTATAATATATATTTCGTCACTATAAATCAAATTATAAAACATATTTATATACACTACGGAAAAAATAGAATTTTCTTTTTATACATTTTTCAACTGCATCCATGAAGACTTATTTGCAGAATATTTGGAGTCTTAATCATCTAGATTTCGTAGATAGACGTGCATCTCATTATTATTTTAAAAATTAATAACAATGTACATGTAAAATGCACTGATTTGATTATTCCAAACGAAAATACTTCTAGAATTTTGAAGCAATTAAAATATGTGATTTAATTAGAAAAATATTTTTTTGTCTAATTAAGTGGCTTAAATTATCTCTTGACCATATCTATAAATAATTAATTAATGTGATCACGAGAGTATGTCAAAAATCCGCAAACAAGTAATGACTAGAAAATACACATGATCTAGATTTCTAGTACCAATATAAATAAATAAATAAATAAATATATGTATATTATATATTAAGAGAGTAATTGAAGCATTACTCATACTTTTCTATTTGAGATTTTTTTTTATTAATAAAAAGTCTTTAGAAGGGAAACACTTTCGACTTTAAAAACAAGGGAATTTTTTTTTATATCATTGACCTTAGATATTGAATTATATTTTAAACGTTTATTTTCAAATATTGAATTATAAAATTTGAAATACTTATTGATCGAAAACACAATTTCAAATTTAAAAAACATAAGCTTAAAACTCAAAGTTTTTCAAATATCAAGTTTCAAAATATATGATATTGAAGAAATAATGTGAATTAAATGAATGTTGATGTATTAAAGTGGAAGTAGGAGGAAGTTAGATAATTAAATTTTGTTGCTTTGAGTTTGGCCAAATGATTTGTATGAATATTTATGATATGATATGAATCAATAAAAGTCAAATAGTGCCCACTATATATATGGTAACAATTATGTACAGCTAACTACCTCTACCTAATCTATGAATTGTTGCCTTTTATTAATGACAATTATGGCCAAAAAAAGGAGAAAAATAATAATTAATCTCTTATACATAGGAGTGGAGGTGTACAAATTAAATAGTCAAATAAAATTAAATTGATTTAACTTGTTTTCTCTTGAATACAGAAAATAAATTTCACAAATTACATTTTAAATTAATTATTCCCTTTTCAATTCAAGTCGCTCTCGAACATTCACATCACTTTATTAGAGTTTTTAGCTAAAAATATTCTTAAATTATACCCTGAACTTAAACTATACATTTAAAATATTTTTCTTAATAGGAAGCATCCCTCAATTATTTAAAATTTGACAACTATCATCCTTTTGTTAAAAAATTTCAAAAATTAACTAGTTCTTCACAATATCATGTAGTTCACACTACTCTCGACAAATTAAACTCTCTAAACCACCCCAATAAATCAATTCTGTTTATTCTATATACATCTAAAATATTAATAAATTTTTTTTTTAGTAACAACATTTTGTATTGTCTCCCTTTTTAACAATTTCTTTTCTTTCATTTGTTTTGATATCAAAGAAGTGAAAATGTTTTGTTTTCGTTGAATTCTGTAAAAAGTGGTTTCATTCATAGACTTTTATTTCTAATAATGAAAATACAACTTGATATAGAGATCAAATTTAGTAAATTTGATCACCTCAATTACAATTTCTCCCAAAAGGTTATAGTTTCTAGACGGATTTTGACTTTGCAAGTGAATATTGTTATTAAATTAAACTCCAACTCCATTTAGTTGGTAAAGGAAGACGGGCAGATCATGTCTCCTCGAGACTCAAACCGTCCTAACATTCTTTTTTTTTTTTAACAACAAACACAAGTCTCAAATTATTTTATTTTTTTGGATGATTTTTCTAATCGGTAATAATATGATATATTTTTTTAACGAGAATAATATGAATTGTATATATTTATTGTGAAATTTGCTAATTTTTTGATACATTTTAATAGAGGGATGAAAGTTATTAAATTTTAAATACTTGAAAAATATTTTTTGTTAAAATGAATAATTTAAAGATGTAGTTTAAATTGAGAATATAGTATAGGGACCTATTACCACCTCCACCCATCATATATAATTAGTAATGATATTTATCTAATTTATAGGTTAATATTTTCTGTTACATACTAAATACTAGAAATAAGTTTTCATAACACTTAATTTTTCGAAACATATTTTCCAACGTACATAAAACTCCACAAACTTATACCCTCTTTATTACTCATATCCATTTCTATTACATATATATATATAAGTAACAATAATCAGGCAGGTCATGATCGACATGTTTATTTTGATAATTACATTATTTTTTTTATTTTTGATGGTTTTTTTGAAAACTATATAAAAAGTATTTTAAATTTCAATAATTAAAAATATTTGATTGACTCTTAAAATTCTATTTGTGCTACACACATTGAAACAAAAGAAGTAATACATATTATTTCAAAACTACGTGAAAACACTAAAAACTAATAATTAACTACTTAAAATATTAAAATTTATATTAACATTTAATTGACTATCTAAATTTTTTGTATCACATAAAACAAAATAAAAAATAACAGAATATAGAAAGGGCAAAATCTAACAGCATGGTTAAAAAGTCAATATATATTTATTAGTTGAGCTCAACGAATTGGTCGGTATGTGGCATGTGATAAATATAAATTTTGTTCAAATTTATATCAAAAAAGTAATAACGAATCTCACGAACAAAGACTTAGAACGTGACAAAATAATTAACGTGAGTTGTGGTGTATTGATAAAAATATTTCTTTTTTAATTAGAGATTTTGAATTTAAATCTTTAATATGATAAAATTATTTTTGGAAACGTCATATCCGAGTGAATATTATAAAGCGCGATTTAAATTTAGTTCACACTTCAATATAAGTTCCGAATATTGAGTGGGAAAACAAAAGGAACATGACAAAATAAACCTTTATGTTTAGTAGTTAAGTAAGGTCTAAAATATTCAATTAAACTTCTATTATGTGAGCAATTTTAGTTCTAAATTTGTCAAAAAGAAATCCCATCTTTGTCACTATCAATTTTTTGGTGGTTAGTGGTTTCCAATTTAAAATTATTTTCAAATATAAAAATATGTCATTCATTCTAAACAAACTAAAAATAAATTAAATTTTATTTTCAATCTATCAATGTAATTTGACCCTTAAGATTACCAATTAATGTTTATATAGAGAAGAATTACCCTTCATTATTTTTTAAATAGTTTGATAATAACTCATTTTAGATATATCAATTAATATTTTGATATATTACACACTTCAATATTGTATATATCAGTTAATGTTCTGATATATCACTCAACATTTTGATATATCGTTCAAATATATCGTGTAAAGTGATATTTCGAGAGTATAAATTTTTGTTCTTTTTCAAATGATAGAAATTTTTAAAAATATAGTAAAATAAGTTATGTGTAGGTAATTTTCATGTATATCAAATGTAGATAGTATGAAATGTAAAAATAGATTAAAAATATTTCACTAAAATGAAAGGTAATTTTAGAAAAAAATATAATTAGAAAAAATGATAGGTACCATGAACTTTATGATTGTATCCCTATTAATATATCATATTTTTCAAGAAATCAACTCAATTATAATAAATTGAGAAGTAATAATAAAAGAAAATATTATTCCATCCTCTTTGTTACACACTTCAATATTGTATATATCAGTTTAATGTTTCTGTATATCACTCAACTTTTTGATATATCGTTCAAATATATCGTGTAAGTGATAATTTGATAGTATAAATTTTTTGCTTCTTTTTCAAATGATAGAAATTTTTGTTAAAAATTAGTACAATAAGTTATGTGTGGTAATTTTCATGTATATCAAATGTAATAGTCAATGACATTTACACAATAGAATTAAAATATTTCACTAAAATGAAAGGTAATTTTGAAAGAAAATATTTAGAAAAAATTAATAGGTACCATGAATTTATATTGTATCCCTAATTAATTATTATATATTTTTCAAAGAAATCAACTCAATTATAATAAATTGAGAGTATAATAGAAAGAAAAATAATTATTCTCTTTGTTAAAGATAACAAATAAAAATATTAAATTTAAAAATGTTTAATAAGTAAATAGGGACAGAAGGGATACAATTTTCAAATTTAAATTCATTTATTTTGAGCCTTTAAAAATGTATTAACAATTTGAATTTATATTATAAAGTATCTTAAATTTCCTATATAGCCTAATAGGCTCTAGCACGCAGTTTTAGGGTTTTGTCTTCCTTGCTTGCCCAGCTTGGTTCACTTTTTCATTTTTAATTCGTCCTTTTTTCGTCTATGTTTTGTTTTCGTTTACTTTGTTTTGTTGTCATTTTCTTTTTTAATTCAATTTCAATTAATATTTTATGATCTATTTTTTTTATCATACTGATATGAAAAAGTTGCAATTCATGGTATTTTTCGTATATGTTTTGAATATCTAAATTTTTTGTTCAAAATATCAAAATAATGTGACAGAGTAATAATTGGTACAATTACGGACTTCGATTAGTATATACGATCCGAAATTCTTCATATATCAATCTTGTGAAGTCAATCTTTATTTGCTAACAAAAATTTAATTTTCTCTCCAAATTCTACTATTCCTCATAAAATGAGACTAAAAAGTAACATATATTATTTGAATGACCTAAAAATTACTAAAGATCACAAAATATTAACAATTTAAAATATTTAGAGACAAAAAAAATGGTTGAACTCTTGAACATAAAAAGTAACATATGTTATTAAAAACTCAAATAAAAAATACTATAAATTAAAATAATTAATATCTTAAAATTCCACACAACAAAAAAATATTTATATTACTTCTATCACATAAATTGGGATTGAGATGATTTTAAAATTTAATTTTAATTATACATTATAAAATATCTGAACAAGTTTATTTTTACTTAAATTTTTAAAAAAATTATTTCTATCCTTAATTTCATTGCTACCTTTATTATCTATTTAGCAATAATATAACTTTGGTTACTAGTAATTTAATATAAACATGCCGCACCTGTCTGTATTTATTGAGATTGGAGTATGCAACGATTATGCTGGTCTGAAAATAAATTTATATTTTTCACTTATAATGCCATCACCTCAAAAAATACTCGAACTTACTTCTCACAAAACATAAATTCAACTAATAAAAACAAAATTTAAGAATTAGTTTTTATTTTTAAAAAAATAACCAAAATAATTACTCCTTTCGTCCCATTTTATATGAAATAGTCTAATCGGCATAGAGTTTAAGAAAAAAAAATACATTTAAAATTTGATATTTTTTTAGTTAAAATGTTATTTAATATAAAAATATATTATTTTTTTAAAATCAACTAAAAAAAAAAATAGTCACGAAATTGATGACAGAGAGTAAAGTACCCCTTTTAGATAAACTCGTTTTGTTGAATGTTTTATCTATGACTACGTTTTTTGTTGAATCTTTTATCTATATAGAGTCTAACATCTACTTTGAAGCTCGAATAACTTAAATCACTAAAAATAAGTGTTTATGTTTTGAATTCGAGACTTCTGATTATTAGTTAGTAAGGAAAATCATTAGTAGTCTTTGTCTTAGCATTCCCACATATGACCACATTAATATTTTTCTAAATTCCCACGTCTTCAGAAACTTCCATTTGAAAAAAAAAAAAAAAATTACCCGAAATCTCACCCAGTTATACCCAAAAAGCCCACACAAAAACCAATAACAAAATCCGCTGATTATTGTTTTTTTTTTTTTTGGAGTTTCAGTTCGTCCATATGGCTTCAACTCATATCATTACAATTTTCACTCTAAATCTTGTTGTTCTTCTACCAATATTGTCCTCTGCAAACAATGCTCTACCTCCTATCTTCTCCCCCATTTTTGGTAATTCTAAATCTTGACCCCCAAACTCATTATTTTAGTCAAAGTTTTGATTTTTATCAAATGGGGTTTTCTTATTTCCACTTTTTGTTTTATTTTTTGAATTGGGTTTTGTTAAAGATTCAATTTTGATGGAGATTTTACTGTTTTTTTTTTGTTTTTTTTACAGATAATGTGTGTAAAGAAGTGAATTGTGGGTATAAAGGAGTCGTGAAAAGCGGTAAAATGTTTACTTGTGGTTTCGTTGTGGGAAATGTGATTTTCTGGCTGAAGCAATGAGTAGTCTGAAACTGATAATTTTTTCAAGTTTCTTCCTTGTGCAGTTCCCAATTGTAAGTACTGTTCTTACAACAATGAAAGACCGAATAAGACCCTATTATCTCCTCTCACCAAACTAATAACCATTTCCCCACCAAAGTTACCGCACAAGTCACCCCCATCACGCGCCTCAACCCACTGAGTCCTAGATCCGAATCTAAATCACCTCGTGCAGTCAGACTGTCAAATCCCAATGCAGAACGCTTCTGAACACTGTTAGTGCCGACCCCACCAGTATTCAGTTCGCGGCCATAGCGTACGATGCTCTATGTTGGTCGCCGGGTCCGGTGTGAGACAAGACTAACGAAGAAGGATGAGGAGAATAGAGGGGGGGTTTAACAGAGAGGGGCGTTATTCCAAATAGGATCTCCTTATTGTTGAATATACAATAATAATTTGATTCGATTATGTGTCTAGATATGTAGTAGGCTTTTTCTATATGTTTACTTGTGGTAATTGTGATTTAGTTACCTAAAAGTATAGTATGACCCTGATATAACATGTTACAATACACACTCTCATATTATTTGGTGGTACTTTGGACTGTTAGATCCTGTTTCGATTGTAATTTTGAAGGCTGAAGCTGAAACTTTCGAAAATTTGAAAAAAAAAAAAAAACACGATTTTTTTGGGCTTTTTGGGGGGGGGGGTTTTAGGGTTTTGTTTTTTTTTTGGTTGGGTGGGTTTTTTTTGTTGGGGTGGTTTGGTTTGTGAATGGTTTGTTTGAAATTTTCTTTTGGTGGGTGGGGTTTTTTGAAAGGGGGGGTTTGTGAAATTATGTTTTTTTTTGGGGTTGTTTTTGAGTTTTTTTTTTGAAATCTTTTTTTGAAATTGGGTTTTGGGGGGGTGGGGGGTTGGTTGGTTTTTGAAAGTTTTTTGTTGGTCTGGGTTTTTGATTTGAGGTTTGAAGGTTTTTTTGAAATTATGTTTTTTTTTGGGTTTTTGAAATTATGTTTGTGGAATTCTCAGAAATCTAACAACTGGTCTTAGTTTTTGGGAAGTAGAATATATTTGAAGATCAGATTTTTGACTGATCAAACATATATTTGAGAATAAATTTTCAAAATCTATGGTCAAACTTTAGCGTAGTATAATCAACTTCTTTGTTTCCTCAGTTGGATATGAGTTGGTGAATTTTGTTCTGCTTTTATTTTTGTAGTTGATATTACGTAACTAGTGTTTGTTATATCATGTTTTTTAAAACCGATGAATAACTTTAATAAGTCCCCGCTTTGGGATTGTATTCTGATGAAAATTTTACAGTTTCTAGATCTAGGTTGGATGAAGTTATCTTTTGCATTTCCGTCCTTTCTTTCTTCTCATGTTATCCCTGAAGTATTTGATTTCCAAGGGCAGAGTTGGACTTCTGTTGATGGTTTGAATGGTGCAAAGTTAATAAGACGTTTTGTTCTCTTTTTTGTATTCAAAACGAAACTTGCGAAAACTAAGCTAATAAATGTAAATCTTATTTTTTCAACATCTTTGACTTGTGATGTATTTTGTTCACACAAATTTGCTTAGCCTAATGAAATTGATTGATTCCGAAAGTTATACCCAACATGTTCCGCAAAGGAAATAAACTCTAGCAAGTAATTGTTTTATAATCAAACTATCATTTTCATTTGGACTTGTTCCAGTTATATCTTTTAGCTTGATTGAACAATAAACGATCATTGTCTTTTCCGTTTCATTCATTATATCTTGCAGTCATTTTCTTGATAATGATGTTGTCTCTCTGCAGGTACTGTAAATTTTTCCTGTGGAAAAGAGGCTCCTCCTGCCCCAGCCCCTGATACTCGCTCTAATACATCGTTCTTTGAACGTAATAACAATTTGATATATTTCTTAAGGTATGCTACACTTTTCGTTATCAGGAATAGTTATTGAACAAGTTGTTTCTTTTTTGTTGTGATCTTTCAGCGTGTCATTGGGCTGATTGTGGAGGAGGCTCGTGCAATAAGACCTCTATATTCACATATTCTTGTATTTGCCAAGAGGGTTACTACAATATATTCAATCAAACTGGTTCCCCTTGCTACAAAGAATGTAAGAACTATGCTATTTTTCCACCACTTTAATTCGTTTAGTCTGGTTTTGACTTGAAACGTAGATTAATAAAGTAAAAAAGATTTTTGCATCTTGAAGTCTTAAACTTAAGATATGTAGAATGTACGAAATGTTCTTTTATTCTTGTGGTCTTAAACATGTTTGCAACTAAGCGTTGCCTAATAAGGAAAGAGTTTTGTATTAGACGGAAAGGAAAGTAAGACAAATAAGTTGTAACGGAGGGAGTAGAAGTGTAGTCAGATAGTTGTTATGAATGAGTACTGATTTGTCTTTGTTTAGGAAAAAAACTTGACTTGTGACCCCTGTATTGATATATGTAATAGGTGCTCTCGGATTGGATTGTGCTCAGCTAGGTTTTGATATATCGAACAAGACATCTTCTCCGCCTCCGAGTGTGTCTGATGACAGCAAAAGTATAGGTAAGCATAACTCTGAATGTGACCATTTACTTACTCTTCATTTCACACTCTCAAATGCTCGTGTTTACGTTACAAAGCATATTGAAAGCACCTATCTGTGCTTGTATATGAGTAATCTGTGTCTTAATATGCAAGACTGCAAGTTAACTAATCGATCCCAAATTTTGTATTGATTCGGTTTATTTCTTCTACTTTTTTCTGTGTTTAAAGTAATGTTAAAACAGCATTTCGGTTTTTGGTGGTCCTTTTTTGGTTAGGTGGTTGTGGTGGTTGGATATGGCTGGTTGATTTAACATTGCATCTAAAATCGCCTTCGGGCTTTGGGGAGATATGTTGACTCTTGCCATTGATGGAAGAAATAAGAAGTTATATTTTCGCAGCTATTTGGCTTTGGGATATCATATTTTGTTAATATGATACAAATGATTCAGAAAATTTTGCTTTGTTATATAGGCCATAGGCAGATTGTATTCCACTTTCTTGTGACATTGAGTTACATGTATTCCCTGTATATAACATTCTGGGGTTGATATTTTTGAATTTTTTTCATAAGTTACGGCCCAATTTGACACAAACTTCTAAATCATAGTAGTGAATCTGTGCTCTTTATAATAAGTTACTAGCTATTTGACTTGTAGCCGCTCCGTCTTTGTATGAAATTAAAAACACCTCAGTTTATTGAATTAGGCCCGAATCACATGCTGTTATGTTTTTAAGATATTAAAAATACAATTTATTCATCTAAACGTTTTATAGAAAAAAATCTACCTCAAAACGGAATTACAATAATATAATTGCCGGATACATGAATCTAATGCTCGAGCTATATTAATCGTTATTGTTAACTATACATTAGGTACAGTTTTTCATTGTATACCCCGCAGCTGAATAACTTGATGCGCGAGAACATAATTTGAGTTTTTGATGTCTGAGATACACTAATATGCTTGAGCGAGGAGATACATTTTATATCATGATGATACACTAATGTGATGCGCGAGATACATTGTAATGTTGATGCTCGAATACATTTAGGTGTATGCGCAAAATGCGGAATTCATGAAAATTTGTAAAAACCTAGGAGATCATGTATAAAAATAAAAGTAAAAGGGCAACTTTCACATATAACAAACAAAAATTTATATTTGCCATGCTATAGCACCATAACTTTTGTAAAATTGCGCTCCATAGCAAACAGTTAAAAAACTCGGATAATAATTGGCCATACATATACAATTTGTATAATTCGCTGGCCTTTTTAAAATGTATAATTTCGCTGACCATTTAGATGCACAATGTATTAATTATTTTGCCCTGACAATTGAATCGAATTTAATTAATATTAAAATGTAGTATAGTGCATAATTATAAGTGTGTATAGCAAGAAACGAAAATATATGTTTTTTTCTCGACTTTATACAAATCAGACACACAATATATACAACTTCTGTTTGTATTACGCTTAGCGAAAATTGATATCTCACCGTGCCAATGTATAATCGCAATTCCATTAATTGTAAATCTCGTGGCCTTTTTTCGCAATTATTTGAAAGTAAATGTAAAATGTTTGAATTGTATGTAAATTGGATTATATTAAGTTGATATAAAACACGAGAAAGATATACATTTGTGCAGGGTAATACCAAATTTCTTTACTTTATAAAAAAGAAATCAGAATGTACTGCACTTCTGTGTATTAAATATTATTTTTAAGCGAAGCGAGAGGCGAGCGAAGAATGGAGGTGTGACCTCGGGGAGAATGAGAATGGAGAGTGGCGTTAGCAAGATTATTTTGGGAGGAGAGACGAGGAGAGACGCTGGAAAATTTTACGCCTAATGTTTTGTGCTAGGAGCATAACTAAATCAACCCTAGCTTACTTATTCCCATTTAATTAGGTTATTAGTGTGTCTCACATTACAATTTCCCTAAAATCATAAACCTAAATAAAAGAAACTGTGAAATTTTTCGTAGTTATAATCCAACAATAAATCCATAAAATTTGGGTGTAACATGATTTTAATGGACTTTTTGTTTGATTAGGTTGGCTCTTAGGCCCAACTTATTAAATCTTAAGCCCCACTTGTGATGAATATGATTTATATCAACGTGACGTCTATATTAGTACACAAAGTAACACATTGTGTATGGGACAAATGGTAATATAAATACTCACGTTATATTAATTGTATTTGATGTGGGATTAACGTCCAGGAATTTTTCCTTTAGATTAAATGTTGGTTTTTTTTGATTTTTAAACTAAAAATAAATTCTTTCGGAGTTTAAATATACTTCTACCCATGTCCTAACACCACAAGTGCAAGTAACTAATGTTAAAAGAATAAAAATTAAACACTGTCAACAATAAATTTATACATGATTTTACGCTTTTTATAATCTAATCTTTGATTATAATTTTAATAATATTTGCCAAGCAAAATCTTACTATAAAAGAGCAGGACCAATACAGCAGCCAGACCAATATAAAATTCTGTACGCGCTCTCCGTAATTAACTGGCGGCATACGGCACATAATGATCTTAAAAAGTTGTATCTACACATACTAATTATACATACCTACCTACCTATTTTCATTTTTATTTTATTATATCGACATTCGAGAGATAGGTATTTGAGTTTCAGCAAAATTTAAATTATTTACTTAACAACTCGTTAAGCGATGATTCTTTTAATAAATTTTTTATTTATATCACAACTTATATTTAAAAACTTTTATTACGAGTGAAATAGTTTCATCATCACCGTATCGTTTACTCTACTTGCCTAGATTCATTTGTGTAGACTTGCAGCTATTGTTTTCAAAAGTAGTGTCTTTTTTTCTTTTCTTTCCATATTTCACTCTATGTATTAATGTCATTGAAGTTCCTTAATTGCATTATTGCATACTTTTCTTAGCTCTAATAATTTTCACTTTATTGATTTTTGTATCTTTCATCTATTATTATCCCATATTCACTCCCTAAGTTTAAGGGCTATTCACTAAATCGAGTAAAATAAAAAACGTAAAGTGAAAAATAGATATTATTGCTTTCGTTTAATTTATTATGTCTATTTTGGTGGTTCTTATTTTTGATAGCGTGTATTTATAATATTTGTTTAATTATAAACAAAAAATCATTAACATTAAATTAAGAGGTTTAATTGAAGTACTTTCAAATTTTAAGAAATTGTTATTCTACTTTAGGTTTTTAAATGAACTAATTAAAAAGTATATCCAATCATTTATTAGGGGTATTTTGGTTTGTGGGTAGTCTAGTTGTAGAAAGGCACCAACCATTCATTTATCATTATAAAAAAAGTGATCAAAAAAAAAACTATATAAATAGATTAGGTTCGTAACAAAAACTTAGGGGGAAATATCCATGTAGTAGCTAACATAAGTATAAATAGTTTAACTCTCGAAAACTGAAAATTATAAATAAAGGAAATAATATATTATATGATATTAATTTATTTATTTTTTATTTCTCACTCGTGGTCTGTCCAATACTTGTTTTTATAGTTTCTTTTTCACAATAAGAATATTATATAAATATATATATTAAATTAGAAATATAAGTATTATATATATAGTATACTTCCCGATATATATATATATATATATATAGCCTGTAGTGATTCGTATTAGTGAGAAAAGGATAAAAATATTAACAATATCTAGTAATAGCAATTAAATGCCATAGATAATAATGTCGACCATATGTATGTAGCTCCTCTCCATCTCTATTCAATTATCATCGACTCTACATCAACAATTGCGTAATCATCGATCGTTACTGTTGAACTAGCTTTTAAGGTGTGAATTAAATTTTAAATTTTTTTTAAATTTAATGACCAAAATATCGTTAATTGGACAATACGGAATCATTAATTTATGTTGTTTTTTCTTTAAATTTGAAATATTGACTACTTTTATCATAAAAGTTGTTCTTTTTTTTGTGCGTAATTGATAAAGAAAGATTTTTTTTTTTTGCAAGTGTGAGTATTATGAATATTTGTGAGTATTATTGATATGATATGATTGATGTTTTTTATAGCTTAAATAAAAGTCGTATTTCTTTACCAAAAAATAAAAGTATGTTATGGTATCCAAATTATAATATTAAAACAAACTTAATTTCATGTATGATAGTTGACATATTAAAAAAGTTATTGATGAAATCGAACCTTAAATTTTTAATCTATCGCATGAATTAGCTGTAATTTAAATGGGCCCCTAAATAGATATTTCAAAAAATATTAAAAAATATATGTTAGAAGAAAAAATTGTGTGTGGTTAATGAAATTAAATGAGATTTGGAAGTTGGTTGGATGAGGATTTCTTTCTTTGTATAATATACTTGCCCTCCTCGCGAAGGACGAAGGAAAAGGAAAAGAAATTATGTTTGTTTTTTTTGTTTTATTCGATATTTAATATTTATATTAAAATTTAAACAATTTGAATTTGAATTAGGTAAGACATTGTTTTAATGAAAGTATTTCTAATTAAGAATTTTTTACATATATAAAATTTGAATATGATCTTCTAATTATAAGAGAACCAGTTATATTCACTGTATCACATTTTTTTTTATGATCGCACCATATCCCGTCTAAAATTTATTTCTACTTTTGGTTACTATCCCAATCTTTTAATATGTCTTACTCATTGACCCTCCAAGACTGTATTGATAAAATTGAAAAATGTTATAGTATGAGTGGAGGAAATTGGAGAAATTGACACCAAAAATGTCTCTTAGGTTTGCGGAGTAGCAGTAAGTGCAGTGTGAGAGTAAGTTAAAACAAAAAAAAAATTATCTTTAAATATTAGGTGTAAATTTTATTTAATTTTTTTATTATTTAATTTTGGTGTTTAAAATTTTGGATTTTTTATCTTGGGATTTCTGAGATCTGAAGTCCCTTTCATTTGTCAAATTAGAGAACATTTTTTTACGTGAATAATTGACTTTTTTTTTTTTTTTTGGAATTTTCGAAGTGTTTAATCAGAGGAATTAATAGAGTTTTCATTTGGGTACACTAATATTGTCATTTATTGATGAAAATGAAACCTTTGACAGATAATACCGTACTATTATGTTTTATTTCACTAGAGTATTGACATAAATTTGAATAAAACTTCAATTCTTCCAAAAATGTTAGGATTAGAAAAATTATTTAATTTGTATTTGTATAGAACACTATTTGATATCTGCTTATCTAGAGGATAGAAGAAACTATGTATATATGATGTTGATAGTTTACAGCTTTATATCATGCATTAATTATTTGATCTTGTTGGAAGAAACCCTTACCCCCAGAACACGAACCAGGTGTGTAAGTGCTTCTTTTCAGTCAAGAAAGAATAGATACACAAACACTATTGAATAAAACCTTCCTCACTCACGGAAGGAAAAGAAAAAACCTCGTTTATTTTATTTAACTATAAGATTTTGTGGATTTACAACTCAAGAATCAAATAGTCTTATATCTAATACTCCCTCGATTGGCTCCAATCGATCCTCCAAAAGGCCAAACCCACCTTTTTTGTTACAAATTTTACTAAGATCCAACTACAAAGAGCCAAAACCACACCCCCTTGCTACAATTAAAACTGGGAGTAAAATTACAATTAAGAACAAAACAAAAGACCAAATAGTTTACACGTTAAAAAAAACCTTATCACTTCAAGATTGTTTTTGAAGAATGTTTTGACCGTAAGCCAATCCCCCCCCTCCCCTCGCCCCTATCAATCTTCGAAGACTTAAGTGAATGAAATTAATGCCATGTTCTGCTGTTGAACTCGTCGGGAATCCGGCATATGTACTTCGGGATTAGTTGTTTGCCTGTACCAATTCCTCGCTAATAAGCCTAACGACAGTTATGTTAAACAAGTGAATTCGCTAGCTAGAACTCCTTATTTTACATAACTTTCCTTCCTTAATAAATATTTAAGGTTTTCCGTATTTTTTATATTGACTGTACCTTACACTATATTATTTCTGACCCGTCTGAAAATAACTCTATTTCACGTTTATCTTGGACTGCTTTCGCCTGCAGATATTTCTCTATTGTTCATTTGCGCTTGTTGTCTATCTCAAAACGATAATAATGAAATCTATCACATTCTATACATTATTCCCTTTTTGTATAGAAGACAAATTGGTAAGGTTGTAACGTGTGATCTGATTGCCAGAGCCTATGCGCAAATTACTTGCCCCCCCCCCCCCCCCAAAATACACTCTGTCCCCCTTAGGACGAATCAAAGAAAGCATAAGCAGCGGGCGCTACTCAATATCACACTGATTCAATATCACACTTTTAAAAATCTTTCCCCCTTTTGACGATATCAAAAAAGACATAAGCAGCGGGCTAATCAAACACTAATCAAAGCACACATAATCATATCATAGCCACCCAAAATCTGCCCCAGCCAGGTGTAGGTGTGTTTAGTAAATGGTAAATTGGTTTTCCCGGAAAAAAACCAAGGACACAATAAGGTAGGAAAAGGGCAACAACAATCGAAGTGAAAACAGATGCAAGAGAAACCAGGTTGATTTCACGCTTTTTTTTTTTTCGCGAGCAACTATGCTTGTATAACTTTTTGTGGGGGAGCTGACCAGGCTCTTTAGTCGAATGAAGCTGAGCTCCAGCATATCCAAGACTTCTGTCAACTCTGGCAATTCGTTAGCAAGGGCTTGCTGCTTGCCACCAAATGATCTCTCAACCTTGTTATATTCTAGCATTTGAGGAATCAAGCTCAGACCGTAAACCTGTGATTGTCTGATTCAGAGAGGCGGTAGAGAGAGGCGTTCTTATTCTTCAGCTACTTTAAGCCTCCCTAAGTAACGAAGGCCATCAGGACCAGCCCACCATGGAAGTCGGAGAAGCCCCCCCCTTTTCCTGGTGGTTGCAACCCTCGCTCTGATTCAATAGGCAATACCCCACAGTCAGAAAGGTTAGTTTGAGTGGTGAAAACATGTCTGCACGATGTGTTAAGATCCGCATTCACCAACAAGTCGGTACTTCAAAAAGCATCAAACACCCGTAGTCAATAGGTGCCAAATTGGCTAACTGAGGCTGAGCTCTTCCTAACTGAGGATCCACAATTTAGCCAAATGAGTTTAAATAATCAATGTAGGGCCAATTCACATTGCCGTTCTTCTTTTCTTTGCAACAAGTGCATCCTATAGTCCCATGTTCGTATGGAGACCAATGTGCTGTCGAAGTTGGTTGACATCCTATCCGCGGGGCAGACAACTTATGAAATATCTCAAAAAAGAAGCTTAGGCAAAGATCGCATTATTTCCCTTTTAAAACAGGTTGGAGCCCTGGGAATTGACTCTACCTTGTGAAATCGAGGATGGTCAGACTTCCTTGACCATCCTCAGGCCCAAAGCAAAACTCCCACTTGTACTCCTTTATACCTACAGATGGTATATGAAAATTTTATTTCACCAAGCTTTTTTTGCATACAACACCCTATGATGTTATGTTTTTTTGTTCTCTGGCAACACCTTTTTACACTGGAAGGAGACAATCATTTCCTTTCTAAGATTACCAAATTTTGTATAGAAAATCGACCCTTCCTTTTCATAAATCAAGCTAGCGGTCTAGAAAAAACTTCCTCCCACCCTTGAACCTTAGGAGTTCACAAAACATGCTTCACTAAGTCCTATTGACATCTATATCAGGATGAAATGTTCTTTTGACCCTAAGCACTGCATGTGGTTTCGGAAGTACTTTTTCCTTCCTCTTTTAGAAAGAAATTTATTGCATGTTTGTTTCGCAGATTTTGTTTTGGATTGTGAGGAAGTTCTTCTGCAGAATGTTTCCTCCCTAAGACATTTACATCAGTTCAGAGGCAGATTTCCATGGGGGAGAGACTTGATGAGTGAACAGGAGACTTACCCCAAACGTCGACGCTTTTTCACCCCGGATGTTGTTATCCAGCCAAAGCCCGGCTCTCTTGACGCCAAATGCGCTCACTCCTTTTGTGACGGGATGTTGTTGTGGACGAGCCTTGTTTGACGGCCAATCTATGCTTTCTTACCCGAGTGGTTTGTAGGGGGTGAAGGGAAACTCAAAGAAATCGTCAGGGATTGAGAGGTGTGGAGTGGGTTGGGCAGAGTTGACTCGTTCGGTTGCGACACGTGTTGAGTGGGGAGGATTGTTGGTTTGGTGAGATGCGTGAAGGAGGGGCGGAGGATGGTGGTATGGTTGGGACAGTGGTATCACCCTGTGGGAGCCGAGTTGGGTTTGGTGAAAGTAGGTTCGTGGACATGTGATACGCTGGGAGTTTCTCTGGGACTGGGGCATGATAGGGAGTGCGATTCGATGATGGGGTGTGCGGTCTGATGGCGAAGTCAGAGTAACGCAGGTGACGCTTGCCACCTTTAACTGGTAGGTGAAATCGATGAACCCTCTCTCCCCGGAGGTTATGCAAGAGGCGCGAACCCCACAACAGGCTCGGCCGGCTTAGTGAAAGGGAGAAAGTTGGGGGTGGCGGAGAGAGGGCGTTGCGGGGCCGGAGGGCAATGTATCCCGACGAGGTGTCTTGAGCCGGTAGGGGAGAGAGGATATCAGCCTACGACCCTTTCCGGGATGCTCCCCCTTTCCCACTTTCTCCCCCTTTCCTCAGTTATTTTCCTTCTCCCTTCACATTTTCCTCTTCGCCTTTCCCCCTTTTCTCTCCCTCCCCCCTCCTATCTTACTTTCCCTATTTCGCTTAATGAGTGTGGGCGCAGGTGGAGAAAGGGAGTTTTTTCCGGTCCTCTCTCGGTCCGGTGGAGAGGCCGAGATGTTGGTGGTGATGATGGAGTTCAGTAGGTTTGGTAGCTTGTGTTTCTCTTTTCCCGGGCTCCCGTCTCCCCTTCCCCCCCGCCGTGCAGGTGGTTTCCCCTGGTTGCCGGTTTGGTGATGGACCCGATTGTGGTTCCCAGGGATTGGTGGTTTCTTCCCCAAAAAGACTTGGGCACACCATCAACAAACTGGTTTTTTCTTACCCCTGTGAAAAGATGCACTATCGGACGACCCTTCTCTCGTGCTGTGTCATAGGAGTACGAAACAATGAGATTAGTCATGGTTATGGAAGGGATTGGTTCTTGGTTTCGAAGACATGAAGATGAGGAGGGGTTTCCAGTAGGCCGGCGAGAGGCCCCCGGGCGGTTTCTAGTAAGAGAGACGGGTGCGTTTTTTGAGGCGTGTTGAGAGAGGGGACGGTTTTCGGGTGGGGGTTTCTAGTTCAGAGAGAGTGGAGAGAGTGCTTTTATATTCGGTGCTTATGCGAGGTACTGGAGAGTGCTTATGGGGGCCAAGTGGTTTTAGTGCGGTAATCAAGGGGAATTGGAGGAATGATGGGGACGGGATTGACCATCGAAGGGGAAGATGCAACGTGACGGTTGAACATGCTTGTCCAGGGCCGGGATGGGAGGAGACCCCGAGCACAGAAATTGATGTTTTCCCCCCACATTTTTTTTTTTTTTTTTTTTAAAGTTAATTTTTTGTCTTTTTTTTTTAAGTTCATTTTTTTTTATTTTTTTTTTTTATGTTTTTTTTTTAAATAAAGAGCTGTGGAACCATTCTTGACAGAACTGGTTTATTCTGCCAGTAGAAACCTCGCGGCTTTCGCGGCATTGGTTTTCATTTTTTTCCCAAGCAAGATGTGAAAACACTGAAGAGGAGCCCCCCCTAATCCAAGTTATTTTCTGAACCCCCCCCATAACCTCTCTTCCTCAGTGCTTGGTGAAGATGTCCGCAACCTTCCGATTCCAGGTTTGACAGAAACCGCCATTACATTATGTTTCCAATCTTTCCAACATTATCCACGAAGAAAGGAGTGATCTCTTTTTTTCTCCCCGCTTCAGTGATGTCTCATGATTTTATATTCATCAATGAGAGTTGTAGAGTAGTTAGTATAGATAGAGTTAGGGAAGTAACCGCCAGTAAAGGATTCTAGCCTCTTTTGAGTATGAACCTAGATTGTCTTGTAAGTTATGAAGGAACTAACCTTTTCATTTATGTCTGTCTTCTTCTTTCTTCTTTTGTCAGGAAATATGATCCCCGGCAATAAGTGTAGTTAGTATAGTCGCTTGTTGATCGCCAGTTCCCTTTCTTCCTTGTTTCCACGAACTTTAAGAAGGGCAAGAAAAGTCTATATAATTCTAAGAAAAAGAAAGTCATTATATACATCTTCTTTGTTCCTAGGTGCAAGAAGAGACTGGTTTTTATCTAACGTCCCCTCACACGCTTCATCAGATGAATTCCCCATGGCTGGCGCCAACCGCCTTTTCTCTAATTGCATTGTCTTGCTCTTGAATGTCATTTCTTTCTATTTGAGGTCCTACTTTGGGGACCCCCCAATTACTTACCTTTTTTGATATCTCTTTTCACTTTTCTCATAGTTACCTTGTTCTGCTTTTCCTAAGCCCAGTAGTGGACAGATTTGAGACGTTGATCTGGATCCCACACTTATGACAAACCATCTGGTCTTTAAGTGTTTTCACGATTGTTTTTGTTTTGAAAAGCTTTCTTTTGAAAGGTTGTGCACTCTTATTTACGCATTTCTGGTATAAACCTTTTGGTTGGTTATGAGGGCAATGTTTTCATATTCAAAAAAGAATCTGATTCAGTAGCCTTTTTAGCTAGAACCAGGTTTCCTTTCCTTCGTTTCCCTCCAATTTCCTTTTCTTGCGTTTTTTCTTAAGTCGGAAAGTATGAGATTACCAATTAACTCATTCCATTCCCAGTGAGTCTAGGGCTCGCGGGCTTTCTAGTGATTTTGTGGCAACCTCGAACTTTGCGTTTATTTTGTCCCCCCAGCCGGCTCTTCTGGTTTCAAGGAAGAAGGACACTCAAGAGTTTTTCCTTACGGCTTTTAACTCAGTAGGAACCATCTTTCCTAAGAGTATCATTAAATTGATGATGGACGGTGAACCTCGGGGGGCAGATCTATTGAATAGTATCTCCTTCTGCCATTATGAAAAGCTCCCAATCTGCCTTTCCAAGTTATCAAATCGTAGACCATCTTTTGCTTGCCCTGGTGGGTTCTCAATCTAAGAGCGGTTCCTGCAGGGTTAAGTTTCCCCATATGGCTTTGGCATCTTGACAATGACGTACACAATTCGATTGTTTCGTCCTGGTCCTTACCTGCAAAAGAGTCAGGAATTTTCTCGCTGTCGGGATTGCCTTTGGCATATTGTTTTGAATTGCAAGTTGTTTCTTCAGCATTCAACTTCATTTCTTTCCTTCCGGGATTTTGGTGCTCGATTCACACACACGTTCTGGCTGTTTTCATAGGTCATGTTGGGCCCCTTGCCCGTTTTTTTGGGCCATCTTTTAGACACTCTACTACCCACAGATCCAGGGTTTTCACTCAATAGATGGCGGTTTCAATCATCAGATTTTCCAACCATCCATAATATGTCCATTTCAACAGTGGGTGGTCGTGTTGTGTTGTGAAGCTCATTCTCGTTGGTGGTGTGTAGGTGGTGGTGATGCCATTATCTTTTAAGGTGTGAAATCTTTTAATGAAAAGATCCTGCTTAGATACCATTTGAGACGATCTTACCCCAGAACACGCACAAAAAAACCAGGTTCGTGTAAGTGACTTTTCAGTAAGACAGCAATTAGATACAAAAAACTTATGGACTTTAAAAACCTTCCTCACTCAAGGAAGCAAGAAAAACCCGGTTTATTTTATTAATTCAAACTATAGATTTGTGATTTACAACCTCAATAATCAATACCAAGTCTTATGATCTACTCCGTCCCTTATTCGAGTGACACAAACTGATCGCTCCAAAAGGCCTCCCAAAACCCACTGCTGTTGTTACAACTCTCCTACTAAGATCAAAACACCCTAAAAATGAGCCAATCCTCCACCTCATCTTTGTACAATAAACTGTAAATAGTACAATTAAGTAACAAAAACAAGACAAATAATGTTCTACACGATTTAAAAAAACCTCTCACTCAAGAATGTTTTGAAGTAGCAATCCTACAATTCTTGAAGATCAGTGTGATGAATATGGCCCCTGTGTCTTGCGGCGAAGTCGTTAGGCCCCGCCAATACGCCTGCATTACCTGTACTTTCCTTATATAGTTGCTTCTGCCTTGTACAATCCCGTTACGCCTAATAACGCCGTAATAAGATCTTTTTAGTTATGTTTATTAAACAGGATTCTTAAATCCTTCTTTATTAAAGAAACTTTCATTCCTAATAATTATATTGTATTAGGGCGTCCTTATTTATTTGAATGGTACCTTTAAAGATTATTTTGGAGTTTGACTTTGACCAAATAAATCTTATTTCACGTTATCTCTGGTACCCTTTTCCCAAGACTGCTTAAGCTTTCCTCCTTTTTGTGCATATTAATATTTTCCTATTGTTGCACTGCGTTTTTGTAGCCTATCATCAAAACGAAATAACTGAAAGCTTGAGCAACAGGCTATCATCCAGTGCGGTTTCAGACGTGTCTACCTTCTATAATGGAGTTTGGTACGCAATATATACACACATACTTTTAACGTCAATGGACTTATACTATCTAGTTTTAATTTTTCGTTCACAAAATTGGTTTGCTTGTTGATTAAATAAAAAAGGTTGCAACTCACATATCCAATCTTAAGGTCTATTTAAGGATTTAAGACACTATAACAATAGTCCATCATCCCCTGGCTGTAATCATCGGTATGAACCACAACTATCAGCCTAAACCCATCAAACCTTTGAAAACAAAATTAAATTAAATACCCTAATAATAATATGGCCGCACCCTCTTGTCATACAATAAAAGAAAATTCACAAAAGGGAAAACACGACAAAAGGTAAACTAGGATTTATATTAAAGACTATGAAAATAAATACAATTTATTTGCTTTTTTCGAAGCTCAAGATTTGGAAAATCAAAGGATACAACACTAATGACATATGATGTTATCTTAAAAATAAAAAATTAAGAATGGATATAATATCCTACTTTAGGATACTAAATTATAAATTAATCTATCAATATTATTATATCCTTGTCATTAGTGTTCATTTATCCCAATGACCGACACCTCCATTTCCCTGTACCTTAAAGGGCCCCGAAGGGTATTATTTGTGATTATTTGTCCCCTGTAATAAATAATTATTTTTCTAAATACCTATTCAGGCAATTGTTACCCTTTTGATTTATATTTTTGAAATTGCGTTTAAGTACCCACGAGTTGAAGAAAGACACTCGTTTCTCTCCTAATTCCCCATGTTGCCCACTTGAAAGCACCCCAGACTTGTTCTCAAGTTTTAGTTTTCTGACATTTAACATATATTTAAATGTTTCTCATCTTGCCATACCAAGATGTCCAATCTGAATTCTTTCTTCTTGCCCCCCCCGACCCCGCTCCCCCCTCTTCCCCCCACCTCCTCCCCTTTTCTCGCGCTTGTGAGGGATGTCCCTTTGTCCCGTTGTTCTGTGGCTTTGTGGAATTGAGAAAGAATTAGAAACATCAAACATAACTAGTGTTTGAAAACTAATGAGCTAACTCGTAAGATTTGTAATTAATTTTTTTTGGTAAGAAATAAAATCAAGTAACTTTTTTATATTCGGGCATATATTTGAGTGGCTAATTCCTAATATTAGCAGTTGGCCTACCACCCAATATTATGCCATTTATCGTTAAGTCGTTCTTTCTTGATTGGGTTAATTGTCACACCACACTTAGAATGACATCGAATTCATGGAAGTAAAAGAAAAGAAAGTCAAAAAAAGGTAGAGGGACAGCGTAGAAAGCACAAAGAAAAGCGACACCGCTGAGAGGGCCTCCGAGAATAGAGTTTGTGTGGAAGATCATAGAAGGATGCGTACAATAGGAACCGCGCAACTTCCTAGATGCCCGCCAGGGAGTAGGACCCCCGACACCGCGCACCCCGCCCCGTAAATGACCCGCCCCGAGAGCCCCGTGGATTTAAACGAATGATTGGGAGGCTCCCTTGAGTAAAATTGAGAAAAGAGGAAAGGGAGAATGGACCTTTCCCCCCCCGAGGAATGTGGAAGCGGGCGAATAGCGCGAGACACAGTCCTTTTGATTCACCACTCCCGCTAACTAACAGGCGAGACCTTCCGGACGGAGGGGGAGGGAAGAAGGACGGGACACGGGGGGGGTGACGTGAACCCTATATGTTCTTCCTCCACCCCCTGCGCCCTTTAATTACTGGCTTGACCCTTTGTTTCGAATCTTGGTTTAGTGTCATCCCTCTCTAGATTATTAAAAGGGATAGAAACATTCAACCTTATAAATAATCTTGCAGATGTCCCGAGAGTAATGAGACTCCTTGATAGTATAAGTATCTATGTTCTTGAAAAATCCCTCCCCTTCTTCCCTCTAGTTGACATATTGTAGATTTGAAAGGATACTTGTGCATTTGTCTCTATAAAATACCAAACTTTTTTTTTTATATTATAACCCTTTATCGATTTGTTGAGTGTTACTCGTTGAATTTAAACTAATCCAATTAAGTTGTTTAGCCCGTCTCGGCGATAATCAATTGATAGACCAAAAGAACCACGAATACTTTCTACTTCATTCCTCAACTGGTGCCGTTCTTTTCCTCCTGTAAGATTAAAGTGTTTAAGTAAAAGTAAAACAATCGAATTAGCTACGTGTTGACTCAACCCATTCATACACCACCTTTATTTTTTTTTGGTTAAAACAATGGGAATTGTCCAAAAAGTGTTCCTGTGTTTCCCAGCGAGAAAGCTAAGTAACGTATGCCCTTTACTTAATATCGCTCTAAAACCCTCAACAGATTCAATAGGATAAGATTTTACGTGACATCTAATAATAATAATCACTAATAAAATCAATAATAACGCACATAAATGGATTTTAGACCTAACAGTTATCACCCATCCATCATTAACCCCACGCGGCCAATTATTTTGAACTTCTCTCCCAATATTTGGCATTGCCACCACATAATTATTGTTATGTTCCGTGGTCGGCCAAAATATGGAAGGTGACATGCAGGCTATTTAAAACATCCTTAAATTTTTATATTCCTAGAACAAAAAATCCTTCAAAATAAAATTCTCAATGTCAACTCGAAACAACTGTCCCACTAATTACCACTCCCACAATACACTTGTCCCAAAAAAAAATATTTCCTACTACATTTAAGCACAAAATCTTTGAAATTCCTGTACACCACATAATTCTAAGCAAAACATATCCAGTATTTCGTTAAATGAAGTCCCCAATGTATAATGTGCAAAATACTAGTGTGCAAACCAACACCAATAGATTTATGTATGATCTGACTTGAATTAAAATTACGAAATATGAATTTAAAGATTCACGGTAGCGATGAGATGAAAAGGATTGCAACACATGGCGGTTAAGGGAAGAGTTAGATTATGAATAAAGAAAGGAAGATTGTGCCTTGTTTCTGCAGGAGTTTGCTTGAATCTTATTCTGGCAGGGTTTATTTTAAATTTAGTTTTTGGCTCCATTCATTTAATTCAACTAGACAAGTGTAATTTCTACTTGAGTATATGCTAGGGTTGTGGTTCCCAAATTTGTGTGGCTGTTTTTTATTACAGCTTTTATATCGAGTCGGGTTTTTTTTTTAGCAAGAAATTGAGAACAAATTCAGTTATATTAACATTGCCCATAATTTTTAAATTCTTCATTGGTTCTGCGATGTGTATAAATTCCCTTTTTTAAAGATTATTATCTTTGATTATTCGATTGGAAAAAATATACGTCGGTTGTTCAGCCACTAACTTATATTGTTGGATTAATTCATTTTAATTTACTTTAAAGCCTATTACGCAAAAATAAATTTCGTATTTCCCCACCATCGTTATGAACATAAACTCCCTTTATCTCCCCCAGTACTCTCCACTAACTGATGTGGATGTTCGAAACAAAGTTTTCTCGAGATATTGTCCTATAATAATCTTTAACCTAAACTCAAAATAAAACAATGGGAAAAGGCCGCAAATATGCCACTCGAAACTTTCATATAAAACGGCTCATTTCTGCATCCGGTTCAAAGTTTGCTCATGTATCAGCCACTACCGTTTAAACAAAAGGCTCATTCATGCCAGTTTTTTTCAACGGTTTGGTTTTACACAAAACACCAATTTTCTTGAACACGTGTAGATTAAAAATTCGTCCACCGGTCCTTTTTATTATAATAAAAAATTAAATTATCTGAAAACCAATCTATGAAACATTTAAAAAACCTATTATGTACACCTAAATTATTAGATTTTAAAGATTGTAGTTATTAGTGGGTCAAATAAAGATTTTAAAGTTTTGCTATGTTATCATACTTTGCGCTTAATTATTTTTTAAACACAAGGTATTTAAGTCAGGAGATTTTTAACCACACAATAATATCAAAAATCAACTTTTTTACACAACAACAAAGTCTTTTCTTTTAAATAAAATAAATCTGCGGCCCTAGTGATTATTACCTGCCCGGTTCTCTTTAGATATTCATATATTCCTCCCTCTGTTTTCCCCGCACCACTTATTTTTTTTTACAAAAGTCATATTAAATATTGCCGGGATTTTTTTATTTTGATCAAATATAAATATTTAACGCTATTGATTGTTCTCATAATTTTACAGTGTTTTTGTTTTTTATTGGATAAATCATCTCCCCTACGCAATTTGACCCCACGCATCGTTTATGTTAATGCCAAAGAATTTGCTTCCTTGTTTCCTGGCCCTCCTTTTGTGTTACTTCTTTCGGGATTTTTGTGTTGCGTTATAATTCAAAGATCGCCACTTGGGTGGAATCCTTTTTTTTCTTTCTGTAACCATAATAATCCCCCACTCTGTCGACAATTTTTGTAAATAACGCGTTGATTATGTTAATAATTTAAAACCCCTGTCCCATCAACATTTACAATATGCGATTTTTTGTACTTAAAAAACCATCTTCATTCCGGCCCTCCTTCCTTTTTTTTTCCCTTTTCCCCCCCCTATCAGATAATTTATTAAATTTGTCTAACTTAACCAGTTGACCCCTCCTGCCAAGATTTAAAAAGAAAAGCACCCTCCCCTCAACAAAACAAGAACAGAAATCACACCTTAAATCGCCTCTATTGCACCCGATTTGTCTTTGTACCCTTCTTTTTTCGCATTCTTTTTATAATTGGTGTCGGTGTCTTTTTATTTAATAGACTAATTTTTTTCTCCAAATTTTTTCGATGTTTAATCACCTACCCAATAAAACCCAATGACCGTCCCCGGCACGAAATTCTAAATAGACATGTGTAAACAAAACGGTTTTTTGGTTTTTGCTCTAAATTTCACCACCTGTTAAAACAAAATGGCATGACATGGGTTTTCCCTTTCTTATGTTTTTAAACGTTTGTTATCCTATTTTCCGGCCCCCTTTTCTTTCCTCTTTCCTTTCTTTATGGTTAGCGCCATAAATTTTTAACGCGATTGGCATATTATAATTTAGTTATTGAACTCACCATACCCTAAATGAACTTTTTTTCCTTTTTTGCAGTTTAAGTTTCCTGATGCGCGATTTGAGAATTTCCTTCATGAAAATAATTTATCATATTTTATCTATTCCTTTATGGACCTTATTATTATCTTCTACTCACACTAAAAATTGTAGTGCGATGAGAAACTCCCCCCTATGGGTTAATTTGTTAGGACCAACTATCCAAATATTATTGGTTGGGTCATCCACGAGGGTTGTCTAATCGGCCCCACCAAACCCCAATTTCAAATATGAGGCACTCATCTATTTTGTGCGATATATATAAACATTATTAATCTAATTAGTATTAGTTTTTTAATTGTAAGTTCTGTATTATTAATTTTATAACTCCCAACAATTAAACTATAAGTGTGATTTAGTCTCCATCACACCACACACCACCCTCACCCTTTATCATATATAAATATATGACAAATTACAAAATCAATTTTGGTCCCTTCTCCACCTCTCTTTCCGATATCACTTTGCCTTTTTCCTTCCTCTTTCCAACTAGCTCGCCGTCCTCATCCTTTAACTTTTAGATACGAATCATTAATTAATCAATTATTAGTAAAGAAGAAGCATAACAATAATTTATTTTTTTAAAGTGGTTAAAGCCAAAAAAATTCCTAAAAATTGATCCGTATGGAGTGTTTTACACCAAAACCTAATTCCATGTTCTTATGTGATTTTTATTAAATAAAACCACACATTAATGAATTAAAGGTAAGGGGTGAAATAAACGATTATCATAATAAATTTAAACAAATAACATGTATATATAAAATTGATGGAAACAGTACATACAAATAAATTTTATTACAGCATTCATATTATGCGAATGTAAACAAAGATTGCCCCCTTCCTTATATATAAAAAACGACAAGATTGTTAGATGGACCGACAATTTTAAAATATTGAGCGGGGAGGGGAGGAAAACAACAAAACACGAAAAGTATTATTTATCAAAAACTACTCTCTTCATCTCATTTTCCGTGGAACTACTAATAAAATTTAGCGATGCTAATATTTTTAGAAAGCTATTAATTCCTTACACCTAAATTTTGTGTTTCATTAAAACACCGTCTTTTTCGTGTCTTTCCATTATTGTTAACCTTTCATTTTCACTTTCTTCAATTTTGCAACTTGAGAGTTTCCTCTTTTAAAGAAAAGATTGAATAACTCAACAATTCTATAGGTACTTGAACGTATGATAAAATTTCATACTTAATTAAGCACTCTAAATGTGTACTTAATATTAATTTTACTTTGACATTTATGTTATCTAATTTTTTATGTATTTATACTTGCATAAAGATAATCAACGGATAGATATATGTATCGTAAATTACATATACAGACTAGTTTAAATAGTATTTCTAACGAATTATGTTAAAAGTTCTGTACGAATATCATCTAATTTATACATATTAAAATGTAAAATATTATAGATATTAATTAAAATCAAATAAAATAACATTGATGTATAGTAGATTGATTTGGTGATATATTTTTACCAGTAGCTTCTATTTTCAAATCTGGTCGAATTAGGGCAGGCAAAATAGTCAGTAACTTCAATCACACTAATAAATGAAAAGTAGCAACACTAGGCTAATATCAATAGCCTGTTGCAATGGCCTTTGGGAAGTGAAGCTAGATAGCTATGTGTTTCCATCTTAGTATCAATTTTTAGTCTCATATAGATTAAAGTAAAAAGAGTGTCACACTATTCCTAAACCTCTCTCTATAGGATATATATTGATAGACTAGATCCGATTCCATCTCAATCAATCACAAGTCAACTCTCAAAACCCCAAGTTGCATATTTTGTCGCTAACTAGCAAAATATAAAAGCTTGCTCTTGTGGAGAAAATTGAAATGTTACGTGTGACTCCGAGATTGTGTTCAATTGAGTTGGAAGCTTTAAAAGCTATAATGTTAGTGTTGTTCAATTTATTAGAATTTTTCGAGGGTTATTAAACCTTTAACTTAAAAATGGTTATGCCTATATAAGAAGTGTTAAAAATTTTTAAAAGACAATTCAAAAATTTCACCACAAATTCATAGAATATTCATAAAGAGTTTAATACATCTTAATCCGAGAGATACTCTACTAAACCCTCGAGTTGTGAAGATCGAGTCCAAATCATTCTAGTATGAGATATGCGCCATTAACTGGCCTTGAATTGTAGAAATCAAGTGCAAATCATATAAATTTGAGAAATACACCACTAACGATCCTCGAATTTTAGATAGATTTATGAGAGAAGAACTAATGAAGGAATAAAATTGTACCAACAATATTTATTTATTAATAAAATTATACTTTTTTTATATATTATTTGTGATTGCAATTTATTTACTATCAGTCTAAACGTTGTGTCAAACACTATGACTTCTTTCTTATTTTCATAGTTTTCGAGTGTGATTAAGTTGATTGAAATTGGCTTGTGATAAACATATGTAACAGGAGAAATATAATTTAGTTTTCTTTAGAATGTAAAATTAAAACATTACTAGATGTAGGGGTAATATGATTGAAAAAAATTATTCAGGGATTAACTATTTTCAAATAAGTTTTTTTGATTTAAATTATTTTACTTTATCATTATGATATAAATAATGCGATAAATAATCTGATTATTTGAAAGGTTTGTCACCTTTTCATATGAAAAACAATATAGATTTTTTCTAAAAAGGAATAAAATATAAATAAAATACAATTAACTCTTCATTATTATACATTTTCTAAAATGAAATGTTTTTTTAAATTATTTTAAAAATATAATAACCAAAAAAAAGAATACCATTGAGTTTGGTTTTAATAAGTTGTATTTAAAATAATTGTTTTTGAATAATATAATATTATAACTTGTCACATATGGAAACAAAAAATTCATATGTTGGATACTATAGAAGATGTTGTATAATTGCGCTCCAGAACAAACATCATAAAACTTTGTATAATAATCGCTTTATATACATATACAAGGTATAATTTGCTTGGCACTCATAAATTGGTATAATTAGTTGGCCCATGTCGCGTTTGTTGCAATTGTTATTTAATTCTTTTTCTATTCACTTGCAATTTTATTAATGAACAATTGTATAATTCCACTGCCTATTTCGCTTTTGCAATATTTAAGGGTTTATAGCAAGAAAGGAAGATATAGTTTTTTCTCTCGCTTTATACAAAACAAGAAACACCACCAATTTATATACACTTTGGTGTATTAAAGCTAGAAAAAACTGTATTTCACTGCATATTGTAATATAATTCGCCTTGAATATTCGTGACCTTTTCCTGAATATTTTGAAGTAAGGTAAGTTAAAAGGTTTGATTGAAGTAAATGTTTTGTAAATGTATAATTAAGTGCTATAACACGAGATATATCTATTTTGGCCCTGTGTATATACAATTTTCTCTCGCTTTATACAAATAGAACGAGAACTCTACACTTTTGTGTAATAAAGCGAGAGGAGGAGAGAGAGCCCCGCGCGCGAGAACGCATGGAGCCGGGCGAGCGAGATTTCTGGGAGGAGAGAGAGCAACGAGCTAGAGTGTAAAGTGAACAAATGTTCAATGCATACGCCGCTTTAGCTTACAAAGGATCACCCTCAGTGCGCCTTTGAACAGTGAGTGTGCCCCCATTCCACGAGTGCTCCACCAACCCCCTTCGCGAACCTCCCAACATCAGCACCCTTTATATTTCATCGATTCTTGAGGCTTTGCGCCGATGTATCAACACACTCTAGTCCCAATCAGTGTTACTACCGTAGGTGTTTACGTTTATCCTTGTTGCCAAATTGGTAGTGGCAGACGCACCACAATGTGACGACAATTACGCCCAGCCTCTCTGACTTCTTTCTTCGCCTCTATTTCCACACGCTTCTGGAACAATCTGTGTGGGGCCGGGCCATTCACCCTATGTATCTTTATGCGGCACCATCCATGATGGTGCCATCTCACCGACTCCCGACCCGAGACTCTCTCCACCAGACCCCCCGGCCCCCCCGCACCCTCCCAGCGACGCACCCCCACCGTTCACGCTTGGCCTACAATAGCTCTGTACTATAGTAGCCCAGTGTCCTAGGTAGAGCACCCGACCCAGGTTTACCGGCGTATTGTGTATGGACAATACTTCTGCATAATTGTGTATTCATTGCCAGACCGGTTCGTGAGGGGGTGGTGCGTCTAGGTGCTCCTGCTAGCTGTCCCGTATGGTCACCCACCTGGCCGCGGCATGGCTATTTCTACTGGCCGGTCTTGTTTCTCCCCCTGTGGTCTGCTTGCGAAGACTCACCCCAATGGATTACTCCATCCTCCCCATTGTGCATTGTCCATTGCCTCCGCCATGACGTTCTGTTACTCACCGGAATCCGCCCGTATTGTGCTTACCTGGCCGCAGACGTCCTCTGTAGTACTTCTATCCAGTCGCTGACCATGCACACCTCAAACGAGCGAGCAAGTCACATTGTGGCTCCCGCCTATTAAATTAGTGATGGTTGCGACTTCCACGTCCGCGCAAGCGCAACCCGTAACCCGGGTTTTCCGATACCCATACTAGGTACCTCCCTCAGTGGCCCTCCTCAGGGATTACACCGGAGGTTGTGTGCCCGCCTCACTATATGTTCTCTGTGACACTGTAGGGACCGCTGGAACAGTCACGCACAGGTTGTCTTGTGATGCTAATCACTTCATAGTATTTTCCGAGGTATTGTGTCATATCAGTTG
Organism: Solanum habrochaites; assembly: GCA_027704765.1. Taxonomy (NCBI): domain Eukaryota; kingdom Viridiplantae; phylum Streptophyta; class Magnoliopsida; order Solanales; family Solanaceae; genus Solanum; species Solanum habrochaites. The sequence goes on from JAKWJA010002497.1 coordinate 73,343,338, forward strand.
TCAGTATGGGTATACTCCATTTGCCCATACTTTTACTCCGACCCCCAAATGGCTGTATGACGATCTTAAATCCAAACCATCTCTAAAGCTGTGATGCTGAGAGCGTCGAAGAGATATTGTAGTCACAAACAGAAAGGCACGAATAAGAAATATGGGGAGGAACCAAATGCCTGCGGAAGACATGAAGATGGATGTTCGTTGCGGAGTAGTTCGAACTGATTATTGAGAGTTGTATTTGGGTAACCATCGTGAACTGTTATAGAGACTTTATACGTTAAGTGTGTGAGAATGGAATCATCATTGTTTGATGTTGGTGCGGTGTGTTGGGATTTGAATACATCGAATGTTGAGCTGGACTTGCTCGTCACTCGGGTAGCCGGACGGATGGCAGAGAGGCTTTTGAGTATGGGATTTTTTTCTTGTACTAGGAGAATATCAGACGGTTGTTCTTCAGTGGTGTCATACTTGCGGTGATCCAGATCTGTGCACACTAACGCCACAATAGGTTTGATCCTGGGACACTTCCTTCTTCCTTTTTGTCCTCCTTTGCTCAGGTCCTTTCTCCTTTCTCCCCCTTTCTCCTTTCTCATGAACTATACTTGCTCAAGTCTCCCAGCGAATACAAAGTTGGACATCCCCTTCCCGGGTATTTCACATGCGTCTCCCCCCCCTGCCGTGCCTGCCAGACGGAAATTCTTGGTAACATCCAGTAGTGGTTGGGGACTGTTGTACATAGAGAGCAGGAACAGTGGTGAGTGGGCGGAGTTCGCTGGAAGAAGAGATGTGACACACCCAAATGTCATACCCTTTAGCAGCAAGAAGACGCCAAAAAGGAAGGGCGCGGATATTCGATTCAGGTGAGAACCGAGAGAGACCTGGGTTGTTTTTTTTTTTGTGTACACGAGGAGGATCAAGTTCCGGCCCCAAAAAAACGAGAGAAACCCCGATTGGAGATGTTCTGTCATTTTTATCATCGCCCAATTGATGAATCTAGGAAACCCCGAAAGCCTCCAAGTCCCAAGGCGACATGAGGCGGAAAACCACGACCAAGAGTGCCAAAAAAAAGTACTGGAGAATGCGGTGGTTCGTTATAGACAATGGTAATCATGTTCACTTGGTTGATTGATGCATGCGCTGAGCAACTCGGTTGACAGCAAACTGGATGTCAGGACGGGGTAAATGACAGATACTGTAGAGCCCAAATGAGGCTGCGAAATGGGTGATATCGGCAAAAAAAAGGGGGTGTGTTATTGTCGGCTCCATTCGTAGACAAGGACAGAGACTGGCATTCAGTGTTGTTTTGAATAGTGCATTTTGCCAGTCAAGCCTTTTCTACACAGATCGTCGAGAATTTTGACTTGAGAAGAAAAGACGAAACAAGCGGCGCCTGTCAGAGAAAACTCCATTCCCAGAAAATAAGTTGTCTACGGGCCAAGGTCCTCATGTGAGGGCTTAGGTATGATAGCTCGAGTCGTGACATCTGAATGATGAGCTGCAGTAGAGCGGTAATAATGGATATTCATCTACCATAGACAAGGAAGAATGAAATGTTGTAACGTGTTGTGTGAATGTCGATAAACAGACTCGTGTCGTGTACGCAAACACGTGAAAGCCCGAAGTAGGCTCTAGAGAGGGAACATTTCCGACGTGTGTACTGTACCAGACGGGGGGATTGTGAGACCATAAGAGACTTCTGGAGTTTGCCCAAACATGTGAGGGAAGCGGGGATTATAAACATAGCCCGGTGGTTATTGCGTCATGTAGATTAGTTTCATTTCAGCAATGCCATGAAGAAAGAAAAACTATTGGAAAACATCCAAACTGATTGAGAAGCAATGGTTGCGCACGGCGAGTGACAAGTAAGTACCTAGGCGAATGGTTTCCTGCCGAAGACAGGACTGAATGTATCGGAGTAAGTGGTAATCAAGCCATTACTCCAGATTGAGCCTTAGTAACCAAACGAGCCTGTACCTGGAAATAAGGTCTCTGCCAAGTGTGTTTTAATTTTGTTTTACACCCATTTACAGCCCACGGGAGGAGCCCTTCGACGAAAGATGTAGGGAATGATTTCGTTAAAGGTGTTGAGGGCCTTTGTGTTGTGATGATGGTGGAGGATCGTCTAAATACTCAGCATGTTTTCGTGCCTTGGTAATTGTGTGGAGGAACGATCAGGCAATTGAAAAATATCGAGAGGGAAAAATTGATTGCATAGCGTGTTGACCGAAGCCGTCCACACGGGTATGAAGCCAAAAAAGTTGTTGTAGGTCGGACAGTGTTTCTTTGAACCGTGGGCGCAGAGACCGCAATCAAATCATTGATCGTGGATCTGCCATATCCACGGCTTTCCAGGCGGCATGGCCGGATGGTTTTTTCTTGATTTGTCAGGGGCGGGGGGGTGCGTGATGACTGCCCCGGCGGCGGGTTATGGCCTTCAACTAGACGTTATTGAGACCGGTGAATTGGCTCTCAGGGCTATATATAAAGAACGGTTTTGGGTGATTTGCCATTTAGGGTAATTTATGTCTGATATTTTCGGGGAATCAGGCATGAAGATCCTGAGAAGGAGGTTACGCTAGACTAGAAGGAAGTGAATCGAGGAGGATCCACCTCGGTTGTCATGCTGCGCCGCCCAAGAGAGAAGAGAGGAAAGATCGGGCCATAAAGAGAGGAAAAAAAAAACCTAGAGAAAGAAGATCTCAGGTTGTATGGGATCGTGATACCAGGAAGGAATATTGATTGTTTGAAGTGTTAACCTAATAAGGGAAAAAGACATGGGAGATATATATAGGAGAGATAGGAAGGAGTACAATCCTAATAGGACTATGATTAAGGAATACTAATTCTAATTAGACAGGATTAAGGAGTATAATCCTAATAGGACTAGGATTGTAACAGTAGTAAGTAAATCTAATATTGATTTTATACTAGTTAGTTAATTTAATATTTGTTATACAAATTTATACTAAATATAAACAAAAGATGGTACAATGTTAATGAAAACGTTAATCACAATTGGAAAATATCACAAATTTAGTGTTAGTAAATGTACAACAAGATGAATTATGGTGCATAATTCAAAATTAGTTAAGATTCAAACACAAATTCTAAATATTGAGCGGAAAAACTCAAAAAAAAAATTATCTCGTATCAAGTATTTATCTTAGAAGAAAAAAACAAAGCAGTATTCAACATTTAAAAAGTATGGCACAATTTAGAATTATGAGTTATTAGAAGTGTTATGGGAATAAGTTGGTCAATTTACAAATGAAAATGAGACCTTTGAGAAAGTCTACTATATCCTCCTTAAAGAGTATTTTTAATTCTTCATTATTTTGGATAGATTCCTCTTGTTTGTCAAAATTATATTTATCAACTTAACTTCAAAAGTTATAATTGCTCCAACAAGTCTTTGTTAGTTTGAATAGACCCTTCGTGATAACATATTAACTTAGAGTCGTCAATATGAACTGCTACACTTCATTTAAGTTAATTCATATCAACTCTGAAATTAAGCTTGATTCGTCAAATTTCAATAAAATCCTATTATATTATTTTATTTGACACAAAATTAAAAAATAACTAAAAATATTAATATTCAATAATTAAACAGCAATATAGATATAGAGATATGATTAATCATGATGGGTGCACCTTATATTAGAAAGGTTCTCCTATAATTTCAACTTTAATAGATAATGAAGGTCAAATAAATATTAAAATAATTTGAAAACACATGCAACTTATGGTAGTTTTCTATATTCACATTAGTAACTCACCAACACCAAAAAGATTTTTTTTTTCTTCAAAATATGCGGAAAGAAGAAGTATATAATATTTTTTACAAAATTTTATGCATGAAAAGAATGTTTGTCTCAATAAAAGTACATACAAGTTGTTGTTACAAATTCCACCTTTATATCTTCATATAAATCATACTTACAAGTACAATCTTATTTGCAGCCTCATTTTTTGACTTATGTGTATAATTTTTAATTAACTGTTTGATTTATTATATTTAAAAAAGGAATATATATTTAGTTGTATAATTTTATGATGAAATTATTTCTTTAATGTAGAAAGAAAAAAAAGAATTAAGGGACCCGGGATATTTTTAATATTTTATTTCAATTATTTATTTTTGTATTAATTACTAGTTTCGAAATAAATTATCATCAGTATTAATTTTTTTTTAAAAAAAGGGATCAAATTAATATTTTTAACTTTATCCTAAAATTATTTATAATTGTCTAACATACCAAACGATTATATAGCTATATTCATATATTTTTTTGACACTAATATTTATGTTTAACTTAACTTATAATACTGAAGCTAAGTATAATTTTTTATTTTTTAAAAAAATAACTAGAGGAAAGCAAGTCCTTGATAATTATGTTCATATTTATAGGGTATGAATACGAAAAATGTATATTATTTAATGATCTTCTATGCCAAAAGATATCAAAAAAGTTGATTCATAATTTGGAAAGTTGGTCATAATTTTGGCATACGTTTGCACTCTTATCTATATATTTTTTTTTTTTAGATAATTACTTCATCACTTAGTTTACACTCTAAAAGTCAGCTAAATAAAAAAATATGATTGTTTTAATTTTATAAAGAGTTCACTCATTTCATTAACTATCAATGTGACAAGGGATATCCACTCTTGTGTAATGAGTGTCAAGCGACACCCATTCGTCGAAAAATTACATTATACATAAAGGACAAATTTTGTATAGTAGTTAAGTTGTGTAAAAATTCTTTGAGGTTGTATTTTTCTAGCCCTACTAGTCATAATTATATCATTACTACAATCATTAATGATAACTCTGAATCAGGTATTTTAATGTGAGACTTTTGTCATTCTTTATTAATTTTTCTATGCAATGAAGGACTTTTGTTATTAAAAAATTTCCTATCCGATGTTTGATATTGAACAGTAAAATATTTTTTTAACAAAAGCAATTTCATATCAAAAAAGTCAGAATATAAAATACTTCGAATCTTTAAAAAATTAAAACATATCAATATCGAAAAAATAATTCAAAATGATAGAAATAATTCGAAAAGTATAAGTTATATTGGTATATAATATATAATAACTATAATATTACTATTAATACTATCCAAATTTTACAATATAAACGGCTGAATTTTTCTTCAAAAACAATTATAGATGTATACAGTAAAGTATTGTATTCACAAAGATTCCATTCTTCGAAAGTAATCAGTGATTCATCTTGGAATTGAATTTATTGTCTGGAATTTATCTTAGGTCCCACCAGTCACTATCTAATTTATGTTAGGTTTTAAATTTAATTAAGATAAACAATTGTTAAATGATGTTAGGATTACGTAAATTATTGGTATATAAGTCTTATATGTATTATTCATTTTAAGGATTAATCATTTAAATTAATTGTGTCATCTTTTATTCTTAAATATGTCACATATTCATAATTTGAATGATAAATGTGTAAGAAATTATTGAATTAAGACTACAGAGTAAAGCTACTATATGAAAAAGTAGAGTAAATGGTGAAATAGAATCATTAAATAATAAGTAAAAAGCAAAATAAGAGAAAAATATTGAGGTAATGACACAATCACGACAATTCGTCTTTACACAAAATAAGTCTTTTCATTGTTACCTAACAACTGATTTAAATTATATGATACAAAAAATAAAATTCAAATAACAATAAAATCAAATATTGTATTTAAACTTTTCTTCACTCTTTAACTCGCCTTTAATTGACTATTACATCTTTTATCTTCATCTCTCGTACTATTTATCTAAATTATATTCAAATACTTATTTAAATATAAAAATATTAGTAGAAAAGTATTTATTTATCAGGAAACATCTTTCAAAGAAATTATTTTCTTATAAAAATATTTTCTACTGAACACACCTAAATAAATGTTTTGCACTTTGGAATATAAAATAATTTTGATTTAGACCTAATGATCATATAATTGTTTGGGAATTTTTCACTCTTGAAAGTAAGGATGAGGTAAAAAGTGAAAAAGTGAATCCACATTTTTACGTAAATCTTTTGTATTTTGGAATTCGAGAGAAGATGACACAAGAATATAGTAACAAGATGATGACTTTACTCAGTTATTGTTACCCACGCCTTTTTACCATATCTCCTTATTATCACCCTCAATAGCGAGACGATTAAAATTTTAATAGCTTAGTTAATTAATAATCAAATATTAATTATATTAGTACTCACATTTCTAAGTAATTTTTGCTTATGTATTAGTAGTCGATCATCCAGACATTTCGTATAAGGTTATTATTTAAATATTTTTATAATTTAAAATTATAATTCTAAATTACATATTTAAACATTAATTTCAAATTCCGATTTCACTTCGATTTACAAAATTTGGAAGAGTAGTGGGGTGTATGATTAGAAGGAATTGTGGATGAGAATAAAAAAATGTAGGGGTGTGAGGTGGGCAAAAAAAAACGAACTAAGTTTTCGATTCTCAACAATTCCGACACAAGCGTGTGACTTTCCTGTGTTTCACTACTCCTATGTTTCAATCTTAGGGCCACTTCATATATATTTCGCGGTACGTTTTATATGACAATTTATATTTATTATATTTTGAAATATCGATGTTTATGTCGTTTAAAATTAAAATATATATGTCCTTCACTATAAAAAAAACTAAATAAGGATATGTGGCTCAATCTTATTCATGGTTTGATATTTAGTAAATGTCGGATCAGTTAATAAGATTATGATACATGAATGTCAGCTGATATAAAAAGTATGTATGCTTTAATTTTTGAATGACACAAACATTAGTATTCAAAAACTATAATGGAGTATCTGCATATTTTTATAGTTCAAAAGTATATTTGTCCTTATTTATATATTTTTCATAGCATTTTATATGTATTATGTCATAAAAATTATGTGAATTATTTGTTCAATTTAATAGAGATTCAATTTTTTCTAGTCTTAAAAAATTATAAATCCATTAATACACTTGACCAATATTATTAAAAGATTGAATCTTATAGTGATAAAATGGACTCTATATATGCGGCTTAAATTTGAATTTGTGATTTTTTTTTATATCATATTGTTTTAAAAACAACTTAAACATCTTCGTATATATGATGATTTATAATAAGAAGTTCAAGGTTAACATTTTCCATTTTGAATTAATTTTTATTTGGGGAAAATGGAAAAGGAAAAAGCAGATAAGAATCTTGTTGATCTTAATAATTATTCAAATTTTTCTACCAACAAAATTGTTTGCTTTAGTGAAAAAAAGTAAGTATTTATAATCCAATGATAAGAATTAAACATAGCTAAATAAAACGACCATCATTCAAAGAAAGGCCCATCATTTAACTTTAATTTTTGGATTAATAAATTCTTATCATTAATTATAGCCCTGCCCCCTTCAAAATTTAAGTAAAATACAAACCAAACCATAATGGTGCACTTTTAAGAATATATATACATATAAAGTGAAGAATTAAAGAATTAAATTAAACCATAACTAAAATCTTTTAATATTTTTTAATTAACCATTATCTAAACGAAAAGGAAAAAGAAAAAGTAAAAGGAAGGAACATCGGTTAGCTAAACGTTACATAACATTTATATTTTATAAATCCTTGCAAAGGTCAAGAGCGTGACACTACGAATTATGCTAGATAGTATCTGAGTCAATTTATACGCATTTTAATTATTCATAATAGAATATATCTTATGTTTGATAATCTCTACTAGCACAAAAAATCATGTAAGGAAATAATACGATTCTATATTTTTAAATGTTATTCAGAGGTTTAACTTGAATAGAAAAATAAAATAATTGGAATCGACAAGTAATTTTGTTTTAAAACGAAATTTGTCAAATACAAATTTAAATAATTCAGATAAGTAAATTTTGAATTTCACATGATTAATGGAGAAGCAAACCAATCGTTATTTGAACATTACATTATACATAGCATATTTATGTATGGTTCTTTGAATGTCATTTTGACAATTTGAAAGATAACGACAATGAACCAGCTAAAATTTTATTTTATTCCTATTCATATTAATAATATATGGTACTAAATTCAAATCTTAAGTCATAAAAGCCGCCAAAGCTATATTAATTTTGATATATACAATAATTTGAGAACTAAGAAAGACTCAAGAAATAGGTCTTCTTTCAATTACAAGGTTTTTTCTACCAAAAATGTCCTCTTCCACCTTTTTTTAATCACAACTATATACTCATAAAATTGAATATAAACATATTTTGTATTTATAATTTTCTTGCATTCATAAATATGGTATTTTAGTTAGGTTCTAAATTATATACAGGATATCTGCTATCTTCTGCCGGCATATATTCAAATAACTTTATATCTATCGAACGCAATAATTTTGGTTAAAATCTTATATTTGTCCTCAAAATTGATTCGAACAAGTACAAATTATTATTATGGAACTCAATCAAAAATTGATAATTTTGGCTCTATCTTTGTTCATCAAGATTTGAACTATGAGATTATAAGTGCATATATTTCCCTTATTAAACATGTGGTCTGATCATTCTTCGAACATTGTGCATAGCGAAAACTTAGTGTATCAAACTGCTCAATTATATAACAACGACATGATAAGATAGCAGTTAGTATCATTTGGATTGGAGATCTTATCTTTCATTGTTTTATTTTCGAAAATAAAAGTGAGAGTGATGTTATAGGAAGGAGAAGTAATTACATATTGACAAGTTAGACATATGAAATGATGGAGACCATACACGTCTCAATGAACCAATATTGATTATATATACATATATAGGCATAACATTTGCATTTATACCTTTGGAGGTGGTTGTTGACCCCCCCCCCCCCCCCCCCCCCCCCCCCCCACCCTCCCCACTTCCCAATCATTGACCCCTACCACTCTATCAATTTTTGGATAAATCATTCAATTTTAATTCTAAAAAAAATACTAAAATCTTCCCTAACATTTAATGTAGTATTTTTCATAATATGGAGTGATTAATAGTAGTTAGGCATCGGATCTTTCAAGACAGCTATTCATCTCGAAAATAAATTAATTCGGTTCAAAGTCTATCAGCTTTAAATTTTGATTCAACTTCTGATTAGGTATATATAATTCAAAATTAAGGTGATAGCTAAAGGTGAAGTAACCTTGCAGATGCCATGTGTATCCATATACCAAGAACTGATTCACATAATCACAATAATGTCTTACAAACTTAATTCTGAAGTGAAATGATCAATAAAATTCAATCACGTTACAACACTTATACTAACATTACATACCATTACCATTGGGTATTTATGCAATTAGAAGGACAAAATATAAAGATGAAAATCACATATTCTAAGTTGTAACAAAGAGTTAATTAGATTATACATAAGGAATTCTTGAAGTGTCCTCTTGGTATGGCTAAATTAGGGCCCATTCATTTAATTTTCCAGATGTGTCACAGTTCATTAGGTTTGTGGTTCATCACCGTGTGGGGTTTTTAATACAATATAGACAGCTTCTATCATACTATTAATTTTTTTTGTATATTTAGTAAGAAAATTCGAGGAAAAAACCTTATTATATATTAACTTAATAATTTTGATAATAACAACTATGACGGTTTGGATGATGTGTACTCAAATTATTGTACGTATGATATAATTATAAGTTAATAGGTCTAGATGAAGTAGTAAAAAATTGGTGAAGTGTCACAAGATGAAATAGGGAGTATATATTAAAAGTATCTACTTGAGTTATTCGAAAAATTAATTAGAGTCTAGGGGATGTATTTAATTCATTTATATAATAGAGGTTTAAGGTTTTAACTGATTGACAACATTTTAGAAATAGCAAATATAATTAGATATAATAATGTTGTATAGTTATCATTTTTATTATTACATTTAATATCTATAGTTTTGTTATTATGAAAGAGCAGTTTGTTTGTATATTTCGCTTGCAAATATTCAAATAGGATAAGCATATACATATGTATATATACATTTATGTATTTTTTCAGAACTTCATTTATATATTTCACTTGTCAATGTAAGAAAGATAATTTATTATGATATATTCATAAATTATATACGAATACCTTTGTTAAGCATAAACAAAATTAAAGATTTATAAAACTTGACGAATTATACAAATTAAACTCATAACAAGATTTAAAAAAAGTGTTGCTGCGAATTAATTTTTTTTTTAAACTATAAATATAAGACCTAATATACACTAAATGTCTGTTATATATGCCTTCAAAAATGTGGGATTTTATCTTACGCCTTTAAATTTGAGGGTCCCACCTTTTTTTTTTTAAAAGTAATAATAGAAGTATCATAAATATTTTTTAATTTTAACAGAACATAAATTATATTTTGTCTTTCTTTGAGTTAATTTCGAAATATTAAAAAAAGGTTCTTTTCTTATTGTTAATTTTTAAATGTAACTTTTACCTGACATGTTTAATATCATAAGATTAAAAAATATTTTAATATATATAAATAAAAAATTATGACCGTGGAAAAAAATTAAAAATTTTCATGGAATAAAAATAATCTTAGTAGGGATTTTCAAAAAGAAAAAAAAGTAAAAAGCCGAGGCCCAATGTTTATATTTGATTTAGACAACTAGATAACTTAAGCCGTCACTAATTGACATAATATTTTTAACTATTTTGTCCTTTTGAAATTACCACTAGCTCCCAATAGCATATTAAATATTCGTTTTAATTGTGGTTAAGTAAATTTCTAATGTACAACAACAACAATAATAATATCATAGCTTGAAATGAATAATTATACTAGAAATTATAAAGAAGAAAATTTATTTTGGATAGAGTTTAAATTCAAGAAAAAAAAAAAAAAGAAGAAAAAACTAAAGTAAAATATGAAACAAGATTGGTAAAACATTTTTTAAAAAGTAACAATAATCAAATAATATAATAATCAAAGTATAAAAAATAATAATCAATAACAGAAATATATTTAAAAAACTACAAAAATAATAATATAACTACGGACTACTAGTGTGAGAAAAATAAGCAAGGTAATAATTTAATTATTAATCTTCTATCGTATAATCAAATATTTGATGGACTCACTTATTTAAAATCATATGATTTAATAAGATAAAATTCTATTATGTCAAACTAAATAAGAAGAGGCCAAAACAATTTATTTTTATTTGTTAAAACGCAATATTTATTTATTTTTATCGGATTTGCCTGAGGACTATTAGCAGTCGTTGACTTTTATTTAAAAAAGAAATAATATTATATTAGCTTGGTCATCATATATGACAAAAAAGCCTTAAAAAATAATAAAAACTATCACAAATCACAATCGTCTAATTGAAATTTACAAGATATAATATAAAAATCAAACCTAAACTAGCATTATCCATTAAGATTAATGAATAAAACTCCAGAAATTCATATAGTTTTATGTGCTTATTTAGCCATATTCATAATCCACGATATACTTATGACTTAATCACGAGTTTCATGTATTTTCATTATCAAATCTCTAATGAAATCTCATTATACGTCATATTCAATAAATTATTAATAGAAGAAATATTATGTTGCATTTTTAAATAAATATAAGAGATAGATAAAAATATAATCAGGTTTAATTTTAGTATACGCTTGAAAGTTTGTTTGATATAGTAAGATATATTTTATCATCAATTTTTCCATTTTTCTTAAATTATAAATTAAGATGTTTGAATTATTTTTTTTAAAGTAATATTTGTCTATCAATCATTTTCAAAACATATTTTATATGATAAATATTGTTATGAATGAATTACTACATAAAAACGTGAAAGTACACTCCATGGCTAATAAAAAAAGGAAAGTTTAAATATAAGAATATAAAGGTTAAAATTTAGGATAGAAGAATAGTAGATAACAAGTATTGTGAAAAAAGTCAGGTGATAATTTTATTTAGAGTTGTTAAAATGTGTTTGGTCCGCGAGGTCGGCTCAACTCAATCTTTGAAATAAGTGGAATTGGACTTAATATTTTTGGTCTATTTACGAATGAGGCATTTAGCTCGTCCCGTTTGGCCCGTTGGCCTCTTAGGACCAACCCGCAAGCCTCAGAGAGGCAGCCCGGGGTATTATTAAATTTTTAAAAAGTATTCGATAGATATTTAATAGGTTTATTTGAAAGATCATGAATTCAAGATTTATAATATTAATAAGGTTATGAAAGACTGATCATGTCATAGCCGTCAAATCGATACTCTTTCTACTAGAGTAATAATGTTCATTTTTTAGTTGAAGGGTCAACCCGTCCCAACCCGTGGCCCGCTTAGGGCTGGATTTAGCCGCTATTTTATTGGTCTTTTAATTAAAAGAGTCAACCCGCCACAATTCACTTAACTCTCTAGCTCGTTAGGGTTAGGTTGGGTTGAGCCAGCCTATTTTGATACCTCTAGTTTCACTATTTGTCTTTATTTTGTTGTTTTTTGTTTGACATTCGTTATTCATAATGGAATTTGATTAAATTTAAATTAGCGTTAAATAATTCTATATTTAAAGAATAAAACACTCTCTCATAAAATAACAACTTCATTCCCTAAAAGAAATTTAATTTAAAATCTTTAGTACTTCTATTTACTAGCTACATGGAAGACATAATACATAAATATATTCTTTAACTTTATCTGTACATAAATAGACATTTAGACTTGTATAAAAATAAACGAATAGACACTAATATCCTAAATGACCTTCTATATGTCATTTTTGTCCTACGTGTATTGTGTCATGTATGACTCATGTTTTTAGTTGTTCAACTTTATACAAATTCAAGAGAGTGTTCGAATTGACTTAAAAGTTGGTCAAATATACTTTTAAGTCAGTGTTTAACTTCTCAAAATGTTTGACAAATAAAAATAAATCAAAATAAATAAAAAAATGACTTACAATAAGTTACGAAATGTTTTACAAGGTAAAAAATGATTTAAAAATAAGTAAAATAACTTAAAATAGTCGAAAATGACTTAAAATAAGTCAGAAACCAAATAGGTCTACCATAATTTTTTATTTTTTGACTTAAAAGTAATTTTAGTTTGACTTTATTTTTGACAATTCAAACGGAATTTAAGTGTCTACTTGGCGTATTCAAAATTTGAGAACATAAATATAAAGTAAAATCGAGTTAACAACATTTTTATGTATTATGCCAACTACTTACTTAATTTTACATTTTTTTTCAATTATGTATTATTTTATTTACATTATTTATCTGTTTTGTGCTCGTTATTTTCTTTTACTTATTCTTTTAGTACACTATTTTAAAGCTATATTACCATAAAAAATAATCTTTTTATCAATAAAGAGATTAAATTTATCTATATCTTAGGGAAATTACACTAAATATTAAATATATTATTCTAAATACTAAATATATTATTTTTCAAATTTGCCTATATCTTAAATCTATCACTACTAATTATTGTAATTTGTTAAAATTAGGCCTTGATATAAAATATTTAATATCTGGATTAGTTATATTTATTGACCAAATTCTAAATGTAAAATATATCACTGACAATTCATCTGCACTTTTTGTCTTTCTTCTTCCTCTCTCTCTCACACACACACACAGTCACTGTACAACATTCACTTTCTCATTCCTTTGATCTATAAAGCATCAAAAAACAACTCTCCATTACTAACAACTTCTACTTCCATTTCTCTCTCACTTTTTTACAATCTTTTAAAATTTTCACCGGAAAAAATGGACCAAGTTCAGCCAATGTACCGGCCACCGCCGCCGGAGACACCAAAAGAACCTATGGAATTTCTATCTCGTTCATGGAGTCTCTCTGCTTTTGAAGTCTCTAAAGCTTTAGCTCCTCCTCAAGGTTTACCTAAATCACTGTTTGGTGGTACCCCTTCTTATATTGGGAGTGGTAGTGGTACTATACCGGAAGATATCGCAGCCGAATTAGATGAATCCGCCATTGTTTCCGGCAACCCTTTTTCTTTTGCTTCGTCGGAAACTTCTCAGCTTATTATGGAACGTATTATGTCTGTTTCTGTAAGTACCACTTTTCACTGCTCTGTTTTTTTGCAAAAAAACAGAGGAAATTTTGGAATTTTACTTTTTTTTTTTGTTTATTTCTGTTCTCAAGTGAAACCCATTTTTCATTTTTGGATTTTTTTGGTGGGTTTTACTTTTTTTTTGGATTTATGGGAAAACCAAGAGCTTCTTGGTTGGAGCTGAGTTTGGAGGACATTAATGGTGACACAACTGTTACTTTATGATTTCTTGAAAATATCAACGTGTATTGAATTTAATTTTTTTTTGCTTTTTCAGAGCTACTACTACTGGTTTTACTCTCTCTGGGTTTTGTTTTTGATTAATTTAATAATTTAAAATCCACCAACAATCATTCTCTCCATTTTCCTCTGTTAAAAAAAAATAAATTAATTCTTTGTCTCTTTGTTTCTGGGGTTCTGTAATTTTTAATCTTTTAGTACTAATACACCTATTATTTTATTGATTGATTTATATTTATGTGGTGTACAGCAGGATGTTTCACCACGCACATCTGGACGGCTCTCTCACAGTAGTGGACCATTAAATGGTGGCTCTCTTACAGACAGTCCCCCTGTTTCTCCTTCTGAAATGGACGATTCTAAGGTTTGTGTTCTTTGTTTTTCTCTTAACATATGACTCAGATGTTAGCTTCTTTTTTCTCCATTTTAAGTTTTTTCTGATACAAAGCACAAGTTTCTGAAGTTTTAGACTTGTGAGAGACAATATATCAGCTTTCTCTTTAACCAATACCCCTACAAACTCTGTACCAAATTGATGCTTTTCTTTGCTTTGTGAACAAAAGAATAGTTTTGAATCAGATTTCCCCTTTTTTTAATCTGGTTTTGTAATTTTTTTTTTTACATTAGTATGAGAAATGCATCTGTATATGATGGGCTCTGGGAGAAAGGACAGTGTATTCTGTATTCAGTATTCACTGTGATCATCTCTGTTTAGTACTGAGAAGATTTTGGTACGTGTATAGTTTTAGTGATAGTACTGAATGAGTAAATTACCAGGCTGTCCTTTGTTTTGGATGTCAATATTGGGTTACTATTAAAAAAAATTTCATTCTTGATGGGAGTTATGGTGGTGGGGGAGGGGGTACTTGTTTGAGAGCCAAGAAAAAATGGTCCAATTTTCTAGTGGGGTTTTTTAATCAATTTGAGATTTAATGCTGTCATGAAGGTGCTTGGTTCATAAATGTTTGCTGTTAATTAAGTACCTTGCAGAATGTAGGTAACCTTTACTGGCATTAGTTTTTGCTGAAATAGTGTGGTGAGACTGTTTCAATGGATGCTGACACATAGTTTTGTTGTCTTCAGTACTGTCGTGTAAACAACGTACCAGTTAATAATCAGTATAGGAGTAGTGCTACTGCTACTAGCTCGGCTGTTACTGGTGGTGGCGGTGGTGGAGGAGGGAGGACGGTGGGTAGGTGGTTGAAGGATAGGAGGGAGAAGAAGAAAGAGGAGATGAGGGCACATAATGCACAACTTCATGCTGCTGTATCGGTTGCAGGAGTTGCTGCTGCTGTTGCTGCTATTGCTGCGGCTACTGCAGCTTCATCTGGTAGTGGAAAGGATGAGCAGATGGCGAAAACTGATATGGCTGTGGCCTCTGCTGCTACATTGGTGGCAGCTCAGTGTGTTGAAGCCGCTGAGGCTATGGGAGCTGAGCGTGAACACCTTGCCTCGGTTGTTAGTTCTGCTGTGAACGTTCGATCAGCAGGGGATATTATGACATTAACTGCAGCTGCAGCTACTGGTACACATCCACATTTTGCAATTATGTTAGTTATATATTCCACTGTTGTTTGTGGTAGGTGATTGAATTAACTTGTGTTGTATATAGGTTCTTTAATTTATAATTACTGTGTTGTAGCTCTACGTGGTGCGGCTACCTTAAAGGCTAGAACATTGAAGGAAGTATGGAACATAGCAGCAGTAATTCCTGTTGATAAAGGTATGGGAAGTGGCAATGGTGGTGGTAGTAATGGTAGTTCAAGTGGCGAGCTAATCCCCGAAGAGAATTTTCTTGGAATTTGCAGCAGGGAATTACTTGCTCGAGGTGGTGAGCTCCTCAAACGTACTCGCAAAGGTATAAATTCAATTCTTGAACATACTAATTAATCATTCTTAAGCGATGGGGTATCGTCTTTTTTTTTTTTTTCGTTCGTTATTAATAGTTCTCTGTGTATTGCTTATTGCAGGTGATCTTCATTGGAAGATAGTATCTGTATATATAAATAGGACAGGACAGGTAAGGCTTCTTTTTTTCAATAATTGTATAATCAATAGTTTCTTTAAGATCAAATAGTTTTCTTTGTGACAATGATTCCATGATCACAGTAGAAACTTCTTGCTGAAAACTGATGATAAAAAGTTAAAGTTATCGCATATAATCGTATAATCGAAACAAAGGAATCTACTTTCTTACTGCAGATTATTAAGTTGGAGGTTTCTTTTTTTTGCAGGTGATGCTAAAAATGAAGAGTAGGCATGTTGCTGGGACCATAACAAAAAAGAAAAAGAGTAAGTTTTTGCTTTGCTTTTTGTCTTTCTTCCTCTTTCTCATGATGTGAACACAATTGGATTGTGGGTCTTTCCTTCTATTTTTTGGGGATTTGAGAAAGCAACAAATTCCACAACTTTGATCAAATGATAAAAGATTGATAAAGTTGTCATCTTTATCATAATAATGTGTAGTGTTCTTTAGCCTTTTCCTTTTTGATGTTTTTTGTAGATTTAGTTCTGGAAGTGATGAAAGATATTCCAGCTTGGCCAGGGCGCCACTTGCTTCCGGGTAGTGACAACTTCAAATACTTCGCGTTGAAGACTGTTCTACGAGGGGTCGTTGAGTTTGAATGTAGAGATCAGAGAGAGTATGATCTATGGACTCAAGGTGTTTCAAGGTTGCTAAGTATTGCTGCAGAAAAAAACAGTAGACATAAATTTTGATGTTGTTTTTTCTAAGTGTAGAAACTTGCATAATGAGTAAGTTTGGTTTAGTAAGGGGTTTTATGCTTTTTTGCCTCTTTTGAAGGGATTTTAGACTAACAAAATGCTATGATATTGGATGGGATGTTTGTTTTTTACTTGTGGAAGTATTTCTATTGTAAAAAAATGAAATTAAAAGTATATGTTATCCAAATGGGGTCCTACTTATTTTACTTTTAAGAATATAATTTTGAGCTTATGTTGTATGGTCTTTGTTGTGTTTCATTTTTGTTAAAGTGAACCAAAGAAAAGATGGAAAACCATGTGAACCATGTCCTTTATTATTATATATATATATATATTTTGTGGGGAAAAGGAAAGTGGTATCTTGGACTGTGGCTCAGTCACAAGAAACACCGCTCTAATATTTGAGTAAACTCTAGTTGGGATAAAAGATTGTGTCCTGTGATTTTATGGCACTTAAATCAAATATTTGGACTTAAGCTTTTATACCTTTGTTTGTTATTGAAGCTCACATCAAGGTTTCTTTTTAGATAGATACACTTTGATTTTGTCTTCATCTATACTAATTTCTTTTGCTTCCATTTGGAGGCACAACTTTAGTAGGAATAATATTTTATCATCCCGTAAACAATAAATTTTGTGTCTAACTCAATTCCTTAAACTAACTTGTGAAAAAAGGAACTACTCAAGCCATGTTATTAAGGAGATGCTCCTTTTTTTTTTTTTGACCTTTTCAATATATATAAATATGTTTAATTTGATCTCAATTGATACCTATGTCATGCTATTTTGAATATGCATAAATAGATCATTAAACTTATATAAAGTTGAGTAAGTATACACACGCATACTACATGACATAATATATACAGGATGCTACGAATGACTCAAATTAAATCAAGAAGAATATGCGCATCTAATAAAAAATTATATATCTAATCATACACGACCATAACTAATAGTAAACAACATAAATGCTAAATAAGGCCAAATGACATTCATATATGCCTTTTCTCTTTTTGATTCTACTTCAACATTTAAATTATTAAATTAAAAAAAAAAAAAAAAACAGAAGAGCCACATATGTTTAGGATAAATCTTACACTATAGGATATCTTCCAGTTTGCTAATTAGAAAAAATCCATAAAACTCTATACACAAGAAAATTTATAACATTCTCTCAAAAACATATATTTCCAAGTAAATTGGAGTATTATTTTTTTATTCACCAGAGATCCCAAGAAGAGCTAAGAAGAGATTAACAATGTCTCCGAAAAGGCAAATTGCTGCAATGACATATTCATCGTACGTGAAGTTTCTGATTAAGTTATTCGTATCGTATACCAGATATGCTGAGAATAGTAACGCTGCGAGACAACTATATACCACTCGTGCTTCATGTCCTAGATCGAGAAGAAACTGTTGCATTGTCGAAAAAAATGTGTTAGGGAAAAAAAGTATGTAAATATACGTATTCGTGTATGTATATACGTATACGTACCTGCAATAGAATAAACATAAATAAGACTATTGAGGCACAAAATAAGAATGGGCCTAAAAAAGTGAAGTCTTTGCCTCTACTTGCAGCCCAAAATGTGTATAAGGTAAGGCTAACAGTTATAAGAACTGTTAGCCCAGCAGCAATCAAGATAGTTTCCCCTGTAAATAAATAAACCAAAACATTACTTAAATGATGGATTTCATAATCGAACGCGTAAAAGGATTCAATGAATTCGAAAGATGTAATTGGAGTGTAAAATAATCCAATGAATTCGAAAGATGTAACGGGTCGTATGAGGCGAAAATCTGAAAATTGTTACTCAATCTTAATTATTCATTTATTTTTGTGTAAAGTTAATATTCATATCTAATTTCACTTATGCTACAATCATATTTACCAAAAAATAAATAGAATTGCATTTCCATCAACACGACTAATCTCCTTGTAATGTAGAAAAACAACCACCAAAAGTGTGATAGGGTAGTAATAATGAGACTTTCGAGCGATCAAATGGATTAATCAAATTCTAAAACAGATATATAACATCAGATGAAAATTAAAAGAAAAAAATAGAATGAAGATCTATGATGTATTTTTGTTATACAATTTTCACATTATGTATTTTGTGCGATGATCAATTAACAATGTTGGTGTCCAATATACATAATTAAAGAAATACAACGATAATATATTCAGTCCTAGGATGATGGTATACACAATTTTACTTTATTTTACGAAATAGATATATTATTTTACGTTAGACTCTTGACTCAAGAAATATAGTTAAAGAAATAGCATAAGATTTACAAAGAATATATCCTAACAAGATTTTTCATACCGTAAATATAATTTAACGTATTATAGCAAATTTAAAAAATATTACCGGCTCTTAAAGCGCAGGCTGCTCCAACAACACATGCCAAACACAAGGTGAAAATTCCCATAAGAAGATAGTTCCATGGATGTTTTTTCCCATATCGACCCATCAAGAAAATAACTGCAAATTTTATAACAAATATAAAATAAATCAAAATGATTAGTATAATATTTAAACTAAATCATAAAAATTTAGAATGATGACATTAAATAATAACATATATATTCAACATTACTATGATGGAGAAAGAGTGAGGAATTGAACCATCTTAATTAAATTTGGAATTAAACAGTTAGAATAAGTTCTCCACAAAATGTGAATTGCATTTGTATAACTTTGTTTTATACTTCATTAGTTTCAATTTATATATATATATTGCTTTCTTTCTTGATTTGTTTCCTAAAAAACGTTATTGTCTATATTTAATACGTCATTTTTTTTACAGTAATACCTCATATTACATATTTAAAATATAAAACTTAAATAACATTTAGGTACGTTAAAAGAGTTCTACTCTAATATCACAAACAAAATCCCCCCCCCCCCCCCCACCTAACAACCTTTAAGACCCTTCCATATTAAATAATTATTCTTTCGTTTTAAATTATTTAATCCTCATTTCTAAAGATCATTTTGTTAAGAATATTTGTTATTCTTGAAGTATCTAAAGTTAATTATTTTTTCTCTCATGTATCCTTGATAATAAATACTTTTGAATATTAAACTCAACTCAAGATAGACATACAACTAAAGTTAATATTTAGCAAACAAAAATTATATCTCAAAGTTATAAATAAAAATATAATAATCAGCCCCCCACCCAACCCTCACCTCCTAATAATTAATATTTTCATTTAAAATAAATAAATAAATACGATAGATAATTTGAGTCAGCTAGAACAGTAAAAACAATAATAAATAAGAAAATATAATAAGAAAATAAGATAAGAAAGAGAGTTTTACGTATAAAAGCGATGATAACAAGAACAATTACGGTGACTTTTCCCAAAATGGTTCTCATGTAATGTTTTACGGCCGGAGTGAAGAACATGGCGGTGGCGATGATGGCGGTGAAAAGAAGTTGTGTGCAAACTATAGAGTAAACTTTTCTTATAAATGCCCATCTCATCTGAGGATCATCCATCTGCCCTGGATATATTTGACCGCCATTAACGCCACCTTTGTTACCGGACTCAATGTCCGCACCACCTTGTTTGAACATCTTGTCACGTTTTGCTTCTTGAGAAATCTGATCAAAATTAAAATTTGAATTTATTATAAGAGGAAAAGAGTCTTTGAAATTGAAAAAATAAATGGAATAGTCCAAAAAGGAAAATTAAGATTATATTTGATCATAAATCAACTTTATTTTTAAATATATATTAGGTCATAATTCATCAAAAAAAAAAATGATAAGGTTTTGAAGATTTAGTAGTAATCATATTATATTGTACGTCTAAACATAATTTTGAATTCCTAAAATGGCAATATTAAAAAACTCAAATTTTCATATAACAAAACAAAAGTTAAAATTATTCAATTTCACAGAATTTAAGAACATCTATTGTTATTTTTTTATTTTATATCAGATATTGAACTTACATCTTTAAATTATAAATTTACCTCTAGGGTTGGTAGAGAAAATGTGTTTAATCAGATATCAGATCAACCCCGTAAAGGGGATGAAATGATATGTGAGGTTAATGGTGTTGTTTTGACACAGATAACAATAAGATGATACTAAATTAAGATTAAAATATGGAAGAAGAAGAAGAAAGATTTTAAAAAGAGCAAAAATTATTGTTTGACTTCTTTTTTACTTTCTTTTTGCAATTGTTATTGAAAAAAATTGGAAATGAGAGGTTGGGAATTAATTTTGCATACGTAGCCACACAAGTGAACATATAGCTAACTATTTTTTCGCATTTTACTAAAAAATACCGTGTGCATAAATTTGTGTTCTAATAACGAATATGTAGAATGGTAGTTATAATTTATTATCTTACCCAACTCTGATATGTTTCGATTGGATTATATCCGTATAAATGTAAGATTTACAAGAAACAGTAAAAGAAAAATGTTTGGGAAATTTTTTGTATATCTATTTCTTCTTGCAAACTTGTATATATACAACTATTATGAAAATCAAGAACCTTCTATTCCTATCAAACTATACAGCTGTCCTAGTTCTATTTGTTCAAAAACTAACAAACTTTTATTCTCTACAAAATCTGATAAGATTTCCCAAGATAACTCTTACCTTCCTCTTCATCTTCTTCATCTTCATTTCTGAACTTCTTACTTTCCTCTTCGTCTTCATTTCTGATTTTTTCAACATCCCCTCTCAAGTTGGAGGTGAACAAGGCGAGGCCCAACATGGTCATATTGTGAAGATGAGAAGGTCCGGCGAGTGGCTTAGTAAATATGTCAGCTAGTTGATCTCTGGAAGGGACGAAAGAAAGAGAAATCAGGTCGGCAAGGTACTGCTGACGAACAAAATGGCAGTCAAGCTCGACGTGTTTTGTGCGCTCGTGGAACACAGGGTTTCGAGCGATCATGGTTGACTTGGCTATCCTAGTAATCGGTACTGGCAAAGGAGATGATCGACAGATCGATAAGTAGAACGAGTATGCCAATAGTTCAGCAACCATCTTCTCATTGAACGATATTCTGCCTATTCGCCTCCAGATATAAAGACACTGAACTTTGTTTCTTTGATTTCCAGAAAATGGATATCCACCTACGCTGATGAAAAAAGCCCCTAACAGATCGGCGGGAATCACCAGATGCCAGTCAGCGTCGCAATAAGTGCCAAATGAATAAACCAGGACCGCCGAAAGAAAGCCCATAGCTTGGAAATCCTCTCTCTTCAGTAACGGATTACTCTTAACCCAATCACCGTAGTGAGTAGATGTTGGTTTTGTTGCATAAATTGGCTGAGAGTTAATAACACAAAGATAGGTCATGTCCTAGTGTGGGTTAAATAATCGATCTTCCCAATGAGATGACGATAAATTGTTGGATCTGACAGGGGGGTTCCTGAATCTACAAAAAGCTTGATAGAAGGATCCATGGGAGAAGATACTGCAGAGATATGAGAGACATCAAACTCGTCCAAGAGCTCTAAGGTATACTTCGTTTGTGTGATAATCATTCCTTGTTCTTCTCTTAGCACTTCAATACCCAAAAAATAATGTAGAAGTCCAAGATCCTTGATTTTGAATTCCTTGTGTAAGAAAACTTTTAAAATCTGGATTTCATCTGTAGCATTCCCTGTGATTAAGATGTCATCAACATAGACAACAACAATTGAAATGTAATTATCACATTGTTTAAAGAATAGTGAGTAATCATTTAAGGAAGCCATATATCCTTTGAAACTCAAAGCTCCTGCCAATCGGGCATACCACTGTCTAGAGGCTTGCGTAAGCCCATAGAGTGATTTTCTTAATTTACATACCATATTAGGATGAGGAGGATCTAAAACATTTAGAAATTTCATGTACACTTCTTCTTGCAAATCTCCCTGCAAGAAAGCATTGTTTACATCAAATTGCTAGACATCCCAAGCTTTCTTAGTGGCAATGGCTAATAGGCATCTAATTGTAGTCATCTTTACCACCGAAGAAAACGTTTTATTATAATCAATCCCTTCTTTCTGTATATCCCCTCTTACAACCAGCATTGCTTTTAATCTTTCAATTTTTCCATTTGCATGTTGCTTAACCTTGTAAACCAATTTTACACGGTAGAGCGTTTTCTATCTCTTCCTTTTTCTTTTCTATCTGTTTAGGTAATTCACAGCACTCCCAAGTTGTTGATTTCAGCATCAATTTCAACTTGCATGACCCCTGCCAACCTCTGTTTTACAAGCCTCATAGAAACTGTTAGGACTTTGAAATGGTGGAATGTTGGATTGTACGAGTGACTTGACTGGAATTTTGTATATTTTTAGCAAAAAGAAACTATAAGGATTATAGAGAGCAAAACAAGGAATCTGTAACATTGCTAAATAAGGGTGTTACAGATATAATCTTTTTAGAGTTGATTGCAAGTTCCAATATTAGTTTCTACTAGATCTTCTAACAGGATTGGAGACTTGTGATATAGTAGGTTGAGAAAGGAAGACTGTTGTTTTGATTCATTCTCCAAACAAGGTGATGTTCCGGAACCTTTAATGAGAGACAGAGGAAGAAGTTTATGAAGGTTAAATCCACAGGTTCTGAACAACTGTGATCAATAGGGTCATTGAAATGAAGATGGAAGTCCATCTTGATTTTGATGGAAAAAGGAAAATGGTTTTCAACAAAATGGACATCTCTAGAAACAAAGATTTTCTTAGATTCCAAATCAAGTAATTTGTACCCTTTTTGATTACTAGGATAGCCTATAAAAACACATTTCTTGGCTCTAGGATCAAATTTGTTCCTTCCATGAGCTAGAGTGCTTGCATAACATAAACAACCAAAACATATGAGAAATTGATAAGAAGGTGGCTTGCCAAATAAAATTTCATAAGGTGTTTTTTCCTTGAATGACTCTAGATGGTAGCATGTTGATCAAGAAGGTGGCTGTCAAAATACATTCCCCCCAATAGTGCAGAGGTACCTTTGAATGAAACAGTAGAGCCCTTGCTATTTCCAAAAGGTGTCTATGTTTTCTTTCAGCCATTCTATTCTGTTGTGGGGTAGCTACACATGAAGATTGATGAATAATTCCTTGAGAAACCAAAAATTTTGAGGCAGCATCACTTTTCCCCAACTCCATAGCTTATCAGATCTGATTACCTTTACTTTGGTATTAAATTTGGTCCTTTCATCATGCATAGGAAATCGGTATCACAGTGAATGCAATTGCATTAGTACTCAATCAAGATAAGTCCCTTGTGGCTCTGCTGTATCCTCTCCTCTAGTCAGAATACCTAATTGTTTAGGTAAGATTACTTTGTTGGGTCCAGTGTCAATGTGAATAGTCCAAAACATGGTATTGGTAGTGATTTTATTTGTAGAGAATGTAATTTTTAGATGTCTCCCTTAGGAACAAATTTCACACTGACAATTAGAATGTTTTTGAGAACAGATAAGAAACTGACATTCCTTCAGTGACGTATAGGGTAAGTGCCCCCAGTGCCCCCCAACCTTTACAATCCATAACCCTGACATCTGAAAGAAGCATGTGAACAAATAAGGAAAAGGTACTTAAACTTGAATCAGGAAAGCAAAACAGAACTTCTGATTCTGACTACATATTTTAGACTCTAAATAAGTATTTTGATGCACTACGGCTTCTCTTAAGGAAAAGGCTGCAACAAATAAAGGAAAAATCGTCTCTTGATCACAAAGCTTGAGTCCTCTTTCATTGAATGTCCTGCAACATATACAGTTGTTAGAAATGACAAGAACTGTATAAAACCAAATTGTATTACTGAACTTATGTAACAGATAAGAGATTGTATTTGAAAACTTGCACATACAAGATAACATTGTATGGAATGTCAAGTCAGAGAATATTTGAACACTTCCTATATTAGTAACAGTTATGAAATGAGAATTAGAAAGATTTATGTTGATAGGAATCCTAAGAATAGATAAAGTGATAAATGACTCAGAATTGAAACACATGTGTTCAGAAGCCCCTGTATCTATGATCCAAGTTTCAGAATTAAAAACAGAAAAACAAGTTCCAAAATACTTCAAAATTATACCAGCCACTACATTGGCATTAATTTCAAGTCCAGTATTTTTGGATGCTGATTCAGGCAGTTTCATCTGCTTCATTACTTGAATAAATTGGGCAAATTGTTCCTTGCTCATGTGCAGTCTGGCTTGGTCCATGTAGTAGCTAGATTCATCTTGTTCCATGATAGCTCTATTTCCCCTCACTGGTGTTGAATAGGTTTTGTCATTTGTGAAGTTAAAATCCTCAGGAAATCCTATATGTCTGTAACAATCATCTGTGACATGACTTGTTTTTACCACAATGATTACAAAAAACATTAGGGTTTATATTTCTTCTTCCCTTTAAACCTTAGATTCTGTCTTGGATATCTAGGAGCCTGCTGGTCCTGTTGATAGTTGTTCATCTTAAGATACCCCATGTTTGGCTTAGCTCCAGATCATGATGCACCTGGGCTGGATTTTTAAAACTGCTTACTATTTTTGTTTTGATTTGCATTGCTATTAACCATGAAAGATGAAGAGTCAGAATTGCTAATAGGACTCATGTATGTTTCCTTCTAATTCTCTTCCTGTAAGATTAAGGAATAAGCAACATTTATGTTAGGTAATGGATTCATCATAAGAATATTGCCTCTAGCTTGAGCGTATGTGTCATTAAGACCCATAAGGAATTGTATGAGCATCTCATCCTCCACAGATTTCTCCATTTTCTGTTTTCCTGCACCGATGCATACATAGGTCTTCACTATTTTGTAGTCCAGAGAAGACTAATATCCATCCCAAAGCCTCTAGCTTCGTAAAATACCCTACATGTTGTTCAGTTTCCACGGTACCAACAGTTTAAGTTTCTTTCCTTCAAATGAAGAGTTTTATTACCATATGACTGACCAAAAACCTGTGTCCAACTCATCCAGAGTTTTCTTAGCCGTTCCTGAGAGTATATAACACTATCAGCTATTTCTTTTTGGAAAGGGATTAAGAAGCCAAGATGTTACCATTTCATTACACCTACTCCACCAAGGCTGCAAATCTGTTGCTGGTGGAGCTGGTGAAGGATGTGTCCCTCCAGTGAATGAAACCCAACTTGTTCTTTCTTTGCATATACGTGTTATAAGCATTGATCTCTTCGCAATCCTGATACCTCTTCCATCAAAGGTGCTGCTTACCAAACCCATTACGAGAATATTAAGAATGCATGATTGATATCATTTTACTCCTGAGGAGATCCGCTTGCAGGCTTAGATTCCAGGAACATTGATAGTTTTCATTTTTCATGATTGTATTGATGTATCTGATTTGAATTGACTTCTCTGATACTATGTAAGATTTACAAGAATCAGTAAAAGAAAAATGTTTGGGAAATTTTCTGTATATCTATTTCTTCTTGCAAACTTGTATATATATAACTATTATGAAAATCAAGAACCTTCTCATCCTAACAAACTATACAACTGTCCTAGTTCTATTTGTTCAAAAACTAACAAACCTTTATTCTCTACAAAATCTGATAAGGGTAAAAAAATGAGTCTAGGTAGTATAAATCTAGGTATATACAAGGGCTAAGAAAATATAAAGACTTCATATCTTTGGGCCTTCATTTCCTTCTGCATTCCGTTTCTGTTTCTGTTCCCCAAGACCCAACTTTGCATTCCTGTTTTTGCCCAATATTTTCGGAGGCCCAATGTCCTTGCTGAAGTGATTTGAAACGATGCTCCTGTGATCTGAAACGATTCAACCTTTTCGATGTTTCCCAAGATAATTCTTACCTTCCTCATCATCTTCTTCATCTTCATTTTTAGAACTTCTTACCTTCTTCTTCGTCTTCATTTCTAATTTTTTCAACAATAAATCATCCATGTATATTAATGTATCTTATATATATCATGTATATTTATTTATAAAAGTTGTGTTACATATATTTACTCATATTCACTATACTGTCAAATTTGGGTGATTTTAACAAATTTTTATCACCACATTATGAAAATACTAATAAAATAGAATAATTATGCAGAATAGTAAATCTATAGCCAATATTAGGTACTACAGCAATAATTTATGAAAATTGTCATTTGCTACCGTTTTTAAATTCTTGCTATTCTCCTGATTTGTACAATTCGCTTGATTTATAAAAATTCAGAATTCGTATAATTCGATTCCTGATTGTATAGATTCAAATTTTTTTATATTTTAACCCAGCTATTTGTATATGATTTATGAAAAATTCATAATAAATTACTTTTTGTATATTAGCAAGAAAAAATATAAATATGGAGTTCTGGCAAATTTTCTAATGTATATAAATTCATAATTTACATATACTTACTCTTTTGTATATTTGCAAGCGAAACATACAAACCGCAGCCTCCATAGTAAACAAAATTATAGCTATTGAGTGTAATTATCGAAACTATAGTTGTAGAATCTTATTATGTTTATTACGTTTGTTATTTCAGAAATTTTCTCTAAAGTTTTCGTGATTATCAATTAGGCCCAAACACAATGAGCCCACGTATACGCAAAGGGCCCAACAAATTGGGTCATCCGTTTGATAATTTTGCAGTTCTGGGCAAACATTAAACTCACATTGGTTAAAGATTAGTGTTAGAATTTATAATGATAACTTGTAGATATCTCACTCATGTAGGAGTTAATTACATTGATATATGTTAGTTTATGATACTATAAATCTTATCAGAATTTAATGCGTCTAAATATATGAAGTCAAAATTAAATATAATTTTATAAATATGTCATATCCAAGTGACTCGTATATATATATATGGACTATATATTTAATAATGTTTGCCAAATATATTTTCCAATCAATTTGTTCAAACATTTTTTGTACCAAATTTATTTATGGCAAATCTTTAGTTGACTCTAGTACCCATTGTTTCCACTCCCCCAAGTACAAAACAAAAACCCAAAATACTATGGGAACACACATGACTAATAAGGTGTGAGCAAAACATGGGCAAAAAATAATCAACTTTATATACAAGCTATCAAGAAAATAATATAAGTAGATTCCAACACACACACACAAAAAAAAACATAACAACAAACTCATCCATGGTGATAACTTACTCTTCTTCCCCTACTACATCCTCAACAATTTTTGACATTGGAAATTATTCAACTAAGTTGTTGAATATTGAGCCACAATCATGCATTAATTCTTCTTTTCCTTCTCCTCCAAAGCCACTCTTCATTTCTACTCCATCACAAGGAGGAAATTTTCCAGTAATTTTATTCCTTCATGGTTACCTTCTTTTCAATTACTTTTACTCTCAGCTTATTCAACATATCTCTTCTCATGGCTTCATTGTTGTTGCTCCTCAGGTTTGTTTTTTTCTCACATTTTAGTTGTCATTTCATTGATGTTCATCATGAATTATGATTCTCAATAATTATAGATATTCTCTTTTTTTTTTAATAACCGCGGAGTCTGAGCTAGCTTGCACCTCATACTAATATCATTAGTACCTGTTATTAAAGATATGATATAACTCTGTCCACCATCACTTAGGCAGTTGGAAAGAATTCATAATAATTTGGGATATTTTTTCGTTTTGCATGTGTAGATAAATTATAAAAAATATTCCCTTCATTCCACAAAGAATAAACTCTTTTTTAGTCTGTTTAAAAAAGAATGACTTCTTTATTTTTTGACAACATTTTGATTAAAACTTTCTACATTGTATGTTTAATGCCACAAGATTAAATGACAGTTTTATACATTTCATATAACTTTAAATTAGTACCACAAAAGATTAAAAAATCTTTAAACTTTGGTGCCAAATAACTCTGTTTCTTAATAATTTGGGATATTGATTCCTTTTCCTTTGCCACTAATTTCCTGATAATTTGATGCAAGTTTTTCGATACCATTGCTTGACAAATCATGTGATACATTTGCAATTAGCTTCGTAAAAAAATGTAATCGAGAGACGAAATATATATATATATATTAGTTGTTCATGGAGACTCAATGCAGTTACGCAATATGAAACACTAGTTACTAACAGATTGCCAGTCTTATTTTCCAGCTGATTAGTTTTGCTTATTGCAGACAAATTTGGCGATTTGATAATGTAAAAGCTTTTTTAGACTATGAATTGTATCGAAGCTGTTAAAACTTATTTGTATTATGCATGTGATTATGATTCTCGGCTCTCATTTTGATTGTTCATTTGCATACATTACTAGTTGTATTTTGTGGAAGGAACAGATACAACTACGGATATAAAATCTACTGCTGAAATCACAAACTGGTTACCTGACGGATTACATCGTTATCTTCCCCCTCATGTTGGGCCAAATTTGAAAAAGCTCGCGTTAGCTGGCCATAGTCGCGGTGGAAAAGCTGCATTTGCGCTAACTCTTGGTAAAGTTACTAATGTTACTACTGATATAAAATTCTGAAAATTCTCA
This sequence comes from Solanum habrochaites, assembly GCA_027704765.1. Classification (NCBI taxonomy): domain Eukaryota; kingdom Viridiplantae; phylum Streptophyta; class Magnoliopsida; order Solanales; family Solanaceae; genus Solanum; species Solanum habrochaites. The sequence goes on from JAKWJA010002497.1 coordinate 73,372,888, forward strand.
GCATTGATGTCTTGACACACGTTGAATGGTCCATTATAATGGGGGGGTCGGCATGGCTATACCCCAAGGCCACCCGTCCTCACATACATTCCTCAGTCTTTCAATCTAGATATGGCGGTTATGGTAATTGGCTCGGTTTAGGAGAGGTAAAAAGGAATCCTATGTTTCCTGCTTGTGCTCCAAAGGGAGTAAATCATCGCGATTTCTACAGCGAATGTATTAGGCCAGCGTGTTACGTTGTAGCTAAGGATTATGGACATGTTGATATGCTAGACGATGAAACGAAAGGGTTAAGAGGAAAGGCAACTTATGGTTTGTGCAAGAATGGTAAATCTAGAGAGCCTATGAGAAGGTTTGTTGGAGGAATTGTGATTGCTTTCTTGGAGGATTATTTGAAAGGGAATTCAAGTGATTTAATGGCTATTAAAGATGGATATGTTACATTGCCTGTTGAGCTTCAAGATATGGATTTTCGAATGTAGTTACAATATGACTTTGATTATGAAGAAATAAATCCAAGAGCTCAACTATCTTTCTCTAAAATCTCCTGATGTATAGGTCTATGGGTACTTGCTATCTCATACCGATACATGTTTCTTATTATATTATCTTGAATAGTCATTTCTATTTATATTTTCATCATGCAACAAGTTAGTGGTCTAGTTAGGTCATATTAAGCCATAGAGAATTTGATCCTGTTTATATCATTTCTGTTCTGCTCTAGTATTAGCATTTTCATGAAGCCATTTTATTATCATTCTAGTTTTTAGGTGAACGATCCTTCTATCTAGATCGGTGATTTCATTTGATCGAGCTAGCTTTCGAAAGTGTTGCAAGCAATCTACACTAAGTTAAGCTAGGTAGAAGCTAAAGATAGAAATTCCACGAATCCCTTGGTGGATAAGTCCAACGACTCAGCAGTAGTGCAGAATTGAGTTTCTTGTCTGGTGGATCTGATCTATAGTTAGGGAGCAATACATACCAAAAGGTTCGAAGAAGGGCTGGCACAGAGTTAGTCGGGACTTCTTCCTCGAGTCATGTCATGATCGTGCACTTGACGCTATGAGGTAGCTATTCTATACTAGTTGAAGAAGGTATTATCAAACGGCAGTCCAGTGCACTAAGCATGATCACCCATTAGGTGAAGGGTCTTACCAAAGGAGTGCGACATAGCTAGACTATTCAAATACAAATATTAGTGATTGTTTCCGATCAACTTTGTGTTCTTTGGAGTCTGAACAAAGGGTGTCCGGTACTTTTTTAAAGAAGTAAAAACAAATATTGTTGCTACTAGTGAAATTTGAAAATGCGACCACTATATTTATCATTATACTTGTATATACGAATAACAATATAACTTTTTGGCTACGATAAACTTGAACCAAGACCCCTCATTGGTTGCTTCAAATATTAAATTTGTTGTTGGTTGCTTTGACTGAGGCTATTTTAGTCTTTTTCCTAATCCTCAATCTGTTGAGGGCATTCTGGTACTTTCCACTAAATCCAGATTAGGGTTTTTCGGAGCCGACTTGCCGTTCTCAAACTCTGTATATATATTCAACTACTTCTGTTTTTTCTTTGAATCCATTGTTGCCTCTGTTTAGCAGTAAGTATTTTTTTTCATTTCTTTTATGGATCAATTGATTAGTTATATTTTGTGTTTTCTGATGTGATTTTGAATTTCTGAACCTAGTATCTATGAGGCTGTGATGATGAATAATTATACCATCAAACTTTGAAAGTTTATATATTAAACTTGTTGATTCAAATACAATTCTCTAATGCCCTCTTTCTTAGTAATTAACAACTACTGGACACTTCTTTATTTTTCTTTAATTATGAAAAAAAGGCAATAAATTAGAGTCTCTTATGGACTTTGTTGATAGTGTAATCATCACTGTATGTTGCCGATAATGAAATTTGGGGCGGAGATTATGGCACCAATCATTCAATAATATCAAAAAAATACTATATCCCTTAAAATATGTATAATAAGAGTGAGAATTTAAATATATCACTTAGAAACACATTCACTGCATTGACAAGAAAGGAATCAACAGTAAATGGCTAATTCCTTCCCCTTGATTAACAAACTCAATGTTGATGACGCTTTTCATATAATATAATATTCTATATAATATTTTGTAACTATTCTATATAATAAAACAATATCTCATTAACCCCAACAATTATATATATATCAATTGCTATTATCAATTTCGTTGCACTTTAAACATGTAATTAATTCATTTGTTAATAATACATGAAACGAAGGGACACGCTCTTCTATGAAAAGCATATAACTATAACATATTTTGGCACAAATTGAAGATTAAACATATCATCAAATAACGATAGATTTTATTGTTTAGCTACCCTGTTATTATCGGGATAAGCTAGTAATTTAATTTTTAGGGAGTTACTCTTAATACGTCTACAACAACTTGTGCAAAATCAGCATATTCATTACATTTATCGTTCAAATTCGATGATATTTTCACACAATCTTCGTCTTGACAATCCAAAATTTTGTCAGCAGAATACAAAATTGCAACAGCTGCTACGAAAGTCGTGCCTGCAGCCAGACTTTGATTTGCATCTGGGATAATTGCTTTTACTAATAAACTATAGTCTTTATAGCAATTTTGAAGACATTGGTTGGGATCATCTGGATTGGTAGAATTTTGATTATCTATCAATTCCTTGACATAGACAAGATTGTGAGCGGCCCGATATAGGGCCGCTCCAATCATGATATACGCTAGACCTTTGGCATCGGTGTAATTATTGTACTCACTTGAATTATAAAGAGTTTGGGAACATAAGGCATTATTTCGAGTCTGGCTGCACACATTGGATACTAAATCGGCAGATGCGTATCGAAGGAAAACGAAGGGAATAAGAAAAATTGTTACCCATGGTGTATAGGCCATGGTTTTTATTTTTTTTTGAAATTTGTGCTAGATGAAAAAAAGAAGAAGATGTAGATCCATCCTTTTATTATGATTATTGGAAAATCTGGGATTAGATTTCATTTTAGGCATGTGTAATAAATATATGTATCAAATTGGTCAAAAGTTTTAGATGCTTACTATTTTGAGAGAATCTTTTCTTTCTTGTTTATATATAAGGAAAAAGAATTAAATAATTTTAATTAATTCCAATCAGATTTTATTTGAAAGATCTACAATTGAGATTTGTTAATTACTTTTTTGGTTTATTTTTACTGGTCATATTTTGACCTGACACATTTATTAATAAAGTAATATTTAATATAACTATTTTACTAAATTATCCCTGTTAATTGATTTTTAGTTTTTGAAAAATAATTTAAAGAATAAATAATTATTATTAAGGATAAATATGAAAACAAAATAAATATTTTTTTAATATGTTAAAAATAAAAAATAAAAATAAAAATTTAACTTTAAAATAGTGGATAAATATAAATGAACAGGAGCGCGATAATACAAATGTATAACCTAATGAATCAGGTAAAAGATGATTAAAAAAAAAAGGTAATACCTCATAAGAAGAACTTTTTTAAAGGAGAATGAAACAAAAAATTAGTTGTGTGGGTAGAATTATGTATTTAAAAGGCTGCCATTTTAGTAAGTTCAATGAAAGATTAAATCTTACTTATAATCACTACATGGCCACCACCACACAGAATACAGGTTCTCAAAAAGAAGAAAATTCTTTTCCAAGAAGCTACAAATGGAAAGAGAAAAAAGAAAATTGTGAATACTATTACTTTGTATTTGTGATGGTTAGAGTCTTCGTAGTTTTATGTTGTAATTGTAATGAGTAAGATATACATAATTAGACGCTCTAACTTAATTTCAGCTGCCAAATAAATATTCTGTCTTTGAATATGCAAATTAAGAATCACTTTTGAAAATAAATTAAATTTTAGAATTTACATTGTGACTAAGGGCCCGTTTGGATGGGCTTAATAAAAGCAGCTTTAAAAAAGTACTTTTGAAAGTGCTGAAACTTATTTTAAAATTAAGCAGTTATGTGTTTGGTAAATAAAAGTGCTGAAGGTGCTATGCCAAACGTGAAAATGGAAAAATGGAAGAAAGAGAGTTTGAGTTATGGTTGTAATTTGAGATTGTATCAACTATTAGGCAACCACATACATTTGGTCAACTTAAAACAGCTTAGAGCTACAAAAAGAAAGCCACCTCTACCACCAGCTTTTAACTTTTGGCTTAAATAATTTTTTTTTTAACTTAAATAAGTTATTTTCAGTAATTGCCAAACAGCTAAATAAGTCAAAAATCAGCTTTTAAGTCAGTTTGACCAGCTTTTAAGCTGAGCCAAACAGGCTCTAATACATCAATTATCTACTTATATGTCAAGAGTTAGTAAAAATAAACTTTCAAAAATAGCAAAGACTTGAAATGCATGTAATGAGGTAAAATAGTTGTAATTTACTTAATTATGATTTGAAGCTACATATTAGAAGAAGAGAGAGGCGAGCAAGACTAAGACTTCATTTGTTTGCACTTAATGGAAGTCTGGATCTTAATCAATTAGACCTGTAAGAGACTCTTAACAACATTCAGATCTATTTGATAAGTTATCAAATAATAAATCATAGCTTCTCTGCTTTGGGCGTGTTTTTTTATCTCATAAGTAAAATCTTTTTTTTTTCACTTTGTCAATCAAACACCATTTTTTTCCAACAGGTAAGTTTTCTTAAATCCTTTCAAGTTTTTTTTTAAATATTAATAATTTCTTGTATTGATGTGTCTTAAGATTCAAGAACACCGGTTGCAATAATATTTTTGGTATATTATTTTTTATAAGGTTTTTGAATAAAAAAATAGTACTCCAAATCATGATTATTAAAACTTTTAAAACTTTTTTTTCTAATCAAAAGTGATATATTTTGTCGAGAGGAAAATTTTATGATATTTTATTAATATAATATTCAATTTCACTTTCACATTCAGATATTGAAAATAAATGCATTAATTATTTAGTGTTTAGATTTAAAGACCACGTCTTAATATTCAAATGTGTATTGAGATCAAAACACCAAGATCTTAATGCAAATCTTATTATTAAGATGTGTATTCGAATTGAGACCTTTTAATCTTAATGAAAACAAATGAAGTCTAAGAGAGAAAGGAGAGAAGCGAACAAGCGAGAGGAGAGAGACGAATTGTATTTGTAAATCTTGTGTATATGTAACTAGTATATAAGTATATTTCATGATTGTTTTTGTATATCTACTTATAATTGTATATGCGTAATTAGTATATATATGTATTTAATATAATTGTATCAATGTTGTATCAAGTTCAATATTTGTATTTGTATAATTGATTGTTATCATTTCTAAATAATGTTGTATAAATCGAATGCATGTATATTCGTGTTTTGTATCACTGAAGAGAATTTGCATGATTGACACTTATTATATATATTTGTATAATTGGTTATTTGTATCTACATAACATATTGTTAACATTTGATTTCTATACCGATTGTTATAATTTGTAGTTTATTGAGAGAGAAAAAGAAGTAGCAGAAAAAGGCGAGAGAGAAGAAAAAGAAAATAACAACAAAATCTTAATTATAGCTACAAATTATAATTTTTGAAACAATAATAATATATCGTAAATACATATTACATATTCGCCGTAGATAAAAATTTTTAAAAAAAAGAAAAATACATGAAATACTAAAGCTTTTGCATTGGGTCCAAGAACTATTTATAAAGAAAAAACACACATCAATCTTGTCCAACTCTCTTTCACGTTTCATGATTTTAAACCTTTCATTTTTACTTTTGACCAAATATAGGTAAATATTTGAAGTAAAAGATTGGGAATATTAGAAAGATCTTTGTTAAGACATGGTTTACAACTTCCCAATCTTGGGATTTGGGAACACATACTGGTAAATACTCCCTCCGTTTAAGTTAGTGACTTTGAAAATTATTTACCCCAAATTTTATTTTAATATTATAAGTCTTTTTATAGTCAAACAAACGTTTTAATAAATTTATCAGATTATAAATTTCAAAAATCGTATAATCATAACGGATAAACATTACCTGCCAAGTGGTTGATGATATCCCTCTCGAATACAAGACTTTTTGTTTTCGAGGGAGAATCCATTATTTATGACATGTTTATAACCATAAAAATAAGGTCCATATTAATACAAATAATACCACATAATAATGTTTATAACCATAAAAATAAGGTCCATATTAATATAAATAATGTCACATAATAATATTTATAACCATAAAAATAAGATTCATATTAATACAAATAATGCCACATAACAATGTTTATAACTATAAAAATAAGGTTCATATTAATACAGATAATGCCTACATAAATTGAAACTGAACAAATAGACAAAAGCAAAAGGCAAAGATATAGCTCTATGAATGATCAGTCACTGGCAATGCCAACAATTAATGTCCAATAACTATCACTTCAAATTATTTTTCTGTTTTCTTTTATCTTTCTATAATTTACACAATAATGCATGCAACTTCATTTTTTCAAAAGAGGGTTGTGGTTTGAATGTGAAATAGGAATGGGCAGACTGAGAGGAAATCATTCAAAAACACAAAAGTCCCATCTATTTTTGTTTAGTTAGAAGAGGCAACACGAATCTTGAGACTAATCGTACCCCTCCTACTTTTTGTTACATAGGTAACATCACACTAGTAGCTCCATAGTTAACATATTATATTGATGAGTTTACATGTTAAAAGAGAAATTTAAGAGTAGTTTAGACACATACTTTTATAATGAAAACATGTTAAAAGGGAAAATAATGATGTAAACTTAGGTTACTAGAAATAAAGATTTTTCCCACTATAAATTAATGATACCTTAGTGTTATACAACATGATTTTCCAGTCATTTCCAACTAAAGAAGTTCACCTCGGGTTGACTCATTTGGTTTGGAGAGTGATCATGATCTATACGGATGAATAAGGATCTATATCACATCACAATGCTTTTTAAGTTGAGCTTGTGGCATAGGGTTTACCTAATGCAGTTTACATCCTCTGTGTGGTTAATTTGGAGATAATTACTCGGCGGGAAATTTGCCCAATACACATAAAGTGCTCACTCGAATGACAGAGGTTATAGCGACTGTGATTATCCTTTAGTTCCCCCCAAAGAAAACAGATTCTCAATATTATTAGTTTTCATTTTTTCACTGAGTCAATCAAACTATTCGTAGAAACAATTATCAAATATTTTTCAATTGAAAAATAGGGATTTGTTAAGTATACTAACGAATCTGATATTTACACCAAATCATAATATGGTCAAACCTCATAAACTTTGATGTGCTTATTCCTTGCATCATCTTATACCAGTCATTTTGCCTTTCTCTTATTCGATTAAAACTAGAACAGAAAAAATAAAAACATCCCTCTTGTCCTATTGCTTTTGTTTATCAACCTGAAAAACAAGTTGTAATATTTCAAATTTTGCTGCTCATAAAGTTACGTTGTTGTGGTCCAACTTACCATATTTGACTTTGGTATGTAACATTTTAAGTAGATTTTGAGAGTTTTAAAAATGAATGGACACGGAACACATTAGGTGAAAAGTTATGACTATTATTCACTATATGTAGAAAGTTAGCAAGAACCGCATCTCAAAACGTCCTTCTCCCTCCTCACAGCACCTTGCTACGACCTCCAATCTATGGGTTTCAGGTCTATAATATGCAACAAATCAAGAACAAAAATTAAAACTTTTAACTTTCGTAATCTTAAATTAAAAATATATAAAACGTATATCAAATATCTTTTAACTTTACTGAAACACGTTAAAAGGAAAGAAATGAAACTAAAAGGTTACTAAAAGAAAAGACATTGATCTTTATTGTATAAATCTTATTTAACGTGTGGCAACTTTTTGTCACAAGTATGTTTAGATTATATCCAACTAAGAGAAATGTTTTTTGTGCAATAGATGTAAGTGAATAAATTAATGCATTTGAACATTTGAAATATTCTTTTCTATGTGTTCCACACTCGTATAGTATTTCTATATAATCATGTTTGGTACGTGGAATATATGTATTGTTGTCAGAGTAGCGCCAATATTTTTTTTATATTAACCATCTCACTATTCCTAACCCCATGGCCCATGTTCAAAAGATGATAGTGAATTCCTTGTCCCAAAGTTCTAAATCTCGAGGCAATAGTATAAGAAAATTGCATTTATATGTCTGTTGTTTTATGGGGGTTGTGTTTTTGGAGATGCATACATACATATATAAACCTTCATTTATATAATTGGATAATTGAATTATAATACAGGAATTATTATGTGAGGACTATTAACGTATCGAGTCTATTAGGTAACTTAAGATTATTGTTAACAAAAAAAAAAAAACTTTTGTTAGTCTGGTATAAGATAATAGTAAGTTGTGTGGTGTTTGGTGTGCTCTCGATGACCCTTGAAAATCGGAAATCGAATCATTCCCACGCTCATGAATTTGGGTTCTACCTAATTAGATTTAATCAGTATCATGAAGTTTTTAGATAATATAATCACACGTTTTTTATGAAGTTAGAAGTTAACCCGTTTCACCAAACCCTAGGTCACATGTCCCTACACACCCATTGGTTCCTCGTGGTCCAAGTGGGGAAGACCATTTGCTTCCTTACGCAAATGTTGGACTCGTATAAGACAGGCACCCCATTTCCATCACACACTACTTATCTTTAGATACCACACGAGTGTTGTCCTTCCCTTTCATATTTTTACTTTTCTTGGTATTTTTTCCCTAATCGAAGTTCTCAATTAAATTTAGATCTCACATTATAAGGCACTTTTAAGAATGACACTTCCAACACAATTTTCTTTATATTCAGAGCTTGAACTCGAATTATCACTACACTACATTTCATGTAGGTGGTTTCTCTCTTTTACTTTCTTACTTTTTCATCCTTACACTTTCTTATATTTGACACTTATGGTCCATTAACTTTACTCGATCCATCATTCCTCGTATCATTTTTTCCAATTTTTTGGTCCAAGAAAGGGAAACAAAGGTCTAAATTTACGGTTGCATGAACAAAATAAGGACACTCCTTCCTGACCCCACCCCCCCACCCCATCCCCACCCCACCCCACACAATACAATCAATCAATCTGAGTTTAGGTCCCATTAAATAGGCTTTTTTTTTTTTGCAGAAAAATGGATCCAAACAAAAGTAGTCCTTGTCATCTTATTTTTTTCCTTGTAAACTCCAAAAGATCACCACACTCTCTATATCTATAAATAATCTTCTACGTTCCTCGTTTAAAATCTGACATATTTACCTAATTAATACAAAATTTAAAAAAGGAACAGATTTAAGCATTTTGTTTAAAATATTTCTTGACTACAAATTAGTGTATGTTTTGATTTTTAAAAAGATTAGTTTAATAAAAGAAATAAAAAAAATTCATACGAATTGTGTCAAGTCAACAGAATCAAATAATACAAAATAGAGGGAGTATATGTTGAATTCTTTCATATGTTTAATTCCCTCTCTATATATATATATTGATTTTCTCCGACCAAAATTCTCGTTACATTTTTGAGGTATTAGAAATCTGAATTTTGCGGTATCAAGTTGTATGTTAAGACAAAGAATATTAAAATTAAAAAGAAAAGTTCAAAATGTTTTATTCTTCTTTTTTTCTTAGCTAAATGAGGAAAATTGAATTGGTTTTACTTTTTATTTCTTTACTAAAAAGCACATGATTGATGGTAGCCTAAAGAAAAGCAAACGTATATAGGCATTCTAGTAGATCAACATGGCCTATGAATAAATATGTTGTACATTATTGAATTTTGTAACCTCGTGTGACATCATTGAAACTTTGAGTAACTTTTCTATTTGTAGTTATTGTATTTTTCGAAAATACGAAATGAAAAAAATATATATACTCCACTATATATTTGCTAACATTGGAATTTAGTTATTCTACTTATAGCATCAATCAAATGTTTGTATATGATGTTTTATTTACTTCCTATGTCTTCTTTAACTGCACTAACTTGTTTCAAAATAATTGCGAATTTAGAACTTTAAGATTAAAGTTAAAATAATTACTCACTCTGTTTCAATTTTTCTAATTTGATGTAGCCTTTTAAAATAGTGAAGGTATATTTAATTAAAACTAAAATAGTAAAATGAATGATAAATATAACTTATTATCGCTTTTTTTGTAAAAGTAAAATTTTGATATACAGGTCATAAAAAATGAAACGACGAGTAATAAGAAAGGTAAAATAAACTTATTTTTCGTTTTCGTTTTTCATCTGATATTCAATATTTTTATTAGAGTGAACTATTCTGAATTTGCTCTCCATTCGAAAGGAATCGCTATATAAAATTCAAATCTGAAACATCTGGTTAAGAGAGGAACAATCTCATCTGCCGTATCAGTAAAAAGGGTAAAAAAAAGTTGAGAAAGAAAGATGAGTGTAGTTGTCTCTCTATCATGATATATCTCATTTTAATAAATGGAAATAGTCTTATTAGGGTGTTGTGTCTTTGACTTGGACTGACACCTTCACCTCCCTCTTTCATTTCATTGAATACCATCAACAATAATAATAGAATCCATCTATCCCCACACCCAACCTTCAACAACCATTCTCTTCAATTCTTCTTCTTCTTTCTTGTTTCCTCTCTTTAATTGCACATTAATTACCTAACTCACACACACACACTATATACCTTCATTTTGGTGTGCAATGGGTGGCATATTACACCATAATTTCTCTTTTGCAAAAATAGCCACTTTAACTTTCCTTTTGCTTACTCCACTTGTTTCTGCTTTTCGGATAAATCCCACTAAAACACTTGGTAAGTCAATTCACTTTTGCCTCATTCTTTTCACCACAGTTTAAGCTAGCGTTTGACTATAAATTTCGCATCAAATAAGATGCATGTTGGCAAATACAACGTTTAATTTTTGTATTTTAGCCTTCAAAATTTATGGATAAACGGAAGCTTAATTAATACCGTGTGAAGATGTTTTTGTTAATGAATTATGATAATACTATAATGCACGATTAAGTATAATGTTTATGCTTAATCATTCTGGATAAGCTTAAATTCTGTTAATTACAGGCTCGCACATAGTTAGCCTTTTTAATCGACTAGTTGTAAATTCTGCATTTTTTTTCTTATTTCCAAACTTCTTTCTTAGAGTACTGTTTCTATTACTTGTTCATTTTTGAATTGACATATCAATTAAGAAAATAATTATAAATATAGTGATTTTGATCAGTTTTCTAACCCCGATTGTCAATGACGTGAAATTAATTAAAACTTTTAATTTTTTTCAAGAGTTTTTTAAGGTTTTTTTACAAAATAATTAATTGTGGGTATAACAAGTTTAAAAAATGTTCTTTTTTTATTTGTCAAGTGAACAAGTAATTAAAAAAAATAGGTAATTAAGAACGAATGGAAGGCACTTATTTAATTTGTACTTTATTTAAAAACTTCTTTTCTGATTAATTTAGATTTACGTATGGTATGTGTGTGTTTTTCGGAAACACCTATACAATTTATGTTGAATCGCGTAATTTTCCTTAAGAGGAGTAAGCATGTGCCATTATGTAGTGTTTGAAATTTATTAGTTTGATTAATTTTGGGGGGAATTTACGACGCGAAGTAATAATTTTTATGCGTGTTTTTTTTGTGAGGAACGATAGTGTGGTAGTGGCGTGGGGGGGGGTGCGGCGTGGGGGTGGATATAATTGAACGAGTTGTAACTCAAAGAAAACTGAGTGGACCGGGTTCATCACCACCCACCTGCAGATCCAAATGTGGAAGGTGTTCGCCGTGTAAACCGGTTCGGGTTTCGATTCAACCGGGTTTTAGTTTCACTTTAGAGTACTACCCTGAAGCGTGGAGGTGCAAGTGTGGAAATAATCTATTCATGCCTTAGAAAAAAATCAATTAAATAGTTAGTACATTACTTTTTCTTTTTACTTTTGTATTTAATTGTTTTTATTTTTAACTATGTACTAGTAGTTAATTAATCATTCTATAATTATCTGAATTAGACTCTTTTTTTTAGTTGTAGAGTAATTTGTAAAGTTAATTTTTGCACTGTGAAAAGATAAAAAGGAAAAGTGGAAAATAGTATTTTGTTGTCTAGTTGTACCACTGATTCTTCCTCTTTTTCATGCGAAACACAGAACATTGGAAATATAATTTTATTATTTTGAGATTGGAGACAAGTGAGGACATTGAAAATAAATTATTTTGCGATTAGTTATTTATATTTCATCTTTTTTTTTATTGTCAGGTTGTGATTTTTAAAAATATATTTAATTAATTTTTAAATTTACTTATATAATTTGAATTTATTTCAACAAAAATACATATTTAACATTATAATCCCCATCCACCGCAAACATATTATAAAATTTGATTTATATATATACATAGTAAATCACCAAAAATGATATATTTTTAAATTGATAAACAATTAACTTTATATTTATCGTTTTACTCTTAGACAAGGAACCTTAATATTCAGATCAAACAAATGTTATGACATGATAACACTTTCGTTGAATTGATATTAATTAATTTCCCACTAATAAGTTTATTGAGTCTCACAATTTGCTCTATTTTCTCTATTTTTCGTTTATAATGTAATGCTTTTTTTTTTATGATATGAACTTTTGTCTCTAGACACTCTGAGTGTCATTATATTTTTTTTTTATGTTAGGTAGGAAAGACGAACAGGTAGAAAAAATCAAGCTAAACCCATACATTTAAGTTTTCTTATACTGAGTTTCCGTTTCTAGTTAAAATAACGTCGAGTCGAATTTAATTGAGACGAAGAGAGTACTATTTCTTGATATATGAATTCTATAGTGAATATTAATTAGAAAAAGGTAATTCTAATACATGCCTAAATATATAAAATTTTGTCAAATACAATAGATAGATATTTAATTAAGAATATTGTTTTTTCCCAACTCAATAAAAAATGCTTACGAAATTTGAGAATGATGCATGAGTGTTGAAATCAATCAATGAGAGAGTATGGGCCTACATGTGTCATTTGTGGGCCATTGGGTTGGGCTCAGTTAGATAGGCCTCATTTAATGCTGAGTCAGAGTTGCAGATGGGCCGTGTGTCTCTACTGGAGAAAGCCTGCTGCAATACACTGTAAATGGAAATATAATACTGTCAAATCTTATTTACCCCACCCAATTACTGAAACCTCACACGTGCACCTTTTTCTTTTTTTTCATCTGATTTTTTAAGTTTGCTGTAATTGTGTTGATGCTTTCGACCTGATTTTTTTATAGTCAAAACTCGAACTCAAAAGATCAGGCATAGAGTGAAACGATTTCACTATTGTACGACATTTCATGTTGGTGAGCTTAACTTCTATTTTGTAAGTTTATGCCAAGTTTATTTCTAGAGAGTTCTGAGATATTATTTTTTAAAATTTTCCTATTAGATATTTGATATTCTTATTAGAATTTGATTAATTTCAAATATTTTTCGATAAAAAAAATTCAAATCTAAAATTATTTGATTAATATTAAATAATTAAAGAATACTTACTATTTCCGTACAACATGATTGGTTATAGCATATCATTTGGTGAAATATCCAGATTCACAAAATGAATGTATGGTGTAAAATGTAAATTTCCACCCAATTGTAGATATTTGATTAAACCATGAGAAACAGACAAACAAACTTTCGCCACATGAATTTAAATGAAATTTCTTGTGTACACGTGGCATTCCATCAAGATTAGTTTTACTTTATAATATAAAGTTTATATTAAAGTCCATGTAACCAAAGAATTAGCATTATCAGCAGAAATGGCTATCGAGGTGAGTTTCCAATAATTAAAAGTTTTCGTGTTCAGTTAAATTAAAACACTTAATGTATTCGATAAATTGTTGATTAATTGATTTGTGTTTAAGTGTAGGCATGGTTTATGGATGAAAATTCAGAAGATCAGCGGCTACCGCAACAGAAGAACCCACCGGAGTTTGTTTCAGTGGAGAAATTAGCAGCAATCGGAGTTTTACACTGGAAATTGAACCCTAATGATTACGAGAACGATGAAGAATTGAAAAAAATTCGTGAAAGTAGAGGCTACAGCTACATGGTAATTCTGTTATGCTGTTAATTTTCTTTCAATTTATTGATTTTGCTTTAATTTGCTTGATAAATGGAAAATTTGCACCTTTTAGGGTTTTTAGTAGTTTATCTTTAATCTGAATATTGGGGGTTCCGCAGAACTTAAGAACTTAGGTTGAAATTCTGTATATATTTGTTGTGAAATAACTTGAATATGTTCATACAATAAGATTAAGAACTCATAAATTCCAAAATTTTGAATTTGCTCGAGACATCTGGTTAAGAGCGGCGGACTTTTACCCTTCCTACTTGGAGGTAGGATATTATTTTGAGATAGTGTTGCTTTTGATTACTTCAATGGAATGGAAGAGGCCACTTTGGAGGTTTCCCTTCTGAATGAGGAATTTACATGGAGCCATTAGAGGAAGGACGGGTTTGATCCTCATAATTGGTCCTGGTTTGGGAACGTGGAAATTTGACTCTAATGATATCGTAGTCATGTGGTACCTTTTTTGTTTATCTTGAATTGCAGAGAGCCTGTTAAATTATGATACGGAGTAGTAATTAACCTAAGTTTTTTCCCAACTGCACATTCCTATAATGTGAACTAAAGTCTGTGAATCAATTTGCTATTGGAGTTAATATTTGATTCTTTTCAAGTTTGTGTGAACCTGTCTTCCGAATTCTAAGAAGCACAAAAATGAGTTTGAGTGCTTATATATGTGACAGTTGGTACCACGTTTAGATATACCTACCCACCTCGCAGCAATCTGTCGATTTTCTACTTTAGATTTCTTGATTGGTAAGTTTTTGACATTATTTCCGAGATAAGACTGATGGTAAATATAGAATTGCCATTATCGTAGCAGGTTAAACATGTGCAAACTATACATCAGCTCTTTAGAAGTGTGTTTTGTTCAGCACACATGGTCATCTCTGGTCATCTCATCTCGTATTCTTTTATAGCTCACAATTACTTTTACCTCCACACAACACCCACAACAAAACAACTTGCAACTTTCAGTTCTTGATTTCGATTAAGTCAACAACTTAAAATGTAGTTCGCGCGCTGATCTGTGTGATTATTCTCTGTATGTTTAAAACTCTGTTTCTTTTACCAGCTATTCATAATGAGCTGCACCATCGTTTTCTTAATCTTACATGTTTTCTCTCCAAAGGACTTGCTGGATTTGTGTCCTGAGAAGGTGGATAACTATGAGCAGAAGTTGAAAAATTTCTATACGGAGCACATACACGCAGATGAGGAGATACGTTACTGTCTGGAAGGAAGTGGATATTTTGATGTGAGAGACAAGGATGATCGCTGGATTCGCATCTGGATGAAAGCCGGTGATATGATTGTCTTGCCTGCTGGGATTTACCACCGGTTCACCCTAGATACTGATAACTATGTCAAGGTGTGTTGAACTTCGAGTTCCTCTTTTATGAAGCATGGAATAATAACTTTCCTACTTACCAGTGACTCGAACAAAGATCATAGAATAGTAGCGGAAAATTACATCTCAAATATCTAGAGAGCATTTCAAACTTGGTGCATAATTGATAACCTAAAATTAGTAATGCAATGACTCTGTTCGTGTACTTAGTACATATTGTTAACAAGCCTTAGGGAATGGACTATAGTTCAAGCTCTATGCACATCATTGGTGACTCATCTATGTAACTTACAAATTTGAAGGGTAAATAATATGATATGTGATCGTTGTTTACGCGATGTTAACTATGCTTTACATTTTGATGATTTTGTCGTGCAGTTGATGAGGTTGTTTGTGGGAGAGCCGGTGTGGACGCCTTACAATCGACCACAAGAAGATCATCCAGCAAGGAAGGAGTACATCAAGAGTGTTACTGAAAGAGTAGGAGTGCCTCTTACAGCACACTAAGACATATTTGAGCTTTGCAAACCTGAGAGTGAGGCAAATTATTGAAACTTGGTAATAAATTTTACTGCTGTGCTGCATATTAATTGTTGTATATTTGTATAGAATATCTTATGTATATCTTTGAGTTATGGCTATGTAAAATGAAGTTCCTGTATATGGATATCAAAGAGTCTTTAAGACTAGTTGCAACTCTATCTTTAGATGGCCGGTCACATGCATATCTTCTATTTCCAGTCTTGGTCGACAGAGTTAGCTGATAACTATTGTGGCAGGTGACATGTATCTCATGGATTTAGTTAATATACGTGGAAGCTGATTCCGACATTATTGAAATACAAATATTTTATAGCACTCAAGTTGATACATACTTTGCAATAACAAAGTTCAAATTGCACGTGAACAACTAATTATGTCAATAAGATATATGCACAAATTTTTTATTACAAAATGACTCTAAACCTTGTAGACCTTTCATGAATTGTTTATAATTAGTTCTTTATTTCCCACCTCCACTTAAATAGTGTTTAAATACTTAATACAAATATTAAAAGTTTCCAATGGGCTACGATAACCCGGTTAGCAGTTTTTGTCGACCGATTCTTCATAAAATTCGGTCGAAAAAATAACAATAGTGAAAAAACTGTGACGTTATAAATATTTAGAGTGTATTTATGATATATTGCTTTAGTTTTTAAAAAACCACGAGTAATATTTTGAGTTTTATAGCAAATATGCACACTTGCACTTACACAATATCTTTATACATTTTCAAACTTATACACTATGTGTTGAATCTCATTTCTATATATGAGTACAATTCGTTCATTAACACATGTAATGTATCTCTGATACAATAATATGCAAACTATAGTGGTGTTTCATAATCATACTTTATATCATAGCCATTTATAAACTAGATTACTGAAACTAATATAATTTTTTTAAAAAAAAAAAAAACACTAGTTGTAATAAAAAACTGAATTTCACACCCAACTAACCTCGTAAAAGGAAAAAGTTTATTGACTTAGACAAATAGTGACATTAATTTTTGTTATTTTTTAAATAATAAAGGAAGTTACCGGCCTTTGGAATTTAAATATGAGAATCATGAAGAATTGAATAAAATTCAAGAAACACGTGGTTATCTTTACATGGTATATTGATTTTCTACATATAATATATAGTAATATATATGGATTAAAGTTTAAAATTTGTCTATTTTTCAATTAGTTCTCTCTTTTTTTTCAATCAACTCGAATATTGTTGATTTGTGAAAAAAATATTATTTTTTTTCAGACTTGAACTTTGAGAAAATTATTATCTTTTTTTCTAATAAACTATGATCAAAAGCTCACATATATTTTTTTTTTTTAGGATAGTATTGAAGTTTTCCCGAAAAATTATCGAATTATATATGAGGATATGATTAAAAAATTCTTTCAATAACATTTGCACATTGACGAGGAAGTTCGTTACTGTCTTGAAGGAAGGGGTACTGTTAGATTTCATTGAATATTGGACATTATTTGCAAATTATTTTATGTGCCATATGTAATATATATATATATATATATTACGAATTTATACTATTAGATAAGAGTATTTAAGGTCTTTTTAAATTAAAATATGTACTCTTTTGTTGTAGTTTATTTTGATGTTCGAGATTATAATGATGTTTGGATTCGTATTTGGGTGAAGAAAGGTGGATTGATTGTTGTGCCTGCTGGAATTTATCATCGCTTTACACTAGATACAAGCAATTAAATTAAGGTGGGCTAAAAAGAATTTTCGATTATATTTTCAACAGAAAAGGGTTTAAAATGTTTTTCAAGTATTTGAATTAGTACAAAATAATCATCCATACACTTTTTGAATTTAAAATATCCTGACGTCCACCTTTTGATTCAAAAATACCCTTAAATCTTGAAGCTAATTCTTTCGCTCATATTTGCGCTTATTATCCATCTAAAATTTCTAGTATAAAAGAATAACAACCTAACTCGGCGCAATAAGGTTCGTTATGTATGGGTTTGAGGGATGGACCACGAGGGTTACTTATTGTACTCTAGTTTTACAATTATAATTTTTTAAAAATATTTTTATATAAATTTCTAATTCCGCTACTGATTAATTTTAGTTGACAATAGGGTCGTTTGCCGGTGACCCTATTTGGACTGCGTATTATCGCCACATGCAGATAATCTCCCTGCAAGGTCTATTTTTAATACACACACCCCTTTAATTTTTTATTTTTCCAATAATTGAAAATGGTTTTGTGCATTAATTAACACTAAGAATTAATTTTATTTGCAGGAAACAATATGTTGAAATTTTTGGATTAAGGGAAAACACTGTTCATCATGATGTAATTAATGATAATGTTATTCATAGAGTTGACGAATTTTAAATATGCTTAGGCCGTATTTAATTTACCTCATTTTTTTGATGAATAATTCTAACATATGAATAATTGCTCAAAAATTTTGAGTAATGGTAAATTACTAAATTTGTTTACCTATTGAGTGAAATATTCATTGATATAATTTGCAATCATAGTATGTTGTATGAGTATAGGATTAATATTTCGGGACAATCTTATTAAATCTTTTTCCTATTTTTTCTATTTGAATTTGATTGATCGAATTAAATATATATACTTCACTATTTTTCATCAAAAGTATATATTTTATGTATACCATGCATAGATATATAAGAAAATATATTTTTTGATTATTATTTTAATGATCAATTATTTGTTTCCTTTTTAAAAAAGGGAAAATTATATATAATAGCAAACTAATAATCTAAAATAAATGGAGTAGCTAGAGTTTGATTTAATTGTGTTCCATAACAAACGTTTGCAAAAAATTGCCAGGAGCCTCTCTCCCAAATATCTCGCTCGCCACTCTCCTCCAATCTCTCGCTCGCTTCCTCACTTTTTATACAAACACATGTGTATAAAAATTGTTTCTAATTGTATAAAGCAGAGAAAATTGTATAAATACATATATTTTTGTTCTCCTTTTTCCCCTCTTCCAGATCTCGCTCGCCACTCTCCCAAATCTCGCTCGGCACCCTTGCCTTTCTCACTTATACAAACAGAAGTGAAATGTATAAATTGTGTTTCTGTTTGTATAAAGCGTGAGAAAATTGTATATACACATACAAGTACATATATTTTCGTCCCATACACTTATAATTATACAATAAAAATATTTACATGCCCAGTTTCTTTTGTCTTTCTCGCTTTCTCGTTTTATATAATTTTCAAATTGTATCTAATTTCTCTCTTTCTCATTTTATACAATTCGATTCAATTGTATATTCCTTGTCAGTCTCTTTTGTCTTTCTCTCTTTCTCATTTTATACATATTCAAATTGTATATAATCGTTCTATATACTTATAATAATACAATTCGTTTCATACACTTCGTTTTTATACAGTTCTCTGCCAAAGTGTCTTTCTCTTGTTTTATACACTTCATTTTATACAATTTGTTTCAACTGTATATGTATAGCGAATTATACAGTTTCTATGTTTGCTATGGAGTGCAATTATACAAACTTTGCTATAGCATACAAATATGAATTTTTTATTTGCTATAGATGAAAGTTACCCTTTAAAAAAAGGTACTAGAAAGAATACATCCACTTGATTAGTTCTTTCTTTTTTATCATTTAGTGATACTGTGATACTCTAATTTATGAATGGGCGATATAATATGATGAGTAAAAAATGTAATGGGCCAATGTTAGCTAGTTCTTGGGCTTATGGCCTCTAAAAATGTGTTCTTGAACAAATTTTTATGCTTGTTAAACAAAATTTATTTAAAAATTGCATATGTTATTTGATTGATTGATATGTTTTTTTTATTGTTATCGTATGTATCGTAATGAATGAGGTTATCATTTTGAAGATTTGAAATCAAAAGCCGAATTAATTAAGTTCCAAGTATGAAGAATAACAACTCATTTTGTTTTAATAAATATTACTAGTACAAAAACATAATCTCATGTGTGATAAAAGTGGTAATGACATTGTCAACTACTTTAGGTCAATATAAATTTTGATAGATTGCAAAGAGAAACATTCAGTTGAAATATGATTATACAATTGCAATTCAATTTTTCAAAGTCAATAAAATTTTATGGCAGTTGGACCAAAAAGGAAAAAATTAATTAAATATGAAAGACGTTTCAAACTTAAATTTGTCAAAATCTCGAATACATTTCATTAGTTGTTAATAACATAATAACACATCAACAACCCTAAAACCTTTACATATTTGAACTACGACTTATTTCAATTGAGCATCTGAACGCATATTCCTACCAGATACTATTAATTCAAATTTTAATTTGTATTCATAAATTTTCATCACTATGTATAGAAGTGAATCATTTAAAAATATTAGCCTAAGCATTTTCTTTTTATCATTTTTTATTCATAAAAATATTCAATGAAGATCTTAGTACTAATAATATAAAAAAAAATAGGAGTATTTGGCATTGAACATGTATGGTGTTAAAAAATACTCTCTCAGTCCCTATTTATTTGTCCATATTTTCTCTTTTAGATATCTCTATTTACTTGTCCATTTTGACAAATAAAAAAAAGACAAAACAAAAATTTTATTACACCCTCGCTTAAATTTCTTGAAAAATTTTAACTTTTAATTCATCCTTTTTGAAACCATATTTAATAAGGGTAAAAATTATAACTTTACTATGTTAATTATTATTATCTTAATATGTGTGCATTTTCTAAAATAAACAACTAAATAGGGATAGAGAGAGTAATAAATAAATAAAAAATAAAAATAAAAAAAACATGTATGGTGTTGTCATTAGGATAAAATACTTCTGAGATTTCCAGTATTCCCTTCCTACCTACCATTGCACACACCAAATGACGAAAACACCCTTAATTTCATCTACCCTCAAATTGGTGAATTCATTTAACCTGGACACATCACAGATTTTCGATGAATAAACAAAAAGGCTAATTTAGTCTTTTCATAAGTTATACGCAAGAAAAACGTGAGACCCAGATTTAAGGAGGGTTCTATTATTTTCTCCGTCTTATTTATAACATTTTTTTAGCTCTCTGAAATTGAGGGAAAAAAAAACAAAAATGGGTTCCATTGCAAAGGTATGTAAATTTACTTTGATTTTCAATTTTTATATTCTGAATTTTCGTTAATTTTTTCTTTGTGGGTATTGATTTTTCTTGTATTTGTTTTTCCTGGGAAGTAATTTGATCTGCTTTTGAATTGAATTTTCGTTTTCTATGATAGTTTTAAGTTTTTTGGGTGTTGTGCAATTTTTTATGATGTATATTAAAGTTCCGATCTTTACTGGGAAATTCGATTTGTTATAGAAGTATAAGATTGATTGGTAGTTTGATTTTTGGATTGTGTTAAGGGTTTGGTTGTGTACTGTTTTTGAATTTTTTGCTTATTTGTTACGCATATTAAATATATTCGTTTTCTTTTGGTTTGTGCATACCCATAATAAAGGTAGGATTTTGCAAGTTGGGTTGTATTTTCTTTGCTTAATTTTGATTTTTTTGGATTCTGTCAAGGGTTTGATCAGTTTTGTTTTCTATTTGGATTTTGTATCATGTTTGATATACCCAACTTAGCCTTAGTTTTTTAAGTTCCCTTTTTCTATTTTACGATAACACACCTAGTGTAGTCCGATAATGTGAGGATACGTTACCCCTACCTTAGAGGTACAGAGGTTGGTTTGATAGACCCTTGGCTCAAGGAAAAGCTTTTGTTTTTCCATTTTATGGTACTCAAGTTGTCTGACTTGCAATTGTTTATTCTGTGGACAAAAAGGTTATAGTTTGCTAGGTATATATTGTGCACATAGACGATGTTGCTGTTGGGGTAGGAGGTGTTTTCAACGGAGCAAATCTGGAGTTGACGCGACTCAAGGGGTTTAGTTTTTTTTGTAATAGATGTGAAATAACCATAAACAAATCAAATGATTACACCTAAAGAACGCCTGAAAACTACACCTACTTTCTAGGAAGAGTGATATGATTAAGTAATTACACAAACGTTGAATCAAAAATCCAAACTAATTACACAAACTTTGAATCAAAAACCGACGTGTAACAGCTTTCCTCGACCTCTGTACTCAAGGAGTTTTGTTTAATTGCTAAAAATAAACAGCGTGACTATAGGAAATTTGAGAACTACTCTTATTATATATTTTATTGTAAAGATAAACAATGTTGACTACAGGAAAGTTGAAACCTATTCTATTATCTATTTTATTGTAAAAATAAACAATCTTGACTAAGGAAAGTTGATAAGTATTCTATCTTCTATTTTATTGTACTGATGGAAGTCATTATGGATCAATAAAGGAGTTCTGGTTTTAGGAGATAAATAAACAAAGCAAAATTAGATGTACTTCCATGAAGAAGTTAATGGAGGTGGATCAATTTATG
This sequence comes from Solanum habrochaites, assembly GCA_027704765.1. NCBI lineage: Eukaryota > Viridiplantae > Streptophyta > Magnoliopsida > Solanales > Solanaceae > Solanum > Solanum habrochaites. Next base: position 73,395,386 of record JAKWJA010002497.1, read on the forward strand.
AACGAGATGGATCTTGTAATAAGATGCGATTAATTAGAAAATTAATCCCAAAGAATTTGTTATTTTTCAAAATATAGTGGTTTTTAGCAATGTCTGTAATGTCCATGAAATCACTTCAGTGCATCATGGGGATATTGACTATATAATTTTAAAATATTATCTATTTTTGAATCGACTTCTATTGTGTTTGTTGCAAACCCCTTTACAGAATATAGACAACTTTTGCAGTGAAAGCTGAAAACTGCCCTGCTTAAAGCTGAGCCATCCAAGTAAAATGTCGCAACAGACACTAATAAAATGATACAAGTTCTGGACAAAAGGGGTTTGTAAATTTATGGTTATAGGAGGGTTGGCAGAACAAAATTTGGCTTGTCGTGGTTCTATTGATACTTGTATTGTCCTATTACTTGATCATTTGGTTGTTGCCTTGGGTGAAGCTATGGTTTCTTAAAATGATGATCTTCCCTGTCCATACAAGAGAGTGGAATGTGAATTTATTCAACTCAACTGGGGAGAAAGTGCTAAATAAGCCCCCAGCAGGGCCTAGTTCATGAGGCAAAGGTTGATGAGGGAGTTGTGGCTTATGTCACAAGTTCGAGCCTTGAGCCATGCGAATTAAGGTTGGTATTTAAGTGTATCAGGTACAGGGACAGGCCCATTATCCCCGAGTTTCAAGGGCTGCAGTTGGTCGTAAGTATTGGCCCCAGAACACCACTACCTTTCCCTCTCTTTGAGGCATTAATATGAGGTCTCATAACACTAGAGATACTACAATGAGGTGGCCTTGCAGAGTACAAGCCCTGGAAACATTATGATGATTGATAACTTCAAATGAACTTTCTGATAGTTAATTTTACTTCGGCTTTTGTTTGATGCTATTTTTTCTCCGCTAGATGTTTTGGATTTTTCAGGATAAGCATTCAAGAAGTATAACCTTGAAGAACCTGAAAGCCTATCTCATATGGAACTGTCTGAACTTGAATAGAGCACTGACGCCCAATCTGAAGGACATGATAATTTTTTTGCTCAGTAGAAGTAACTGGTTGTGGTTTTGCATTTATTCTAATAGAGTTTCGAGTTTCGTCAGTGAAGAACTTGTAATACTTTTTTAGAATGGACACCAAAAACGAAAAACAAAATGCATCAAAACATTCTTAGGCAATCTTATTTAAATGGAGAACAAAGACAAGTTGGGTTTACGCTTGCCAAATTTTTTCCTTGCCAAATTTTTCTGGTTAAGGGTTAGGGTCGGGAAGCTTAACTGTATACTTTTACTTTCACGATGTTACAATCAATACATGTGGTTATACCTTTTGGGCTTTTCGTTTGACATGTTAATCGTATATGATTTACTTTGTTGGAGTTACTTGGCCCCCTACATTTGCTAAGAAAAGAATGATTATAATGCTGTTTCTGAATGAATCCTTACACATAAAAACAAATTGTAGAAATTTAGATTACCATAAAATTGGTGAGTTGGAGAAGGAAATGGAGAATCATTCACATGTTGTTTTTGTTTTGTCAATTCCTGCAGGATCCAAGAGAGGATGTCATACAGGCATGGTACATGGATGACAGCGATGAGGACCAGAGGCTTCCTCATCACCGTGAGCCAAAGGAATTTGTGTCTCTTGACAAGCTGGCTGGTAACGATCAGGTTCTCAAAACATCTAGTATATCTTAAACTTATCTTGCGCGCCTACGGAAACCCCTTCACCTCCACCACACAAAAAGAAATCGCTAGTTTCTGGCAGTTTGTCTTCCCTTTAAACTTCCTGATAAATTTTGGGGTTCTGTGAATAAGGATCTCCTCATTTGTAAATTCTGGTTAAGTAGTAAATTAAGTGTTTTCACATTGGTGTCTGATATCTAATTGTGGTTAACTCTCTGATATTTTGTGTGAAATGAATAGTGAAGATCTTTTTTATGTAGCCATTGGTGGATGAGAATCCCACATTGATAGTTTTATCATTTCTCCAAATTCTAATGTTGTCACTTCCTTGTCCCACTCCCGATCTGGTGAACAAGATAAGCATAAAGTATGAACCCAAGTGTGGGTACAATTTCTAGTTGATTGCTGGATGTGTCCATGGTTGGTATTCCTTCTTAATTACTTATGTTAAAATCAGAATTGGGTGCTTCAGCTGGCGAGTGATGCTGACAATTATGAGACTGACTGGGAGTCTCGAAGAAAATTCGGAGAAGAGTGGATCTGTCCTACTTGTATGTAAAGTTACCACATTGAGACCTTTTGCATCAGTAAAGGAAAGTTGGTCCTCTTTTTTCTTATCTGACTACTGAGGTTTCTGGTTCCTTTCTTACTTCAGGATTTCTGTGCGTTGACCCCTGAGAAACTACCCCCCAGCATTCCGAGGCGACCACTACAAGAACTTTTTTGAGCCTCACAAAACCATCGCCACCCCACCGCCCACGGGACGCAGACCGGCGTCCGTTACGCTGTGCAGGACGTGCGGTAAGTTTGCAGTTATGAGTGGATTTTTGCAGATGACCTTCTACGCACTTGTGCAAATAACTACTCTGGGTGTAGGTTACTTGACTGTCCGAGATTGTGAATGAGGAGATGGATTGGTGTGTGTCTGGGTTAAAGAAACAAGTGTGGATTGATGATCAGTCTTTCTTGCTGGAATCATACCGTTGCACGCTTGCTTCAAGCAACATAAATTAACGTAATCCCTAGAGCATACATGAGATATGTACGTGGTCTGGTATTATTTCCTCGTTTTGCCTCTTTTGGAGACTCATTTTTTCCCCTCTGTTGCTCTGATAGCACTGTCTTGCACAGTGTTATTGATTAGAGTAATGGTTTTGGTGTATCCTGCATGAGCGGTCTTCGTCGTTCTGGTTGGTGGACAAGTATTGGACTCCATACAATCGTTTGTTCACCGATATTCCCCCCGCCAAGTTATCTCACTATACTATCTAGTCATTTGTTTTAGTTGGATAACAGATGCGATCTTTGAGCGTGGAAGTTAATAAACGTCTTTTTACATGCAGGCAAGAATATGTTGAGACGTTTGTCAACGCAGATGGCGCTGGTCGTGCTGTTAATGCTGCTGCTTAAATCAACTATAGGAGAGGAACTTGAAATCGTACTAGATTGTAATAAATATTACCATTTGGTGGCTTTGCTGTTCTTGATGTGTGCCTTACTAAGCATGTTTAATGTTGTATTGTGCCACTAATAAATCATTCCACCCTCATGGAGAGTGTTGTTTATGCGAAGTGGCAAGTATCTATTGATTTTATGGTGGACTTTTGTTCTTGTCAAGTAGGCCACATTTGCCACTATTTCTGCTCCTGTCAATTTAGTTGCAATTTCTTTTTTTGTTGTTGGTTGTATGTGTTTATTATGGAGGAAAATAATTTTTCCCTGTTCGATTGGTAAATTTTTTTGATTTTTTTTGTTGAGGAAAATAGTTCCTTAATGTCGTAGGAAAAATAAGTTTCACGATGACGTTCGTTCCTTCCTTATTAATTGTGCCCTAACAATCCTCTAAACACCTTATCTTCACTCTACCTCATGTATTTCATTCCTACTATTCCTATTTCTCATAATATTAGTTTAGATTATATACAAATATTCATTCGTAAACTTAAGGTTATGATTAAAGATCTAGATTATCGCAGTAAAAAAGATGTTAATAACCTATTGGATTGATGAAAAATGAAATATTTAAGGGTCCCGGAGTTCGAAGAAATGTGTGGGATATGCCATGAAGTGCGTCATGTTAAATATGATACAATATCTTTGGAGCTAGTTAAAGTTAAGAAGAAACCAGATCGCAAGCATCTCACAATCTACAATTTTTGTGCCGTGAAACAAAAAACACTGCAACCTTTGGATGCAATAACAAAAACGGTAATGATGAGCTTCAAAGGAGATTCACATTTTAACAAATAACTAGAACAACAATAGAATCCTATTCACATGTCTTAGATAATAGTTATATTTTTCAACAGATTTTATTAGTTAGATCATACATTTGATAGAGACGAATCGCTGGTTTATGATAGTATAATCGGGAGACATAGAACGCAGATTCAAAAATTTGAGTGACTAAATCTCAGCACTTTTAAATTAAAATATAATATACAATTTTGTTAAATGCGGAATCTTATAACCCCTATATTACATATCGGATATACACTATATAGTATATATCATCATAAATTTAAAGCGTAACGATGTGCCACGCACATCGGTTTAATATATGGACCCGCGGTTGTGATACATATAGTATTTTAGAATCTCTCATGTTTGTGAAGCTTCAAGCTAATATTTTGAAATTTGAAACTGCAACTTGCACTAGATTCCTTTTTTTTTCTTTATTGGCAAGTTGCACTAGATTTGTTTCTTTTGTTTAAAGTATATATTTATTTGGAGAAATAATAAGAAAATTGACTTAAAATGGAAACTAATAGAAATCTTGAAACTAATTAGAATTCTCTTACAACCAATCACAATTACGGAAGTGAAATCTTTCACTACCACAAAACAAAAGAAAATGTACACTTCCTTATGTGTAATTAATTATACGTTTACCAAGTGATTGAGGCCACAACTTCCAATTACCTTCTGTGCAGCAACAACACTTCATTAGTGTATGTAGTTTCTCCTTACCAATATTTATTGTATAAATACCAAATATGTCTTTATCATGATTTATATATATACCCACAATTATGCCAAACCGCAGCTTCCGTCCCCTATATTATATTCGCTTCAAGATACGCTACGGAATTAAGGTAATAATCAACATTAAATACAAACAAAGTCGTTTGTACAATTTAAAACTTTCAGACAATTTACCCCAGTCCCCAATTACTCGTTTCTGCTTTCGAATACATCCACTCACCCCAACGTTTGGATACATCGCTTTTTTAATACATTATCTTTGTTGATATATACCACACATGTCTAATGTCTGACACATTACATGTGCTGGATACACGAACAAGATGACATGTTGAGACTCACTACACGTATAACTCTGATACAAGACACCACAATGTCTTGATAAGATCATGCACCGATACATAAATAGGGATCTTCAAAATAACATTTTTTTTATACCTCTCCTTTTATTGTTTCGGCATGGCAAGTGAACCTACCAATCAGGTGGTCACCAAAAAGCTAGTCAGTTTTTTATATTTACATTAAAATTAATTAATCTCGACTCACATTAAAATTTATTTGAAATAATATTATTTAGTAATAATTTTTTCATATTCAAAACTCAATTAAAATATTTGATTAAGAAAATAATAATTTGACTAACTAATAGTGAAAACATTAAGATAAGTAGGTATGTTGACTCCGGTAAGATGAAAAAGACTGCGTGTTTAGCAAACCACCACTCACTTTTCCCCTATCTTTTTCTTATAAGTTTTTTAAGAAAAAATAAACTATGACCAATTTTTTTTCTATCAGGAAGTTCTTTTTTTTCTTAGATAAGCTCATTTTTGCTACTACCCTTTGTAAGATTTTTCTATAAAAAGTTTTAAAATACAACCAAGCATTGTCACATTACTTATTCATCATATAACACTATCTATTTAAGATATCAAAATATTACTTTTTTATGAGATAATATAGATTTATCTTTTAAATAATTTGAGTGGTGTATATATCTCAAGAGATTACAAATAGATATAAATCGCATCATATAATGATGATCTTCTTTTCTCATTCTTTCTAGGATTTGCGCGGGACTTGATATTTAAACCTGGCATGAGAACAAGTGGACATGGCCTCCTTCTGCGAAGGCAGCCACAAGAAGGTCAGTAGTTTCAACTTTCTTCTATGTCTTATTTTTTCTCGCTCCCCTTTTTCTCGTTTTTTTATATGATGCATACTATTAAAATAATAAAATTATCTTTCGATGAATCAATTGTGCAACAGCCCAAAAAAGAAAGGAAAGGAAAGCCCACTCGTTATATGGTCAAATGTAATATTTAGTCTATATCCTCGCCATGACAAATCAATACCAATGATACAAATTGTATCAGATTACTATTAGTGTAAATATATGTGAGTAATCTTGTCGAATTATAATGTGTATTTAAATAATTATTCTCTCTCATTTTCCATATCCAGCTTATGTCGCGGTTGTGCCAGGTTCCTCAATAATTTGTTGTTGCGCCTCTTTCTCTATTAGACTTTCTAATGTGATTTAGAATCTCTCAAACGGTGAGTCATTTTTTTTAAACATTTCCCGGAGTTATTAAATGTACATTCATTTTGACTCGATTCATATTGATCCAACTAATAACACTTGTACCGCAGGTTAGGTTTTGAGCCCTATTTTACACATTAACTGAGACGCTTGGACCTCTAGAATTTGAATCATTACCTGTTGATCACCTCATAAATATAGCTAAAATATAATAGATGTTCGGGAAATGAATCTTGTACGAATTAGACTAAGAAAAAGGATCTTTTCTGATCTCGTTATGTGTAAAAATAAACGATACTCGTAAACAAACAACTTTTTCTGTTTTTTACTTGTGCTTGGTCCCCTCCCTTTTACAAACATTACAACATAACCTACCAACGAACTTCACCAAATTTGCCTACAAACTAATGTTATGCATGATTTTCTAAACTCCCGTATTTTTGAGTTTCACATTTGTGTGCAGTTATTTTGGACAATCCAGGTGTATCCAAGAGAGCATGAGCTACTAAAAGAACTCACACAAGCCTCATTCGATAATATTAAAATCGTGTAATCCTCTTTTGGAATCCAGGGAATGTGTGCATTATGAAGTCCGAGAAATTTTTTCATGCATATTTAAACAGTGGATAAAAGATATTTATAAGAATAAACTTATAAAGTAAATATCAGGTATAATTTTCAGGCCAGACATACCCAGTCATCATTGAAGAAGTTTAGCAGGGATGGAGAAGGGATTGGGAATAGTTTTCTATGGCTCCAGGATTCTTAATATGTGAATGAATTTTTAGGTGAAATTAGACTCCGTTGATTACATTTTCTTACGAAACGCTTTTGTTGTCGGCTCTAGATACAAACTCTCGATGACTAGTGTAAAAAGAATTCAGTGAGAATATGTATAAAGTAGTTCCAACCAACAGCTCTAAACGATTAGAGGTGTGTTTTAGTGGATAAGACTGAGAATTCTAAATTGAACCATGAATATCGTATATAATTCTTAATATACAGCATATATACATTGTCAACTATTATTTTTACATACAGGAGCTTGATGGGTGTGCCTCGAGATGAAGGCCAATTTCTTTCGATGCTTCTAAAGATCATGAATGCCAAGAAGACAATGGAGATTGGAGTTTTCACTGGCTACTCTCTTCTAATTACAGCTGCTTGCTTGCTGAAGAGGGAGTGAGTATCATACTAACATATCTGAGTTATATCGGGCCCAAAACACATTTGAGGAGTGAGGAGGAGTACTCCATATCTTTTCACAAGTTTCTACTCCATCATCGATCTCAGTCTCTTCCCCTTTTTAACCTTAAACGAGCTAGTCCTATAGCCCGTATTAAAACACATATCAAAATAGCGTGGTTCGTATTTTCGGATGGCGCCAGAAATTTCATAAAGTGCGATTCACAAATAATAGTTTGTTATGTGTAAAGCCCACTATCCAAACTATATTATTTTTATCACTACGTGTATTATTATTTTTTCCCCCCCCCCCCCAACAAAATGCGTCTATTATTGCGCATATATCAACATGTGCTCGCCATTTTTTTTTTGTCCTCCCTCTCCTGCCTAGTTCATAAAGTCTTAGTACCTGCCGTAATAACTACACAAAGAAATAAATGAAGTTTGAAGGGTTGTTTTAGTTATACAAATGGCGCGGAACACAAAACAATTGTAGTCAGAAGGTTTTTACTAGCTATCACAAATTATTAAAACTTCTTTTTAATTGAACCCGTGGTAATAGCAATGATCAGATTAAAGATGCATATGAAGTGGGATTGCCATGTATAAGATCTTTAAGGGCATGTTGGGTGGAGATAAGATTCAATTCATTAATCCACAGGCCTGCCCTGTTTGAACAACTCTCCGTATGGCTAGACCTTTTTCCCGCAATATTGTTTTTTCAGTTGCGTTTAAAATCTGTATATTGTTTAAGGCCAGTAGACACGTTGGTCGTGAGGGCTGAGTATAACGAATATTAGATTTCTTGCTATTAGACGTTTTTTTTATGAATGATTAGAAACTTAGTAATACAAATAGGACATAATAAGGACTCTATGACTCTAATTTTGATGATGATTGGGCTTCATCGCTTAGTTTCGTTTTGTCGATTAAATAGGGTACTTTATATGAAGTTTTCATAACTCAATACACTAGATAGGTGTGAGCATATACACATCTCAATTTATACAATCAGACGAACGCAATTGAGGGGGAAACGATGGGCGGTTGAATTCATTTCTTGCCCTATAGTATCTACCTAATAGCTATAATATAGTAATGTTGTGTTTGCGTCAATTTTCCCCATTTTTTGTCATGTGTGCTAGTTAATCAATGTTGAATGTCTTAACATTAAAACACAGGCAGCAGAGAAGAAGCACCGCGCCGATAGGGACCATTTGATTTTCATATTCCTTGATGGCTGATAAAGAGAATATTTGATACACCATGACGCTTGTACTAAACCAAATTGGTTGACCTTCACTGTGGAATGTGTGAAAGAGGGTTGCACGTGGGAGGAGCCTTGGCTATAGTGATAACACTTTATGGTTTGGGACAGTTGCACTTTCAGAGGATGATCCTATGCCACCAGGATTAAAGGCATTGAGAGGAGTTGTTAGGGAGATCAACACTTTTTTAGCTAATGATCCTAGAATTGAAATGTCTCAACTTTCAATTGGTGATGGACTTACCCTTTGTCGCCGTCTATACTAGTTTGGAACTCAGGCGTAGTTAATTTTATTGTTATTTAGTGTATCAACAAAAAATGGGGCATGGTTTTGTCTAATAGAAGTCCGACCTTGTGGTGTGGTGTTGTGTTGTTGTTTTCGTTTCTCAGCTCAAAAGGGCATCTTTCTCGCGAACGGTATTATTTGGCTTGGTATTTCGACTTTTATTGTAATGTCTTGAAATGTTAAAAATTATCTTGATTGAATAAAAATTACTGAATTTTCACTTGCAAGATTCTATTTCTTTTTAGAAAGTAAAATTTAATTAGTTTAGTAACCGATTATTAACTTCAACGCCATTTTATACAAGAAAAAATAATATTACTCACCTTTGTTCTTAATTAACTAATCCGTGTAACTGAAAAATTAGGATAGCTATTATTAAAACGACTTTTCTAATTATTCACTTTTAATGATTTCTTTTACAAAGTTACATTTATTATTACTTTCACAAAAACACTAAACCTGAATAATTTATAATCATTTTTTATGATAATTTTAACTTTTATAAATCAAAAATGATCGCCTCATCTGATATATACTAGAAGGGGAAATTGTTATATCATCGCAAAAAACTAATAACTTAACCTCACATGCAAAGTACCAGTAGGGGTGTGATTTAATTGTGCTCCATAGCAACGTTTAGACAAACCCATTTGCAGGGGTCTCCTCTCCCCCACAAGTCTCGCTCGCCCCGATCCCCTTCTCGCCTCCACTCGCTGTATAAACGAAGTGTGTTTGTTTAGTTTGTTCTGTTTTGTACTAAGCGAGATAAAATATTGTATTACACATGCAGTAACACCACATACATCTACAGTCCCCGCTGGTATCCGTGTGTAATTTACACTGTACCCCAACCCAATTTTTACTTCATTCAAGGTAGACAATGCCAAATTTTACGAGTGACAATCTTGCCAGAGAAAAAAGGTTCAACGAATTATACAATTGCGGACTTGTGCACTTGCAGTGAAATACAATTTTCTCTGCTTATACAATCTGAAAAGCCTGTATAATTGTGTTTTGTTATTTGTTATAAAGCGAGGAGCAGATAATTTTCAACATTATCTCTTCCGCCCTTGTATAACTATAAGTATGCAATATACATACTTGTAATTCGATTTTCAATTCATGATGAAAACAATTTATAAGAAGAGGCAGCGAAATAGGCATTCGGTGAAAGTGATTTTTAGTGATTATAAATTCCGCTGCCCCCATTTTATACAATTGGCCAGTGAATTGAGGATACGGCCGACGATTTTATATATGCAGCCGAAATAGCGCCAGTGAATGTATACAATTTAGGCCAGCGAATTATACAATTGTATATGTATAGCGTATATGTATAGCGAATTATACAGTTTTTTTATGTTTTCTATGGAGCACAATTATACAAATTTTGTTATAGCATACAAATATAAATTTTTTATTTGCTATATGTGAAAATTGTCATAACAGAATGTCTCTTAATTGGGCTTTTGTTATAACCTTGATGGGGAGGTGGGCCTTGGAATCTGTCCTATTTCTACATTCATCTTAAACTCATTATAAAATCTTATATGAATAAGTTTGATATTAAGTTATTTTGAGCGAATTTCAATTATAGCAAATAAAGAAAAATTCAATGGTATGTGTGTCTAGCACTAACTTTGCCATAATTTTGCTCGCCTAGTATAGCCAAACATACAAAATGTGTTATAATTCGCTATACATATTACAAGTGTATAGATCCGCTGGCTAAATTGTAAATTCGTTGGCCCTCCACTATTTCGCTGCAATTGTTATAATTCGTTTGCATACAGTTCGAATCGAATAAAAATGTATGTATATTGCATAATTTAATATACGTGTTTATAGCAGGACGATTATATGTTTTCTCGGTTTACAAAAAAGAAACAACAATATATACACTTTTCTGTGTCTAAAGCTAGAGAAAAAAAACAAAAAAAAAAAACAACAAATTGTATTTCATGCAATTGTATAATTTTGGCCTTTTTCTGCAATATTTGAAGTAAAATGTTTGTAAATTATATAAATTATGGTATAACACGAAGGGTTCTACATTTTGATGTGTTTGTATCTCCCCCCCCCCAATTTTTCTGCTTTATACAAATAACAGAAAACAAAAGTTGATACATTCTGTGTATAAAGACGAGAGAGGCGAGAATGGGAGAGTGTTGTGTGAGCGAGGAATTCTCCGCCGCCACGAGAGAGACGCATGGCAATTTTGCCAATGTTTTGTATGGAGCACAATCCTAGCTATTCCATTTAATTTAGGTTATTAGTTTGCTGTTATATATAATTTTCCCTTATTTTTTTTGCAGTCAATTAGGTGTCACTTCCCATCAAATCTTTGGATTAGTGGATATATGTTATACATAATAATGTTGTAATACCTGTCAAGGTTTTTTTGGCTTAGTTAATTATCAGGGGGAAATATATAAAATTATTGGCTTAGATTGTATATTGATTGAAGAGTTAAATTAGGTAGTTTCAACCATTTGAAGTTCTTTAACATTGAAATTTCTAACTTATCATATAAAATTTGTCAAAAGTTTTTAGGATTTTTGAATGCATATTTATTTTTTGGTTAGATAACTATTTGTTCATTGGTTGTTACACTCTTCTTTTTATTAAATCTAATTAATTTAGATATGCATCGAACAGATATTTATAACACTTTTTATTAAAAAATATATATTGTATTTTTAATTTCATGATATAAATTTGATACTTTTGATTCAAGAATAGAACAATTTAACGGATGGAGGACCTGTCATCTTTCATATTAATAAATTTTGAAGATGAGAAACACATATATTTTTAGGTGAATTTCATATTAAAAATGAAAAAGGACCCAAAATATCCTTAAAGTATTGGTGGAAAAAAAATTGTATAAAATTAGCTTTGTGTTCCCTATGCCTCCAAAAATATCCTTGCCCCACCACTTATGGGTCCAAAAATCCTGTCATCACTTTGTGGGGTTCAATAATTGACCCACTGATTTAACGTTTTTATCATTTAAACCTTTGAATATTTTTTTTTTACATACATGACACTCAAACTGAGATTGTTATTAATTGAACATTATATCACTTTATAAATCAATCAACTACCAGATACTAATTAACTCCCTTACAGAAAAATCTATTACCTATTAATGCAACAATAGCATAGATCCTAACAATTGAGTTTTTTAAAATTTGACCGCGGGGACTATCTTCGATTTAAATTTATACATTCAAGGTCTAAATAAAATTACCGATACCTTTTACAAGTCTGAGATGTGTATCTTAATTGGGGCTTCGATGTCGGAACCTCGAATATTTGAATGATATTTTCAGGATCGTATAAGTTCATCGTGTTTAGTAGTGTTTATGCTGCTTTTGATATTATATTGAATTATTAATGGGTAGATTTAGTAGTAATAGTGGGTAGTGGGTTGACCTTTATAAATTATATAATAAGTTAAATTATAACCCATAGTTGACGTCAGTATTTTTAAAAAATACCTTTTAAAGAGTTTAATTTTTAAAACAATTAAAAAGTGGTCATTTTGCATCCAAAGGTGGATGACAATGGTATCTTGGGCGATGTTATAGTTTGAAACCTGACCAGGGCATGTGGAGCCAATAGGTGCACAATGCGGTAATTTTGTACTTTTTTAATAATTTAAAAGTATTTGCGGTCCTTTCGTATTAAACCCCCAAAGAGAAGAAAAAAATAAGTGAATGTAATTCATAATTATATAATACAAAACTTTTTGAAGTTTGACATTATGTACTAGCTCAAACATTTTGAAGTTTAACTGAGATATATTCGAAGGGGAATTTTTATAAATTCATTAAATAATGTATATTTATGTAATTTTTCGAGATAAAAATTCATATGGACCTAAGACCAATTATGGGCTTTGGGCCGTGCCCATAACAACTAGCACTTTCTACATCAATTTGACTAATCTTATTATTACACTTTTGATTATCTTTTGTTCTTTCTGGATTGTAAGTAGACATATTTATTTTATTTTATTTTATTTTACGTTTGTTACTAAACATAATGTTTAGGTTCATAATTGTTACTATTAATATTCGTGGCTTCTCATTGGGCATATGCGGCTACGTACCCCTTGATTTTTCTCTTTTTGAGTGTTTTTTATATAAACTTATCTTAGTAGTGTTAATATATTATTAGTGAATAGAGTGTTGGGTGATAGATTATGTGACACCAAAGAGAGATTCACTGATTGCTACTTAAGTAAATAGATTCAAGATAGTTTTTGATAAATGGATAGTGATAAGTACTTGCGGAAGACGCCAAAATTGAATGTAAAATATGAAATTGCGAGAGAAAAAAATAAATTTAATTAATAGTATTTGATTTGATGCTTCAAATACTTCGAATGAAATTTATTACTCTAGTCTATGCTTTTCCATTGTCGATATTGATCGATGATTCTTATGAGTTATTAGTAATGAGTAATAACAGTTGATTGTAATGATTGTAAATCGCGACTAATAATAGTGACAGTAGATTATAATGATTATGTTTATAAATGAGAACAACAATTGTGTGTGACGTGTGATGGATAAGATAAAATTAGTAATAATGACGTGATGATAATAATAATCTTGCTAAGCTTAATGGCCACTCTAAGTAAAATCTAATAATATCAAGTTGTTAAAGATCCATCAGGGCATTTAGTCTATTCTAAAACAACTCATAACTGGTTTGTACACATCAAAAAAAAAACACTTACTAGTTAGAAACTAAATAATTAAGATACACATGTGTTTTTTCAACGAACTTTAAAAAATGAAATGTAATTCATTAAAAGTGTATAATACTTGATAGCAGATGAGACCAACTAAGATTCAAATTTGAGAGAACAAAAAAAAAAAGCAAAATGTAAAATACACCAAACAATAATATCTAAACCCTTCTTAAAATTAATTGCGATGATATTAACTGAGGAATCCCCAATGTTTGTAAGAATATTGAATTTTTGAATGGATAAAGAAAATAACAAGCAATAAAATAAAACGGAAATTGAGGAATCTTGTTATTCAAAGATAAAATATATATCTTTATGTTATCGGGATTATAACTATATTTGTATTATTATAAAGTAGGCAAAAATAATCATTTGCTAAATGCAAGTTCTAGATCTTTATTACAATCAAGATAGTGGAACCAGTTATATATACCAATAAGAAAGTAGCAACCTTTCACTTCCAAAATTCTTTTGATTTTTTTCAAAACATATATTATGTAATGTACAGGGGCCAGAGATGTTGCCCTACTTTTGGGGCATATCCAAGATATTTCCAACCAACATTTTACTTACAATATATTTTCATAAGATATAGTATTAATTTTAAAAAAAAATAAGTGGTAAAAATTTATCTAAATTATATTTTTTTATTGGGTTTCAATTCTAAATTATTAAAAGTTTGAATTTCTTATTTAAACTATTATTTTTTTACTTTGAGAAACATATCTCTCTTTTTTATATTAGTCTCATTATGGTTCTCTCTCTTTTATTTTAAAAAAATTTCGTATCACACTCCAAATGAAACTATTCAATCTTGAAAAGTAATAACCATAAATTATTTGTATAGTTTAACATTAAAACCTAAAAAATTATCGCCGTGTGGCTGAACTACTAATTCGATCCGTTTTGTTTTTCTGAAAACTATTAATTGTAGCATCCTTAGTAATCCTCCGCTTTCAATTTTACCAGTGTTGTAATATCCATACAAAAATATTTTACTTGCCAACACAAGACGTTTTATATTTTTAGTGTTTATGTTATATTGAATACTAGTAAAAAAAATTTTGAAAAAATCTCGGTACGTGAATAGCGAAACACAAAAATAGAATATAGAACAAAAAAAAAAAATGGGTAAAATCTAGAGCATTGCTGAAATGTATATGAGGATGGGATAGATTTCGATTTTTCAACAATAAAAAATATCACTTTTCTCGGGAGGAGGGGTATGATGCAATATGAAATGTTTAACAATATTTTTAACATGATTTTATTTTATTTCCAAAATGATGGGGTGTCGCGGGGCGGGGGCTCCGTGTGGTGGCGGGGTCGGCGGTGAGCTAAGAAAAAGCAATTTAATTTTGTCCTCATTATGGGCTAGTATCTATAATTTTTAATTTAATATTTGATTTTTTATTATTAATGTTATCTAGATAAAATATTTATTTATGTTGAAATGTCATGTGTCAGTTTTTCATATAAAAGAGAAGATGAGCGAACACACCATTGAGGTGTGTTTCACAAATCCAAAAATGTGATAGTTTATGGATGACACCTTACTCTTTCCCCTAGTCTAGGTATGAAACTCACCACCAATGTGAATCGTTTAAATGTGTTTTTTGACCATTATCTCTAATTTGATAATAGTGTCAAAAACAACAAAAGCTTCATCTGTTTTAGTCCCTAATTTCTATAGGTTCTCAATTTTGAGTAGTTAACTCGTTAATGACAGAGTCAAAATTTTTACAGAGATTGTTTTAAAAAAGGTGGGCACCTTAAGTACATATTTTTTCAAGACATTTAAAATCAGATATTACAACATTTTGTTCTATCAAAATATATTATTTAATCACTTTGTATATTATAATTAATTATATATGAGGTATTATTTTTTGACGAAGGACATTCTGACCGTAACATAGCTATATCGTAGTACTCATAATTTTATTATCGATAATATCATACGCTATAACTTTCGATAATATAACTATTTCTACCAATAGATATACTGCCGTCTGAAATTTTATTTCCAGGCAAATGCACATATACACATACCTTAAATCGCAAGTGGTCCATTTTGTGAAAAAAAACCACGGAAAAAGGTGTGTGAGCTGTTTTTAATAGAGTCGAAACAATAAGGGTAGAAAATATTAAACAAAAATTCCAAAACGGTATATAAAATTATAGTAACAAACGTGTAAAATCGCTGCAGGCAGCGATTTTACCTGTCACACTCGAAAAAGTAAAATCGTGCTGAAGCAGCGCTTTTGCCACAAAAAAAATTTTTTGAATAAAAAATGCAATGCTGCGGTGTGACAAGGGCGGATTTCAATGATTTTCTTCTGACAAATCGCTGCGCAGGGCAGCGATTGGCTATTATTTTTTAATTTTTTTTTTTTCATCCGGTATATCGCTGCACGGCGAGCCGATGTCTAAGAAAAATATTTTTTTTTATATAAGATACGCTGAGCTATAGCAGAGATTTACCACCACACAAAACAATTTGGTTTTTTAAATCGTGCTACAGTAGCGATTTACAAAAAAATTTGTTTTCTGTAAACGCTGCCTTAAAGTAGCGATTGTGCCCCCCAAAAAAAATATTTAATTTTTTTTTTGTTGTAAATCGTTCTTGTAGGCAGGATTTTATTTTAAAAAAATAAGCTTGTTATAATTTTTTGTTTAAAAATTATATGGTAAATTAAATTAAAATTTTTTTCCTTTAATTTTTTTTATTTGTTAGAATAGAATTAAATTATTTTGAATCAATTAGTATTTAAATTAAATTTAAATTAAGATAAATATACTTTTTTTAGAAAGGAAAATATATTATCTTTAAAAAAAAATACTTTTTAAGATTCTAGTATATAACTATACGAAAATTAGACATTATTTAAAAAAATAAAAATTAAGTAAAGTAATTAAATATATTTCTTTCTAAAAAAAGATATTATATGAATTAAATTTAATATACTTTTGATTACATAATTAATTTTTTTAAATAAAAAAATTAAAGGAGAAAAAGTATTTAATTTACCTTTAACCATCTATTTTAACAAAACAAATAATAACAAAATTATTTTTTTTTGTAAATAAATCGCTGCCTAGCAGCGGATTACACAAAAAAAAAAATTTTTTTGTTTTTGTAAATCCGCTACTGTATAAGCAGCGATTTACAAACAAAAAATTTTTTTTGTTTGTGTAAATCGTGCTACAGCAGCGATTTATATAAAAAAAAAGTTTTTTCTTATAAACGTGCCAGGGCCAGGCGATAACCTGATTTTTTAAAAAAAAAGAAAATAAAAATAATATCAATCGCGGGCCCTGGCAGCGATTGTAGAAGAAACATTTTGAATCGCGGACTCAAGCAGCGATTCATTTTTTTGTAAAATTTTTTTTTTTGGCAAAATCGCTGCCTCAGCAGCGATTTTACTTCTCATGTTAAGTAAATCGCGCCTCGGCAGAGCGCTTTGTACACGTTTGGTTATATTAAAATTGTTATATCCCGTTTTGGAATTTATGGTAATTTTTCGACCTGTGAATGTGGGACTCTATTGATTACTATCTCCATAAGAGAAAAACTTTCCAGTTACATGTTCTGTTTCTGGGGTCCCGAGAATAACTAGCACCAGTTAGAATCGTGTCGTGGAATCTTTCTTCACTGTTTGGAACCAAAAGAATTAAAAAATAGTGATAAAGTAATAAAGAAATGTTTTAATTGGTTGTATTTATAAAGGTTACATTAATGAATTTATATTATTATGTCCTCCAATATTGCCTTCTTATTTATTGAAAATATATATATGTCAGAGTTTTTCCGATTAATTTATTTTGGATTAAAATGAAGTTAGTTACCTAAACTCAAAAACACGCTTTAATACCAATAAATATTACACCTCAATTTAAATAAGTTTGACGTTTTTTTATTTTTGTTGACTGTCTCAAGTCTAATCTTTTTTAAATAACGTTGTGTTAACTAATGTGACTTAACATTCAAAATAATGCCTTCACATGGAAACTATATCCATAATTTTATAACATATTGGTGCAGTATTCACTGTCTGTAGTTAACAACGCCCCTGCCACCCACGCTATATCTCATGATATTTTCGAGATTATAATATAGATATTCATGAGATAAAAATATTTTTTTATTTATAATTTACTATATTATTTAAAAAAAAATATTTCCCTCCATATCGAACACATAGTAACCATATAATTTAGTGTGATGGTTAATTTTGTAAATAGTCAATTTTGTAAAGAAGCAAGTTTTTTTTCTTTGGGATTTTGGGAAAAAAAGGAAAGACCAAGTAATTTGTATGCAACTGTTACAAGAAGAAATCACAATAAGTTCATTCCCCGCGACAAGAATTATTAAATATTTAAAGAAAAATGTACAAGTACCCCCTCAATTTATATTCGAAATCTTAAAGACATATTTATACTATACTAAGGTCCTATTACCTCCCGAACTTATTTTATAAATAATTTTCTACCCCTTTTTAGCCTACGTGGCACTAGTTTTTTTAAAAAAATCAATCATCATTGGGCCCACAAGATAGTACCACGTAGGTTGAAAAGAAGTAAAAAATTATTAATAAAATAAGTTCAGGAGGATAGTAGGACCTTAGTATAGTATAATTGTGTTTCTGAGATTTTAGGCATAGGTTGAAGGATACTTGGACATTATCTCAATACTTAAAGAGTTTTAAGAAATTTTTGGATGTTGTGAGTAATAATATAGTACTACTTTTGACCAACTAATTATAAAGAAATTTAAATTAGTACAAATTTTTATCTACCATTTTAGGTTCAATGAACAAATAAAACTCTCCTCCTACCAAGACCTTCCCAAAAGGGTTACTCCATATTAAAATTTTTTTTTAAAAAAAAGAAGCTAAAAGGGACTAAAAATATCTAAGGACCATACCATAAACTATTATTATTATTTTCAAAACCTATATATTCATCAACTATGACCGAACTCATCTATCGCGTCTGTCTGCAACTCTTGACACTCCTTAATACAACATAATAATATTCCATCTCCTTCTCATCCAAATCTAAATCCAAATCTAATTTTACAAACTCTTTTTACCTCTCCTATATCCTCCATTTTCTTGGAAAATTATTTCTTTTTCTCATTTTCATCTAAATCTTGATTCTCCTCACTCCCAAACCCTAAAAATCCCAAAGATGTTGTAACTAGCTAGCAACACCCTCTTTGAACTTCAAAACATATTAATTAAACATATTTTCCTTTATTCAAGATTTAACTTTCTAGTATACCCTTTGTTAGATCAAGATTTATATGGATCCTAATTTTGGTGTCCCAATAAAAGAAGAGTTCCCTAGATCTAATGAACCTACTATGTGGATTCCTCAACCAATGGAGGGGCTTCATGAGAATGGACCTCCACCATTTCTTACAAAGACTTATGAATTTGTGGATGATCAAAACACCAATAATGTTGTTTCTTGGAGTATAGGTAATAATAGTTTCATTGTTTGGGATCCTCAAACTTTTGCCATGAATCTACTTCCAAGGTACTTCAAGCATAGCAATTTCTCAAGCTTTGTCAGACAGCTCAATACTTATGTAAGCATTATTTTATCTTATTATTATAACCAACTCAAAAAAAAGTATATATGAGCTAGCACACAAAATACTTATATAGAGAGAGAGGGAACAAGAAAGAGAAAGGCTTGATGTGTTCTACATATCATATAGACTATATAATTGTTGATATTTATAGTGCTCTAGAATTTTCTCATATTTGTGAAGCTTCTAGTGAATATTTTGAATTTTGAAATTGCAACTTGCACTAGATTCATTTTTTCCTTTATTGGCAAGTTGCACTAGATTTGTTTCTTTTGCTTAAAGTATACACTGTGGAGAAATAATAAATTAAATTTGACTTTAAAATGGAAAGACATAGAAGTTTAGAGAACTCTTATACACATGTATCTACAACTCCATCACTAATCAAGGAAGTGAAATCTTCACTTGTAAAACAAAAAAAAATGTACATTTTCTTATGTATAGTTAACATTACCAAAAAACTCATGAGCCAATTCCAATCACCTTCTGTCCAGTAACAACATTTCATTAGTGTATGTAGTTTCTTCTAGCTAACAATATTTCTTGTAGAATGTACAAAGACAATTTTATTATGAGTACAATTATTATATATACCCCGACAATTTATGTAAAAGACATTTTATACTATCATGTCAACTAAAAGATAACGATTGTAACAAGTCAATTAATATAAAATTACCTCAACTATGATCAGTATATATAAGTTAAATCCTATTATGATTGCTTTTTATGATCCTTTTTTTTTTTTGCTTTTTCTTCCAATAGATAAATATTACTAGCAATGTGAATTATCATGTAGGGATTTAGGAAGGTTAATCCAGACCATTGGGAGTTTGCTCATGAAGGTTTCTTGAGAGGGCAAAGGCATCTCTTGAAAACAATTAGGAGAAGAAAAACAAGTAATTTCCATCCTGGACAAGGTTCAAATCAAGGTATAGACTCTTATATTGAATTGGGAAAGCTTGAGATAGATGGAGAAATCGATCGATTAAGGCGCGAGAAGAAAGATTTGATGATGGAATTGGTGGAGCTTAAACAACATCAACAGACTACAAAATCACACATCAAATCAATGGAAGAAAAGCTTAAGAGGACAGAAGCAAAGCAACAACAAATGATGAATTTCTTGGCTAAAGCAATGCAAAATCCAAGGTTTTTGGAGCAAATGATGCAACAAAAGGAAAGAAGGAAGGAACTTGAAGAAGAAATTAGGAATAAGAGAAGGAGACAAATTGATCATCATCAAGGTCCTAGTAATATTGTTGGAGAATTAGACCATAGTTTTCATAATAGTGATGGAAATTTTAATATAAAGATGGAACCTCATGAATATTATTATGGTGAAATGAATGGATTTGATAATTTTGAATTGGAGACATCACTTGGTATGAGCATGCAAGGAGGACCAAGTGAGAACACAATCAATTTTGAAGATAAATCTATTGATCATGAAGGATTTTGGGAGGGTTTGTTGAATGAAAGTATTGAAGATGAGATCAATTTACTAGAAGGAGAAAATGAGGAAGATCATGTGGATGTTTTGGCTCATCAGCTTGGATTTTTGGGTTCTACACCAAAGTAAAAAAGATCACTTTACTATTAGTTTTCCATTCTTTTCCTTTGTATGATTGGATTTTAGTTCTACCACGAGGAGAAAGTCTAGTGTGCAAAGTATCTTGCGTTCCAGGATCTTTGGTTTGGGATTTACCTAATGTGGAAAGACAAGTTATTAGATGCTAATTACTTGGGAGGGTGGCAATTCTTTTGCAAAAGAAAGTAACATACTCCACAAGTTAATTTAGTTTTGATTTTATGATTCTCAAGTGTTTTATGTTCCTTTTAACTCTTGGAAGGTCAACTTTCTTTCTTCATTATTGAATGTACTTTGTCCATTGTTATTTTGCTCCCTTATTTTTCTATTTAAACACTTGAATGGATATATATATATATATATATATACTCTATAAAATTAATTAAGATCCTAAGCTAGCTAGTTTAAACATCACAATTAAAAAGAAAGGGATTAATTTAATAGCTCATGGCATGCATGGTGGTCAAGCCTAAATTGATTTTCTTTTTTTGATTTTTCATCCGATGTTTGATATCCACATTGGAGTTCGATGAAATCCAGATAAATTCACGCGGGAAGTCCTAAAGGTGACTTTATACTCAAATAAACTCGTACACAAGACCTTAGATTAAAAACGATAGAATACTTACCATTTCACATAATTTCTGAGTTACATGATAGAAAGGGGAGATTTTGTTTGTACCTAATGAAGCTCAAAAATTAAATCTTTGATTCTTTTGAATAATAATAATTGAGGGATTATAAAATTAGAGTAAAAGCATAGATTTTGTTTGATTGTTGGCAAGCATGTCTCAATTTTCATTGACAGATACCATATTTTTACTAATTTATTTTTGGTGTGTCCACAGAGACGGACCGACCTTTCTTATTTCTTTTTCACACGACACATCAATAAAAATAACCTAATTCCTAACTCTTAAATCTTTTTATGCACAAAAATATATTTTTTCTATTTTTAAAATAAGTATATTTTTAATTATTTTCTTATTTTTTTCATAGTATAATCAAGAAGATATTAATAATATTATTCTAATTTTTACATAACTATTAAAGGATTACATTTTTTAAAGATATTTATTGAAGTAAAAAGAGTATTTTTGTCACATATTAGTTGTGTTATGCACCATTCAATTGTTACGGAATTAACAATATATAATCATTGCCTCGAGATTTATAATTGCTACAAGAAGAAAAACAAAATGTCATATGGAAGAAGATAAATCGTGTAAATAGGTCTAGATCGAGTTGGTAGCAAACCTAAACTATTACAATTTTTTTAAAAAAAAGGTGATAATATAGTTACCCCAACTCCCTAAGTACACACAATTTTTCTTTTATTCAAATGGGAATACTATAAAAAGTAAAATCAAATCATTATCGATTTTTACTATCGAATCTCGTATATGCTTCTTCAAATTAGTGTTTAAACTATGAATGCTAGAGATAATTTAATCAAATATTTCACCTAGGTTAAGTAAATATTGAAGTATCGAAAACATATTTAAATTATTCGTAATTTCAAAATGTTGAATCGAGCATAATATAATTTGACGCATACATATGATTTTAATTGATCGAATATTAGGTACAGCTATAGTATAGTCTGTACAAATTGAAGGCCGAAATGCGCTTCTGCGCCGACCTACCATATATATGCAAGTCTTAAAGAATGTGCCTTACGTTCACTATATTTTTGGAAAAATAAAAGAAAAAAATCAATTTTAAGTTCTTTTATTATCATTATCCTCGGTTAAATTATGAATTTTTAAATTTTTTTATTTTTATGCATTAGATTAGTATATTAGCATATCAGATTAATGTATCTTTGCGCATCAGATTAATGCATATTGTGTATTAGATTAGTGTATTATATATAAAATATATATTAAATTAGAGTCTGTTTGGCTCAGCTTAAAAGTTGGTCAAACTGACTTAAAAGCTGATTTTTGACTTATTTAGAGTTGGCAATACTTAAATAACTTATTTTAGTTAAAAAAAACTATTTTAAGCCAAAAGTTAAAAGTGGGTGAGTTTGCCCTTTTTTTTTTAGCTTGTAAGCTGGTTTAAGTTATCACATTTCTTCTTTTGCCCTTACTATTTTTGTACAATTTCAAAATTACAACATACCCAACATCTCTTTCTACATTGTTACCTTTCAAGTTTGTCATAGCAAAATTCAGCACTTTTATCCAAACACATAAATGTTATTTTAAAAATAAGTTTCAGCCTTTCAAAAGTACTTTTTGTAAAGATGCTTTATTAAGCCCATCCAAAGGGCCCTTAGTGTATTATGTAATATATTTACTTAAAAATTAATATATCTCGAAGTATCAAATTAATGTATCAGCGCTTATATTATTGTATCAGTTTAATAGATTTCTGTAATTATAAATTTATTAAGTGACAAATAAGAATTTTATCTTAAAAGTATGTGATTTTTGTCATTTGACCTCATTTTTACACTTTGCTATTTTCCTTTCACGAATTACTGTATTTATCTAAGTGCTTTAAAATAATAAAAAAATCATAAAGTTGAAGATTCATCAATGTAATAATGATATATTTTTATTCATAATAATAAAAATTTAAATATTATAAAATTTGAATACGCGATTATTAGTTAAAAATTCAAATACTCTATCAAGTCTACGATGCAATAGTATGTAAGTTTGAATAAATGAAAAAAATAAGATGTATTAAATGATTTCAGAAAAGAATTATATGTTTACATTTACATAAAAGGTCCTTGTTTTCGGCTTTCCTCGGCATTTGTAAATATTACTTCCTCCGATATAATTTATACGAATTAATTTAATTTAATATATATATAAAAATAAAAGATACATTTTAAAATTTTGTGATTTAAAATAAGTTATGCATATTTATATAGTTAGAAATTGTTTTATTAAGATTAAAATAAGTATTTTTAAATTGGATAAGGACCTAAAATATCATTTGATATTAAAAATAATATAAAATTACCTTTCATCCACCTATTGCTCTAAAATGCCCTTCTCGTCCCCCTTTTAGATTTAAAATTGACCACTTATTTAATGATTTTAAATTTAAACTATTTAATTTTTTTTTTAAATACGGAATGTTTAACTATTGATTATAATTTAATATCATTATTAAACCAACCCACTATCTACCCATTACTAATTAAACCCGCCCAATTAATAAACTAATTCTAATATCAAAATCGTCCTAAACATTACTAAGACATGGCAAAATCACAGATTCTTAAAAATAATGTCCAAATTTATTCGAGTCCGAACTGAAGCCCAGTGAGATTTAGGTTTAGCCTCTTATTTAGGAGGATACTTTCAAATAAGATTCTCTTTCAAGCTTGATTCAGAATTTACGATCAAAGGTAAAGAAGTAGTAACCCCGGATTAATTCGTGCACTTTTTAAATATAGTTATATAAATATATATGATTTATTTTAAATATTAAAATTATAATATATTATTTTTTAAAAAAGTTATCTATTATGTAACATTACAGGAGATGAAGGAATAATTAAGATGAACATAGTCAGATTTTTAAGTTTATCGGTAATTATTATCTATACACTTGAATTATAATATGTTTTGATTGACAACTTGAATGTATGATAACTTGTATAATCATTTTAGCCTCAAAATTTTATGAACACTCATTGGCAGTAAATTTACTATTGTTGCATTTGTAAAAGGGCGAATTTATTAATTGGGCGAATTTAATTAGTAATGAATGGATAATAGATTGATTTATAAATTATACTAATAAGTTAAGTTATAAAAAATAGTTGAGATCCACATATTTAAAAAATATTTAAATTATTTAAATTTAAAACCATTAAATAAGTGATCATTTTTTAACACAAAGATGGATGACAAGAGTACTATAATTAATTAATGCAGTTGAATTTAAAATGTGAAATGCCGATTGACGTTAGTTGGTTATGACCTGTAATCGAGTAAAAACTGACAGGTTAAATTCGTTATATAAATAGCAACTTTTATGTGTTTTTATTTATTTTTCAATGTCAGCGTGTGCTTTAAAACTGATCGATGTTATAGATCTTCGAAAAAGTAAATTAAAAAGTATAATATAATTAGAATTTTAAAAAAAAATATAAGGGTGCAAAATTAATCAACAGATATTCATCGATTTTCTATTTCAAAATAATAATTATTTTTATAGTTTCAACGTATTCTATGCGAATAATAGGTTATATAATTTCTTCAATTATTTCAAATAAATAAATAATTCTTCAATTATTTTTTAAGAAAACATTTTACAAGCTGACGAAATCCCTCAATTTTATCCGTTTATTTAGTTCCTCAGTTTTTGCAGTTGATTTTTCGTGTTTTTAAGTAGTGTGAGCTGTCAAGATCACATACCCTTTCTGCGCATTTTGTTGTATTTTAATTAATTTTTGAAGTTAAATTAATTTATTAATTTGATTTCAAATGAAAAGTTTAGATATTCAATAATTAATACGGAAAACACTAGTGTCTCGACTGGTGCATTTTAAAGAATAAAAAAAAAATACAAAAAATACTATAAATTGCAATTTTTTGTATATCAATATAATAAAAAAATATTTAGTAAAGAGTTAGTTAAAGTTCTTATGTAGTTTGATTCTAAAAAAAAAGAAATCATGATAATTTAAAGCGAAACAAATGTAGTATTATTGTTCAATTACCTTTTTTCATTTGAAAGTAGTTTATCCTTGCTAGTTTTATAACTTGGGCTTTCATTAATTAGATCGATAGATGCATTTCTAAGGAAAAAATTGCATTCGATCCAATTTTAATATTTCCCATTTGATAGCATCATAGTACAATATTTTTACATATATAATGGCTACTATAACTTTAAACGGTTCTTTCGGGATGAATATGACAATTTATTTACTTATCAACATAGAAAATGAGTACTTGATTATTTAAGATAAACTATCATAAATAAGTTATACGTTTAGATCATAATTATCATTAGTAGCTATAGTTTATCTAATTATAATTCACCACAAAAGTTCGAGAGAGGAGAGAAGCAAGCAAGAGTTTGGAGAAGGAAGGGAGGAGAAATGCGATACATGATATATTTGTCAGATACAACTTTTATCAACGAATACAATTTGATATATATGTTGAATTCGATACATAAAGGTTATTATGGAGAGGAAAGAGGCGAACAAGATTAGGAGAAGGAGAAGAAAAAGGTGGACTTGATTTGGGATAGAGAGAGGAGAAATACTAGATACAAGTTGTCTTTGAAAAATATAGGTTGTATCAATATGTATCACTATGGAGGTCATATCTCAGATATGTATCAATATAGGTTGTATCAACGCATACGAAGGTTGTATATCATATATGTATCAATACAAGTTATATTAATATGAAAACCGTATCAAATGAAGTCATAAATAAAAAGTTTCATTATCTAAGCCATGATCCACCAAAATGCTAAGTCTTATACCATGAAGGTTTCACAAGTTAAAGTCCATTCGAAATATGGGTGTCGGTGTAAACAACCCAAGCCCACGTCAATAATTAATGGCTAACCGTCAAAGTTTAGCCATTAAAAAACTTTGTTCACTTATATTGTTTGTCATTTATTTATAAAAATAAATTTTTATTTTTATTTTAATGTATTTATAAAAAAAACATATTTATTATTAAGTAAATTTTATGTATAGCAAATATAACATTCTTAATTTTATACCATAGCAAACTTTTTAAAGTTGCATTCTGTAGCAAATTTTAATTTGTCACGGATGTGTTTTTCTGTATATTCGTTGAATGACCATTATATATTTTAATTGTTTAAAAAAAGGCGGTAATTTCGATTAAATAAATAAGGAGAAAAGTTTCAGAAGTTACGCTTACTTTGTTTCAGTAGAATTTTGTTCCTTCTTCGTCTCCTTCAATCGAAAGAACTACATTGTAGTCAGTTAAAAAATGATCAAGCTATTGAAGTCACTAAATAACAAGCGAGATAAATTTGATTTTACCGATAGCAACCGGAGGTAATTTCATGACGAAAACATACTTTGATTTTTATTTTTATTTTTGTCAAAAATGGTGTTCAAAATCATATTTCCTTTTTAACTTTCATCGGTTTCATTGGAATGTATATTGAGATGTGTATATTTTGTTCCTAATAGATTTGGATAGTTAATTTGAAATTTAGAAAAAATTGTGATAAATTTGTTCATAATTTTGAATTTGTGATTTGAAATTCGCTGATTTCACAGTAATTTTTGTGTTTGGAATTATGTATATAATATGAGATTCTCTGATTTCATATATGAAACTATTATGTTTTCATTTTATACCGTAAATCTTCATCCTGTTTTTGGATATTCATAATATGTATAAGTATATGAAATTGTTGACTGTTTATACGAATTTGTAAGTTACATACATATAACTATTTAGTGTTTTTGGTGAATTGTACAAGTATATGAAACTGTTGAATGCTTATTGAAATGTGTAAGTTATATTCATATACTTATTTAGTGTATTTGGTGAATTGTATAAGTATATGAAACCGTTGAATGTTTATACGAATGTGTAAGTTATATACATATACCTATTAAGTGTTTTGGTGAATTGTATAAGTATATGAAACTATTGAATATTTATATGAATTTGTAATATTTACACAGTGCAGATTATCCTGTGTATTTATTTTAATTTGAAAACGATGAGAACGAGAAGTTTGAAATTTGAAATTGAATTTGAGGAGAATATTAAGGAGAAATTGAAGGAAAGGAGAAGAGATTGTATAATATGAAGGGAAAAGAGAAAACTTCCGTTTTTTTATTTATTTATAACTATATAATTTATTGTGTTCCTATAATAGCAAAGTGATCGAATTTTTGCTTATCAAAGGAAATAACTGAAAGAAAAGTTACTGCATTTAATTAGATTTATTATATGCTATTCTCTACAATTATCTCTTTATTTTTTCATATTTTACCTCTAGCATTAAATATTCATATCATCTTTGAAGACTCAATATCAAACATTAATTAATAAAATAGTGTGATAAGATACAGATATTAAAATTATTTTTTAACGGGATATCAAATTAAATAATAACAAATAAAAATAAGTAGAGGATGTAAAAATTAAAAATAGCTATTACCTAATATTTCATGAGAAAATTAAGTCTGGATAAACTATTTTTACTTAAAACACCAAAAAATTCCAAACAGACGATGTTGAAATTTGAAGCTGCAAAACTTTAAAATTCTATTAATGCAAACTCCAAAAATGATTTAATTTTTTCACAATTTAAATAATAAAATTGTCAGAAGTTTCAAACATTATAAACAAATATTCATAAAGTTCAAACACAACAACTAGTCATAGAGTTCAAATTGATAATGCTCAAACTAAAAAAAAAAGGGTTTTCTAAAGTTTTTTTTTTATCGTATTTTAACTAGGATATTTTTATTTTATATTTTTTTCCATAGATTAAGAAATAATAAATAAGTAATTTTATTAATTCACTTCTTAATTTTCTTAAATTATACAAATAAATATAAATATTTTTTAAAAAATTAATTAAAAAATAATATACAAAAACTTTTAGTTAAAATTATTCTTAATTTAATAAAATAGATAATATATTAAATAATTATTTTTAAATAAGATGATCGACCAATATTAGACGACGAAACTAAAAACTATCACATAAATGGATAACTACAGAGTAATTTGCCTTTGGAGTTTGGGTATCGTTTTCTCACCGACAACGCTCTCTTTTTCAATTGGATGCTAAGGAAATAATAAAGAAAAATAATTCATTTCACTAATTGACTAATATGTATTTTAATATAATTAACTCTTTTTTTAATTATTAAATTAACAATATTATATGAAACAATTACATTTTCTTTCCCTTCCATAAGGATTTTTAAATTACATGATGGTCCATTCAGATGGAGACTTGTTCAATAGATGGTTTCAAAATTTCAAAAAATGTCATTATTCACTTGTGTTAATTTGATGTCAAATAATTAACTTTATTGGTAGCAAAGAACAAGTGCATTACGATTAATTAGATGCGTCAATACTTGTTTTTATAATGTTAGCTTTCGAAAAACTTGATTAGGATGACGAGCTAATCTTTAGGGATGAATAAAGTATCTTATACAAATCATAAATATTTTGAAATTTGGTATGAAAAATAAATATTATGAAAATTTGTGATCGTTATTCTTTCGATGCATATTAAGTAATTTATTCTTGTACAATAATTTGTGAATCATATAAGAATTTTAATTATACTAGATAAATTTGATCAGAGAAGACCTGATGTTATAATACCCTTTTGAATATTGCAACTTTAATTTTAAGATTGTGACTTTAAATTATCGTAAAAGCAAAAAGGCGATGAATGTGTTTGGTAGGAGTAAAAATGTTTTTTCCCTATAAAATATCTTAGTTTTTAAGTTACTTTTATTTGGTAAATAAGTAAAATATTCATATATCATTTGGCAAAATATTATGGAGGTGAGAAGTGGATTTGGAGGTGTGTCTATAATTTCAGAAGAATAAGTGTAATATTACTAAAAATGATATCTAAAATAGAAATTTAATTATTTGAAGTTTAGACTCTTATAAGCGAAAAATACAAATTTATTTGAACTTATTAATAAAAAAAATATGATTTGTGTATTTTATATTTTTTAAAAACATATATAATTATAATTAATTGATTAATCGAAATATATGCACTTACACATTCCAAGGTCAATGAATTCTGAAATACTTTTTAAATAACTTTATTAATTTTATAATCACCAATTGTATGAATATGATGAATCAGCTCAAATATTGCCACGTGGACTCATGTGCCGACGAAATTCAAAACCAGCTACAAATCCTCAATATAAATAAGAACTCATAGTGACACTCCACCTATTTAAGTGTATTGACTGATCTATCCTTTGTTTTTTCTTACATAAAAATTTATTGAATTGTCAAAAACCATCAAAATCAATTCCATTTCGCAGAATGGAGCGGCTCAAACGTATTAGTAGTCTAAAATATAAATTAAATGAGGTCTTAAATTTAAATTATTTATAATTTTTATATAATTAATTTCTTCTAGTTTTCAAGTGATAATATAGGCATTCTTATTTTTAAATTATTTTTCATGAGATATAATAGTCTAAATATGTTAAATTTCTTCTAATATTTTTTTTATTTTTCATGAAAAGTTGACTTTTTCTACAAATAATATTCAATATTTGTAAAGAAACAATAACTTATAACCTATTTTTATTAAAAATGAGATCCCTTAAATTTGAGGACCTAAGACACGTGTCTTTTTTTAACGCTATCGAGCCAATCCTGAACCATATATATAAGCAAAGAAAATAATGTATTATATTATAGTACTATTTCTTCTGATCTAGTGCTGAAATTGAAACAACATTATTAGGTTATGGAAATGTACTTTCATCCATTGACTTTAAATTGAAGATAAGTCTTGATATGAAAGTCATTAGTCAAGTTAATTAAGTATTAAATTACATAGCATATTTTATTTGAAAATATAATGATATAAAAGTATGTTTACTATTGATTTAAGCAATAAATATTGATGATTTCAAGAAAATTCGAAAAATATAAAATCGATTAGATGAGAAATAAAAAATAAATTAAAGGATTTATCTTAAATTAGAATGTTTGAAGAGGATAATTCATTAGAAATGATGGATGCCAATTTTTTAAAAATTAATAAGTAAATAACTATGTTCAAGTGAAACATTCTAAAAATATGCATGTTTTAAAACTAAGAAGAACATAAAATGTTTTTGTGTTGGTAGGTTAGATTTAGTTTAGGTTAATTGTTAAACAGTAAAAATTATTTGAATCTTCAATAAACACATTGCGATAATTGACAATTCGTTAGACACATGAGGATTGCTAAAAAGAATTGTATTGTAAAGAACTTTGATTGATCTTTTTGCCGATGATTTTAACAAATAAATGTCTCCTATTTAAAACTATTTACTTAGGCACTAATATATTTATAAATAGCTGACATCTATAATATTCTAAAAGTAGAATGATTTAAGATTTTCTTATCTAGATTCATGATATTCTAAGGTCTTCAATGAGATTTTTCATATATCTGCAGATATTTCACGAATAATTTTTTTTTAAATATAAGTTTTCCATATAAATAATTTTACGTTACGTGATAACTATTATAATAAAAGGGTGAGGATGAGATGATAATAATTATGATAATTATAAGAGGAACATATTCCTTAACAAATATTTTTTTTAAAAAAATAATATTTGAATAAAATGGGAATTTATTACTTTAAGTGTACAATTGTTCATTACTTTAAGTAAATTTTAGAAAAAATACACAAATACCTTTTCAATCTATTTTTTTTTCAAGTTAATGCTACGTAGGTCGAAAAGGGGTAGCAAATTATTAATAAAATAAGTTCAGAGGATAATAGGACCTTAGTACAGTATAAGAGTGTCTCTAAGATATCAGACATAGGTTAAGAGGGTACTTATGTATTATTCCTAAATTTTAACTTGATGACATGGGTTAGAGTTATAAAAATAATTTTTGAATTTTATCTTGAACTAGGCATGAAATGATGTTGAGAGGGAATTTGTATAGAATAATTCAATTTGAGTTTGAAATTAAGGTGTAGTAATAATTCGAAAGGCGTATCTTAAACACTAAAATTAATTTTTTTCATTAATTAATGATAATTAATAAATAAAAGTTGGCTAAAACCTAGATGAGAACCCAATATGATTAAGTTTTATTTATATCAATATTAAAACTTATAATCTCATGCTAAATGACTTATAGTCATTGCAAGTATTTGCAATCAGATATTTAATGTCAATTATCGTTTTTTATTTTTTATCTTAGAATTTTGTATAAGAATCACTAAATTTTATATAATTTTAAAAATATATTTTAACTCAGATCAAAAAATAAATTACAATTTATATTTTAAAAATAGAAAATTTACAACTTATTTATAATCCATCATGAAAATAATTTAAAATTCGTGATATAAAGATTTATAGACTTTTCACATGAATCATTTTATTATTTAACTAGTTTAATTAATATAGACAAAAAATATTTTCAATTCATTAAATTAAAAAACATCCAAATTAAATAAACTCTAAGGGGTAATTTTGTAAATCACTTAAAATTTCCAAGTTTTTTCTTTATCTCATTTACGATTCCTAAACGAGAAGAGATTGATATGAAAAGTCCTCTGTTTCTCTCTCTTCGTTCATAAGCCACTCTCCTTTCTCTCAGATCCACAGCTCCAACAATTTTTTCATCGCAAAATGCCAGTGAAACCTCTCTACGATCTCGTGAATTCGCACTTCTGAAGGTACTACAACATTCCAGAAGAGTCGGTATACATATATTTGCACCGTTTAGTTTTCTGTGTCGGCCGGACGGACGGAGTAGTGTGAATGGGGGGAGTACCGTCAACGCCGAGGTTTAACGGTGGTTCGAGGCCTCATGAAACGGCGGAGTATCTAATTGGAGCATTTATTGGCGAGAAATCGTTTCCTCTTGCTTCTGATTACTGGCAGAAGCTTCTAGAGCTTCCTCTAAATCTTCATTGGTCTTCGGATCGTGTTCAGCAAGCTTGCCTACACTTTGGTACCTAACTATCTGTAATTTTTTAAGTTGTTTATTTCCTTTATTATTTATTATTGAGTTTTGTTGGTGAATAGAAAAGAAAAAGTTTAGTAGTTTAATTGTGAAGTTAGCTCGCATATATTAGGTTCTGTTAGTTGGCGGCAACGAGTATCTGTAATGTCGTGTAGAAACTTCTATTGATGAATGGAGGTTGCTAGAACATTCACATGTTAGGTTTAGTTACTGTGCAGCTTTCCGTGGTAGTCTGATAGTTAAATAATAAGCATTTTATGTAAATTGGTGAAATTGAGTGAGTGAATTTTGACCGTCACTGTTTTGAGGTAATTTATCAGGTGTTGGATGCTCCAAACGTAGCGCATTGTTAGATAATCTGATATGGGTGAGGCAACATTTTTGGAGAGTCCGATCAGCATAGGTTGGAAGTGCCTAAACCAATAGAAATGGAAAAGGAAAAAAAATCATAATGTGCATGTGATTCTTACCACTGTTTTTTGAATTCGCCGAACTCTATAGTTGGCTCTTTTTGGGGATTTGTCAAATGCTTAGTGTCTATACTAGTTGTTAGGCAGTTAGGGCTGAAGCAGCCATCAAATTTTCCACTTGTGGAGCTCTACTCGGAGTATTTTTGTGTTCCTGCATACTCTATTTAATGTGGTAAGTAGCCTAGTTGACTCCCAAATCCTAAAACTGGAACTGGTCACAACTTTAGATGTCAACATAAAAATGCTCTATACCATTGATCCCCTCAGATGATGTTTTTGAACTTTTTAAATGCAATGGTCTTTTGATTCTGAAAATTTGGTGCATTTGCGCTTCCCAAGAGCCGGAGAAAGAAACTCTGATGAAGATCTCTAAATGGATTATGCGTCCGTTTGAAATGGAAGAAATTGAATAGTAATTTCCATGTCTATTTTTTTTTTTTGACAACGAATGTCTGAATTTCCTTCAAAAAGGGGATCATAATCTCCAATTAAAGAGCAAAATCTTCCAATCTACCTTTGTAAAATTTGAACGAACTGAAAGTTTAGGAGAAAGAGAATAATTTTAAGTTTGGTTTATAATTGTTCGAGTTTGGAGGAACACTGTGCCGTATAATTTGAATTTTGAGTATAATATGGCTTCTTACATATCCATCTACATATACTGTTAAATCTTGAAATGATAAAGGTTTTCCATAAGCTACTAGTTGATCAACATAAAATTTTGAAGGGGACAACTATTTTATTGGATGAACCGGATGTTCTTTTGATGTTTACTCTGAACTATTTTCAAAGTAACAAAGATGACCGAAGAAAGTGTTTACTCTCTGGTGACAGACAAACTTTAGTGTGTGTTATGGATCTGTTTGGAGTACAATGACTACTAGTACGGAGTAAATAGGAGGAGATTTGGGAAATAGCATCCCTAGGTTGGGTGCTTTTTGTAGAGAACCATATCTTTTTGAAAGGTTCTCTATTTAGTCTGCATCTTGTTGTGGAGTTTCCCCCGTGTTCTTAGTTACATATTTTAGATTACCCATTTTAAAATAAAATTTCACATTTATTAGGAAAATAAAGCAAAAAAAGGTCTTGCATCAAGCTTGTGTGGTGTCTCAGATGAGCTAGAGCACGGAATACCTAGAAATACATTTGATTTCTGTTGCATTGAATGTGATAGTATATCTGGATCTCTATTTGAAAAAGTATATCTGGAATTTTTGTGTAATAATCTATAGAACAAGGGAGGTAAAAAAATGAGAATTGTTATTGGATAGGAGTACAAAGTGGGAGAAGTTCTCCCATAGAGAGTAGAAACAAAATTGAAGATCAGTTATCCTAGGTGAAGTTACCCTGGAGCACATAAATTTTTTCCCTGAAGTTATTTATTGAAACAAGAAGAACTTCTAACTCCGGAAATTTTGGACAGAATCATGCAAATTGCTTAATTATTTAAGTTGATAAATCTATTTCTTATTGAAGACTAGTGCAAAAATTAGGTAATTCGACTTGGACCTCATGTTATGGAGAGTGTTAACTTCCTTCCAATGTTGTGCAAGTAAAAATTGTACTCTCTTCTCTGCATTCATGTGCTCCCTTAACATGCAGACGACTACTTTCAGGAATAATGAACTTAGTAGTTGGTATTAATTTCCATATTGTATTATTTAAAGCTTAGAATTTTATTTATTTTTGATAAAATGATGTAAGCATGAAAGAATTGGGTAAAGAATACTGTGAAACATGGTACTCGTTCTACTTTTCATGTTTTACGTCTCATGCTACGCATATTGGGTTGTAGGTATTTTCTTGCTTATATATAGTTATAAGTTGTAAGATGTCGTTCTTTCATATTTTATGACTTATCAGCAGGCTATTGGCACTAACCATATAAATTCTTTATCTGATCCTCTTATTGTGTATTTTCTTTCTATAACTTCCCTGTTTAATTTTTCCATAGCCGATTCTTGCTCATGAGTGGCAACAAATTATTTCGATGTTTATTCCACCTTTTTTTTTTCTTTTGTTGTGGGGATGTATGGGGAGTGGGGCATGAGGAGCTCATGCTATGATCTTCTAATACCATCTGCTGTTTCTTGCAGCTCAGAACAATTGCTACACAAGGCATCTTGCCAAAATTTTAATTCACCTATCTTGGTGCTTGGAAGAGTGTGTTTCTACAGCCGATGCTTCTTCATCAGCTTATGTGAAAGCTCTCAATGCAGTCTACGTCTCATCTGTTTTTCTGAAGCACCTCATTGAGAATGCTAAAACTGACAACTTCGAAGATCTATACATGTCCCTGAATGAAAGTGAGGAAATTCCAAGTAATGTCCCTAAAGGTAATGCATTCACAACATGATTCATTCATTTTTGGTTAGTGGGACTTTTCTGATGTTCTTATCTATATTCCTCTTTCCTTGTTCTCTCTCAGAATATATCTTCTTTTTCTTTTGTGCGTGGGAGGGCAATGGGAGTATGTAGCAACTTAAGTGATCACTACAGTATTTCAACCTCTATGACTTAAACAAAGTGAATGTGTATGCTAATTGTTCTAAGATCTGAAATCGTGGATTCCTTTTTTATTTTATAAGGTATATATATAATAGAGTTTCTTCTAAACATCATATTCACTGTTCAAAACAGTGTTACTATGTAGTCTAATTTATTAAAAACTCGAATGATTGTCTCCAATTGTAGTGCAATTTTTTGGACTCATATAAGGGTAAATTAAGAAATTTTCTGTTGCTTCATTATGGATGAAATTGAGCAATACCTTTGTGATGACCAAATGATTATTTAAGGTTCTAACTCATATCTCTTGTAGCGCTGATTTCAGTAGTTGAAGTTGAGCCATACCTTAGTAGTGACCGGTAAATTCTTCCAGATTCCAACTTGTGTCTCTTATAGAGTTTATTTCAGCGGGGGTAGCTTTCATAAACTGTTCTTTGCTGATTTTGATCTGGTTGAGTCTCCTACGTTTGGGAATCACTTAATTTTTTAATCTTTATTCTCAGAGCTGTCCTGGAATCCATGTCCTTTACTTCCTCACTCTTACCACCATTCCTCTTTCATTTTCTTTTACAGAACAGAGTATTGAGCATCTTGTTGTGAATAGTGTGCTTAATTTTCTTGGCAGGGTAGATGTAAGGTATGTTGAGCTTTGTGCAACAAATATCTTCTCTGATAGCTTGCGAGTTGTTCTCCTAATATTGTGTGGTTCTTGTGACAGCTCTGATACATATCTTCTACATTACGAGTTGCTTAATTTCATGCTTGTTGCGTTATCAACTCAACTTCTTTCTGGGCCGTCACTTGGAGCTGATGATATTCATCCTTTCTTTGATGCAGCAATGTCTCAGGTCATCATTAGTTTCTCTCAGTAGATATCTCTAAAAATATTAAAATCTTATCTATTTGTTCTAGTATTTGCTGCAAATTCCTTGGCAAGCATGAGCCACTTCTGAATGTATTTTTTTTTTCTTCAGCCAACTTCTCTGGTCAATCTGGCTATACGTAAGCTGCTTGTTAACTACATCACGCGGCCGCGTTTCCCTCTGAAGGCTTCATCGTACTATATATTTTCTGAAGGATATCGTCCTGGAGTTTTACAGAGAGTTGGCTCTGTTGCAGGTAGGATCAAGTGATTAATCCCCCCCCTCCTCCTCCTCCTCCTCCTCCTCCTCCTCCAGTGTGTAGCTCATCTCCTTTCTCCCTTTTAACCACATCCATTCATATCTGCATTCTGTATGATCTTTATATTTATTTGCTTAGCACAAGTTTAGTTCCTATTTGGCTATTTATAGCCACATTCCCAAAATACCCATTCTTTAAAATTATTCTTGTTCTTTTATTCATGTATGCAGCATTACATAGTCATTGTTGAATCCTTCCATCCCCAATTCACTCAGTTATTAGGCCTTTTGTTTAGTCACTGTGCTGTCCTAACTCCTATCACTTTCATTGAAGCTTGCCTTTTCCATTGACTTGCAGCAAATCTCGTGCTGCTGCCATTGAATTTCTTTGCAAGTTCAAGCAATGAAGCTTCCAGAAGCCCATTGGCAGACAACAGTCTTAATATTTTACTCATCCTTGTTCATTACCGCAAGAGTCTTGGCATGGACCATTTCAAAGATAAAATTGACTACAGCAGTCCAGATTCACTACCAAAGGAAGAATCCTTCTTTGAGAATCCTTACTGCAAGGCCCTTGAGAATGCTCGGGATATTGAATGTTAGAACGATTCTTTTTCCGTTCTGGTTTCCCTTTATTCATGATTCTAAGGTTTTTTATGTTCTCTCAAGCAGTTGATCGTGTCGATGTTGAGGGGAATGCACCTGGTGGTGCGGTTGTGAGATTACCCTTTGCTTCTCTTTTTGATAGCCTTGGCCTGTAGTTTATCTTCGTCACTTGTTGATCTATAGGTAAACACCCGAACATATTTTGCTTACCTGTATTATAGTAGCCCATTTCATATGAAAATTGGCTATGCACAAGGAATTTATTTGTGACCTTCTATATCCCCGTGGCAGAGAAGATGTTCTATTATTATAATACTACTTCATATTATAATCTTCTTTTTTCCTGATAAGTAAGGTGAAATTTTATAGACTTATCAGCATAAATAGTATGCTGGTATGAAAAATTGAGTAGCATAAAAATAGTTCTCACAGATCATGTAGAGAACTAATCAGTTGATCATGACTCTACATTGTGACAATCTTATAAATCTGCCATGCTGGTCCAAAAGCTAAAATTAAGAAATCCAATTGAACATAAGAATACATTGTCCTCTGTCTTAAAAAATTTGTGAAAAATTGCTCTCTTCTCATATAATCCACCAAATCTTTGCTGGTATTGCATTCTAAACTCTTGAATGTGTGCCCTTCAGACTCTTCTTTGCCAGCCTTTTAGAAGCTCCAATGTGGCTCTTGGCGTAGTCTTCTTTAAACCCAAAATGTCAAAAAACTGTGTTCCAAAGCTGTGCGATGGTAATCTTGCGATGCAAAAAGAAGATTTCTGTCTTCTGGATTCTCTTCACAGAAAGTAGGATCTACTAAAATGATCAGCTTTGTTGCAAATTTGTGTGTGCTAAACATGCATTGCCTACTTCTATGTTATGATCTGATGGCATAAAATATGTTTATTTGTATATTTGATGATATAATTGTTCACGTACATCATTTGGCTGTGGTTTGAGTGAGTGGGCTTGCAACTATGTTTTCAGGTGCTTGGCTGATGAGACTTCTGGACTTCTGCTTTATTCACTTGTTCATGGGAATTCAGATTTTCTTGAGTATGTGTTGGTGCGGACTGATCTGGATACACTGGTAAAATATGATGGCTTATGTTATATTTTTATTTCTTACTGATTAATGACAGTTGCTTGTGGATATCACTCCCACCAATCACTTTGTAAGGAAATCAAGATTTTAGAGTGTACATGATGGATAAGGAGAGTATCAACAATAAAAGTGTAGCTAGGCGTAGTTTGATCTCTTGCAACTGCTTGCGAAGCAAGTTGCTGTATTTATGGAATTGAGGTCTTGATAATAATGTGGACTGTGATCCTTGTTTATCTATTAACAGATAGTTTTTTGCTTTTTGATGAAGAGCAGATACATGGTTATCCATTAGCAGATACTGAATTTTTTCCACATATTTTTCTTATCCAGTTTCCAACTTCCTTTTTGAGAACCTCACTTTCCAACTGTTCTCGCGTTGCTAAATATAATTTTCTGCCCCTATAGTTAGAATTTAGAATCTTACTGTCTGTTTGAATAAATCAACAGTTGATGCCTTTGCTCGAAACACTGTATAATGCACCTAGGAGGACATCCAATCAGATATATATGGTGCTGATTATCCTTCTTATACTTAGCCAAGATTCCTCATTCAATGCCAGCATTCATAAACTGGTAAATAAAGAATCTCTCCACCTTTTTTACATGTAAGCCTGGACTATCTTGATTCTACATCTTTCTGCAGGTGCTTCCCAGTGTTCCATGGTACCAAGAGCGTGTTCTTCATCAGACCTCTCTTGGTTCTCTTATGGTCATAGTTTTGACGAGGACAGTGAAATACAACCTATCTAAGTTGCGGGTATGATATGAATCGTCTGTTGGTTTATTATTTGCACTTTGTTTATTTCATATTCTATCTCTCTAGTCTCTACTATTTGTTATCTCTTTTATCTCTTCTTGGGTGGGAAGATAAATTGTTTCTTGATATTTCTGGCAGTTCTACCAAACATTTATTTTACACTCTTTAACTGTTACACCTATCCTCATCATGATGTACTATCATGAGGCAGTATTTTTAGTCATCTACTGATACATCTACTTGAATTGCTGTAATGAGCAATTTGGGTAGAGCAATACAACTTAATGGAATTGGATCCTTGACTTCTTTCTGAGCACGGGGTGCATAATTAAAGTCCATCCTCTTTACCAATTTTGTGTCTCTTTTACTGGTAATTTGTTGGTGTGTTTCATGATGAAGTTGATCAAACCATGAAAGCCGATTTCAAGCATGTGTGTTCTGATGCATTTAACAGGATGTTTACCTTCATACAAATTGCCTTGCAATTTTAGCTAATATGGCACCTCATGTACATCGCCTAAGTGGTTATGCATCACAACGTTTAGTGAGCCTATTTGACATGCTTGCACGCAAGTAAGTTTCTTGTTCCTTGTGTTTACTAGTGAATTTTAAAAAAAAATTTGGTTGATTGATTGTTATTATGATCTTGTTCTATAATGTAGGTACAACAAATTGGCAGAGATGAAAAATGATAAGATGCATGTTCTCAATGGTGAATCAAAGGAAGAAAATAGTCTCCAAGAAGACACGGTGCTTCACACTTGGCCTTTAGCATCATTTATACTTTCTTTATTAATTGCTATCATCTAGCATAATTGGTACTTGATGGCATTAAAGTTCTTCAAATATTTTTGCAGGCAGCTGAGCTGCATATTTATACCGACTTCTTAAGAATTGTTCTTGAGATATTAAATGCTATTCTGACCTATTCCTTGCCGCGGAATCCTGAGGTATCAGTACTTTTGATCATCAATAGTTGTTTGTTCATGAGGATAAGTTGCTTGTTGCAGCTTTTATTAATTGCATTCCAAAATTGGCAGGTTGTTTATGCAATAATGCACAGGCAGGAAGTTTTTCAGCCATTCAGAAGCCATCCACGGTTCAATGAACTGCTTGACAACATATTTATGGTATGCTTATTCTTTTGTGTTTGCAGTTCCTATATTTATGAGAAGGGGTTCCTTGAAAGTGGGACTTACTTTCTACTAACTGAAAATAGTTCAGTAGTGTAGTGTGGAAGGCATTATGATTTTGTGATGTTATTTCAAGGTTTTGGACTTCTTCAACAGTCGCATGGATGCCCAAAAGATGGATGGGGAATGGTCTGTAGAGAAAGTACTGCAAGTGATTATTGTTAATTGCCGATCTTGGAGGGTTGACGGACTAAAGGTAGAATGCTAATTCATTTAATAGTTATGCCAACTTATGATGACTTGATTGTATCTGATTATCATATTTGTTGGACACCAGATGTTTACCCAATTGCGTTTCACATATGAACAAGAGAGTCGTCCTGAGGAGTTCTTCATTCCATATGTGTGGCAGCTGGTGTTGTCTCGGAGGTTGGTTTTTATAGTAAACACATTTTTTTTGTTATAGTATCCTTTAATTCCATGTGCTTTTCCAAGTTTTATATCTTTGTTTTTCTCATTTGTTTTGAAACATGTTATTGATTGAATCATATACAGCACAAGTGGATTTATCCTCTTATGCCTATTTCATTTATGGTTGCGGATGTAGATTTTCCCAATTTGTAACTCATTTGTTTTCTTTCTTTTCTGCAGTGGTCTCAACTTTTCTCCTAGCAGGATACATCTTTTCCCGGCTGACCTTCCTCTCCAAGTAAGTACGCTTGATGTCAGGATATTTTCTTGACCATGTTAGAAGGTTTTCCTTAGTACGGTTTACTTTTTTGACTGAATTAATATGGTTTGTTGAGCCTGGATTTATGTACACTGGGTTCCTCTGTTTATTGCCTTCTCTTTTGTATTTACAAAGTGTGTGTCTCTCTCTCTCTGTCACTCTGTTTGTGTTTTGTTTTTATTATTTAGATGTCCAAAGCCATCTTTTGTATGCTTTCCTGCTCTTAAAAAATGTCAGAGTATGGTTATAATCCTGTCCACAAAAGATGACACAAGCTCGTCTTTGTGGAATATTACATATATGGCCCCCCTTAAAATTAAAATTGTATGTTCATTTACTTCATCAAAAAAAAATAAATTAAAATTTTATGTTTCTTCGGGATCCTTCTATGTCATCTTGGGAATTTGTTCGGCAATGCATTTCAAAATAATTTGTTTCGTCCCTCTTCAGTTTCATTTTAAATTTACTTGACACTAATGTCGAGCATGATGTGTGTTTTGGAAGGGTAGAAGTGTTTTAAATGTTTTTACTGGTATGTAGTTTTCTGATTATCATGGTTTTTGAGTATATCATTCACTGAATCGTTCCGTGTCTGAAACAGGATAATATTGGCAAGGAGGTTGAAAAGCCTCAGAAAGG
Organism: Solanum habrochaites; assembly: GCA_027704765.1. NCBI lineage: Eukaryota > Viridiplantae > Streptophyta > Magnoliopsida > Solanales > Solanaceae > Solanum > Solanum habrochaites. The sequence continues at coordinate 73,437,035 of JAKWJA010002497.1, forward strand.
TGACATGGAAGGAAATGAGTTAAAGATAGAGGTACCAGTTTGACAGGTTGTCGTTTCAGAAGACTACGCTGTGTATATACATGTATCTATAGATATGTATCTGGTGCTTCGTTTCTGTCATTAACTAAGAAAAGATTTCTCTTAACGCTGAAGTGAATTGCAAAGAACCACCAGTATAAATAATAAGAAGTAGTGGTCGATTGGTACCGAGGTTAGGCTTATAATATAGTTCTACAAGGTAAAATAACTATCATTATATAAGTTTTGAAGAAGAAACTATGCTATCTGATTATCATTTTGTGCAAAGTGTTCAACATGAAGCGACGGTTGAAGTGAAATACATCCTCCAGACTATACAAGTTGGTGGTTGTCAATAGTACACTGTTGGGCAAATTTTTACCTTTTGCATTTGTCGAACATATTGGATGACGAGACACACGATGGTATAAAGATTATTACATCAGTTGGTTTAGCATTTGACATTGTTATTGATATTTAGTGACCAGTATATGTTTGTATCTGTGTTAATTAGGTAACAAAGAGATGTGGTATAGCTACTTAACTTAAATAACAGACCAACGAATAAGTACTTAAAAGTGAAAATGAATAACTTTATATATTTTATTATATAATATTTAGACTTGGAAAAGCCCAGCTCCCTTAACATATTCATAAAAGGCCAAGCAACTAATCCCACTAGCAAATCTTCATTCCGATATCTCAACATCACAGTCATAATCCCATCCTGATTTAGACTCAACAGTACACTTGGAACACATGGAATTAGTGAAGCCAAAGTTAGCAATGCACTTGACCCCAAGAACCATAATAATCCACCATTTGATAACTGTGCAGATAAATCTGCACCGTTAGCTAGCTCCATACCAATGGCTGCTACAAATCCAATCATGGCTAGCCTACCGTTAATCCTCTCAGGTGCCGGCCCACTGAATGAGAATATATCGATGAAATTGGTGCTTGGTTTTGGCTGTAAACAAGAACACGTGTAAAAAAATTTAATAAAATGTCTTGAATAAATGCATTTGCCATCAATGTTATGGTTGAAAAATGCCTCTATAGACATAGGCTTTCGGATTCAATTTCACCTATAGACTTAAATCATATAATTCATGGAAAAAGTCGATAATACCCTCAACTTTATCATTTAAGCTGATAACCCTCGTTTATAAAAGTGGCTCATATATTCCCTTACCGTTATACAAACGGCTCACAGATACCACTACCGTTACAAAGGGCTCACAATAGGCTTCATTTAACGAAAGTGAAAAAGTAATTTTAAATTATATTGTTACTGCTATTTTTTTTAAAATTATTTAGGGATTATATTAAAATTCTTCTATCAAAGTTAAAGGTATATTTAATTTTTTTTTTCAATACAACAAATATTTTTTGACTTCTTTTATTAGAATTATTTGAATTTCTTATTCTATTTGTTTTTTTCTTCATTCTTTAGTTTAAAGAAAAAAATTTAAAATATTTTGTTTTTAATATTGTAATTGAATTTCGTAGTCGAAGAAAAATTTGGGGTCATCTACAATAAATTTAGCAAGATTTAGTGAAACATCCAATAATTTGATTATCAAATAATAATATAAAATTATTCTTGAAACAAAAAAAATTAAAAAATATGTTGACGAGAATTAATGTACTCTATGGAATTATATTTTTTAAACAAATACAAAAATTTAGATTAAATTTTTTTTTTTTCATTTACCGTTAGAGCAAAGGATATTATTGAGGATTCGTTTACAAGCAGGGGTATATATGAGCCACTTTTACAATGAGAAATATATCAGCTCTAAATGACAAAGTTAAGAGATATATCAAATCCTTTACAAATTGAATTCAAAAGCTATGTGAACCTTATAAGAAAAAAGATACCAACCTTAGCAGGTGTTGGCTTGGGAACTGTAGCAGAGTAATCAGTTGAAGGGGTTGATGACTCTTTCTCACCCTCCTGCAATTTTTCAAATAAATTTACATAATTTGAATCTCGATAAATGAAAAATATATCCTAATCTGAAAGTACTGTTTCATTTTATAAAAAAAAAATAAAAATAAAAGAGTTTAAGATTTATACACCGACCTCAGCCGATACACTTAAAACACTCACAACTCCGCGGAAGTCCTAATGCAGGCGTGTCAAGTAACGGCTATGAACAACTGTTCAACCCTTTTTACTTGTTGACAACGTAACTTGACTTTCCAAGTTTAGATTGCATGGCTAATGAAGTTGTCATATTTTTTCTTCTACTTAAGAGAAAATACTTTACTTTTCAAAGGTTGAACAAGTATTAGTATTACTAGTGAACAAATCCTATTAATTTATTTTGATATACTATTTCTGCATAAGTTGGTGGGGATTTATAGTGTGCTAAGAAAGGGTGAAGACAAAAGGGGTGGATATTTTAGGAGCCACGTAATTCAATTTTGGGCCTCTAAAGGTACATAAGTCACGTGGACTCATTGAGCTTTTACAAAAAGTAACTAGGTGATGTGGCTTGCTAATTCACCCCATATATGTCAAGAACCTCCTAGAAGTTACTAGGACTTATTTATTGCATGATTGGAGTAATTTAATGAAGGGATAACTTTCTAGAACTTCTTTGCTCCAGTTAAATTTGGATTGCGCTATATAGGGTTTATTTGAGAGGCGACGCTTCTAACAAAATTTTCTCCATATGCAGAACTCCAACCTGAGACTTCTGATTAATGGTGAAACACTGTCATCAGTGTACTATAACTCATAGTAATACTTCATAGAAGTTAATTACGACAACATGTGTTTTGCAATGATTTGGACTATTATTAAATGAAGGAGGTAGGCTAATTTTATCACAATACTTATATTAATTGATTATTTATAATCTTAAATCTAAGATTATTGTAAAATAATTGAGAATGAAAATATAAAAAAATTGTTTTTTGAAATATGAACGAGCAAAAGTGCAAGTAAAAAAAGCTAACCGGAAAACAAAACATGATATGTAATAATGCGCACCGGGGAATCGAACCCCGGTCGTAACCTTGGGAGGTATCTATTGATATCCCCCTACACCAATTGCTCTCTTGTTGAAATACCATGTTGACTTATTATATTTTCATCCTTTGAATTGTATGCAATTAAAGTCGATCCAGGCACAAGCAATATCTCACCGTGCAAAGTGTTAGAGAAATCTATTATATAGAAGAGTGAAGGGTAGGACGATCAAGGGTAAAAATGTAATTTTATACTTATAAAAATCTATTAATAAAGATAGCAAGAGAAACAAATAATTCTACAAACATCTCACTGCATATGAAAGTAAATGGTGATCAAGGAAAGGGGAGGGGGGATTAAGGATGATGAGGGGGAAGGGGAGTTGGAGGGGAGGGGGGTCGGGGGGGGGTGGAATGGGGGAATAGATGAGCGTGGGGGGGCGGGGGAGGGGTGTGGGGGGTGTCACGGTAATTGGATTTTGGGTGGGAGTGACGCTAAGGTAGTGCGGCGCACTTCGGTGGGAGCGTTGGAGTGTGCCGTGTGATACGGAAAAATGCACTCGGTCGAGTGGTTGATCTGCAAGGGATGATGCGTGGAGAATGTGTGTGGGTAGGGCGGGATGGGAATGTGGTGGTATACGGGATGGGTGTTTCGTATGGGGGGGGGGGAATTGTGAGACGGGTGGTGGTGTACGTTGAGAAGCCTAAGTTACCCGGGGTGTGGAGACAATGGAGTGGGATAGGGCACCTGGGAGGGGAGGGGTATTTCAAACGACAAACAATAGCCCCCCCTGTGCCCCTCTATGGAATCTCGAAACGTAGCGGCTCGCGTGGGTTGTGAGGTACCCATTACGGGTACGATGGTGGGTCCTTGATGTTAGAGCTGTACGTCGCCAGGTACTGGTGGGGGTATGTGTGGGGAGTGCTCCGTGGTAGGGTACAGGAAGCGGGCAATTCATTCCTCTCCCCAATTACTCTTATCTCTTTTTTGAAAGTAGTCCATAGCGTTGTACCTATGGCTTACACACGGGTGGAGCGGGTTGTGGGATGGGGACGACAACGTCACTGCGTGTTAGGACATACGTATTAAAAAGTCAGTTGCGTTGGACAATAGGTTGATGAATGTGGGTTGGTGGGTAATCCTTAAGAGGTTAGTGTTGGGGCGGGGGGTGAGAAGAATGGGTGGGGGCGCTCGCGGTATGGTGAACGGGAGGAGATGTCGGGAGCAGAGGGAGCGGAGGCATATTTAGGTGAGGACCGTGCGGGGTGGGCGGGAGGGTACAGGTGAACGGGTGGGTTGCGGGGATGGGGGGGTATGGGGGATGGTGCGGGAGCTGGGGGGGGACCGTTTTATAGGGGAGAGGGGCTAGGTGGGGGGGGAGTGTGGTGGAACCGGTCGTGGTTGGTTAGGGGGGGTCCGTCTCTATGAGAAGTGGATGGTAGTGGCGAGGGAGGCATGGAACCAATTGACGATGCAATCGCCTGTGCTTGTGCTAGATTAGAGTATTGGTCCGAGTATTTTGGGATTGTGTGGAACCCTAATGGTTTTTTGTAGGTGTGGGATTAGGGTACGAGTGGCCGGATAGGAGAAAGTGCGGTAGGGGGGGCCTTGCATTTGGGGGTGGTGCAGAGGTAATTAAGGTGGAATCGGTGTAGGGGTACGTGAATTGGGGTTGGGAGTGAGAGACCGAGGAGAGTGAGTGAGTTGAGATGGGGTTGTTAGTGGTTGGTAAAGGGCACATAGTATGTTATGTGGGGGCTGATGTTGGTGGAGTGGGCATACGGGTGGGTAAGGGGGTGTTTTAAAACCTGTAATGTCCATACGTACAAATATCTACCAAGAATAATAACAGAAACCTAATGTTATTTCTATTAACACATTTTTGTTAGTCACTTCACATTTTTTTATGAGTTAGTTGTGATATCTATTCATTATTCTATTTATTATTCTTTAAATTATTCCTAATATTTTTATATGGAATATGCTTACTAAAGCCCCTACTTTAACACAAAAATTCATTCTTAAAATATAACGTTCATTATTTCACCTTTATTTTGCACACCTAATAATGTACCCTAAAAGAACCAACATATGATAAAATTAATAATATCGGTTAATTTAAAAAATTAAAAAATAAGAAATTATTTCAATATTTTTAAAAATAAATATCTACAAAATGTTACCATAACTTTACCAATAAACAGATAGGATGATATTTTGTATTAAAGTAAACTACACTGTTACTACTTAGAAAGTGTAAAGTTATGCATTAAAATATATAATCTAAATTTGCCTTTTACTTGATTTCAGTCCCACCTATTATCTAATATGTGTTGATTTTTATTGTTGAGGACATCTAATCGTAATATATCGTTTCATGATATATTTTCATTTTAAAAATTATAAATTGTATTTTTAAAATTTAATTAAAATGTTTTTTTTTCAAGAGATAAATTTCCTCCAAGTTACATGACTTTTCTAAAAACTATAAATGATAAGATTTTTCTAGAACCAAGTCTACGACACAAATAAATACACATTAACTCATTTTTCATTTCATTCACTCTACAATTCTCTCCCCTCTCATGCCTTATACCAATAAATTTTCCAGTCCTTGATTTTTTATTTGCGTCTTAAATATTATACTTTCTGGTATAAATCTCTTACTAGGAAAATCAATAATATAGTTTCGATCAATTCTCTCTATAATGACTCAACTTTTAGCAAAATTTAATTTATCCACACTTTTCAAACACCCTAATGAATAAATTAGCATGTTAAATTCAGTATCAATCACAATTATTTTTCTCAAAATGCTTAATTCAAAATGAATGCAACCAGTGAGATAGCTATTCAAGAACAAAATTTTCAACAATTTCAGAATCATGTTATGTCATTTCCTTTGGTTCTCTTCAGACTTTTCAATTTCATGGCATTTTTTTTTGGGATTGTAGAGATTAATTTTTGAAGTATCTAATTACTTAATTTCTCTTTTATGTATAAACTCAAAACTTCACGTAACATATATGTCATTATATGGATGACAAAGATTAAAAATGTAATTTTATACTTATAAAAATCTAAAGATAGCAAGAGAAACAAATAATTCAATACACATCCCATTGTTATGAAAGTAAAATGGTTATCAGGGGAAACTATAATTTCATACTTACAAAATCTACAAGAATAATAACAAGAAACTAATGTTATTTTTATTAACACCCTTTTGTTATCATTCACAATTTTTGTTGATATTGTGGATTCTATTATTAACCTTATTTCTTATTATTTTATTAATTCCTAATATTTTTTTATATTGATTATGCTTACTAAAAAGGCCTACTTTTAACATGTAAATTCATTACTTAAAAATAGAGTTAAATATTTTCACCTTATTTTTGCTCTAATTAATGTACCCGAAAAGAAACAAGCATGTTTAAATTATAAGTCTATTAATTTAAATTAAAGACTAAATACAATTAATTTTACATATTTTCGCAACACTAATATTTTAAAAAATGTTTAGAAGGTAACTTTACAATAAAATATTAGGATGATCTATTTGTATTTAAAAGTAAACAAAAATATTTACAGATTATAAAGTGTAGTTACTCATCAAATATTTTCAATTTGTACGTTTACGTGATTCAAACATATTCATCCTCAATTGTATTTTATTTAAAAGTTGAGGACATCCTACAGTAATATTGATCAATTTTCATAATATTTCATTTTAAAACTATAATTGTATTTTTAAGAACTTCATTAAAAATTTTTTTTTCAAGTGGTAAATTTCCTCCAATAGTTTACATGACTTTTCTAAAACTATATTTTCATTAAAATCATTTGAAGTATCTAATTCACTAATTCTCTTTTTTATTATAATCTCAAAACTTTCACGTACATATATTCCATTGATATAATTCAGTGAAAACATATATTTATTTAGACTAATGATTTTTATCATAGTTAAAATCATTGTAAGAAGTTATATACATTAATTAATTAACATCTCGTGTTAAACGCCTGCAGTAATATATTATAATAAAAAAATCCAACGTTGCTATATTATTTAATCCCCTCTCTTTGATATAAAATATTAATCTATCATGTTTTGTTAATTTTGAAAAAAAATTCTTTCTTTATTATAAAAAATTGTTCTCCTAATTTTAATAAATATTAGGACCAATTTTTATCATACATGTCATTATTTTTAATAAATATTATATTTTATTGTTATTTTATCTATTATGTTTATTTGAAAATATCATAATAATTTTTCTTTTAAAAACATAGTAAAATTTCTATTATAAGGTTGTAATATTGAGCCCGTAAACGAGCCTGTCATTATCTAGTAAAAGGAGAAAACATAATATAAGAATATTTGATCGCATTTTTTTTTAACTCCATACTATTTCATAATCCATACATCTGCGTAACTCATCCCCACATAAACATAGACGGATCACTTTCCATATCTATTAAACTCAAATATAAGTACTTAAAAGTAACAATATAAAGTAAACTACTATATATTCATTTTATATACTTAAGACTTGGAAAAGCCCACCTCCTTTAACATATTCAGTTAAAGCTAAAGCAACTAATCCCAACATAGCAAATCTTCCATTCCAAATCTCAGCATCAGCAGTCATAATCCCATTAGATTTAGACTCAACAGTAACTCCTTGGAACAATGGGATTAGTGAAGCCAAAGTTAGCAATGCACTTGACCCCAAGAACCATAACAATCCACCGTTTAATAACTGTGCAGATAAATCTGCACCATTAGCTAGCTCCATACCAATGGATGCTACAAATCCAATCATGGCTAGCCTACCGTTGATCCTCTCAGGTGCCGGACCACTGAATGAGAATATATCGATGAAATTGGTGCTTGGTTTTGGCTGTTACAGTTTAAAAAAAAAAATTAATAAAATGCACTTGCTATCAATGTTATGGTTGAAAATGTTGGGTTTTATTTACGTTGATTTCTTACCATAAATAGATTTTCCTTTCAAGAAAAGATTTTGAATTGACTAATTCTTTTTCTGGTAGGAAAAGGTTTAGAACTCTATAAATAGAGAAATGTTTTTTCTAACTTAATCAATATTCATAATGTAATCTTAAAGGCTTTGAGAGTTTTGGTTAGGGGAAAAATTTATGGGTCACAAGCTTGATACGTTATCACTTGTGTGAACCTCCCATGTATTACGAGTGAATTGGTTGAGGTTGTTTCTCTCTGTATTTTGTACTCTCATATTTATAGCGGAATATTCATCTCTTTTGTGGACGTAGGTCGATTGACCGAACTACGTTAAATCTTTCTCGTTGTCTTCTTGCTCGTGATCTTTCGAGATTTGCTTTGCTAGCTTCCGCATTTACACCTACTTATTTCCGATCCTAACATAAAAAATGCCTCTATAGACTGAGGCATTTGTATTCGATTTCACATATAGCCTAAATCATATTATTTAATTAGTCATAAATGAAAAATATGCTTAATGTTAAACTTTTCAAAAAAAAAAGAAGATACCAACCTTAGCAGGTGTTGGTTCGATAAATGAGAAATATCACATAAATTAAAAAAGAGTTTAAAAGATCCATGCACGAACCTCAGCCATACACTTAACACTAACGCGCGAAGTCCTACGAAGGCGTGGCAAGTAACAGCTAGGAACAAACTGATTCAACTCATTTTTACTTTGTGACAACTTAACTGGACTTCCCAAAATTATGGATTGCATGGCAAATGAAGTTGTCATATTTTTTCTTTTACTTTTCAAAGGTTGAAGAAGTATTACTAGTGTACAAACTTATTACAATTCAATTTGATTATATGTTAGTGCAAAAGTTGGTGGCATTTATAGTGTGCTAAGAAAGGGAGAAGACAAATGGGGTGGATATTTTAGGAGCCACGTAATTCAATTTTGGGCCTCTAAAGGATACATAAGTCACGTGGACACATTGAACTTTTAGGGTCCATTTGGTCATAGGATACGGTTTCATGATATGAAATTAAAGTTTTAGATATGTGATATAAAATTTTTGTGTTGTATATTTTTTCATGAACATAAAATTTTTATAAGTTTTAAAATTATAAAAATAGTCCCAAATGTTTATTCAATATTATCAAATAAACAAAAAAAAATCATAAAATCGTATAATAAATTATTGCAAAGTTATTTGTTCTCCACTTAAGTAATTGTTTCATCAATATATTTGAGTAAAAAATGAAACGCCTCTCACGGGCTCTTCAAGATTTTAGTACTCAACAATCGTGAAGTGTGATTGAAAGTAACTATATGTTGGTGAGAATAATAAAATTTATGTCGGTCAAAATAATAAATTATAAAAAGTAATGATATGATTGTAAATTTTATTTACATGTGAAATAAATGGTTCGCAGAAAAATGTGAAATCATGAGATGAAATAAATTTTTGAAGAATATGATATAACATCTCATGATATGAAATCATAAAAAAAAAATCAATATAAATTACATGTTCAAACGCTGATTCCATCTCATGATACCATATCCTTATATGGTATCACGTGGCCAAACTAGAAACAAGTAACAAAGTCATGTGGCTCGCCAGTTTACCCCATATATGTCAAGAACCTCCTAGAAGTTACATGTGTTTTGCATGCTTTGGGTAATTAAATGAAGGGGGTAGACTAATTTTATCACGGTACTTATATTAATTGGTTATTTATAATTTAAGATTGTTGTAAAATAACTGAGTAAAAAAATAATTATATTTTCTTGACATATCAAGAAATAAAAATTAATTTTTGAAATGTAAAAATGCAAGTAAACGCAAATTGCACAACAAGCATAATAGTTGAACGCGCATCCGAGGCCCCGGTCAGGACCGTGGTAGTATGATAACACTGCACCGGATGCGCCTAACCGATAACAAAAGTAATGAAAATAGTCATTAATTTAATGGAAATTATTAGTTTTGTTCTTGATTTACAAATAATTTTAAAATCACTATCTAATTAAGTGAACTTAAAAAACTTTTAATCTTGTCATATGAGTGAAATACACCTTTAAATTTTTGTCAATTTTAATAGTGTTTTCAATATTTTTTTTAGCTTTTAATAAAGAGTCTCGCGCTTCAATAGTTAATTATATCATATGGCAGATCGAGAGTGTATTTAAGTTCAGATAGTCAAACAGAAAAATATTATAAAAATCACTAATAATTTAAAAATGAAACCAGTAATTCACGTCAAGATATATTGGACAAAAATATATACCATCAAGTATCCTGATAATGTGTATGCTCCTTTTATTTCTCAAACACTTTACATGTAGAACAAAGATGAAATGTTGCTTGTGTCTGGATCGACTTTAATGGCACAAATCACAGAGGATGACCTATCAAATATCCAAATGTTACCCCATGTGGTCACTGTGTTGGGATAACTTCTACATTGAAACCCTAGTTTGTTCCCTTTTACTGAATGAACAAAGCACAGAACAAAAATGAAGGCTGCAACAACTCAGATGAATAACTATACATATACAATTCATCTTTCTCCCACTCTCTCTCCTCTCTTGTTCGCCTCTCTCATTCCTATCTTATTCTCGCTTACATATGTATAATATACAATTATCTAATCGATATACATATATATTATTCACCTGTCTCCCATATTTTGCCCTCTCTCCTCTTAGTCTCGCTTGGCTCTCTCCTCTCGATAACATGTAGCTACAAATTGTATTATCATACTATAGCTATGTAAACTTAGACTATTTTTGAGGGACTATATGTGAAATTTCCTCGAAAATAAATAATACAAAAAGAATAGAGTAAACAAGAGCCTAAAGAAATACACGAGTAGAAGGATTCTTGTTGAGACTTTCACAAACTAGTAGTCTCCTCTCTTTTGTGAAACTCCCAAAGTTTTGTTTCCCTTCAGCTTCAACTCACAAAACAGAGTAAATCCCACAAATTATTTTGCTAATTTTTTTCATCAAATTCAATTCTTACAATGTCTACATTGCCAACAGACCTCATGTTTGATATCCTCTCAAGACTTTCTGTTAGAACCCTTTTGAAATTCAAGTGTGTTTCGAAATCATGGTGTAATTTAATCCGTAGCACTGAATTTGTCAAAATCCATCTTAGTGTATCTGCTAAAAACAAAGAATACACACATCACAGGCTTATATGGACAGAGACTACGAATTTGTTCACTTGTAGTGATATCAAACAAGACCTTCTTAAGGAATGTACGTTTAGCAAATTATATAATGATTCTGTTTTAGAGTCATTAGACTTGAATTATCCCTTGAAAAACCCCGAACTAAGGATTTGCATTGTGGGTTATGTTAATGGATTGATTTGTCTTGACATTGAGGATAATGATTTGATTTTATGGAATCCACAGGAAATTGCCTGATTCTAGACTTAGATTATGTGGTGGTTCCCTTCTCGATAGAACTAATGGTGTCATGTATGGTTTTGGATACAATGAGTTAAGTGATGACTAAAAGGTTGTAAGTGTGCACACACGTTATCCTCTGATGTTAAGAACAACTAATTCCACAGATTGAAATGATACAGAGGCATAGAAAAAGTACAAGACGTCTATAACCAAAACTGCAGGTGGCTATTGCCCTTTTTTCTTCATTTCATACCATTAAATAACAGAATAACAAAAGGGTATTTTTTTTATATTACATAACAAGTTCTACTCCTTTCTCCTAATACTTCCCAAAACATAACACCCCATTTACGTCTAAAACTCCTGAGATGCAGAGCCAATATCACCCTTCCCAGAGCCAGCCTTCTTAGGCAACAAATTCTGGTGAATGTTGGGCAAAACACCTCCATTAGCAATGGTAACTTGACCCAAAAGCTTGCTCAACTCCTCATCATTCCTCACAGCCAATTGAATGTGCCTAGGCACAATTCGATTCTTCTTGTTGTCTCTAGCAGCATTTCCGGCCAACTCCAACACCTATATCAACACAAACTTAGAATTTCATCCACGTTTCACAACTATCTATACAAAAATTTAAAAAAACGTGTAGCTAATTTCAGGTCTTTTTGGAGAAATTGAACAGTTTAATTAAGAAATCTATCAATCAATAGTTGAAATCTCGCTAATAAACTAAAATAAACTCGATATATCTAACATGCAGAAAGCTTTGAGCATAAATAAATCAAATTAGCAAAATAAATTACCTCAGCAGCGAGATACTCAAGGACGGCGGAGAGATACACAGGAGCACCAGCACCGACACGTTCAGCGTACTTTCCTGCCTTAAGGAAACGAGCGATCCTACCGACGGGAAACTGAAGACCAGCTTTTGAAGATCGGGAAACCGATTTCGATGCTTTCGGCTTGCCTCTTCCGGCGCCGCCTTTACCTGCTCCAGCACCTGAAGACATTTTTTTTTCTCTGACCAAAATACCCTAACCCTAACCCTAGATTTGGAGTTGCAGAGACAGAGAGAAGGAAGAAGGTGAAATGTGATACGGAGAATTTGAGGAAGTAGAGTTATGTATATATAGTAATGTATGGTGTGTTCTGATTGGTTGAAAAAAAGGCACCAGGATTGCCATCGTGGAAATGGCGGTACTTTTTAATTTTTGGAATACCCTCTAATATTTCCCTCCGTCTTTTATTATAAAAATATTCACAAAACTTCAAATGAAAGTACTTCCTTTTTAAAAAAATTTCATAGTCGTGAATAATTATATGAAAAGTGAATTACAAAAATTGTCAAAAAATGGAATAGATATTAAGCAAAAAAAAAATATATATATTTTCTTTTCTATTTTTCATGAATTTTTTACTAGTACAATTGAACCTCATTATAGTGATAATTTTTATTCGAAAGTTTCATGACCTTCTTTATAAATAAGATGTTATCGTATATATATATATATAATTGTTATAAATAAAAATATGTAGAATTAGAGAGCGTATGAGTATAAATGAAGCAAATATTAATTGTCTTTTCTGGTGAAGTAATGATCATAACTTACGGACATTATTTTAAATAATTGAATACAATTTTTTTTTCCTTTTAGATATTTTACTTGAAATTTACTATGTACATGATTTTAATGATAGTTATTAAAAATATTTAATTTTTTTAATTTATACGTAACATATGAAATATTATTATCTGATATTTGAGTATAACTATTTTAGAAGGGTAATTTTACAAAATATACTGCTATTTATGATATCATTATTGTTATGGTTAAAAAATTGTCTAGAAAAGTAAGTATAAAAAATCAATTCTAAAATATTCGTGAGAGACGAGTGGATGCCCTTGTTGAACTCTATATTTACCTTTCGGTACCACAATGGTTCCTCTGATATATACAAGGCAATTATTGAGAAACTATTTCTAATAAATCCTCTACCGATGAAAAACAGAGTTAAAGAAGCATATATGAAAATATCAAAGAAAAGAAAGATAGTTAACCACAAAAATAGTAAAATTACCCAATGTTAAGAGTAAGAAATAAGTAAATGTAAAATAATAATAGTACTATTAATAGTACTGGTAGGAGAACAACAACAATATTATTTTGAATTGATTAAAGAAAAATGTTTTATAGCATAAAATTTGCTTGTGGGAGCCTAACTTAGGAATATCCATATCCTGGCAATTAAATGGACAAGGGTTACACAATCAAAGGATGAGTTCACTTATTGAAACACATAATGGTGATTTAGTTCATTTACACAAGTAATCACGGACGCGATTTTACTGCTTTAATGGTGTATTAGCAAACCGATAATCGTACTTTGAGATCACTGCATCATCTCTTTCTCCACACACTTCACTAATAGGAATTGAGTCAGTAATTTCCTTCAAATCGTCCGGTGTAAGTTTCACTCCTAGAGATTGGATATTGTCATTGAGGTTCTTGATCTTTGTTGTCCCTGCAATAAAGCAGCAGAGTATTTCAACTCATATAAAAGGTTAAACAAGACACCACTAAATTATTTCGCCACATGGTGGATGGAAGGGGAGGACAACTAGTCTTGAATACGCGTACATTTAGACACATGAAAGTATTGCAGTAGAAAATGTAATTTGATGTGTATAAACATTTGGTATCGTACCAGGTATTGGAACCACATCGTCTCCCTGATGCATAATCCACGCTAAAGCTAGTTGAGGAGGTCTGCAACCATGCTTTGCTGCTAAGTTAGCGAATTGTGAGTATAGAACTTTGTTCTTCTCCAAATTCTGTTCATTAAACCTTGGGTGTGAGCCCTGAAGTAAAAAAGAGACTCAAATAAAAAACCTAACTCCACGCCTTTGCATTCATCTTTATCGAACTACCTAGCATGTAATCAATTGTTTTTAGAACCATGTATCCCTATTTTACACTATGTTGCTATATTACAAAAGCGACATAAAAGTGGCTGGCTGTACCATTCCCTCTGTCAGTTCCCTCTATTAATATGGTTGTACCAAACAATAAAAGGTGAATGATGAACACTTTATAACTAGATGATATATGACATGCAATAACTACCTCACTGATACCCTATGTTGGTCGGACTCTTCAAAAATGTCACTTGGATGCATGTCCAAGAGTAGTGCATCTTTAGAGGATCCGACATGGCTGCAGCTGCATTTTTGGAGAGTCCGAACAACATAGCTGATACCAGTATTGACCATGATCTTCATAAGCTTTTCAAGCATTTACTTACCATTATACTTCCCGTAGGCAAGCTTTCTGTGACTGCCTTCCCCGCAAAGAAACCGTGACCGAGAGGGCTATAGGCAACAATCCCAATGCCTAGTTCCCTGTATAAAGGAGGCAAGGAAAATATTAAGGATATGCTTAATTTTTGAGAGGAAGGAAAGTTATTAATTTCGAACATACCTACAAAGCGGAATTACATCCTCTTCTATATCACGGGTCCAAAGAGAATACTCCAATTGAACAGCAGTAATGGGATGAACAGCATGTGCCCTCTTAATTGTGTCCACACTGGCTTCCGATAAGCCAATGTACCTAATCTTTCCCTCCTCGACTAATTTCTTGAGTTCCCCCATCTTCAATCATTAAGTTGGTTCAAGTAAATCAAGTTCCCCTTGTACTACATACATCACAATTGGTAAGAACAGTGGATAAAGATCGAACTTACAGTTTCCTCTATTGGCACAGTTCTGTCTATTCTGTGAGGATAATATAGATCGATGTAGTCTACATCAAGCCGCTTCAGACTTTCTTCGCAGCATTTCCGTACATATTCCGGAGTGCCTTTGACATGAAACTGGAAGCCCTCAGAAACTAACAATCCAAATTTGGTTGCCAGTTGGACTTGCTCACGAGGAAGTTGCTTTAGTGCCTGGTTATCGCAAAATGACAATTAACAAAAAGAAAATGTGATAGTGTAAAGAAAGAAAAACATGTCTCAGAAATACTAGAGTGATTTTATTGGTCAAAAATCTTCAAACAGAACATTTTATCCATTCTTTCCATCCTCAAACCGAACATACCTTTCCAATCATTATTTCGTTGTCGCCTTCATGCCCATATAAATCGGATGTGTCAAAGAAGGTGATGCCTTTATTGAATGTTTCCTTTAAGATTGAGCATCCAGCTTCATGTGACAGAGGAGTATTTAATATTCCAGAAAGTCCTAAACAACCAAAGCCTAGTTTCGAGACCTAGCAACAATAAAAGATTGATCTAATTGTTTAAATTTCTGTTATACATCATAGAAGCTAAGTACTCTGTTGGCTTTCTTTTAGCAAGAATTTTATCATCACTCGCAAAAATTTCATAGTTTCTAGATTGAACAACCTTTTGCTTTCAATAGACAAAAATGCATTAATCCCTCAGTTCAGTGAATGGCTCGAATAACTATAAGATACTCAAGGAGAATGAAAAGAAGGATTAACTATAAGGTTTTTGACTCAGTTTTGTTGAAGGCAAAAAGCTAAAAAGAAAAAGAAATATCAAGTTTCGGGATAGGTATAAACACAAACAACAACAACAACAACATACTATTAGATCGTGATTGGATCCGCATATGTTTAGTAAAGAGAATAATCTTTATCCTTTGAGAATAATAAAGAACGAACAGTGTTCAATTGGAACATCCAGTATAGTTCCACAAGTGAGGTTACGAGTGAGTATGGTTACGTAGACCATACCCTACCTTTGTGGGCACAGATACACAAAAGTAAAGATAAATTCATATGGATGTCCCCTGGGTATAGGGTAAGGGGATTATAAGTTGGAGAATCGAATCCTCACCAATAAAGTTAAAGTTCAGATAACCAATCAACTGAGCAACAAAGATTTCTACTTTCATTCATATTGATGCTCATTTGAAGTTTAGCTACAACCTTGGTATCATAATCTTCTTCTCTTACTTTTTTCAAATTAAAATAGTCAAACTCTTAAACCATCAAAATTTCTCTAACTTAATGTTAATTAAAAAAATGGCTAATACAAAATTTCAAGAATATAGCTTTAACTTGGGGAAAAGGTGGGAAAAGATAATATGTTTACAGTGAAGCTGTTTACATGGTGACCCAGAAAGCTAAAATGGACTCTTAACACAGCTTCAACTTCCAAAAATCACAATTTCAAGTTTCAAATTCAAAATCTATGCTCAAATGGGGGCTAATTGATTGTCACAATTTTTTCTACAGTTCTAGTTCCAGTTACAAGAATGCAAAACTTGAAAAAAAAAAACAGAAATTGAAATCATAGCTGAAAAATTGTATTACCTCAAGCCCTTGTGTACCCAATTTTACTTTAGGAATTTGGATTTGGGAGCTGTGCTCCATTTTCAAACACCAAATGCTTGATTAGCTGCTATAGCAGTGGCCAAATTAAAGGGAAAAAAATAAGCTCAAAAGATCTTATAAGTCTTCAATTAAATAAAAGCTATAAATTAGGATTCTTTTGAATATTCTATAGCACTCTCTATTTTTCTTTTACCTGTTGTTTTTATAATTAACTTTTTCTTTAATAATTTTTTCAACTATCTCTAATTTTAATTTCTTGTTTTATTTTAAAATGCATAAAAATTTTAATTTGGCCACATTTTTTAAAAAACCGACCATTCTTAAAAAATGAATTTTTTTTTTCAATTAACCTACTAGGTAAAAAACATCACCAATTTTAACGCAAAGAAAAAAAAAATTCTCTACGTTTCAAGAAGAATGATCTTCTTTCATTTTTAGTTTGTTTAAAAAAAAATGATTCATTTTCTTTTTTTGGCAACACTTTAACTTTAACTTTTCACGTAACATGTTTAAGACCCCATGATTAAATGACATTTTGATATATTTAACAGAATTTTTTATTTAGAACAATAAAATTAAAAATCTTTTTTTTCTTTTAACTACATTTCAAATCAAACTAGACAATCATTTTTGAAACGGAGAGACGTAGAATAAACGGAGGGAGTAAAGGAGTTTGGGGGGGGGGGGAAGCAAAACAATAATATTGCAAACTATATTCTATAATAAATGTCATTTACTGACTTTCATAAGGGAAAACTAATTTAAACTTTTAAAAAATCACTTAGAAACTAGATGATAATAAAAAATAAACTATGCATATTAATTGATATATTGTATTTTATTCAAAGTTAACACTGACACATAGAACAATTTATAATTTGAAACAATCAGATATGAAAGTATTTAACTAGACCTTAGCTTTATACACAAATGATATAAATATAATTTATTAATTCACATTTGAATTATAAGGTAAATCGTTAAAAAAACCTCAAATCATTAAGAAATGATAGCGTGAAATTTAAAAAAAATAAAATTATTATCGAAACCACTAAGCCAATAACACATCATCAATAACATAATAACTTTATTCGATTCGAATTGTTAATTTCGGTTCGATTTTGAATCGAACATGCACCAATTGATTCTATAAACTAAGGCAGCTACTTCTGCCCAGTTACTAGTACCAGTGCCAAGAGTTATTACATAAACAAGCACTAGTTTTCGTTCATGCAACATAGTCACAGATTCACCTCCTCAGGTTCCTTATTTACAAGTTCTATATAGATTTACTTTTAGGAATTTATTTTCCGGTTTTCCAAATTATTTTGACCGAACCAAACATGAGAAAAAACATAAATCCTCCAAATCAAACACAGCCCATACGATTTCTCACCAACGTGTATCAGCTAACCGATACTCATACTTAGACATCACTCCAGACTCTCTTGCTCCACAGACTTCACTAACGGGGATGGCATCCGTGATTTCCTTCACGTCTTCTGGTGTAAGCTTCACTGCTACAGATTGAATATTGGCATTTAGGTTCTTAATCTTTGTTGTTCCTACAACACATTGGAAGTATGATCAGAAATGCCTGGACTTTTT
Source organism: Solanum habrochaites (assembly GCA_027704765.1). Taxonomy (NCBI): domain Eukaryota; kingdom Viridiplantae; phylum Streptophyta; class Magnoliopsida; order Solanales; family Solanaceae; genus Solanum; species Solanum habrochaites. The sequence goes on from JAKWJA010002497.1 coordinate 73,455,407, forward strand.
TAGAACAGGTCCAAGGTTAAATGATATATTGCAGTTAACAAACGAACACCACGATGATCAAGAATTTAACAAGTTGTATCACAACAACATCTCGAGGAGGGGAATTCAATTAACTAATAGAAATAGTAATTTGATTTGCATAAATGTATGTGAATGGAGAAGGCATATTACATACCAGGTATCGGAACCACGTCATCTCCCTGATGTAGAAGCCAAGCTAAAGCTAGTTGAGGAGGTGTACAACCATGCTTTGCTGCTAAGTTTGCAAATCTTGTGTAAAGAGCTTTGTTCTTCTCCAAGTTCTCTCCGGAAAATCTTGGATGAGAACCCTAACAAAACAGAGAGATTGAGATACCTAGACGTAATTTTCCCAAAGAATGACATGATAGACGAATATTTACACACACAACTATGATAGATGGTAGAACGAAGAAGTTCTAGGGAAGTACTATGCAGTAGAAAAGATGCATAAATAGACGGAAAAAAAAAACGTTATGAGACCAATAATGTTATGTAAGCGTCAATGCTAAGTGTTAAGTTAGCAACATGTTTAAACATGTTTGACTATGTTAGCTAGGACGAAGAAGGTGTGACATAAGAGTAGTAAGCTTGCACAAGGAACTACTGCAATTACTTACCATCAGACTTCCCTCAGGCAAGCTTTCTGTGATTGCCTTCCCACCAAAGAACCCGTGGCCAAGGGGGCTGTATGCAACAATCCCGATGCCTAATTCTCTGTATTAAGGAGGCAGAAAAATCTATTACACAATTCTTGAAGTTCTTTCTGATATCTACAGATAGCTTAATGAGTAACCAAGTCATTAAAGTGATCTTAATCTTTGAGTGACAACATTCATCAGATACGAGCATATACCTACAAAGCGGAATAACATCCTCTTCTATCTCACGAGTCCAAAGAGAATACTCCATTTGTACACAAGTGATGGGATGAACAGCATGTGCCCTCTTAATTGTGTCAACGCTGGCTTCAGATAAGCCAATGTACCTAATTTTTCCCTCATCCACAAGCTTCTTCAGTTCTCCCATCTTTTTTATCGTGAAATTGATTCAAGAAAATCAAATTTCTGTACAACATATTTATCACCATAGGCAAGAACATGAATAAAAGTAGATACTTACAGTTTCCTCTATAGGCACAGATGTGTCTGTCCGGTGCTGATAATATAAATCAATGTAGTCCACGTCTAGACGCTTGAGACTTTCTTCACAGCATTGCCTTACATATTGTGGAGTGCCTTTGACTTGACATTGGAGGCCATCTAAGTCCTCGGAAAATATACACCCAAATTTGGTTGCCAGTTGGACTTGCTCACGAGGAATCTGCTTCAATACCTGGTTATCTCAAAATGACAATTTAGAAACTAAAACATTACTTACATGATAGTTTTAAAAAAGGAACAGGTCTCAACAACATCGAGTGATTATATGACTCTAAATCTTCAAACACGCAACACAAAAAATTGAACAGTATACTGATCAATTAAGCATATACCTTTCCCACCATTATCTCATTGTGACCGTCATGCCCGTATACGTTAGCAGTGTCAAAGAAGGTGATGCCTTTGCTGAATGCTTCCTTTAAGATTGCACACCCAGCTTCATGTGACAGAGGATCATTTAAAAAGCCAGAAAGTCCTCCACAACCAAAGCCGAGTTTCGAGACCTGGAAAGACGATTAACTGATGATTTAAAAGTTTCTAGCATAGAAGTAAAACTTTGCCTTTTCTTTTAGCATAAATGTTTTTCAGATGTCCCATATCTCGGAACCATCGTGAACCTAAAGCCCTTCTTTTCAAGAGCAGAACTAAGGGTGTCAAAAAGGTTGGAGTCTCTCAATTAAGTGAAATTTTGGAGGCTGATAACGAAAATGCTAGTGAGATAAATCGACATACACAAAATAACTATAATCATAGGCGAAAAGGCGGAGCCACATGCAAAGAAGGGATGCAATTTATCAGAAAGTTATACAGCATAAATAGGCTAAAGATAAATCTTTTTGAGCATATGCATAAGATTTTGAATCCCTTAACATAAGAGAAATACATGTTCAAATCCCAGGTAAGTCATTTTCGATTTTTTAACCTCTTTCACAGAAATCCTGGTTCCGCTACTGCACAGGCGGTATAGTACTCAAGGGACTAATCATTATTACAGAAATGAAATGAAGAAGGACAATAAACACTGCCTCAGTAAAAACATCAAATCTTAATATGTGAAGGATAAACCTCAGAAAATTTGATAATATAATCAATTTTAGCAAAAATATTTGTAGTATAATCTTTTCGTCCTCATAAGGGAACCTTGAGCCCATGACGGACCAGAATTTTGACCAAGGGGTCTCAAAATATAAAGAAATAAAATTGCATCGAAGCTTAAAGGTGTCTATGTAACATATATATATACATACAAAAAATATTGTTATCTCGCTACACAGTATAATTTTCTGAAGAAGGGTGTATGTGGCTCCACCATTGCCTTGAGCAACGGTCGAGTTATCTCTACGAGATCTATAGATCACGGGTTCAAGTCATGAAAGCAACCATATTAAGGTAGATTGTCTACATCACACACCTCGTGCGACCTTTCCCTAGGCCATACTAACTCGGGATGCTTTGTGCATAGAGCTGTCTTTTTAAAACCTTTCCCTCTCCTAAAACAATAGTCCTAAACATCTATTGCTATTACGCAAAGATTATGCTAAAATTTCAAGATTCCAATTTTAAATTCAAAATAGGTAGAATGAAAAAAATATATATCTACAATTAAATTGATTGAGCTTTTAAGTTGTATCCAGCAAACCTAAAACTGATACTGCTGCAAACAAATTTAACATAAATCAATTGACTGTCACAAAGTACTACTAATACTTTTTTCTTTCCATAAATTACCAAAATAAAAGTTAAAAAATAAAATAAATCAAAACCTAAATGAAAATTGAAATCAAGGTTAAAATAATTTTAAGTTACCTCAAGACCCTGGCTACCCAATTTGACTCTTGGAATTTGAATTTGTGTGTTGTGCTCCATTTTTTTTTTTTTTGTGCAGACTGCTAAATTACAGTACCAAATGCTCAAAAAGAGTTGCTTAGAAAAAGAAGGGAAAAAGAAGAACTAATTTGCCAATATTTGGACATGAATATATGCTTTATTATTAAGAGATAGATATAAGTGGGGACAAAAATTCCATTTAGAATTTAGTTATTTTCTTACTAGTGAAGTGGTGATGATTCTATTTGACTATTCCTCTTACCATTCACACTTGGTTAGAAAGTGAATGATTAATATATTAAAATTAGCAAAATTAATATTTCTTCATTGCATGGATCATTTTATTTTGGGTTATTTAGGTAGTTAGATTTTGAAATTTTATGTAACATAGCTACTATTTTTCTAAATGTTTCAAATTTTAATATATAATATTATATATTTGGTATATAATAATATATACTAAATTATAAGAAATGTTTGTACACCATATATAATACTAGGGGATATTATATACTATTATACAAAAAAAATGAATTCTTCTACTTGTTTGAATCCAAGGGGCAAATCCATCCACGACATGAAACCTATTTGGCGCCCCCCCCCCCTACTCCCCGCGCCCCCCCTGCCAATTCATGTTCTTTTAGTAATCCATCCAAGACATGAACATTCTTAAGAGAATGAGCTATATATATCATATAATATATATATTATCTATATATATATATCTATATAAGAAGAGACTATTTTTACACATAAAATCATGTTATGCCTAACATAGTGATGAAATAAACTTGTAAAGATATGACACTAGACCTAACTCAATCCAAAAAACTAGCTCAACAGAGGAAGATTATCCAAGACCAAGTCCATGTAAGCAGACCATCAGTCCATTCCCCATCAATGTGGGACTTTTATCCGCTCTAACAAAACTGATACAAGAAATTACCTGCAAACAATGAATTCATCACTTTACATAAGGATAAAACAACAACAATAACATAACAGTTTTATCTCGACGATAAGATGTACGCCGATCTTATTCCTATATTTAATTTGTGTAGAAAAACTGTTTCCAATAGACCCTTGAATCTCAGTAGCATAATTTCTTTCCTCCTCTTAAACAACTGTTCTTGACTCGTAAGCATCTATTGCTATACACAAAGATCACAATAATTTGAGGATTTCAGTTTTTACCTTAATAAAATAATTTATAATCACACAAATATTTAAATTATGGTTTATTTCAAATTTTTTTAAAAAATATCATGTCAAGTTAAATATTATTGGAGGTCCTATTTAAAGACATTGAAAATTATGCTTTTTGAATTGAACAAACTCTATTCGTTAAATTTGTAATCATATTTTCCGAATCGAACTTATTCCATTTAGTAAAGTGGTGATTGATTCCATTTAGATCATATTTGGTACTAATATTACCAAATAATTTGCTAGGCATAAAATTCAACATATCGTGATTTTCTTATCGATTTTAATCCATAAATTTTATATATGTATAAATAATTAATATAATTAACTATCTTATGTAAAATATAAGAATGAATAACTAAATCCGCACAATTAAATTTATATAATTATACTAAAAATTCCTGCATAACCTTAATCTAACAAGTTGAGATGAGTTTTGTTTGTGCTATTCATTTGTCTGTATTTATACATGGAAAATAATTTCTTGAGATATTGGCATTTCTTTTCCAATAAGTTTTTACAGTTGATTTTAAAACTAAGGGGTTTTAGCATTTCTTGCAACAAAATGAAAAATGATCTGTTTCTACAAATTATAAACGCTCACAATCTTTCAAAAGAGCCAAAAATAAAAAAATTGCAACCACTTTTTTGTATTAAAAAAATTTCAAAAACAAAATTTGGAGATATATCATTCCTATTGGTTGGAAGTGGAATCTTATGTCAATTAGATCATTGATTTTTTGAAATGATTGAATCCAATTTTTTTCTCCGTTTTAACTTAGAATTCCAAAAAAATTGATCTATTCAATCAAAAAAGTAATTGAGCTTTTGTAATAATTGAATCGATTCTAACTAGTTAGAATTAAGGCGGGTTAGTTGTTGTAGTAGTAATAATATTACTTGGGTAAAATCTATTCACACCGGATGTTTACATCAAATCAATATATGCATGTCATGTATTGTTGAAACTTATTATTCATTTAACTTCATTAAATCATATATTAATAAAAATCATATTGATTTAGTGTAAATATTAAGTGCAAATAAGCTTTTTCTTATTAATTTAAGTCTCCAAACGTGAAAAAGTTACCACTAATCCTATTTGGCAACAATAGCAACGGACCACACCTATATCATTTCTTCATTTTTTTTAAAGGTTTGAAATCTCTTCAATAAGTTACGTTAAAAGATAAAATTTAACGAATAATATTTCTACCATTTGATTAAAAAAGAAGATTGCATTATGTTAGTAAACAAATGTTGTTATAATAAAACAATAGATAATAAACTATATTTAATCAAATATTCAAAAACATTATCGACTTAATTCTATTATCTCAAAAACAACACAAGTAATGTGAAATTGTGAATTGTTCAATAAACTAAAAAGTTACTTTGCTCTAAGCCTCTAACATAATGACCCTAAAAGGTCTGTTATGATCTAGCTAGTCTAATGGCGCTTCATAACAATTTGTCTGGAATATTTCAACGATCTTCTAAGATTTTGATGTATTCATATCTCTGTCTTCGATGTTTTCTCATCATCGATCTTAATAGGAATAGAATCACTATCAATCACCAGTTGTGGAAATTTTTCACATCCTACATTATGCTTCAAAGTCTCAACAAACCCTTGTGCTTCATCACAATAAGCTTGGAAGGATAACAAACTCTTTTTGAAACTTTCAAGAGATGGATCTACACCTTCTGGCTTTTCTCCACCATTAGTCTCTAGCACAATGGCTAGTGATGTTAAAAGTTCATCATATTTCTTGTCCAATGTGTCCACAACGGCATCCATTATCTCTCTGCAAAAAGTATAAACCGCGAATGAAAATATTTAATCTATAAACTCAAAAACTCTTGTAAGTTTTCTCTATTTCTTTATAGATGTTATCGATAGTAGTAAGAAGTAGATAAAACTAGGATTAGAATTAACTTATTCCTATATGAACTAAAACAAATTCTAATTAGAAATTATTAAATAAATACCAAAAATAACAAATTCTAAATAACTTAGGATTCCTACTCTAACTTAAAAATATTATCCCAACAAAAAGAGTGTGGAATATTAAGCAAAAATGGTAGTTTAGTATATAAAGAATATCATATTTATTATGGTTGATATGAGAAATAACCCTACTTCATGCCTCCTTTTTCTTAGAAAAAAATAAATTAGCTATGAATTTTGTCGCTACATAGATTATTATTAATACATTGTTTAAATAAATTCAGGTATATAAAAAGATGATTGGCTCAAAATTTCAACCGTAATATTAAAACCTAAATCAAGATTATCTATAACACACATCTTCATTAAGAAAGATTGACTATTGATATATCGAATTCATGGATACGTTTCATAAATTAAATAAAAAGGGGAAAAAAGATATTTTCCCCAAAACTTTTATTCAGTTTCAAGTTTAAATTGAACATGACATATACACCGATATCACACAAATTACAAACCTTAAATATACATTCATCAATGAAGAATTCCAAGATTAAAAAATCAACAAAAAGAATCAAGTTTTACAAACAAAATCCCCTCTCTTTAATGAATGAACTGAAATTTCTAATTAAAATTATACAAATAATTAAATGTTTGTTGATAAAAAAAGAAGAGGAAAAAAAAAACTTACGGGTCAAACGATGATACTGGAGGCTCCACAAGAAAAAGGTTAATAGTTTTTATTTTATTTGTTAAGAAATAAACGGATATAATTCTATCTATAGTGAATATTTATTATCAAATAAATAATAGACTGTGAAAATACAAATCTAATCAGTAAATGCATTTAATTAAAGTAATTTCCTTTTTTAATTTGTCATATATTACAAGAGCGAATGTTTAATTTGTCAATTGATGATTTGTTTATTTCCTCAAATTTTCTCTATTTTATATTTCGTATTTCTTCATTTATTTTCCTTCTCCTTTTTTTTTTTTTTTGCATATTATGTATTTAAAAAAATAATATAAATTACAATATTTAATATTTCTTTGTTTATTTTCCTTTTTAGTCTATTATATATTTTTAAAAATATGAAAAATAGTATCAGAAATTACAATAGTGAATAACTTAAAATATTTATTAATAATAATTATACATAAAAAAAACTAATCAACTCTTGAAATTTCATACGTTCCACATAAAAAGAAAGTGAATGAAAGAGTAAAAATTGATCTAACTCATAAAATTTCAATTATTGAGATGTTATACATTCCAAACAAATGTATAGCAACGATGTTCTTGAAGTATGTACTGATCACACGGTCTAGTGGTAATGTATGAAAGTTACAGAATAGGAATAAATGTTTGAAGAAATGGAGAGTAAGCATACTATTATCAACGAGAGAGAGTTGCTCAGATAGTAAGCATGCTCACTTTTAACCGTACAGTTGCGAGTTTAAAAGGGAAAAGTAAGCATAACATTGTTATCTACGTCAGAATCAATCGTTCTCTACTTTTTACTACGTTTGCACAGGCAAAACTAAAACACGGGACCACACCACGCACCAGCCATGGGGCGACGTGTGTAAGAAATAATGTAAACATCATAAGTGGGGAACGCCCACAAGAGGTGCCTAGGATGGTATAAACCAACAGTCTGCCCGGTTGGGGGGGCCCACAAAATTATACACTCACAAATCTTTCAAAAAAGGGGGGGGGGGGGGGGGGGGAATACACAACCACTTTTTTGTATTAAAAATTTTCAAAAACAAAATTTGGAAAAATCTCAACCCTAGTTGGAATCTTATTCAAACACTAATAATCCTATTTAGCAACGAAAATGTTGAGTAACAATATTCTAGCAATGGATCTATAACTAATTCTATTTAACATTTGATCATAAAATGAAAAAAAAAGAAAAAAAAAAGAGGAGCATTATGTTAATAGACAAAATGCTGCTAAAATAAAATCATAGATAATAAACTAATCTTTAGTCAAATATCTCAAAAACAAACAAGTAATGTGAAACTACGAATTGTTCGCACTCTCAAAAAGTCCATTATGATTTAGCTAGCCTAATGACGCTTCATAACAACTTATCTGGAATATTATTCATGTACTTATATCTCTGTCTTGGACGATTTCTCATCATCGATCATAGTAGGAAGAGAATCACTATCAAACACCTGTTCTTGAAACTGTTCACATCCTAAACTCTGCTTCAAACTCTCAACAAACTCTTGTGCTTCCTCACAAGAAGCTTGGAAGGATAAAAAACTCTTTTGGAAACTTTCAAGATGTGAATCTACACCTTCTGATTTTTCTCCACCATTAGTCTCTAGCACAATGGCTAGTGATGTTAAAAACTCATTATATTTCTTCTCCAATGTGTCCACAATGGCATCCATTATATCTCTGCAAAAAGCATGAACGATGAATAAAAATATTTTTCTTATAAACTTCTAAAACCTTATGCAAGTTTTATAGATGTTATCAATATTAATAGTAAGAAGTAAATAAAACTAGGACTAGAAATTTATCCCTATGTGAACTAAGACAAAAAAAATACTAACTAGACGTAATTAAATAAATATAAATTATAACAAAATTCGTTCTCCAACTTTGAATTATTATTCTAACAAAAGAATTAAGCAAACATACTATAAAAAGGCTAAAATATAAATAACAATATAATAGCATGTCACCAATCTATGTTCCTAGCTATACCAAAACAAGTATCTTTAAAGAGGAATTACGAGCTATAATTTTTTTTAATAATCGAGAAATCTTTAAGGAGATAATATATATTTCGGAAATTAATGAATAAATGAATCATTTCTCTAGGTATGAATTATGATATTTATATGGTCAATTTTTTCTATGTTTAACAATATCAAAATACTTATTATATAACATAACATGAAAGATCAGTTTAACAGAATTGTATATCAATTTAAGTTCAAAATTCATGAATCGAGCATACAAGAATAAACAAAGCTATATTGGATCTAGCTTCCTATTTATAATAAAATCTAGGTCTATAAAAAGATTATTGAATCAAAATTACAAGTTGTTCAACCCTAATATAAAACCTAGGTCAAGATTATCTATAACACATTTCTTCACTAGGAAAGATTGACTAGAAAATTGATATATCGAATTCATTGACATGGACATGTTTCATAAATTTAATAAAAAGGAAAAAATTATATTTTCCCCAAAAACTTTAATTCAATTTCAAAATTAAATTGAACATGATTTATACATTCAAACCAATTTCAGATCACGCAAATTAAAAACCCTAAATATACATTCATCAATGAAGAATTCCAAGAACAAAAAATCAACAAAAAGAATCAAGTTTTGCAAACAAAACCCCTTCTCTTTAATGAATGAACTGAAATTTCTAATCAAAATTATACAAATAAATAAGTATTTGTTGATAAAAAAAGAAGAGGAAAAAAAAACTTACGGGTCAAACGATGATACTGGAGGCTCCCCCAAAAAAAGGTTGATAGTTTTATTTTATTTAGTGAAAAAAAAAACTGATATAATTCTATTTATAGTGAATATTTGTTATCAAATACATATTAGACTGTGTCAATACAAATTTAGTCTGTAAATGCATTTAATTAAATAAATTTCCTTTTTTAATTTGTCAGTCAAATGTTCTCTATTTTACATGTAGTATTTCTTTCATTTCTTTTCCATTTTTTTATATTATGAATTTAAAAATGGGATAATTGTATATAATAGCAAAGTAATAACCTAAATAAATAGAGTAGCTATGTTTGATTTTACTTGTGCTCCATAGCAAACGTTTAGTCCAAATCTGCCAGTCCGCCACTCTCCCAAAAAAATCTCGCTCGCCACTCTCTCATTCTCGCTCGGCTCGCCACTCTCCGCTCCCTCTGCTCGCCTCTCTCGCTTTATACACAGAATGGTATAATTGTGTTTTTCTGTTTTGTATAGAAGCGAGAAGAAAATTTATATACACATGCAAAAACATATCTCTTCCGTGTTATACACTTAATTATACTCAATTACACATTTACTTTCAATTCAATTGTAGACAAATGCAAATTTATACAAATATTGCAGCGAAAAAGGCCAACTAATTATACAATTGTGAATTATACATTGCAGTGAAATACAATTTTTCTCTCGCTTATACAACAAAGTGTATGATTTGTTTAGCTTTTTTGGGGGGATAAAGCGAAGAAAAACTATATCTTTCTTCCTATACACTTATAATTATGGGCAATTACACATTTTTACTTCGATTTAATTGTATGCAGTAAATTGTATACAACTATTAACACCGCGAAATAAGCACAGCAAATTATACAATTGTGCATTATACAATTGCAGTGAAAAGATAAGCGAATATACATTACAGCGAATAGGCCCGCAATTTTACAATTGCAGTGAAGAGGATAGCTAATCTATACAATTTACAGCGAAATAGCCAGCAAATTATACAATGTATATGTATAACGCATTATACAGTTTTTATATTTGCTATGGAGCGCAATTTAACTAAAACTTTTGTTGGCTAGTAGCATACAAATATAAATTTTTTATTTACTATATGCGAAAGTTATCTTTTAAAAATTAACAAAACATGGTACGTACCATAAATTACAATATTTAGTATTTCTTCACTTATTTTCCTTTTTAGTACATTATGTATTTAAAAATATAAAAAATAGTACTATAATTACAATAGTCAATAACTTTAAATATTTAAAATAATTATAAAAATAATAATTAAGTCTCAAAATTTTACTTATGCCATTTACTCAGAAGCTTAGAGTTAGTTGGTCAATTGATCAATTTGTCTTTTTCCTCCAATTTTCTCTATCAATATTTAATATTTTTTTCATATTAATTTATTTGTCTTGATTTCCTTATTAGTACTCATACTCATAAATAATAAAATAGAATTACTGCATAGATGAAAAACATGATTATTTTCACTTTTACAGTTTTTACTACATTTTATTAGCTATTATTTTTATAATATGCACAACAATATTTTTTTTTTGTATGGAGTAAAAATCGAACTTGACATTTGGGTGAATTCGCACGGGTAATTAATTAGTTTTATTCTTCAAAGATAATACTTAATGCCATCTTCTGAATGTAATTTGGGATACGGTAAAACATCTATAAAATAATATAGATAGATTATAAAATATTATTATTTTATATGTATATTATTTAATCTATAAATTAATATTTATTAATAAAAAGTAAATTAATATAGGTGTACTATGAAATATTATTATTTTATACATGTATTACTGAATCGATAAATTAATATTTATTAATTTAAAAAGTTTTTGTGTAAACATTGTTTATAACTTGAGGTCATAATTAATGGCCTTACCACAAAAAGTTGAGTCAATAACGCTTTGGATTATCCGGATGAAAGTTTTACATGTTCAGTGGTCCATTATTTAGAAGAAATAATGGATACCATAAGAAAAAACAATGTTGATGAAGTTAAAGATGATACAATACCGTTACAACTAGTTACGCTTAAGAAAACACTTACGCATCTAGAAATCTTTACAATTTTATGGTGCAAAAAAGACAACACTAGAACTTTTTGATGCAGTAAGAAAAAGTTATGTTAAATATAAGTTTCAACTAGATTCAAATTTTAACAAAAAATCACAATAGAATCATATGTCACTTGTCTTAGTTATATTTGTACTTTTAAAGCAATAGTAATTTATAATATTGATGGGACCATATATTTATATAAGGGTTTTCTGAAAATCTATTACTATCTTATTATTTTATCGAAATTGGTGATTTTTTTTCACTGGCCCAATTAAAGATTATTAATTTTATGAGGAACTTTTGCAAATAGCTACTATAAAACTTAACATAGCTATATTTTATATATTTACGAGCTGTAGCTACAGTTTAAGTTGTTTGGTTTGCATAATTCACGATTTTGTATAGTTCGCATGTTTGTATAATTTGTAGATACATTTCTATAATTCAACTATTTTTGTATAAACTTGAATAATGAATTTATTCAATTACAAACATAATAATTGTAAACAATTATACAAATTTTATAGTATACAAATTCCAAATTATACAAACGTGCAAATTATACAAAACTAAAAAACTGAGCCACGTAATTATTTATAGCAAAAAATAGATCGCAAATTTTAATTAAGTCAAACTATAGCTATGTTAAGTAATTAAATAATATATATTTATTTATACGCATAATTTTTCCTAATTTTACTAGAGTCCGAATAATTTGGTAGATGTCATATCAATAAATCCCACCTAGTTTCTCATATTCAGTTGTTGCTCAACAACCCTAATGAGATCGTGAAAGTACTTAAAACAAGCTTTCACATTGTTAATCTTCTTTACATTAATTAAACAAGATATATATACCATCTAATAGCATATTATTAATTAGTCACCTCAAATTCACGTGCCCTTGAACCATGCACGTCTACAAGTGTAATTATACCTTTGTTATGGTTAAATACTCTTATCGGAGATATGACCAGATAGGTTGATATAAAGGTTGAGAATTAAAGTAAAAGATTAGTCGATAGTAGAGTGATATCTCAACCTATTAAGATAAGGATAAGATCATGTATAAATCATACATCCAAATATATTTATATGATTGCACAGTGTGTCTGTTGTTGTAATTGTACTGACATCTGTACAAACCTCTATAAATTACTATAGGAGAACGGTCTACCAATGAAACTTTTCATTATTTTATCAGAGCTCACTTATTTACATCGCTAAATTAATATTTATTCACAATTTAAAGAGTGCTTTCCATTTGCTGAAGATTATTCCAAAAAAATCATTTTATCTAACTAATTTATGTATCATATTTATTGACTTTCACATAAAAAAATATTACACATAAAGTACAACGAATAGATCAAAATTCTTATATCTTACTAATATCAACCTTGTGATGCTATTTTAATAATAGCTTCCAAGATGTATTATCGAACAAATTTTATCATAGGGTATTAGAAGGCTATGAAGTGGACAAACTGGTCCAGCAAAGATCAATATTGTGGGTGCTATTAACTTTGCAATCCCTGTTTGGATAACAAATGTTTAGTGGGAGACAATAACAAATTATTTTCGAAACTGTAAAATTCATTCGGGGACACAATCTCATAGAATTTAAACGAATTTACTTATTAAAACGTCATTTATGAACTTGAGGTTATGATTAATGATCTTGGTTACCCAAATAAAATGGATGTCAATAACCCGTTGGATTATCCAGGTGAAAGTGATACACGTTTAGAGGTCCGGAGCTTAGAAGAAATTTGGGATACCATCGGAAAAAGAAATGTTGATGATGAAGTTGAAGATGGTACTATACCTTTGGAACCATTTACAACATAGGAAACATTATCGCATCGTAGACTATTTTAAATTAATGATGCCGTCAATACAGACAACAGAACACCCGGTGCTCTTGATGTAATAATAAAAGTTTATCAGATGACTTCAACTAGATTTAAATTTTAAGAAAAAACCAAACACAATAGAATCATAATTTCACACTAAATTTTGTCCTTAGATATATTTGTACTTGTAAAAAAAAAATTTATAATTTTATGATATTAAGGGGACCATATATTATAGTAGGGGTCTTCTGAAAATATTTATTTTTATTTTCTCTTTAGCGAAATTGAGATTTTTTCAATGTGACTCAACATGATCAGAGAAAATATTTATTAAGAGAGGGTATTAATTTTATTAGAAGTGTTACTGTATATATTATCTTATTCTTTAGTTTTTTTTTATTGCTTGTTGTTCTTATTACCTTTTGCTTCATCTATATATCATATTATTTGTATTTTTAATGTAATTTATTCTTTCGTTATTCTCAACTTGACATGATTTCTTTATTATTGTATTTTTTTTTCATATTATAATTTATATGCTTTAATTACTTGGGTTGACGGTCCATCCGAAATAACTTTACTACCTTCACAAAGAAGGGGTAAGATTGTGTTAAGAAATGCGGTAGAGCCCAAAATATATAGTGTTAAATAATGGAAATAAAATAGGAATAACGACAGACCGGAAGGAATTTATGTGAAAACCGCTTCTGAATAAGGGAAAAACAAGATCCCGGGCAGAGCGAGGCAATTGATATACTATAGTAAGGAATTTTAAATGTTGTAGTCACGAATACAATAACTCAGTGACTACTCATCACTCAAAGGAATCAACACTCTTTTGGTTGTTCCGTCCTTATTAAAATATGCGCGTCACACTCTATTTTCGTCACAGACTAATTTTCTTGTATAGGTCTATGGATACTTCACTTTTGCTCGCAAATGGGTTTTCTCTCTAAACTTGTGTGTTCTACAAATGATCAGAATGCTCTATTTATAGAATGATAAAACCATTCATATATCCAGACTACAATTGGTAAATATGGCAAATCAAAATGGTGCAAATCTTACCAATGTGCCAATCAATCAATCTTTTATTATTTTTCAACTTCAAAAATACTATTCATTTTTAAACAATTTCGCCTTGTACCAATTGAATGACTAAAGTTAAAACAAAATGAGATGGATTCAACAAATTGCGTATACACTATTTTAATTTTGGACAGTGATGGAGCAAAATCTTCACTAAGATAGTTCAAATTAAAATATCAAAGGCAAACATATGAAGAAGTCGCATGGATTTAATATCTTCTATACATACTAAAAAAAAATTATAACCATATATAAATAATATAATTTTTAGAAAAGGTTCATATTAACTTAGCTGGCTCCGGTTTTACTTGTGGATTTCACAGATACACACTGTGTTGTTGCAGCAACCACGATTCTCCTTCATTTTCTTGTCTCCCCTTTCTCCTTCTCCCCCCTTCTTTCCGGCGGGTCCCTTCGGCCCCGCTCAATTAAGAACACCAACAACACATGATCTATCATTACTCTTATAATCTACTTTATATGGTTTGTTCCCCCACAACTGCACATTATTACCAAATAATTAAAAAAAAGTATACAAGTCAGATTAATTTTGTTACATCATAATTATTTTATATTATAATAAATAACTTAAATAAGGGTGTTAATAAAAATCATTGTTTTGAAATTATTCCCAAAAAAAATAATATTACTGATGAGCTTGAGTGTAAATTACGAAATTTCTTCTCCCAAATCCAAAAATTAGGAAAACACGTATGTTGGCCCAATAATGTTGTTTCCTTTAGGGGATAATAAACAACGAAAATTTTCATATTATTGTACTATAGTCATTAAACTAACAAAAAAATCGTTCAATTTTACTTTAAATATAACAAGAAAGCCTAGAAAGTATCTTTTGTATTTGATAAATATTATTTTACGGTAGATTATATTGTTTTAATGAAAATAATGTTTAGATAACTTGTATCGCTCTCTGTCCTTATATAATATTATAAATCAACAATTTGAATGATAAACATATAAGAACAATAAGATACAGGGTAAACCTAAAATGAAAATGTAGGATTAAAGGTAAAAATAAAATTATTAAATAAACAAAATATTATTTATAATTGATCACACGAAAATTAAATTTAAACGAACAATACTGCAATACAATTAAATGGAAAAAGGGTGAGAAGAATAAGTATATATACTTAATAACGTTTGCTAAATCACTATGCAATAGTGCAATAGAATTTGTACTTTTTTGTTGTGCTTATATCATGAAGTTTATTAGAAACTGCAAGGTGGTTTCCTCAAAATTTGTACTCATTTGTTGCCTATAATGACTTCTGTTACACTTGTGAGTTCTTGAGCTTCATATATAAATATTAAATTTGTGAATTTTGGAATGGGCATCTGTCTTTGCCTTCAGTCAGGTACTATAGTTGGTAAATTTGCTGTTGTGATGTTAGATTACTTGGTTTTGTACTGCAGTTTTTTTTATTGACGTCAAATGCTACGAAATTAATTTTAGAGTTGTTTGTTCCACTTGCCTCGAGTCGAAGGGTCTTTCAGAAACAACCTCTCAACCTCCACGAGGTAGTGGTAAGGTCTGTGTCCTTTGTCCGTCCCAAGACCCTTTTCTTGAAGCGATTTCCACTTGTATTGTGTTGTTGTGTGTTATCACTTCATCCTCCGTATTTTTCGTAAATTGACCTGAATAGAGTAGAATGGATAAAAAGGAATCATATAGTCGACCCCAACTAATTCGAGATTGATGTCTATTTGGTAGATGGATAGTATTAGAAGTTAGCTTTTATTATACTTGAGACCTTTGACATGCATTTTGATTGAAATGAACCAGATGGACTTATTGGTTGAAGGGTAAATTATTAAAGATTTTTATCTTCTTTCTAATTGTTTTGCTATGTGAAACCAGAGAGCTAGGTTGTGAACAGAATGGGGATCAAAGTTCTTCTTGCAGCAATTCTGATATGGGAAATAACACGCGGTTTAGGCTTCAACATATACGCTGATAATGTGGTTAGGATTGAGCTAAAAAGGCAATCTTTGGACCTTAATAACATAAGGGGTGCAAAAATCTATGTTAAAGGTTTGAGGGGTTCCAATAGAAACTCGGTTTCTTCTGATGAGCAGATAGTTTACATAAAAAATTATCGAGATGTTCAGTACTTCGCGGAGATTGGTATTGGTTCACCACCTCAACACTTCACTGTTGTGTTTGATACTGGAAGTTCCAATCTTTGGGTTCCATCCTCGAGATGCTTCTTCTCGGTTAGTCTTGTGAAGTAGTTGTGGATTTACACATTTCATAACATGAAACACCTTTTTCGAATGATCAATTTTCTATGCAGATTGCATGTTATCTTCGTTCCACGTACAAATCAAGGCTATCAAATACGTATACGAAGAATGGTAGCTACTCAATGGACCTCAAAATTTTCATTATGGTTAAATGCCTCATTGATTTAATAGCTCAAGGGAAATGCTGAACGCGTTTACGTGTGCTTTTTGTAACAGGGAATTCTTGCAAAATCCCTTTTGGCACTGGATCAGTGCATGGATTCTTCAGCCAAGACGATACGAAAATTGGAAATGCTGTCATAAAGCAGCAGGTTCCATCTTGTTTCTTTGTTGCTGAAGTTCTAGACATGTTTTCAACTTACACATTGAATAAAATCTTTCAAACAGGTCTTCACTGAGGTAACTAAGGAGGGATATTTCACATTCTTGAGTGCACGATTCGATGGAGTACTAGGACTTGGATTCCAGGGCGCGGATTCAAGGAATGTTACACCAGTATGGTAAGTTATATCTGTTCATATTATAATTTTTGGGCATAGTAGCTTATACTTTCCGACAGTAACTTAGCACGACAATTTCAGGAATAACATGGTGCTTCAGAAAATAGTTACAAAGTCAATCTTCTCATTCTGGCTAAATCGAGATCCCACGTCTAGGATCGCTGGTGAAATTCTCTTTGGAGGCATGGATTGGACTCATTTCAGGGGTCTACATACATATGTCCCAGTTTCTAAAAATGGTTATTGGGAGGTAATTAACCTCAGTCCAGTTATTACTGTTCGTGTTTTACAGAACTTCATTTGTATCGTGATATCGTCTACTTTGTACCTGAACAAACTGACCTTTTCCGAATGTTCCAGATTGAGATAGGGGATCTTTTTATAGGAAACAATTCAACAGGTAATGTCACTTACAGTTTACATGTAATGCATCTTATACATCTCTAGTGTAAATTTTCTTCTTTTCGCTCGCAGGCTTTTGTAAGGATGGCTGTTCAGCTATTGTGGATACTGGAACAGCTTTTATTGCTGGTCCAACAGTATGTATTTAGACCACTCTTGATTATAGTTCTTGTTTTCAAGAATCTGTTTCTGCTCAACCGTCGTCATGTAACCTCATTTCAGACCATTTTAACTCAAATAAATCATGCTATTGGAGCGGAAGGAGTTGTTAGTTCGCATTGCAAAACTATTGTCCATGATTATGGCAGAACGCTTTGGGAACGATTGCTTTCAGGGGTAAGTTCTTTCATCAATTTGCAATATGGTATATTAGGTGTCTCACCTTTTGATCTCGTCCCTCTTCTCTATTGCAGTTACATCCTGATACAGTTTGCCATGGTATCTGTTCGAATAATGAGACATTAGGTGTAAGGTTAGAATTTTCAGATTCTTTTCTTTCATTTCGACTGATGTCTGATCTAAAACGTTAATTCAAATTCTGTTTCAGTCATGAATCCCAAATGAGAATTCGAAATTCAAAGTCCCAGAGGCTAGAAAAGGATATTTTATGCAATGTTTGTGAGATGGTAGCATTTTGGATACAAGTAGAGATTAGAAAAGAGAGATCAAAAGATTTGGCATTTCAATATGTTAATCAGGTAAGGTTTTTCTTTAGCAGTGTGACAGTGTCTGTTATTTTCGAGTTGTTCTTAGTTAGCTGATGTTTTTCACTAATACATCTAATTTGTGATGAAGCTATGTGAGAAGCTACCAAATCCTGGTGGGAGATCATATATCAATTGTGATGTCTTTTCCCTGCCACATATAACATTTACCATTGGGAACAAGTCTTTCCCCCTTTCTCCCGATCAGGTTCTTTTCGTTATCTGTATCTGTTCCTTCCTCTTCGAGATTCTTTTAGCAACGTAAGGCAGTTAAATGCATACTCATGTTCTAGTTCACTTTATTGTTTGATGTTGTGTTAGTTTTAGGATGTATGAAAAGTTGTGAAGATGGCATAATTAGGTGATAGTAGATAACTAGACATATAAAGATGATACTTAGCTTAATCTACTTGTCACCAAAAAGAGAAAAAAGATGTCTGAGGTGCATGAAGCATCTCGCGTTCATGCAGGGTCAGGGGAAGGGCCATAGCCCAAAGTAGGGTGCCTGACGCAAACATAAGTGGCTGAATCTATGACTTGAACCCCGTGACTTATAGGCCACATGGAGACAATTTTATCGTTGCTCCAAGGCTCCCGTTCTGATTGATTCTGCAGATGCTAAAAGAACAAAAAAAATTCCAAGTTCAACTGCAGTAATAAGTTTCTAACTTAACATTCTGCTTCTTTTTATCTTCCTGTCGACGGATAATAGTTGATAAATGATGTCCCTTTTAAAGGATTCAAGAATGAGATTTTGGAGAAAGCTGGAAGTAGTAATCAATTGCTCTAAGGTCCAAATTTTTCATACTGTTTCAAGTGCTTCTCTTCGCGTTAAAACTTGATTCAACAACTTGAACTAATTATCTATAGTATCATATTTTTAGGCCATGTGTTTAACATATAGTGGTTTTGAGGGTCATCAATTACTTCTTCATAGACTATTATGAGTTCAAGACAGTCTGCTTCAATAAAATTGTTACACTAAGCGGATTCTTTTATATATATTGATCTAATCGCAGCTTTGAATATGGAATTATTTCTCTGTTATCTGAGTGAGATATGACACACCAACAAGGGATTGATGCTAAAACACAATAAAGCCAACCAAATGACTAACTTGATACTCACTTTGTTCATTTCACTTACTATTTTCTTCTGTGAATTTCTATAACAGTATGTTATCAGAGTTGATGATCACCAAGGTGTTCATTGTCTCAGTGGATTTACAGCTTTGAATGTGCATCCGCAACGTCCCCTCTGGTAAGATTATTGTTAGTTTTTCACAAGTTAGTATCTGTTTTCCTTAATCCGAGGGTCTATTGGAAACAACTTATCTACCTCCCAAGGTAGGGGAGTAAGGTCTGCGTACACTCTGTACTCTCCAGACCTCACTCGTGGATTGTCATATCGCTTGACAAATAACATCAATATGTATGACTACTTCTGCAGGGTTCTTGGAGATGCATTCTTGAGAGCATATCACACAGTTTTCGATTTTGACAATTTACAAATTGGATTTGCAGAAAGTGCTTAGATTGGTTTCGAGAGATGTGAGAAAATAACTGAGAATTTGTTTGGTTATGCAAATTGTTTGTTTTTTTTCTTTTGAGGGCAGATGAAAATCTAGTGTTGTGAATAAAACTGCTACTCTATGTTTTTACCCTTTCCCTTTTCTAACCCCGCATATAGCGGGAGCTTAGTGCACTGGGTTATCGTTATTGTCTAATTTTCGTTATTCTTCGGTCATTTGTCTAATTTTCTTTCTAATTCATGTCCTTCATGGCGATGAACACAGGACAATGAAAATTTGTTTTGATAATATGTAATTCAGATGTCAACATTTACATTTTTTTTTTGGAAGTGGTCGAAATTTTTCTTCCTTTGTTTAGTGCATCAAGCTGACTTTTATTTACTCTTTGGCATGACCAAGACACTAGCTCGTAACAATGTCGTGATTGTTAATATTCTCTGTTCTTTTTTAGTTGTCATGTTATTTTTTAAAAAATTTAATTGACTAACTGTTAAAGCTAAATTAAATTATTAATTTAAAATTTTAAAATAAAATATAGATAATTTTTAGAATATTAATCAAACTTTATATCGTTTGATTTTTTATTTTTTATTTTAAAAAAAGAATTATCACAAGTTAAAAGGGTATATGCCCTCAAAACTTTGTAATAAGTCACCTCTCACACGATAAATATCAAACACAAAGATTTTCGTCGATTTTACCTATATTTTAAAAATATTACTAGGGAGGGCATGATAGGTAGATATCAAATATAATTTTTTTTAATATCTTATTTTTGGTAATATACTATATTTGGTGTCGTATCTGATATAGATTTTAAATTTTCTCATATTTGATATGGTATTTGTTTTCTATAAATAAAATATTAAATATCATTCTAAGGTATATATTTACATATATAATTTATATATATTACTATAGTATTAACAAATATATGCATTACTAGTGTTAGTACAAAACTAATTGCTTAGTCATTGAAACTTTAACTAATCTATGTTGATTGAATGTCTTTTTGCTTAATTGATTAGCAAACGGAGTTGCTTATACTTTTTTTTAATATATGTTTTCACATGTGTGTAAAAGCTTAATATAATATAATTGAGACGAATTTTTTAAAGCTGAAATTATAAATTTTTATTATAAAAATATATGTAAGTCGAGTCAAATAAACTATAATTATTATATTGCACCGTATAATATCGTCGAAGTTAAAATTACTAAACCTTAACTTAATACGGTAAAGGAATAATATTTTTATAAATTGAAAAATCACTATTTAGTGAATGAAGTTTCAGATACACCATATCATACCATGGCAAACCCACCTTGACCTACAATGGCGAATCCACCTTGGCCAAAGGGGTATCAAGCGAGACCTCTTCTTCAGAAAGTTACATTATATATAAATATTAAATTTTGTTTTAATAAATATATATATAGAGATGTGTATTAACACTACTGAGCTCATATTAATTTTTTTTTCTTATCATAATCATTGACACTCCTTTATGAAAATTCTAGATCGCCATTGATTATCCACGTCGAAAATGTGTTCATAATAATAAATCGAGATTAAAAAAAAATTATGTAATTAGACAAACATATCTACTATCTCATTATACTTTGAAATAATTACACAACATTTCACTCATTCTCCCCCGCTTTCTTTCACTCTCTCTCTCTCCCCTCTTTCTCTCCTCTCTCCTACTTTCTCTTTTTCTGCTCACTGGTGATGATGACATGTATAGGTAATACATGTATTAAAGTATATCTCAATGTATATTTTAATATCAAATACATATAATTGTGAAGTTTAGATACATTATAAAATACAAAAACTTTATGAAACTTAAAAACAAAAGAGGTGTTGGCGGACAAGAGAGAGAGGGAGAAGCAAACGAGAGAGGACGTGAGATATATTCGTTTAATATATAAAAAATAACTCAATTAAACAAGATATATAATTATCAAAACTATCAATACGTCGATTAATATATAAAAAATAACTCAATTTAATTATTTACCTCTAAATAGTACTGCTTCCGTTCATTATTATTTGTCATAATTTCTATTTTTAGAGTTAAACTATAATAACTTTGACTAACATTTTAAGACGTATTTTTTCATCATATTGATATATTAAAAAAATTGTAATTTATAGTACTTTTCATATAATTTTTAAATATCTAATTTTTCTGTTTATAGTATCAAATTAATGTAATCTAATTTAATATTAAAAATTAATTAAATAAACTTTTAAAAAATAAAATATGATAATTAAAAATGAACGGAGAGAGTAATACAATAATATTTTTGCAAGGAATGTT
This sequence comes from Solanum habrochaites, assembly GCA_027704765.1. NCBI lineage: Eukaryota > Viridiplantae > Streptophyta > Magnoliopsida > Solanales > Solanaceae > Solanum > Solanum habrochaites. Next base: position 73,477,821 of record JAKWJA010002497.1, read on the forward strand.
GCACAAGACATACGATCCAATATCGAGACTAGAGGTAACAACAAATCCAGCAAAAACGGCGTCGCTCTACATGGTAGAGATTAGAGAAAAACTAGGCACAACGCGTCACCTATCCCATCCCCACCCCACTCCCACCCACCCTACCGGCTCTCTCTTACAAAATCTGCCCCAAAATCTCCGAAAACGAATTTTTACAATTTCTCACTGAAGTAAAGAAGCTGAAACTCATCATCGGCGTCGGAGATGGGAACGAGAACCGGAGACGGAATCAGACGGTCAAAGGTCTTTGCCTTGGTAGCGATTTTGCTATTCAGTTTCGTGAACGACATATCGGCGTTATCGGTAACAGTGAACGACGAGGAATGCGTATACGAATACGTTCTCTATGAGAACGACACGATTTCTGGAAACTTTGTCGTTGTCGATCATGACATCTTCTGGAGCTCAGATCACCCAGGCATCGATTTCACTGTATGCAAAGTTTTTCTTCTATGCTTGATTATGCAATTTTTCAGTATCGATTTACGCATTACCTGTGAGCAATTTCGTCGATCCAATTTTTGAATTTGCTTTAGATGTGCCTTTTTTTTCTCGTCTCTCTTTATGATTTTGCTCTGTGGAATTTTGTATAGATATGATGGATAACAATGATAAGCACTATTGAATGGATAATTCTTCACGGAAAACGTTTATACTTTATACTGTACCTCTTGATATTGTTTGTCTAAAATGAATTGCTCTTAAAATTCAGACAGAGTGTAAAGGTTTCCTCCTCATGTAAATTAAGGTAAAAAAATTATTAATTGAACATCCGAATTCAGCATTCAGGTGTTGAGTTTTCTTGAATTCTCAAATCATATAGGAGGGATTAGGATTTACTCTAAAGGAAGTAAAATACCGTACTTCCGCCTTTTTAGAGTTCTTTTGGATTGACTTTTGTCGTATTTTTATTATTTTGGCTTAAACATAGGTGCTAAAAGCACTTTTTTAGTTTACCCAAACACTACGTAAGTGCTTAAAAGATATTTTATCTTAAATGCATTTAAGTGAGCCAATCTAAATAGGCTCTAGTTTGATGCTATAAAATTCTTGAGATGCCCTGAATAGTGTGCTTCAATGACTGGATCTTTTGCTATGTACTGCCATCACTTGTTTTTTTAGAAATTAGCCACTCTTCTGCTGCTCATTATTTACACTTGCTAATCATCCCACAGTACAAGAAAATGCCTTTCAACTATTTCAACCTAAGTTGCGCGGACTATTAACTTTCGATGCTGCACCCATGTCGGATACTCCAAAATATACTACTTTTGGAGAATCCGACAAGCACCCGTTGACAATTTTTGAAGAATCCAAGCAACATAGATTTTAACTTAGACGAAATAGTGAAAATTCAATCAATTAACCATGCCTTAAAATTCCAATTCCTCAGAGGATTGGCTATATGATCTTGTATATGTTTTCACTTGGTTGATGTTGCTCCAATACTAAATGAGTTCCCCTTTAAGACAAATAGTGAAAAATACTGAGGAAATTGTTTTCCCTCGTTAAAGTTTCATGGTTTCCAAATTTCTCCGCTCATAGCTATGTTTTTAACTCCGACTAGCTTGATTGCACTTTTGGCTGACCAATGCGATGCCTGATTACGAGTCCTATATTTCTTAACTCCGACTAGCTTGATTGCACTTTTGGCTGACCATGAGATGCCTGATTATGAGTCCTAATTTTATCATAGAGCTATCTTGTTTGGTACCAGAAGTAATACAAAAATAAGCTTCAGAGAATTAGCCAAGTGCTTGAATTGGCTCTTTCACTCTGTCTATAATCTTTTCTGAATGAACCAGCCATTGCCTTCTGACTCTATCAAGTAACAGAATTGACTCTCCTGCCATAGCTGGTGTTGACATAACCCTTTGTATTTCTCATCTTACATGTATCATATATACATTGGAGCTACCATTGCTGACCCTTTGTTGAGCCATTTTACTCCACGGACTTGGTTTTGCTCAACTCGGGGTTTGAGTTGTCCATGTAGTTTCCTTGTTTAATTTCACCAACAGCTTGCTACAGAGCACCATGCTCCTCTGTCATCTTCAATGGCTGAACCTCATTGGACTTGGAGACTTCTTATTCTCTATCATAAGAATTAACTTCTTTTGATCCGGTGCTTCCTGATTATTGTCATAATAAGTAACCGCATTCATAAACATAAAATCTCTGTTTCACATACCACAGATCGGCATTCATAACTTCTGAAACTATCCTCCAATTATACAACCCTTGGATCTGTCATCTTCAATGTATGAACCTCATTGGACTTGGAGACTTCTTATTCTCTATCGTAAGAGTTAACTTCTTTTGATCCGGTAAGTAACTGCATTCATAAACACAAAATCTCTGTTTCACATACCACAGATCGGCATTCATAACTTCTGAAATTATCCTCCAATTATACAACCCTTGGATCCTTCTACATGACCTTTGTTTCATAATGAGAAATTTTATTCATAAACCTCACATCTCTGTTTCAAAAACCACAGGCCGCCACTCATAACTTCTGAAACTATCATTCAATTATACAATCCTTGAATCCTTCTACCTGACCTTTATTTCATAATGAGAAATTTTATTCAATAAACCTAAAATCTCTGTTTCATAAAGCACAGGCTGCCATCATATGTTCTGAAACTATCCTCCAATTATACAGCCCTTGCATTCTTCTACCTGACTTTTCCCCCCTCTTTTCTCTTTCATCCATTTTAACATGCTTTAATAACCATTAGCTCCTCTCTTTGCAAACTCACGTCTAGTCCCCCATTCCACTCGATCAGCCCTATCACTGAAACAGTATTGTCAAAGGCTTGCTTAAGGCACACTTAAGCTTGAAGCAAGGTGCAACATACACTATGTGCCTCATCTCTCTTAGATGGTGCATCAGTGCCAGTTTCAAGCCACTAAGTTGTGCGCCTTATCCTGATGGAGTAAATCTGGAAGAGTATGTCAGTAAACAATAAATGTTCATTTATGATTTTTTTTCATTTTTATGTAATTACTGTCTGGGTTTTAAGTTATATTTTTGAGCTACATATTTAATTTTTATATTTTCCTTCATTTCCTTCCCTGGGTAAAGTATAAGATAGATACTCCATCACCAGAAATTTTGGTCTCTGTTTGGTTCTGATGATGATGAGTCACAGGAATGCAGCACATCTTAATGTCAAAAACTTTTTATTGTACAATAAACAGACTGCTTCCACCTATTTGCCATGTCCGCTATTGACATGACTACTAATGGGAGTTTATTGAGTAAAGAAGACGTAACTCATTGTTAGTGTGTTCTCATTTGCTTATTTCTGTCTCTGCAACCTCTTAATGAAAAATAAATGTTGAATCTTTCTTATCAAGTCTTGTTACTCCCATGCAGGTGACAGCACCTGGAGAAAATGTTGTACACACAATGAAGGGAACATCTGGGAATAAATTTGAGTTCAAGGCCCCTCGTAGTGGGATGTACAAGTTCTGTTTTAAGAATCCTTATTCAACACCAGAAACCGTCTCTTTCTACATACATATTGGACACATTCCCAATGAGCATGACCTTGCCAAAGATGGTTAGTCTTATTTGCTGTATTATTGTTTCATCAATTAATATTTTAGAAATATAAATTTTTGCTTTTTACATAATTTTGGTTCCATGATTAAGATGACATATATTCCGTATATATACTTGTAGCTGCGGAGGCTGGTATGCATTATGTTAGTTGTCTAATATGTTCGTATATGTATTGGTAAGAAGTGGGATATTATGCATCATGTTTCTTGACTGATAGGTTCTTTATGTATTGCTAGGATTAGCTGCGGATTATTATGTTTCCTGCTCATCCCTTCTCTTTTTTCATTTAACATTTTCTAACCTTTGCGCAGAACATTTGGACCCCATAAATGTCAAAATTGCTGAACTAAGAGAGGCATTGGAATCAGTTACTTCAGAGCAGAAGTACCTAAGAGCACGTGATGCGCGTCATCGTCATAGTGAGACTCCATTCTTGTCCCTTAATAAGAATCATATGTTCTCTTTTTAGAAATGGATATAACTGAAATGGTTTTCCTTTCTCCTACTATGCTGAACATCATTTATGCGGTTAATTCTGGCATTGAGACCAACTAGCTTATAAAACCTGGATTGGTGGATTTACTTTTAAATGATTTACTGTCAGTAGTAGACAACCCTCTATTTACATTTGAACCAACAATATTAATTTTGAAGATGGTTGCTGCTTCCATTGATGGGTACTCAATGTATCTGCTTTCTTCTGAACCTTACAAATGTTTTCGGGGCTATATTCATTTCCCCGTTACAATCTCTCTGTTTACATTTTAGTCATTGTCCGTGAGGTACCGAATCTTGAAAAAATAGAGTTGTTCACTCCTCATGCCATCTACTGCTTGTGTGATGTGTGTTTATCTGGTGCAGCTAACGAGAGCACGCGGAATCGTGTTATATTTTACACAATTGGAGAGTATATGCTGCTTATATTGGCTAGCGGACTTCAGGTTGTGTATATTAGACGTCTGTTCAGCAAGTCAGTTGGCTATAACCGGGTTTGACAAATTCAGGAACCAGCTACTGTTTTTTTTTTTTTTTTTTTTTGGACTTAGAGTTATTTTGATTAGCAGTTGAAATTTAGAAAAAAAACATATACTTCTGTAGCATGTGATTCTAAATTATTTGAAAAGGATTTTCTTTATTCTCAAAAGCTGGTTTTAATTTTTAGAGATATTGATGCATGAAATTTATTATTTGACGAATGGATTGTTTTCTGTTACGTGCTCCATTTTTTTTATTTTTGACATAAATCCTATTTATAAATAATGAAATATTATTTGAGAAATCAATTTCAAAGTATTTATAACTCTATCACATAAGCTAATGAATTGTTAAATGGATATGGGTGGAAGATTGTGTATTTTTTTTTTGGCAACTTTCGCATATAACAAACATAAAATTTATATTTGTATACTATAGCAAAGTTGCATAATTGCACTGCATAGCAAAATATATATGTATAATTTGTTATACATATATAATTGAAGCGAATTGTATAAAACGATTTGTATAAAACGAAAAAAAGAAAGAGACATGGGCAGAAAATTGTATAAAACAAAGCATATAAAATGAATTATATAATTATATGTGTATTGGACGATTATATATAATTTGAGTTTGTATAAAACGAGAAAGGGAGAAAGGCAAAAGAGACTTGAGCAGGGAATATACAATCCAATCGAATTGTATAAAACGAGAAAGAGAGAAATTATATACAATTCGAATTTATATAAAAAGAGAAAGAGATAGAGACAAAAGAGACTTGAGCAGGGAAATACTTTTATTGTATAAATATAAGTGTATAAGACAGAAATATATGTATTTGTATGTGTATATATAATTTTCTCTCGCTTTATACAATTCGAAACACAATTTATATATTTCATTTCTGTTTGTATAAACGAGAGAGGCGAGAGTGGCGAGCGAGATTCGGGGGAATGGCGAGCGAGATCTAGGAGAGGGAAGAGAGGGGAACGAAAATTCTATTGTATAAAGCGAGAGAGGCGAGCAAAGGAAGCAAGCGAGAGAGGGAGAGTGGCGAGCGAGAATATGAGGAAGAGAGAGACTGACAAACAGTTTACTATGGAACACAAGTAAATCAAACGATAACTATTATATTTATTTTATATTATTAATTTATCATTCTATACTATTATCTCATTTGTTTTTCCTATTTTGCTAGTTTGTATACATGAAAAGTCAAAATTCTAATTTTGTACAGGTGAGAAGTGATTGATTGTTGTTGAAAACATCTCTACAATCTCAAAAAGTTTTTAATACACGTTATGCTTGATTTTTCGTGCATGTTACAACTCTTTTGAGGATTACCTTGACTTTCATTTAATATAGTTGAAAATAAAAAATAATGAAATCACATTCAACCCAATTTACCTTCCCATTGTTATTTTATATTCTTAGTATATATATAGTAGTATTATTATATTATAAATTTCACAAGTTATATCATAATTTTAATTAACATTATCATGTTTGGATAAATGTTTGACACCCTCTAACAACCCAACACCCCTTTTTAGAATGGTCCAATTCTACCTTTTGGATTAGATAAGTGGGGTCACCCACTAATTGTAGCTCTTTTTCAATAATTTGGACCTCCACTTAGGTAAAGGCATTTCCCTACCTTTTTTCTGTTTTTTCATTTTTCACGAGGAATAAGCATCTAGCACTTTGGTTATCTGGTCGATAATAATGAAAAATATTCTAAAATTTTTTTTATAAAGTTCTTAATAAGAAGTCGTGTAAGAGTTGGTTTGGAGATGGATTATATATGTATTAAATTTTTGTATAAATTATATTACATTTCATGATTTGTAAGGAGATAAACTATTTAAACACAAAATTGAAAAACATCATATGTAATACACGAAACATTTATAATAACTCTAACCAATCATCAAATGATTTATTTTTTTCTCATGTCATAAATAATTATTAGTCTTAAAAAATTACTCCATATATAATCTAGATCAGAATTATGTAAGATGAAGCGTGAATATATTGAAGATCGAGATTATAAAAACAAAAAATAAAGATGAAGAGTACATAATCAAGCTGAATGATAGCTATAGATCTTGTTTTCTCTACTTCAATTAAAATGGTCATTTCATTTATTTAAAAAAAATCAAATCTTTTAATCAAATAAACATAAAAAATGAAAAACTTTTTTTAAATAAATAAAATATAAAATTCTCCACACACCTCTCAAGAAAAAATGGCTCCACATATTAGTTGCCACGTCACACGTACATTGGTTCCTGTAAATTAATCCTTTTAAAAAAAATAATTACTATAATCCAAAATTAACATAAATAGTATAATAGTATTAAGATATTAATATTTTGTCAGTAATTGTCTCATGTCCACGTAATATTTGGATAAGCTCCTCCATCATTATAAACATTAAGTTACGAATATACCCCTATAATATTTTTTTGGATATCTAATGTTTACTAGTCATAGTCACATTTTCAACTTCTTACGTGCTCATGAGTAGGACATTTTTGTAAAAATAAAATAAAATTATTCCAACTTTAGGGATTAACTATCATTATTATAATGTTTTAAGGATCTCCACTAAGTTAAAATAAATTATCACCGACACTAACTTTGCTGGATCTTCGACATGCTCAAAATAATAATATTATTCAAAAAAATTTAAAAAAGAAAAATACTCATAGCATTCATAGTCATCAATAATTATAATTATTGATCCCTTCGAGAACATTTTATAAAAACATAATAATTATTGTATTTTGGTACATTAATAAATATCTAATTATTTAAAAATTAAGTGAACTAAAATTATTTAATTGAATTAAATTTGTATTATGTGTTAAAACCAATTCAAATTAAACTAGATTTCATAGTAAATTTTAATTTATTATATAGTTTTATATCTTAGAAAAACAAAAAAGATAACTGTTAATTAAGTTGACCATATGTACCTACTAGTGACATTGAAGCAAAAACATTTACTATAGTGGTTCAAAATATGAAGGACAACTAGAAATTAAAAAGGATATAACAGCTATTATATAATAAAAAAAGATTTTAATCATATAAAAAATTGTGTATTTTTTTTTTTATTGTATTCTTCTTTTTTTATTTGGGTTGATGTATTGAGCTGGGAGTCTTTTAGAAACAGGTCTCATCTTTGTAAGGTAGTGTGATAAGGTTTATATATATAATATATTTTATTCTATACAGATCTTTCACTTAGTGTCATTGTATGTTATTATATAAATTATGTACTCGATCTTACTTGACTCCATCTTTATAAATCATTAAAAAATATAATGCAGCGGACAATACAACTCCTCCCTTACCAATATCTCAATTTTGAGTTATTCTTGAATGTCCCTTACCAATGTCTCAATTTTGAGTTATTTTTGAATGAATGTGTAATATTTTTATCAAATTAATCGAACTTAAACGCAGCGAACAATACAACTTCTCCCTTATCAATATCTCAATTTTGAGTTATTCTTGAATGTCCCTTACCAAAGTCTCAATTTTGAGTTATTCTTGGATGAATGTGTAATATTTTTATCAAATTAATCGAGCTTAAACCAATACTAAACGGGGATAGACAACCCAAAAAAAAAAAAGTTGACCATATAATTTCCCTTTTTTTTTTGTCTTGTCAAATTTTAAAAAGAAAAAGGGGATTCTCCTTCAAATTTACAAATATCTATATTATTTCTTGTCATTTTATGAAGAAAGGGCATTTATGTCATTTTCAAAAGCAAAGAAGAAAAAACCATCTCCCCTGCAAACTATTTCAACCCCATTTTGATCACCATTTTTCTCATTTCTCACATACCATAAAATCTCTGTAACTTTTCCATCATCCAAAAATGCTTGCAGTTTTTGACAAATCTGTGGCTAAAAGCCCAGAAGCCCTTCAAAGTCCTAACAATGATGGTGCAGTTTCAGCACTCAAAGATGGTTTTTTGGCACAGCATTTCTCATCTGCCCATTCTGGTTCAGTTACCATCAACCTTGGTTCTTCTGGATTCTTGTCTTATTCATCTGAACGCCAAAACCCTCTACTTCCCAGGTTCTAATTTTCTCAAATCTAAGTTAACCCCATTTTTCTTTGATCTGAAATTTTTGTGGATTTTGGAATGACTGGATCTTCATTTTGGCATTAAAGTTTTCAGTTGATTGATTCAGAATGTTGACTTTGTTCTTTTGTTAAAACCATGATCCATTTTTGTTAAATGGTCAACAGTTGATTTTGTGTTCTTTTGTTGCTCTGATATCTGCTAGTTTGTGATGTTTTTTTTGTAAGTTTTGGTTTGGATCTAACAATGGTGGTGTTTTCTGGGGTTTAGTTTTTAGGAGAAACAAGACTTGTTTGTATGACAGGACAAAAAATTCTGGTGTTTAATCCTTTTTCATTTTTTATTTCATCATCACTGTCATAATCATTATTCAAACTGTTTGGAAATGCTTTATTTAAGCGAGTGTCTATCGGAAACAACCTCTCTATGTTTACGAGGTAGTGCCTCCCTAACTCCACCTGTGAGATTACACTGAATATGTTTTTGTGTTGATGACGTTGTTACAATCGTCATTGAGTTGATGGTTTAGTATGATTAGTAATTTGTGTAAAATCTCTTCGGATTATGTCACTTTAGAGGAATCGAGTATTTCATTTGTAGATTCTTTTCCATCATTTTAGATTCCGTGACCTATAATTTCTAGCTAAGAGTAGGAGCCAAATCAATTAGATCAAAGTCCTTAGATTTTTTATTCTAGCCAAAACACATTTTCTATATACATCTTCTGCCTTAGAATAATGTCATTCTAGTTGACCATCAAACTTGTAATGCTATCCAACCAATCTGTACATAAACTTCACTAGTGCGATTTTGAAATTCATGAAGTGCTGAAGTTGGAGTTGGGGTTGTTGTTTCTAGAAGCAGAGGCGTATCCAAGATTTTGAGATGATGGGTGCACTATTATGAAAAAGGTGGATCTAAGACATAAATTTGATCCGTTATTGGTTTAACATTTAGAATCTTATCACTAAAAACCATTAAAATTTTAAAATTAGGTCCAAAATTATTTTTTTTATCTATCCAAACCACTTAGAGAGGTGTTATTCAATTTCGAAAGGAAAAACAAAACAAGATAAGTAAAGTATTCAAATTTCTAGCCTCACATAGAGAGGTACGCCTAATCATCATCACATATAAATATTATATGATACTTTAAGTGTGAGTTCACACATATATGTTTGAATATTTTTATAGAAAGTGCTTCACAATTAGTAGATCTTTTAGGATTTCTGTAATTAGTCTCTTGTTTTAGCGTGTTACTACCTTTTTGGAGGTCTCCAGCATATCTTGATGCCGAGGAATACAACATTACCAGTGTCAAAAAAAATTAAAAAATAACACAACTATATATGATTTCAGGAGGGGGGAGTATGGGTTCACGTGAACCAGGTGACCCCCTCGGCCCCTCCTGGATAGCCTCTGGACTGGAAGCAGAAGAAAAGCCACAACTAAAGATTGTAGTCAAGATGCATATTTCCTTATGCCTTATTTCATTTTTGGGAGACAAGGAAGTGGGAACATTCTTGGGACCTAAAACAGTCTAGCAACTTCGTTTAAGTGTTTTGTGTGCCATTTGAGTTTGTTAAATGGATGAAGTTAATTGGATGATTGCACACTGATATTACTTCTCTGTTCTTGTAGGTTGTTTGCTGTTGTGGATGACATTTTCTGCATGTTTCAAGGCCACATCGAGAATGTAGCACATCTTAAGCAACAGTATGGGTTAAACAAGACCGCAAATGAAGTGATCATTGTTATTGAGGCTTACAGGACTTTGAGGGATAGAGGTCCTTATCCTCCAGATCAGGTTGTGAAGGATATTCATGGAAAGTTTGCATTCGTTCTTTATGATAGCGCTTCTAAGAGTACCTTTCTAGCTTCTGTAAGTTTTCTTTATCACCTTATCTTGATCTTGACTTATCTTTGATATTCTCGGTCTTGGATTAAATGTATTGAGTTTCGGTGTTATAGGATGTTGATGGCTGTGTGCCCTTCTTCTGGGGTACTGATTCTGAAGGCCACCTAGTTCTCTCAGATGATGCTGACATTGTGAAACAAGGCTGTGGGAAATCCTTTTCACCATTTCCCAAAGGTAATGTCAATGAACTCTAGCTTTGAAGGGAAAGGATTGTTCGTAGTGTAATCAGTAAGAGAAAGGAAAAACAAAGAGGCAGCTCATCTATAGGCTGATTGAAATTGAAAAACATGCTCTCATTTGAAATCGAGTGATTAGATGTTTGTCAGATTCACTGAGACCACTTCTATTTGTGCAAATAACTATCATATCCTTTTCTCTGGTTGACAAAGAGGGTAAGTTAGGGAAAACTAGTTGGGTTCATTTGGCAAGACTGAAATATGCCTATTCATAAAATCTCAATCAAATCAGGTTGACACATGAGATATACAACCTCTGTTTTGGTTGTGTGTCATATTCTTCTAACACTCTTACCAGCTTTCTGGAATTGGTTTCTCCCTGTGTTTTATGTTAATTGTTTTGTTTTTTTTGAAGATCCTTGATGTCCATTGATTTACTTTTAAATCTTTGCATAATAATGTCGTATTGTCTTGTTTGCTACTTCAGGGTGCTTTTTCACATCTTCTGGTGGCTTGAGGAGTTATGAACACCCACGCAATGAGTTGAAATCAGTTCCGAGGGTGGACAGCTCGGGCGAGGTGTGTGGAGCAAATTTTAAGGTGGACTCAGAGTCTAAGAAAGTGGATTCAGGCATGCCCAGAGTGGGTAGTGCTGCTAACTGGTCACAACACTACTAAGCCGACTGCTGTTCTCATCAGCATGAAGGCTTTGTTATTAGTTGGCCTTCTATCTGTTATTGCCAACTCTTTCTGTTATCAACTAGTTGATAACTTCTCTATTGCAATGAGCTTTATGATTTGTAGAGAAATGTTAAAAAGTGAGGGAAGATATGTCATATGACTTCCAATGCATGTGAATCTCTATGTTTCTAAAACTGAATTAAGCCATTTTTTGGCTGGGGAAGACACTTGCTCTAAATAACAGTCTTCGATACAGGGGCTTTGCTTATCTTGTATGCGAATTTGGTGCTTCCATTTTCCTTTTACCCTTGCAAATTTCCCATGTTTTCAAATGGTTATTAGCTAATCTTGGCATGTTACACATATATGCTGGTAGGACAGGTATTAGGAGACAGTTGCAATTTGTGAACATAGATGATTGGATCAAGTATCAGGACTAAAAATTGCATGCTAAAAAGACTGCCAACATAAGCATTTTTTTCTGCTATTGCTATTGCATGTCAACATTTCGTGAAACGTATGAGATAATACAAGTGAACTAAGACTCTTGACATTGTCATCCTCTAAGAGCAAGAAACTTATTATATTACTGATAACACAGCACCCAACCAAGATAAGTGTAAGAAAACATAGTCTTACAAACTTATTTATGCAAAATTTATATATTTATAGCTAACCTCGAAAAGTAAGCATCAAAATAGGAAAGTAGAGAACATAAGCAGCTCTCTGTTGCAAGTCCAAGCAAGCTGGTTTTTTTTTCAGTCTTGCATCACACTAAACCTCTGCTTTATCTGGAAGACGTGTTTTTTCTTCAGGAACTTACTAATCCAACCGTCTAGTTTAAAACACGCATAATTTCGACTCAGTGGAAAGAAGAGATGCAGCAATCACAGATTTATTGGGTGGAGCTTTCTTCTTGTCTCTATACATTACAATCTCAGTAAGATGAAATAGAAAAACTAATATAATAAGAAAAGGATATCGCTTCAGACTCTGGAAGATTTGGTGCATCGAACACCTTGCAGACACGCTGTTCTCCTTTGCCCTTCCTGAACATTAGTCTTATGGTTGCTGCATGAGCAAGGACATGACCTCCTGCTGGTTTCTTTGGATCTGATATGAACACACCACCGCCTGGATCAGCTATAACTGCATTCACCAATACAAGTACTTGTGTTAGCATGGGTAGAGTTCCAATGTCGAGAAAGGCAATCAATATACAGTAACATAAAAAGAAAGTCTGTTTAGCTGTTTGCAAAGTGCCATCCAAAGAGTATTACATAGGAAGTTTTGGAGTCAAATCCATTTACATCGACACTTAGGAAGTAGCAGTGTATCTATACACTTGTTCTTTCTGCGTTAAATCTAAACAAATACATTTTGTAAAACGGAAGGTTGGATTGCATACCTTGATTGGTCATGTAAACAGCAACATTAAATTCCTCAGCTATCTTTATCAATCGTGACAGCATCTGAGCCAACTTTTGCTGGAAATGGCAAGAAGGCGTAAGCATTCAGAAAAAGTCTATCAGAACAGGTGATTGCAGGTTCTTCTTAACACAGATAAATATCAGAGATAGGAATTTAATTAATCAAATATTATGCTTGTGTATATAGTTATACCTGACGGTCTGCAAGCTCTCCTCTTCCAGTGAAATCCACTCGAAATAAAGCAATCACAGAGTCAACAATCTGCAAGTAAAATTTCAGTATCTGAGACAACTGCCGCCAGTAATGGTCTTATTTAAGATAAAGCAGATGATGTGGCTTTCACCAGAAGTCTGAAAGGCTCTTCAGCCATTTTTGCTGCCAGACCAAGAAGCAGGTTATATTGATGTTCATATGTGTATGCGCGAGCATAAATGATCTGATCACATAATAAGGAAAGAAAGGATAAGAAATCAGTACACTAAACAAAGAGCAGTAGATGATTAAATGTGGGTGTAAAAGACCCTTTACATTGTCAAGAACTGCTCCAGCGTCCATTCCAAATCTTTCAGCAATGGGAACAACACGATCTGGCCGACTGTAGTACACTTGGTTGAGGAAAAAAGATAAAATGGAAGGAAGCAGCATTCACTTGAGTTTCTGCAGCTGCTACTTAATGAAGAGCGTAATAGGTGCTAGTTTGAATTTTCATATGAGTAGCGAAATATTAGCAAGGATACAATGTTCCCTCAGTATCAATGTAAGCCACCTTTCCATTCCCTCCTTTCATACTAGTCGGAAGCTGCATTAAATCAGACAAATCAATTAGCAATCTTGTTAAACTCCGAATGATATCATGATTCAGCACAAAGCATATAAAGGATCAGAAGTAATCTAGACGGTAATGATGTTCCATTGCTTCTGACTAAGATCAGAAGTGAACCTGAGTAGAGACACAGAGAGTATGAGCAAGTTGTGTCTTTCCAGATCTGAATAAATAGTTCATACAGCAGAGTTAGATGAAATATTCTACTAAAGCTCTACCACAAGGTTAATACAATAGTTGATTGATCCTTACCTGAATTCCCCAAAAGCTTCAGTTATTGCTGAAGTTTCTATTCCTCCTTCAAAAGTTCACACGAAAAAGAAAAAAAGAAACAACAAGAATCAGGAGTCTTTTCTGTACAAACAATAAGGCATTCAGAATTCATCACATAGGAGCAAAACGTTACCTCCTAAGAGTTCATCCAATGCCTGGCTTCCAGTTGTGATGCGAACTACTGCCTTCCTCTGTAACAAACATGTAGTTATATCAGTCTTCTATTTTTATTTATCTAAGGCACAAATAGGACTTTGCTCTTGCTTATGCCACACAAGCAGAAGAATGGAAGTGAATGTCAAGGAAAACAAAAACAGTGATTTTGTTCATACTAATGTGATCCTATTTATTAATTTAGTGACGTCAATGTATTAGTAACTTATAATGGAATTAGTCCAACAAACTCCATGCATAAAACGGAAAGAGAGAAGAAAATGTATACTTTGAGCAGAGCATCACTCCCAGTAATGTAGCCAAAGTTCTGCGAGGAACAAAAAGAGACAGTAAGTAGCAGAAAACACGGATGATGGTATAATCAACAGGAATATGACTATCAGATATAAATCATCAACCACTATCTTCTCAGCTGCTTCACAGATCTTTTCAACTTTTGCCTCAGATAACCCTTTGATCCCAGTCAAGTTCTGGAAACACGAAAAGTAGGATACTTATTAGATGGAAGAGTGACGAATGGAAGTATAAACCAGCACTTAGTGGATAGTAACGCTTGTTGCTTTTTCCTTTCACCTTCTTTGTGTGCATCATCAAGCCATTGCAGGTGTAGATACCAGCGTCTTGCAGCTTCTTCACGTCCCCAGCATTGATTCCATGAGTGATCACTGCATAAATGACCAATCATTTTAAACAAATGATTCGACTTTTAATCCTTATAGAAGTTATCAGGATCACAATAATTTATATTTGATATTGAAAAGTGAAAACAGAGAATATAGCTTCATCCTTCCAGTTTAAGATCTGCTATTGTGTTTTACATTCAATTGTATAAGTTCAAGGAGATAGCCATGTATTAAAGACTACTGCATGGCATACCTTACATTTGGATATCAGAAGGATAATACTACAAATTTGAGTTTGTACTCCCCTAAAACACAGTTATTGAGATCCCCAATACATTCATAACATTCAAAAGGATCGTGATACATATTACCAACAATGAAAACATCCTAAACAGAAGAGGAACCCGAAACTGTGCAAATTATGCTACAATGATGAGATCAAAACACATAAACACTCTGATGGAAATATAAGATAAACGATAAAATAATGAGCATAAAACCAGTTACTAAAATATATGGACATAGTGTAATCAACTGATTTGGAGCCAGAATTGTATGAATTAACGAAGAGAAATACAGAGAGCAATGAATTTACTAAAATTAAACTAAGTTCCTTGAATCGACTATAACAGAAGAATTGAAACCTGAAACCGTGATAATTCTCCAGAGAGATAAGATCAATTAACATACACAAAAACAGCTAGCATTGATAGAATATTGGGACAAGTAGCTTGAACGATGAGGAAAGAGTGATTATGCACATAAACAATCTGTACTAAACTACTCCAGAGAAAACCTAATCAGGTACAGATTTACAGTAAACTAAAACGAATTCCGAAGCTAAACAACGTTGCTGTTGATTTTCTCAGGTGAAATTTACATATTGTACTCCACAACACAGTGTATTGAGTCAAACTGAAAAACAGAGCCATGATTTTCATTAACTAAAAAGCAAAAATCAGGCAGCACTGAATAATGAATATTTGAAGTTAAACAATGCTTCTGTTTAATTTTGAAGAAAAACGAGAATACATTGTTTACTGACAGAGCTGGAAAAGGATAATTATAAGAATTTCGCAAGGGAATAGGAAAATGATATTACGTTTATCAATAGCTTCAAACAAGTCTTCTTCATCGTCGATCTCTTCTCTTTCAACTAGCTGTAACTGGTCTTCAGGCCTGAAACATTCAATCAACACATCAGATATACATATCACAATCAGAACGATAAGAAAATTGTAAACATAGAGGAGAGATAAAGGAACTGGAGATTACTTGAATGCAAGCATCTTCAGACTGATTGAGAGGATAACGGTGATGGAAATTTGAAAATTTGCTGAAAGGAAATAGAAATGGTGGTGTTTCCCGTGAGTTTGAAAATATGAATTCTCTCTGAGAGTTGTTAAGAGTTTATATACACAAGCGGAACCCGCGAAGTTCTATGGATTTGAATTTATTTTCGTGTTTGGGTTCCGATTGCATGTGATCACGTACAATTTACTCTGGTGGAGCCTTGTTCTTAATTCCTTTGAAATTTTAGAGATGTTATTGTTTGTAAATTGTAATTGAAATCACACATGCTAAGGAACGATATTATTTTAACTGTTGAGAAATGCAAGTTAAGTGAGAAAAATAATGGTAGACTACTCCAAAGAACATGATGTGACAGAGTATTGAGGTGGGGGGGGGGAAGCAGGGGGTTTTGATAGGTGCGGGCTTGTGGAGGGGGGATGAAAGGATGGAGGGGGAGAGCGGTGGGGGGTTAGGTGGGTGGGTGGTGGTGGGTCGGGGAGTGTGGGGTAGCGGGGGGGCGTTGGGGTTGTTGGCTATTTTCTTGGTTGGTGAGAGGGGGAGTGTAAGTGGTAGGGTGGGTGTGGTGGTGTGGGGTTGGGAATGGTCGGTATGGTAGTATTAGGAGTGGAGGTAGGGATAGAAAAGGTAGGATGGTGGAGTTGGGAGTGGGGGTGCATGTTCCCGCCCTCTTATTTCTTCTCTTGTTTGAGAAATAGTAGTAATAATTTATGGTTAGTTTAAGCTCGATCCTGATTAGTTAGAGCGTGAATAACATAATATGAGAAACTCAATATTAAGTAATAAGTTTATAATAGAATATGCGATTCCACATGTAATACCATATCAAATATTGTTCCATGTGCAAATAACTGAAACTTACTTATCTAAGTTTTGCGTATAATTTAACGATATTCAGTAAAGTTGATATTGATTATGTGTCGAGAGTTATGGAGATTGGAGGCCCTTTTACAATTTAGCAATACTTCGAGTTATGATTGCTAGGTATATGGAGAAGTCTACATTTTTGGCTTGGACTCATAAAAATTTATCACGTTGATGATATATATAACTTAAACTCATAAATAAATACAAAATAAAAAGATGTATGTAAACAAGTGAACAATTAAGATATGTGAAACTATCCAATCAGAAAAGAATCTGAAATTTTTTTATGTAAATAATAAATCGAAAATAACTTGTTGCACCTATTAGTTTGGATTTTGGGAATGACATGATCACTTGCGCTGAATCTGTGCTACTAGTGATTATTTTGTGAAATTTCTCATTATATAGATACTCTTCTCTGAGTCCGAAACTCAAAGGGTAGAAAATATTAACAAAAATTTTAACGGTATATAAATTTTACATAAACCCCCCGAAAAAAACGGTAAAATCGCTGCGCGCCGCGATTTACTACTTCAACTGAAAAAAGTAAAAACACGAATCGCTGCTGAGCAGCGATTTTGCCAAAAAAAATCGCTGGCTGGAGCTGCTATTTCAATATTTTTCTTCTTACAAAGCGCGCCAGTCAGCGTTTATAAATAAAAAAAAATTCCAATATACATCGCTTGCCTCTTAGCGCGATTATAAAAAAACAAAAAAAAATTTGATATAAATCGCTGCTAGAGCAAAGCGATTTACAATCCTTTATTAAATAATTGTCAATGTGAATCCGTTACAATGGTATAATATAAGCCTTTATTATTGTCATGTGGATCCTTTTCTCAAACTTTTATCTATATATATATATATATATATATATATATATATATAGATATATATTATATATATATAAATATATTATATATATATTATAACAGGATATAAAAGTATAATTATTTGTTGTAAAAAAATTAAAATATGTTTCTCATGTATTTTTTATGTAAACAATTAATTAATTTGAATCAAAGATTTTTTAAATTTAAATTTAATATCATATCTTTTTTTTAGAAGAAAATATATTTGACTTATTTTTAACTTTTTAAAAATACATGTATCTTTTCGTATAATTATATACTAAGTTAACATTTTTAAAATTTATTTATCAAAAAAAAAATTATTAAATCGGTGGCTAGAGCAGCGATTTATATCAAAAATTTTTTTTTTTTTTTATAAAATCGCTGCCTTTGGAATTTTTTTATTTTTTATTTTTTATAAATCGCTTGCCCGGCAGCGATTTGTAATGAAGAAAAATTTGAAATCCGCTGCTTCAGCAGGCGATTCATTTTTTTATTACAAAATTTTTTTTTTTGGCAAAATCGCTGCCTCAGCGCGATTTTACTTTTTCAGTTGAAGTAAATCGCTGCGTCGGCAGCGATTTTACCGTTTTATTTTATATAAAATTTTATATACCATTTTGAAATTTTTGTTAATATTTTCTACCCTTTGAATTTCGGACTCCTCTTTCTCTGCTGTATGAAGATTTGTCATTGCCTAGTTATTGAAAAATGCGTAGTAGAAAAGGCAATATAGACATGGCATTAACAAAATAACTACTAGTATACTAGGAACTACTTTCCATTTATTTTTACTTTTCACCTTTTGTTATCGAGAGTCGAAGTCAAAATTTTTTATAAGAGGGTTCAAAATTCAAAAAAATAGATACACGAAATAGTTGAAGGGGTTCAACATTTACTATATATATCTAAAAAACTATCATGTACAAATAATATAATTTTCCATCGAAGAGGGTTCGGATGAAAATCCTAAAGATATGATGACCCCCACTGTCGAGAGTCAAACGGTATAAATTTTGATCAATATTTCAGATGTAGTTTTTTCATCATTCGGATATGAGAAGTACTATTAGTATTTTCCATATAGTTTTTGTAAATTCAAATTTAAAATGTTGAATTAATCTAATTTGATTTTGCTTCGACGATTAGTTAAATCAGCTCTCATAAAGCAAAATGTGACAATTAAAAGTGAACAAAGAAAATAGTGAAGCTACAAATCTATAACTTTGATTAAAATTTACGTTAACTCAGTAATGTTTATTATTATCATATATAACAATTTGAGGTTATTATAAAAACTTATAAATTCAAATCCTAACTCGATGTTATTATAAAACTCATTAAATTTCAAATCTGAACTTAAGATATCTTATATAAAAACTTAAAAATTTCAAATCATGTCAACTTGAAAATATAAGTTGAGAAATGACTATGTGATATTATGTGTTAGTGAATGAGGAAACAAGAAAAGTGAAGAAATCATTTCATTCAAAGCCCAAAATTTAATTCTGAAAAAGGATGATAATCATTGTCTTTTCTTTCAACGAAAAAGAAAAACAAACAAACAGATAAAATAAAGTGATTTTCGTCCCCCCTTTATTTTTCCATTATCTTTCATCATTTCGAAAAAAAACTATATCATTGATATAAATTAATTTGAAAATATATCTTAATCATATTAATATGCTTGTCTATGTTAATATTTGTGATACATAATCAACTCACCAATTATCATAAAAATATTGTAGTAATTTGAAGAACAAACTCGTCATTAATTTGTAATAAATTTTATTCACATTAATGAATTTTGTCATAAATGCTCGATTGTTGCATACATGTTAGATGTTTTACTTGATGTGAAGCATATCTAAAGTATTAACGAAAATATATATTGACATATTTTCGACCATTATTAGATTTTCGATATTGATATTTTAATTTGCAATTTTTTCTAAGCAGTCAAGATTATCATGTTAGATGATATGGAGTAATTTTTGTATTTAGGATCCTTGAATCAAATCAGTGTTTTGGAGTTAATATATTTATTCTTGATCTTAAATTCTTGTGTAAGATTACAGCAACAGGTTCAATATAATTTCATAAGTAAAGCGATTGACAAGTAAATATACGTCGACCACAGTGGCGGAGTCAGAAATTTAACAAAGGGTGTTCATAAATAACAACTTGTTATGTTAAGGGTGTTCAAAATATGTTATTTAATCATTTTACATATCATTATACTTATGCATATGATATTTTTTTGTTGCTACCACTACGTGGCTACGCCAACAAGTTTTTAAATCACAATATGAGAAATTATTTTAAAATATACTTTACACATAAATTAGAAATTTTACGTTACTTACAAACTAAATTTTCTAGGAGAATAAAATACTTCGTATCCAAAGTTAGTATCCACTATTCATTTGTAGTATTGATACAAACAGCAATATTTTTACCTAACAAGAATTGTGGTGAATTCTTTCATTTATAATTTTATATAAATATAAAATATAGTATAATATAAACTTTGTGAATGTGAGCAAGTATTAACTATATTTATTGTAAATATATCGAGCATATAATACACGAGTTATATGCGAAAATCAATTAATAATATTTTTTTTGTTAAAATCATGTAATATGTAAAAGAAATAAATTCAATTGAAATTCAAAGAGTGTGACACATCAACTTTAATTTCAAATTAAATTAGAGTGAACGTGACATTGTTTTAAAGTTTGAAAAACTCGTTTGGACAATTTTAGACAAAATTTGAATTAATTTTTTTTTTCTTAATATTTACTAATTTAGTTAGAAAAAACCTCCTCTATCGTCCTAAAACTAGATATATTTCAAGAAGTTGAGAAATAATTTTTAATTTTATATCTATATCATTCTTATTATTTAGTATTATAATTTTTCCAAAAAAATACTAAGACTTGTCTTTCTATTTTTACAAAATAGTACACTTTTTTCAAAATATATAAGGTACATTATTTTTATATATGTTAAATTATAATGTGAAATATTTGTAACTTTTTAATATTTGAAACTTATCTTCAAAACTTCGAAGCTAGTGCTCACCTCACCTACTTGGGATAAAATAATAAAATCAGAGTATCAATTTGTATTACCCTTAAATTTAGGGGCCTAAATAGTCAATTTTAAAAACCTCGTAGCGTCAAAAGAGGGCGCATGATTTTTGAATTTACAGTCAAAGCCCACTTTAATAATTTACACTTCTTTAGTCCCTTTTCTTCTTCAAGAATTTAGGGTTTCTCTTCTCCACCGACGGGAGGCGTTCTTTTCCTCCTCTTCTTCACGATTCTTCTCGAATTTCTTCTATATATAAGTGGGGTTCTCGTTATTGATCCTTTTGATTTCTTATTCAAGCTGTTCGTATGGGTGAAAACGATTCAGAAAGCTCTGAAATTGCCAAACCCAAGAATGTATCTGAAAATTCCGACGGAGGTGATGAATTGACGGGTTTAGAGGAAGATTCGAGCAAGATGGTTTCTGGGTTTGATTCAAGTTCTGATATTTCGGGGAAAAGTTTGGATTTTCCGTTGTTGGAAGGTGTAGAAGGTGGGGCTGAGGGTTTGTATATGTATAAGAATGTATTTAATTTGATTCCTAAGGCAATTGGTGCACTTGGGAAGGTTAAGATACTTAAATTTTTTGGGAATGAGGTTAATTTGTTTCCAACTGGAGAGTTAAGGAATTTGGTTGAACTAGAGAGTTTGCAAGTGAAGGTCTCATTTCCTGGGATGAGCGGACTGGATTTGCAGAAGTTGAAGAATTTGAAAGAATTGGAGCTATGTAAAGTTCCCTCTAGACCTTCAGCTTTCCCACTTTTAAGAGATATTGCTGGTCTTAAGCGCCTGACTAAGCTCTCTGTCTGTCATTTTTCTATCAGGTTAGGATCTGTTTCTTCTTGCAATTATACTATCTAAGTTTATTTACACTAAACTCATGTTTAATATAGACAAAATACCTGTAGTTGGCTGTCAGTTAACTTGATAACATAAAATTTATGACTTTGTCAATGTATAAATATTTAACCAATTCGATGATGTTTCTCTGTGAACTTGTCTATATTGTTGCACTAAATTCATGTGCAGGTTGCAGCTCAATATGCTTTTGGTGTTATTGGAAGATTAGGTTGCATCTGCACTTTTTGCTTTTGCTGCATTCCTTAAAAGTAATTTGAATTTAATAGAACAAGTTTGTTGCTAAACTAGAGTTTTTTCAAGTGCTAGCTGCTGCAACTATAAGCCACAAATTAAATAGTATTAAGCAGGGTACATGGTCACTCAAACTTCCATTAATACAAGGGAAACTAGGTAGGTAGTGCATCCTACCAGGATGTTTTTTGCGGTCTCTTTTCTGAGGTAATATTTTCAGTTCTCGGGTATAAAATTTTCCTGTTAGTTCAAACTTGTTTTGTAGTTAACATAACCAAGCAAAACAATTTTTTACATGATTAGTAAAAGATTTTTTTTTTTTAAAAAAAAACAGATTTTCTCAAAGAATTTTTCGATGTGGTAACACAGCTGGAGCATAAAATAAAATAAAGACTCGTTTGTTCTGCTTAGATGCTTCATGAGATTGAAGTTTGTTAATTAGGACTAAAAGATATGCACAAAATTTTGTAAGTTGTTTATCGGGAGACTTTAGCACTCTTCAAAGGGTATCAGTTTCTACTCTAGGACCATGCTAGGTTTATCCAGGATATGACACGATATTAGGATTAGTCAATAGTACATAGCATAACTAGCCCTTGGTGAAGGGTCATAAAGAGTTTTGTTTTTAACTATTTATTTGTGTTTCCTTTAATTGAAATTTTATTTCCTGTTTTTGGGAATTCTTATCCTATAGTGCATCTTTGTTAGATCTAAATCATCTTATTATTTTACCTAATGTAATTTGACAGCTGAAGAGGTTATATGGTTTGCCTGTTATAATGGATAAATTTATTATTTTGAGGTTGGCATTATGCAGCCATCAGAAGACTTTTCCCTCTATCTCCGTCTTCTTGTTCCTTGCAACTACAACGAGTTAAAAGATTTTGAGACATTGAAAATCTGCCTGGTTAATCAATTTGCTGCATATTGGTTGCTGTAGTCTCCTGGCAATAATTCCCTCTCAAGGTCCACATTTTGTTTGAGAATTATCTTTTGGTCCCTGAAGACATCATTCTACTTTTGATTAGCTGGTGTTATGAAAAGCCTATGCACAAGTACGTCACATAATTTTAAAGTTATAGACGTCTTAAATCTCACAGGTCTCCTGTAGGAAAAAAAGAAAAGGGAAGTATATGAAAAGTGACTTTGTTCGCTTGGAGTATGGAATATAGAATACACTGCCTCAAGGGGTTTGAGGTGCAAAAGGTGTCCACACACTTCACACTTCAGAATCGCGAGCCTGTTGCTGTCACATCTTTCCATCACAGTAGTATGTCCTATAGCTAATAGCAGATTAAGTGAACTTTTGCTTAGCATGTGTATCAGTTCTATATTATCACTTAATGTTGGTACCACTTGAAATTAGTCGTTTTTGCAGTTAGAAGGAGGATTCAAATTGGAAATAGGTGTTAGGATTTGTATTTTATAGTGTTCCTTTTATTGGGTGCAGTTACGCCAGAATATTGACTCTTCAGATAGAAGTCATGTTTAAGTTGTTTGACACTTGATACATTTTGTTAGATGAGGTCTGATATCTAAAGATATATATCTGTACATCACATTTTATTGTTTTGATATCTGAAAGGCTAAAACTTCATTCTGCTACTCTTTTGGCAAGCAGTGCTTTACTTTTGGTAGCTAGAGGTTGAAAGTTGTGAACCATAAACTTGTAGATTCAGTTCATATCTATAACCATTTTATCTTTTTCATCTTTGTACTCCATTAATGCCATTGTTCCATGCTGTTCTTGCAGATATTTACCTCCTGAAATAGCCTGCCTTACTAAATTGGAGTGCCTTGATCTTTCATTCAATAAGATAAAGAATTTACCTGTTGAGATAACTCATCTTAACACCTTACTGTCTCTGAAGGTTGCTAATAATAAACTGATTGAAGTACCTCCGGGGTTGTCTTCTCTGCAAAGATTAGAGAGTTTGGACTTTTCTAACAATAGATTAACATCCTTGGAGAATCTTGATCTCCTTTCAATGTATAATCTGCAGAGTCTCAATCTTCAGGTATGTGTTACTGAAATTACAGTCTCTTTCCAGTCTTATTGCTTTTAGACTTATTCTCTAGTTTCTTTTCCTTCTCCGATAAATGTTTATAACATGAGAGGCATCATCTACTCTTAATGTGGATGAAATTCTTGCATCCCACTGGAAAAAAACCCAAAATGTATTTGTCTCAATTGTCTAGTCAAATAACTTGATATATTATAATTACCTTATCCTGACCCATATATCTTCATTGAAATTTGCTGAAGCACAATAAGCTTCTTAGGTGTTGTTCGATTCCTTCATGGGTATGCTGCAATTTGGAGGGGAATTTCATAGATTTGTCCAAGGATGACACCACCAGTTCGTCTTCAGAAATGGACGTGCTTGAAAGTTATGAACAGGAAACTTCTGAGAATACCCAAAATGGTGAGTTTCTTGGAATCTCTCGTCTCCCTCCTTATATTTATCTGCACATTCTGGTTCCTTTGGATCTTGTTTGTTGCCCTTCTAAGAAGTGTTGTTAGGAAGGGTAGTACCTTTGAGAAGTCTGATGTGTGAACTTTCAATTGTGTAGGAGTTTCTATCAAATTGTCGGGTCATTTATGTGGCTCGTCACCTAGTCATCGATGTTTTCGTCCTCGAAAATCCAAGAAATGGAAGAGGCAGTATTATATGCAACAGAGGGCTCGTCAAGAACGATTAAACAACAGCAGGAAATGTGTTGCCTGCAAACCTTCTAAGCTAATTGATGATTCTCTGGTGGAGGCCTCATCAAGCATAGTGGATGATGATGCACATGATAAAGAACTGATTACTGAAGAAGCTGAGTGCAAAGGCTCTTTAGCTAGTGGTATTGATGAACATATCAGATTAAAGGAGGACAATTATATAAGAAGATCTTCATGTGTTGCTTCTGACTCCATTGAAACATGCATAGATATTCAGAATTGTAAAACATGTGATGCTTCAGTAGGTTCTGTTTCTGATGCTGCTGATGTGGCTGAGGGAAGTTCGTCTTCTGAGGTGTCCAATAGTCCTCCAAAATCGAAAAGGCACCTGGATGGGGTCATTGATAATCCAAAACCATGCAAAACCCGCAGACCAACAGATCATTCAGAGTTATCCTGCAAATACAGCATGATGTCTTTCTGTGGTATTGATGATTATTTACCAGATGGCTTTTATGATGCTGGGCGAGATCGGCCATTTATGTCGCTGAGGAGTTATGAGCAGAATTTGCATCTTGATTCACGGGAAGTTATTTTAGTTGATAGGTAACTTCCATGTTTGCATGCCATTAATAGACTAATAGTTATTGACCTCAACTACTAACTTCAGGGAATGCTTTGCCTCTCTACTCATTTTGATTGCTCATTTAATTTGTTCAGGCAAAGAGATGAAATGCTGGATGCCATTGTTCTACGTGCTCAAGCTTTAATCTTTCATTTTAATCAGATAGATGGTCTGTTTAAAGATAGAGAACATGTTGCTGTAGACAACTTGCAAATTGCATCACTGCTTGCACTTTTAGTGTCGGATCATTTTGGTGGAAGTGACAAAAGTATTATTGTACAGAAGGCAAGGAAAGATGTATCTGGGTCGAACTATAGCAAGCCTTTTGTCTGCACATGCCCTACTGGAAATGACGACACTACCAGCATGGTCACAAAAGAGAGTCCTAGCATCATAGACGATATACTTTTCCTTAATCTTTGTGAGAAAGCACTTCACTCAATAAAATCAAGGCAAAATTCTATTGTTGTTCCTATTGGGAGTTTGCAGTTTGGTGTGTGTAGGCATAGGGCCTTGCTTATGAAGGTATTTTGTCATCAGACATGTTTCTAATTGGATATGGTGGTTCTGAATTGAGTTTATTATTATGAACTGATAAATCTCATTTGTCTTCTGCAGTACCTGTGTGACCGAATAGAACCTCGAATATCTTGTGAGCTTGTTAGGGGTTATTTGGATTTTTCACCGCATGCGTGGAATGTGATCGTGGTAAAGAGGGGTGAATCATGGGTTCGAATGATAGTTGATGCGTGTCATCCCCTTGATATCAGAGAAGAGACAGATCCAGAATACTTTTGCAGGTCAGTGATTTTCCAATTCTGTGTTACTTTCTTCATGACTAATATCTGGTACTACAACCATTTATATCAATACACGTGTATGACGATATTACATTTTCAATTTAGCCAGTGTGATTATTGGTTATTTTGGGATGAAATGGCCAGCTTCTTGAGTAGTTTCTTAGTTGCTAAAAATCTCTAGTTTACCTGAGTTATTTCGGAATGAACATGGCCAGATCACTGAGCTTCTGGTTTCTTTCAGGTATATTCCACTGAACCGGATAAATGTTCCTGTTGTGCCAGATGCTAGTCCTGGTCAAGTTAGTTCTTTTCCTTCTCTAACCGGTGCTGATAAAATTCATAAAGCTCCCTCCTCAACCCTCGTCCAGTGTAAATTGGGATCCCTTGAGACTCTGGCAAAGGTGTGGTTCCTGATTGCTTTTAACTTCTCCAGTTATTATTATGCAAATATACTTAAGCTCTTGTTCCAAACTTCAATGACTTGATTTAAATATGTTCTATTCTTAGAGTGACTGAACTCTAGCATGTATTGACTGGGATTTACCAGTCTATCTGGGCTTGTGCTTTTGATTTGTTTTGGAAGTCTGAAATAGATAAGAAGCAAAACAATCCTTTTTGACTATTCTGTTATTCAGCTGGAATCCATTATATTGCAGGCTTATGCTTTTCATTTTGCAAATTCTTCATTATCTACTGATAAAACTTGATTGGTGACACGTACCACTAGCTGTGGGAATTTTTCTCGGCTAACATCTTTATTGACAATGCATAGTTGATTTTTTGTAAAAATTTATTCTGCTCAATTAACCTGAATTGAGCGGAATGAATATAGAAGAGCTATATGACTGATACTCACTAGTTCAGGATTGAGATTAGATTGAATGAACATTTTTGCCACTGCAGGTGCGAACTCTAGAGATGTCCAAGTCCACGGCGGATGAGATTAAGAATTTTGAGTTTAACTGTATTGGAGAAGTTAGGGTGTTGGGTGTCTTGAACAGTTCATGCATCGTCAAATATTATGGTCATCAAATATCTTCAAGATGGGTTCCTTCATCAGATGGAAGTTCAGAAAGCCGTACATTGCAGTCTGCCATTTTGATGGAGCATATTAAGGGGGGTTCACTAAAGGTATATGTTTTCCTAGAACCCTTCTCGTACCTGACTTTCCTCTCCTTTATTTCCCTTCCCTTTTGTGGTGGGAAGGGTATAAATAACACCTGATTGCCTTTTGTATTCAGCTCATTTTACTTTCTTGTCCTTAACTGGCAGAAACATGTAGATAAGCTATCTAATGCTGGTGAGAAGCGTCTTCCCTTTGAGCTGTCGGTATTTATTGCCCGCGATGTAGCAAGTGCATTGACCGAGCTGCATTCTAGGCATATCATACATCGTGATATAAAAAGTGAAAACATCCTCATAGATCTGGATAAGAAGAGGGCTGATGGTACCCCTACAGTAAAGCTATGCGACTTCGATATGGCAATTCCCCTTCGTTCATACTTACATACTTGCTGCATTGCCCATTCTGGAATTCCTCCACCAGATGTTTGTGTTGGTACACCTCGTTGGATGGCTCCTGAGGTCTTTCAGGCGATGAATAAGCGCAATATCTATGGGTTGGTAAGTCACCAATTCTTTGAAGTTAGAATCCTAACCATTTAATTCTCTACTAACAAGTACCAGTTAAATGCCACCGGGTGCGATGATCTGCTAAAACAATGCGGTTCTTTCTGATTTGCAAATTTGTCACCCTGGGGTAAAATCAATTCAACGCAATCAAGAACTTACCACCTTCAAAAGACACACGTTTTCTACTAAAAACTGATATATCACTCATTCCTCTATTATAATTCAGCTTTATCTTGTCGTTATTGACTTCAAATGTTTTAAGCTAGAAAAGAAAGCATAATTTGTCTGTTCTATTGCGCACTGCTTCAGATTGAAGAACAATAATATGTACTCATTAACAAATTCAAATTTTCACCTTACTTTCTTGGTAATTGTTTGTTTAAATTTCCTCATTTTTGATGCTTGAATCTACTTCGTAGATAA
This sequence comes from Solanum habrochaites, assembly GCA_027704765.1. Lineage (NCBI taxonomy): Eukaryota > Viridiplantae > Streptophyta > Magnoliopsida > Solanales > Solanaceae > Solanum > Solanum habrochaites. The sequence continues at coordinate 73,505,976 of JAKWJA010002497.1, forward strand.
GGAATTTTTTTTTGAGAGTATTTTTATATGACGGCTAATCTCAGAGGATGTATCCTGTGGCAAAAGGGGTTTTGGGGGTACTATCTCTTACTTCTTTGAAGTTGAAAAGGTCTTCAACTCTGGGTTATAGATGAGTTGCTTCAAGGTAAAAAGGTTTTCCTTGCTTTGACTTTGCAGGTTTCCCTTTTCAATTGGTAGATTAAAGCTAATAGGACCTACAATAAGTCCACTATTGCCAAAAAATATCAGGAGGGGCAGGGGGCGGGTAGATTATTTCACCCTTAACCCAAATGTAATAGATGGGTAAATTGGCGAGAATGGGTTATTGAACAACTAAAAAGTATTTATAGGTGCTAATTTCCTGTATTATATATTTCCTTTTGAAGATGAATAAATAAGTAAAATTGCTTTGAGTTGGTGACTAGAAAGATAAAGTGAGTTTTTGTCATGTCTAAACTGCAATTCTAGCTTAATGTATTCGAAGGTTTTCCGAACTAGGTTTTTACTTGTCTTTCTTTGGATGTAGGGTGCTGATATTTGGTCGTTTGGGTGCGTCCTTCTGGAATTGTTAACACTGCAACTTCCTTACTCAGAGTCATCCGAGTTAGATATCCACCATTCTCTTCAGGTATTTCTTGATGTCTAACCTTCGATCTATTAATGCTCTAAATACCATGATGAGTACCTAGTGTACTTGAATTACCATTGTGTGATGAGGACTTCAGAAATTCCAAAGTCCCCCGTTGGACAATCTTCATGTCCAATCTTCATTATGGCTGCCCTTGGTTGCTAAAACTCAAAGGCGAATGGTTCTAGCATCTCGGTTGTTGGATCTTTCGGAGCTCTGATGGTTTTCTTCCTTGTATTGCTTTCGATCATAAGAGCTGCCTGCAGAAGTACCCTTGTCACATGCACATTTTTTTTATAAAAGAAGTTTTTGTTTTAATTGCTTTAAATGGTAGAAAACAATGTAATTCATGTTTAACACATGCAGGCGGGTAAACGGCCACAATTAACCGAAGAACTAGAGGCAATGGCTACGTCCAAAACAGAGCTAGAGGATCTAGCAAAGTCTTGTTCTAGCTCAGACCTTGACAAGAAACAGTCTGAATCTCGTATCCTGAGATTTCTTGTTTCTATTTATCGTTGGTGTACTGAGAAGGATCCAAACGACCGTCCCACAGCAGAGAACCTCTACAACCTCTTACTTACCTGTGCTAATTCCCTCCCTTCACAACAAAGTCAAGAAGATTCATGATCTTCCTCAAATTTTGGTAGCCTTAGGATGTTGTAGATTAGCATTAGATTATTCAGCAGGAGTTACAGACCCAATATTTGGGTCTGGTGTCCCCTCATTGAGCAATGTAACATGTTCTTAGCCTTACTTGAAATGGAAAAGCCATACGGACGTAGTCGTCGTGTCCATGGGACATTTATGATGGTCTTGTTTAGTGTGTGTGTGTGTGTGTTGTGCATCATTTACTTTAGTCCTTTTCCTAGCTTGTAGTTGTATACATTTGTACCCATCTTATGTATTCATCTTCACAAATTCCAACTGATTAATTATGAAATGTATTCTGAGCCTAAGACTTGTTGGATTTTACTATGGGAATTTCTGGATTTTAATCTTGTTAGTGGTCAACTCTTTTCTTGTTCTTTTAAGACCTTTACTTCTACTCCTTGTAGCAAATGGGATTGTCTTATGATTCTGTTTATTATTCTTCTGGATATCTAAGTTGCTTGGTCTTTTCATAAATGCCGATGTGTGAGTATAACATCTTTGGAGAGTCCGAGCAAATATAACTGAATATTGTCTATTTGAGAATTAGAGTTGTATATTCTCGATATCGTAGTTAACAAGTAAATTATTCATATATAAAATTTGAATTGCAATTTCTAACCTGCATAATTAGTATTTATATAATTAATAACTTTATATTATAAATATATCTTCGTAATTCTAATCAACTATCGAACTACTCTTAGAGTGTGTTTGGTATGAAGGAAAATGTTTTCTGGAAAATGTTTTCCACATGTCTGCATGTTGGTTAGGGCAAACAAGTTTTGGAAAATGTTTTCAAAATCAACTAATTTTCATCCAAATAAGGAAAAATGACTTCCCTCAAAAATTAAGGAAACATTTTCCAAGCTATCCTCAATTTTAAAAAAATTATTTTTTTTTTTTTGGAAAAAACATAAATTTTTTAAAAAATATTTTCAATTTCAAAAATTTTATTTTTTTAACCGATATCTGACCCACCCTCCCCCTCTACCCCCCACCCACCGCCCCCAGTTACACCACACACTCTCCAAAAAAGTAATTTACTGTTTGAAAAATATTTTCAACTCCAAATTTTTATTTTTAAGCTCCTACCTCTCCCCGCCTCCCAGGCCAGCCCCCTACACCACCCTAACCACCAAAAAAGAAATTGTTTATTTTTTAAAAATTACTATCATTCAAATTTTTAGTTTTTTCTTCCGACTCCTCCCTCTGCGCCCCCCCACCCCCCACCCCCACCACCACGACCCCCACCCCGGGATCCCACACCCACAAAAAAAAAATGATTTTTTAAAAAAAGATTTTCAATTTCATAAATTATTGTGTATTCTAGTAAAATTAAAAAATATTCTCAAAAATATTTTTCATCATAAATCAAACACTAAAAATTATTTCCGAAAAATATTTTCTACTCACCAACCAAACATGAGAAAATAAGTCCAAAATCTACTTGTTTTCCAGGAAAACATTTTCTAGGAAAACATTTTCCATGGAAAACATTTTCCTTTCATACCAAACACACCCTTAAAGTTAATAGTTTAGATCCCAATCAAGTCATTAGTATTTTGGTAGGAAATTCCACCAATGATTTTGTGATGTTGAAGCCCATTTGTCATTTCCATTCCATCATTTGCCTTTAAAAAGTCTCTAGTAGTTGACCAGCTTATCTTTTATTTTACTTTTCTTTACCACACACAGCATAGTATTGTTGCTTGGCTAAAAACTTAGTTGCATTTTTTTATTTTATTGTTGTACCATATAATAGTGAAAAATGTATGTTCTAACCAAAATAATAAAAAAAAAGTTGAACATCATATGTACTATTATAAGTCACATAGAAGCAAAAAGCCTCCAAAGTAAAAGATAATCACCTTTTTTTTTGAGCATGCATGGACGTAATAATAACCCTTTCTTCTAGGCTTTGCCAAAAGAAAAATATATATATTATATAAAAAAATAGTTAAAAATACTTTTCTTAATTTTTTAACTATTGGAGAAAAGGAAATGCATTAACGCAAAAATAAAATAAAAAAACTGAAGAGGAGGATTTTGTCAAATTGTTTGTTCCAATAAGTGTTGTTATAATTAGACCGTTCAAAATCAAATCGAAAAAATAGTGTTTATTTATTGGTATAGATTATTCGTCTAACGATTTATTAACAACTTAGCTTCTTTATTTATTTTTTTCTTTTAACATATTAACTGATAACTCAAAAATAATTTGGGGTCTGGTATGTTAAGTAATCCCTTAACGAAAGCTAATGTGACAATACATTATTAGGAGTAATACAATAAAGGCTTATAATCTTCCAAGTGCATAATATTGTGTTTTTATAAAATTTAAAAAAAATCGACTACTATATAGTCTAATATGAGCATTAAGGTGTTTTTGATTGAGAAATGTTGGTGTTATTTAGCTTTTAGGTTCCACTAACTAATTTAATATAACTTTCTTAGTGTGACTTGATTTTAGTTTAGATTTTAACTAACGGTTAAAATGATAATTGAATCATTAATAATTAATAATCAATAAATTGATTATTAATATCTTATAAATAATTTAGCAATCGAAATTCGAGCACCTTAAAATGAAGTGTTGCCCCTCTCGCTAGAAAAACTCAAAAATCCTTTAATTAACGATAAATAACATTTAATATCAAACTTAAACAAATTTATACAGAATCATATTTTGGCTTGGCGAACAGGGGAGGAGTGCTTAATTTTCTTCGCCCTTCGAAATTACAAAAGTAAACCGCTGTAATATCCGAATAACAGAGAACAAACACCACAAACCAGCCCCACACCGTTCCGACCTGGACATGTGAGTTTAAGGGACGGGCCATCATTTTAAATTTTTTTTTGTAAGAAATAAGTTTATGGACCATTTTTGCTGAACAACAAACCAAATCGACGGTGACACGTGAAAGCACTGAGATTTGATTATATAAGTTCACTATTGACCTATCTTAATTGTCTGCTTTCTTTTAATAGCAACAAATTAAAAACAGACTAATAAATGAATATTGCCCGACTCTGGCAAAGCTCATATTATTTTTCCCTTTCATTATTTTGTCCTCTCTATGCTATTGCCATTTCTTTACTCACAAGCTGGCTAATCCATCGTTCCTGACAATGAAATGTTCTTGCATCAACCCCCCAAACCACTCAATTATTGTTTCGTCTTAACAATCTTCTCGTGTTGCATTTATATGGCTTCGTACTACAATCTTCTCTCGCGGGTCTTCACTAGTGTTGCCACTTTTGTTTCTGTACGAAGGAGGGAGGCCTGTCTGTATGTAATATTTTACTTTCGCAGGCACCGCCCGCGCCGCGGTTTTTTGCTGCTGCTGTTGTTCCTACAGTCTGACGACGTAGTGTCGGCTGACAGCAGGAGGTTATGGCGACGAAGGAGGCGGGTGCGTGATTGCAGGTCATGCCGCGACTAAACAAGACGAGCTCCGTAGCTGTGTGCGGCGCGCTTTTTAGCCGCCAGATCGCGGTCGTCAGAGCGGTAGCGGAGACGACGGCGACGCAAGTGATGAAGTGCAGCGATGTAAGTGTCCGGGTCCGTTCCCGCTAGAGGGGTGGGAGCCTGTTGCGCCAGCAGAACGAGGCGCAAGCGTAACGTCAGCAGGGGGACATGACTCCAGAGAAACAGCAAAGGCGCGGAGTCGGCAGTAGCCACGGACGGGAGATGGATGGCAGCTCCACATGAAGACCGCCGGGCGCGGCGGCAAGGTAGGAAGTGGCACGGAAGTGGATCGAATTATAAGTTATACAGGGGCGCGCAGAGATACGCGCGTAGGGGCGCGCACATAGTGGATAAGGTAAGCAAATGGTGTAGGACAAGAGGGCACGGGGGGGCAGAAGCCCAAGGAATGTTAGTAGGACGTCCGGAAGCCCGCCGTAACTAGACTAGAGTCGAAATACACAAGCAGGAAGAAAAAATGTACTTAAAAAGTCAACCTACCTTGAACAAACTTTCGACGAAGGGATGTCGGTCGAACCCTTTGTGGGCCACCAGCGGGGCTCACATCTGCGCGATTGACGAGAAGCAGAGGGCGGGACACGAGATCTCGGTATGTAGTATAGATAATACACGATTCTCAGAGCAAAACCGATTAGCAAAGAGAGCGGAGAGGGTGACACGAAGGGTAAGAGAGGGGGAAGGAAAGTTAGAGCTAGAGTGTTAAGACTAAGGATACTCTTGTCGTTAAGATATGACCAGGATATATTTAATAATACGATAAGTAATTTGAGACGAAAGGAATACTGATTCGTATCCTATGGCTGATTTCATACGTTTAGTGAAGATTTTCTGTCTCCATCATATATTACTATCAGCCACTATATTATGTGGTCATCAAGTTCATCTGTTATATATCAATTTTTTCCTTAAAGTTTACGTTGATATATGGCAAGACCTCTCGACCACATGAATAGTTCAATATGTTTATTGGTACGTGATCCTAAGATGTGAATGATCCAATTAGACGTTTATATATCAACATTGAACATATCTACTGTCCACAAATAACTTCGGCAATATTTGTAGTCAAACGATAAAAATAGCGTTATATTACAAACCTATAAGCCAAATCAACTTAAATAAAATCTGAAATAATATATATAAAGAAGGTCTAACACGGTGTAATATATAGATTATTCCTCGTAAAGTTTAAGTGTGTAATAAAAATTTCTACTATAAAGCAAACTTTATGTATAATTATATTCATATATACTATTATATATACAAGTCCAAACTAATTATTACTGATATAGTAAATGCAATAATATTCATCGAAGAGTAAAGAGAGATAAATTAAGAATGATATAATCATTCTCTATAATAATTGTGCTTTCTATGGAGTCGATTTTTCATTTCTTGTTATACTATTACTTACTCTTTCTAACAACATTTTGCTATAACAACCAAATAACATTTGTTATATACAAGTTTGGCTCTATTTACATTAACTAAAAAAAAAGAATGTATATCTCCAATAGTAACATTCTTTTGATTTTTTTGAATCCTCTTATTAAAATTTTAAACATCGTCATCCACCGAAGAGGGTGGGGTGGGTGGAAGAATAATATATTTTTATTTACATAAAAGGAAGAACCGTTATAAGAGGACCACTCTACTAGTATCAGTCTACTCCTAGTCTAATATATATATATATATATACATGTATATATAAATAAAAAACCAAATCTTTCTGATGTGCCAGCCATTTTGTTATCAGTTTAGGACCACCCATATATTGCCTGGCTCCTTCTTGTGTATATATATATATGTATACTATAATTATATTTATAATTATGTTAGCTTATTTATGTGTGTATGTGTATATTTATGTATAGCTAGGGTTTTAGGGGTCTTAGCCTTTTAGGTGCTAATGGAGACACTAATGCTTTTGGTGTTAATTAACTTGAGTGGATTAGTTATGGTGGGGCGGTATGTATTCCGAAATTTAAATTCTTAACTAACATCGAGTTGAGTATTGGAAATAAAGTTGCCTTTGATAAAAAGATGCTTTATTTATGACACAAATTTAAATTAGTTAGTCCGGTAAAATAAAAAGAAATTTAGGTCTAGGGCTTTGCTTTTTAAGTCAAACCATAAATAATTTTTTCAAAAGTATGTATGGCTAGTTGTTCTTAATTTAATTTTGCTGATTAGTTGGTGATTCTTTTTACAGCTAAAACTGATCTTTTTCTAAGGGTTGTTTAAATGTTAGCAAATGACAACATATATTACAAATAAATAAACGATAATCCCTTTTCGATCAAGAAAGTTTATTAATTCATTGATCAATAATGTAATAGTACACATATTAGTAACTTGTTAACTTGTTGAGAAATGTTATTTCAATTTAATTTGCTAAAAGAAAGTTTATAGCCTTAGTGATTGGCGATCTGAACTTTCACCTTGTTGATGAGAATTCGCTACCCCACATTGTAATCCCCTACCCTACTATCAATTTTTTTTTTGTTGAAAAAAGAGTGTCATTTTACAAAGGGCTCTGAATTGGATCAATTATATAATTGGGTGGATTCGGGGTGTGTGGTGGTGGGGATAGATGCTACGAGAGTGAAGTAAAGATGAGGTGTGCTGAAAGACGAAGAAAATACAATAAATGTGAAATATAACTCGATGGAACGTGCTTTCCCAGCTTTCACATCTTCAAATAATAAAAATATTAGCATATTGCTTGATTGAATTTTGAGATCAAGCTTATTGGATATGAATTATGATGATGTTAGTTTATTTTGAACATAGTTAGGCAAACTAGCACATTATGATTATTGATATATCATTTTGATGAGATTTCAGGTCTTGCTATTTTAGTTTTTTAGATGTTCGCGTCTTAATCTCGTAGAAAAAGAAGTTAGCTAGTTACTCTTATAATTAATTTTTTTTCTTTAATATTTTGATTAGACGAAACTATAATCTGACAATACTTCATATAATCTAAGTCACTATATCTATCAATCTTCGGCCCCTCTTGGACATATTCTCTTTATAATTTTGGGTTTCAAATATAATTTTAAAAAGATTAATGGTGAATCTAAATAAAGTGAGCACATAGATTTTTATGTATTTGTGCCTTTGCATTCTTATTCAATTACGTTGTTGTTTTTTTTTATTTATCATATCAAAATTATTGGATTTCATAGAGTCCAACCATGTTAAGTCATTTATATTCTCTCTTTATTGTGACCCCTTGGTGTTAAATTCCCAAATCTTTTTTATATATTATAGTATCTTTATTATTTATAAGATGCACGAATTCTATTCGAAAGTGCTAATTATGTTTTATTAGAGCTTTTAATTAGTGTTGGATTCCTAAGCATAACTAGTGTTGGGTTTTGTGAACTAAGTCCCACATTCATGATTGAAAAAAATAACTAGTAAGTTATTTGGCAAATATTTACTATTCTTAATGATGTGAGCTCTTTTGAGAAAATTATATGAACCTGATTCAAAGCGGACAATATCATATCATGTTAAAAGGTTTTTAATATCAAAGCTAACAATGCAACGATATGAGTGTGAATACATCAAAGTGATGAAAAGGCTGACACGTGACGTAGGGTTTTTACCCTTTTATGGCTCAATTTGTTACCTTTACCCATAGTTTTACGGACGCATAAGCAAAAAAGAATGGACATACACAATTAGTCCCACATTAGTAGCTGATAAGATAAATAAGCTATTTATAAAGTTTGAATATTCTTAAGTAGTATAATTTTTTTGGGAGAAAATTATACAAATAATATATCATATTATATTAAAAGTATCTTCTAACCGTTAAACATCTAATTGCTCCTTGAAAATCCACCAAAACATTCATAGTTTAATTTCAAATATTGGTTAAACCAATAATGCATGTACACATATATCCTCTAGGGAATCATAGGATATAATCAATTAATCATTGAATCAAACTGTTTAATTGACACATTAAATTAATTAACCTCCTTTAATTTCTCGAGTGTCTACATGTTATTGGATTTTAAACATACTAAAATTAGATACTGGGGAACATAAAAACCATTGGAATATGTTCCATGATTTTTTAAAAAAACAAAAAACTATAGAAAAAAATGTGAAAGAGAAAAGAAAAAATAAATAAAAAGATTTATTTTGTTGAAAAAATAATATTTTCCATCCAGAAGCTTTTAGCATCATCAACACATAAATCTTGAAAGTTTTTTTAAAAAGGAATAATCCTACAATATCTCTCTTAATTATTTTTTCATCGCAATAATTAAAGAGTTTAAGATTCATACCGTAATATTTATGTAATCGACCACTTAATAGAATAATTATAGGTAAATCTCAAACTTTAATTTATAAATGACTAAATTAATGTCATAATTTTAAAAAATTGTTATACTTTTCGTATATATAAGTTAAATTCTGATTTTAGTGAGTGGCCATGGTGGCTTTTGGGCATATATCTTCATAATAATTTTCAAATCGAGCTAGCTTTATATTAATTCTTTTTTATCGCTAGGCTTTATACTATTTTCTTCTATCTAGATTCTATACAAAGAACAAAAATAACATTAAAGAACAATTAATTAGATCAATTGTTTAGGAAGATCCACTTTTATTATATATTTTATTTCTTAGTTATTTTCTTTAGGAAGAATTAAAGGTTCTTTTTCTACTTTTACAGTTTAATTAGTAACACAAGTCATTTTCTTGATTGTCTGCATCAAAGTCATATGTATTTTTATTAATTAGAAAAAGTCATAAATTAAACCAGCTGTCATAAATTAAGTATCCAACAAATGGCAATTCTGGAGGAAAGTGCCAAATAAACTCAAACAACCGATATTTATATCATGATTCGATTAAATTCAGATTTATATATTGCGGAATTCATTTTTTAGAAACGCTTCTTCAATAATTTTTTTTCATATGGACCGATCCCAACAGAAATATTAACTTATTTATAGCAGCTATTTATTAAAAGTCAATAATTGTATGATATATAAACTTTATTTATAAAAATCGTTTAACTATAATTAATGACAGTATAATATATATAATATCTTATATAAGACTATTTAATTAATAATAAATTGATATGATTTAATGTAAATATCTGATACGTATTCGCTAAGTTGATTTTTGCTATGACGTTTTTAATTAATGTAGTTGTGTTTTAGTTAGTGCACAAACCGTTCATCCACATACGTGTTTATAAGGAGAAAATATTGTGAAATATTGGGTGGGGAGATGGAAGTTATTAGTTGAGTTAGTAATTCTTGATTAAAAAAAAATTCCCAAAATATAATGAAGTAATTATTATTTTCAGATTAAGTTATTATTCAATTGTGCAAATTTTATTCCAACAAAAAGTAATAATGAAGAAAGTTAGATCTAACCTCGAAATACAATACTCGATTGGAAAATCACACTATAAAATATAAAATTTTTAGTGGACTCAATTAAAATTTTATATGATAATCTTATGATTAAAGAGAGATTCAATTGAACCGCCTTTAGGTCATTTAGCTCTGTCCTTTGACATGATAGATATATTGTCATTCATAACAAACATAATTTTTAGCGATATTAAATATTGACACTAATAAAGAGTGTTAAAGTCTTTATCGACATTAGTTAAGTGTCATTAGAACCAATTCCGCTAAAGACTTTTGGGGACATATACAAAGAGTGACAATTACCGCTAAAAATACATATTTAGCGGCGTTTTAGCGGTAATTAAGAATTAGATGCCGCGAATGGTCATTTTTGTTATAGTGTGTACTATAATTTCATTCGCATTGGACTAATTTGTAAGTGAAATATGTTATATATATATATATATATATTATCTATATATATATATAGATATATATATATATACACTTTTAACATAATTTGAATTAAACGGAAAATAAAAAGCTATAAGTTATAAAAAAATAATAAGTGAGTAAATAACATCTTAAATATTTCAATTTTCGTCAAATGAGAAGCGTCATACTCAATCAAACGTAAATAAAAAGTATTGGATTTGATTCTCACCATCATACATTTAAGAAAGAAAAAGAAAATTATAGCTTTAACTCGTTAAGAAAAAAGAATCAAACGCGCATGTGATTTTCGCGATGAGGATGAAAGGGTCCCCCACCTTCCAACCCTAAAGTTAATAAATGCTCTTACAAAATATAGAAACTCACACTAACCTATCTGCAATCTGCATGGTGGCTAGTCTTGGCGTGACAATATTCAATTTGTATCACTTGGCTTTGGGACCACCCTTTACATCAACATATAAATATATTGTTGCTCCTATTTTATGTAAATTTTCTTGGTCTACTTTTACACGTTCATTATATATTAAAATATATATCTAATTTAAAATTTTAAAAGATAATTTTATAATTTTATATAATTTTTTGTCTTTGTTATTAAATATTTAGATGACTCATTACTATGATATACATTACTAATAAAATTACTATTTTTATTTTCGACGATCTTTTAATTTCTGAATCGATGAGAAAAGAAAAAATAATATGTTTTTATATGGAAAAAAATAGAAGTTTCTTATCATTTAACTAAGAACTTTTTCCATCCTACATTGTTCAGCGAGTGAAATGAGTTAGAGAAATCATGTTTTATAGTTCAAAATTTTTTACTAACTCGTGTTGGAATTACTAATAACTTTTGCTTCTAGAAATTATAGTAAAATTTTTATTATTAAGAACTGTATGTTAAGTTAACTATAAACAAGTAAAAATGAACGGACAAAATATCACTTATTTTTTGGACACCCTTTTAATTTCCTTCACCAATATTTATTAATTTCTCTTTTATCTTTACTACATATCCCCCACCCAAAAAAAATAAATTAAAGTGATTATTCCCTTTTATTTTTCTTCCTCACACCCCTATTTATACTCCTAGCCCTCTTTGTTGAGAAAGTCATATAAACTTAGGTCTCTTCTTCTTCTTCTTCAACAATATTAGGGTTTTGTCATATTGATAGCGTAGACTACTATCAGTTGAAGCTGCCAGCATGATCTAAACTTACCTATAAATTTATATTAAGGCAAGATCAGATCATGTGGTTGCTTCACCCGTTAGTTCGTACTACGAAAAATAATCTTAACCCTATATCATGGAGAAAGAAAGAAACTAAATTTAAGGGTAATGTTATGTACTCTCTCTACTTTCTTAGATTTGTATTTTTTGAATTTCATTTGAATCGGATTTTTTTATTTCTGTATTCATTTTTTGAGTAACAGTATATTCAGTATAATTTCACAAAAATAAGATCTAGAACAGGGCTTTTTTATATACATGCTAATTTGATGTCCACCAATTGATGTAATTTTTTTTTCTATCTTCTAATTGTGTTTTTGTATTTTTTGATTTTTGAGTCTTAACAAACTTATGATTAGTTTGAAGATTTGTTAATATGCTTTGAGAAGTGAGCCTTATCAATAAAACCAAGATTTTCTCAGAAAATGAACCAAATCTTGATAAGTTTACATTTATTTTATTTTCTGAGGCTGTCGTTGACCCTGTTTTTTTTTAACCTAAGTTTGGTTCATTGCTTTATTCACTATTGTTGTAAAGTAAAGAAAATTATGGATCTTTTTTTTTTTTTTGCTTCTAGTAATCATTAACATAAACACATTATAAGTGTTCTTCAAACATGTTAAAGTCAAGAATCCATCATTATGTTTTTCTCATTTCGTATTCACGCAGGGTCTGAAGATGGATTAAAGCTAGCATAGCTAAAGGGTGTCACGTAGACAACCTATGAAAACGAGGATTTGGAGAAAGAGCTAACACGCCTATGTCAATGCAAGTATTTGTGGGTAATAGTTGTTTTCACGATTCAAATTCATAACTTGATATATATTAGTGGATAATAGTTATTTTCACAATTTGAATTCGTGACCTAAGTAGAGAAACAACATCCAAAGTTCCTCTTCATGTTTTTTCTCAACTATGAAATGAAATCATTTTATTCTACATTCTTTATAATGTGGAAGAGACATAGAGACCTTTAATTATGATCAATTAGTTTGGTATAACATCACACAAAAGCCATTTAATGATCATGTAATCCTCTTTACGGTTTATTATTTCTTTAATTAGGACCACATGATGCTAATCCATTACAATGACCAAGTGCAATGGACACCTTAACTTAGAAGGAAGCAAAAAAAAAGAAAAAAAAAGAGGAAAATAAATATATATACTCCTATTAAACATTAATAATGCACTCATTTACTTGTAAATACACTGATTTTTTTTTTCTCATATAGAAAATATAAAAGTATAGATATATATGAGAAATTTTGTTAATTCGCCCATGTAATGTGAGTAGAAATTATGTTTATCGACTACTTTTCAATTTTATATTTGTAGAAACAACGATATTTTCATTTATAGAAAATTAGAATATAATTGTGATTCTGTTGAATATATATTTGTTTTTTTCAAAATTTTACTTCATCCCATGTGTTGTTACAAAGTATTTGTCTTATGTTACTACATTGTGAGATCATATAATATAATAATAAATAAAAACCAAAAAAAGGAAGGACTATTTCATAAAACTCCCAGTGGATGTGGATCTGAGTGAGTACAAAAATGAAACAAACAGACTTTGTCTTACGTAAAGATTCTATTGTCCTCTGCAATTTATCAATAAAGAACCATTGCCCCACATTTTTATGACAATAATTTAACCGTTCCGAAATCAACTTCAGATATATAAATCTAAATCAAAAATTTGAAATTGAACTATGCTTAACAAAACCTAATTTTAAACTTGAGGTTTGAATTTAGAACGAAGTCTAATCAAATTCAAATCTCAAATCTAACTTCAGACATGTCGATTTATGCTTAATTTTAGATTCGTAGCTCTAAAAGAAGAAGAATCGATCAACAACGTGTTCAATATGAAGTTTGTCAAAATTGACCAACTATTCATGTTAAATTAGTCAATTTAATTATTGTTAATTTTTAGTTTCATTGATATAATATTTGATTGGATGAGTCTAGATGGAGTCACATGTGAAGCTTCAAAGTTCAAACGCTCAATCATAACTTTGTTTAGATTTGATGCATAGTTATTGTTTTTTTGTGAAACTAACAAATTCCCTACCCCCACCCCACCTACATATCCCCACATACATCATAAACTATAGTTTAAATGTTGTGTCTGGGATTTTCAAAACAAAGATTAATTAGCTAACTAGCTAGCTAGGTTATTCTCTGTTTGCTTAGATGGAGAAATATGAAATTATGTATGAAAAAAAAAGAGTTTATGATATAAAGCACATCTAAATTAATTTTCATATTTTTACAAGTTTCATACCTCAACAAGCCATTGTTTTATTACGTATACTTAATCATTTTTTTACGAGTTTCATATTTCTACAATATATCAATACTCTTGTTGTATAAAAGCACATATCTATGCTAAGTTGACCTATACACTCGATTGGAAATATATATTTGACCAACTCAGCATCGAGATGTGTTTAAATACAAAAGAGAGAGATAAATTAGATAGATACAGAAAATAATGGATAGTTAAGATATGAAACTCGTGAATTAATATTGATAATTTAGGTGTTTTTTTACCATTAACTCAAAAAATAATGAAAAACACATTCCAATTTTGCTACACAAGATGATCTATACATTTCCTTCAAGATCTTCTTTATGTGGAATCATAGTAGACAGCTTGGAATACATCTTTTTCCATTAAAAAACAGATGATGCATGTGAAACCACAGAATATATACAACCCACAATTTTAATTTTTTTTTTTTTAAAAAAAAATTCTAATATGATGTTGATATGAAACTGCTTTGTATACATATGCATATGCAAATTTCAGTTGAACATGACTTTTAATTTTGTCTTGTTTTTCTAGTTAGGAAGGTTCATATATGGTGCAAGAATCTTGAGACTTTTCTTATACTTAGTATTAAAAAAAGATATGCATATAAAAGTTAATTGATTCTTTGCAATATTTTGTTCAAAATGACTCATGATGTTTTGTTATTTATTTACTTTTCATGGAAATAAGAGGAAAATATCAGTTTACTTGTAAAAATTTGTTGTATTCTACAAATGGTTAATGGTCCCATGAAGTGATATCCAGCTAGGAATTTCAATTCTCCAAGAGATTTAGTGAAGAAAATGTTGATATAATTGAGGCTGAAAAAAAGGGGGAATATAAAAGAACCATAATAAGAATATTTGTTACAAGATATAAGTGCAGGATGAGTAAGATATATAATTTTTATTCTAAGATGTTGAGTGTTATATTTGCTTATTGTTGAGTTTACATGGAGTTTAGGGTGGAAAATTACTTATTTGAAAGTGTTTTCTAGGAAACGTAAGTAATTTTAATTCGTAGAGTAAATATTTTAAAAGGTCAATAAACTATGGAGAATATGTATCAAAATAATTTAACATTATTGTGTATAAGTAAATTACTCGACTATGTTTTTTTTTTTTTTTAATATGAGATCATTCAAAATCACTGAATGAGGTGTGTTGGATGAAATGACACACTCGCCAAGTATGAAACTTGTTTTTCTTATAGATAGAAAAAATATTTTTCTTATTTATAAGAAACTTATTTTGTAGAGAATAAGTTTCGATAAATTTAATTAATTAATAAGAAAATATTTTTATTTGTATCGAACACAAGAACCGCGGATAGTTCTATTAGATTTTGCATCATGGTATATTCACGACATTTTTTAATTATTTATCAAAAAAAAAAATTGCCCTTCTTACTATTCTAGTTTGTTTTTCATTTAGAGTTTCAAATGAAAAGATTTTAGATTTATAATGATGTGGATAATTAATGACATAGTGGGAGAATTAATTAACCAATACTTGATTATTTTTAATCTTGTAAAGGTAATGAAAAATTATATAAATACACTTAAGATATCATAATTTATAAAAATTTCTATCACTTGAAAAATTACAAAAAATCCCTCTCACATACATCATATATCCATATCTCTTCTCGAATATATCCGTATCTCCCTTCAGATACATCCTCCTCCCTCGATACATCTCTCCCCTCGGATACATCCATGTATCATTAGCAGTGTATCAGACAACCAAGAAATGTACTCGAAAGCAATAAAAAGTTCAAAAATTTGGTAATTAAGGAAACTTTCGTGATAATGCAATTAGACTCATGTGTCACTACATCAAAAATGATTTGTATCGACAATTAATTTCACGGTAATAGCTTAATTCCCATTAAAAATGTGTATTTAGCGACATTTAGCAATATCTTGATTGCCACTAAAAAAATATGTTTAGTGGCATTAGGACTCTTTGAAATTTCCCATTTCCCTGAAAGCTATAGCGACACTGGATCCAATGACAATTAATTAATTCTGGTAAAGACATT
Organism: Solanum habrochaites; assembly: GCA_027704765.1. NCBI lineage: Eukaryota > Viridiplantae > Streptophyta > Magnoliopsida > Solanales > Solanaceae > Solanum > Solanum habrochaites. The sequence continues at coordinate 73,522,191 of JAKWJA010002497.1, forward strand.
ATCACTCTTTGTTAATGTGTTTACTTATTGCCGCTAAAAATTGTTTTTGTTATAATGTGTATAAAGCTTAAATCCGAAAGCATTATTTGATTTCTCTTTAACATTATGTCAAAAAAATACTTACTTGCACTCGATATTTGTACAAAGAAAGATTATCGCCTGAACCGTGATTCTTGTAGTTGAATTCAAATATCATCAATTTATTTTAGATGGCCCAAAATTTTCTCTCATATACTATCGCTGGGCCCAAATCTTATAAGATGAATTGAGGAATTTGAAATGCAACTATTCCATCCTAGGGAAACTATACTGGATTATTTTTTTTTGTAAATATAGTATTAACTGAATTACCTTTCAAAAAAGGGCAACTTTCACATATAACAAATAAAAAATTCATATTTGTATGCTATAACAAAGTTTGGATGATTTACGCTCCATAGCCAAAAATAGAAAACTGATAAGTGCCTATAAATATACAGTTGAAAGCAAATTGTATAAACGAAAGTGTATATAAAACAAAAAGAGAAAGACACTTGCCAGAAGAACTGTATAAAAATGAAGTTGTATAAAAAATGAATGGTATTTTATTATAAGGTGTATAGAACATTATATACCAATTTGAATTTGTATAAAATGAGGAAAGAGAGAGAAAAGACAAAAGAGACCTTGACAAGAATAATAATGAATTGAATATATAAACGGAGAAAAAGAGAAGAGAAATTAGACCAATGTGAAATTGTATTAAACGGAGGGAAAGAGAGAAAGACAAAGAAACTGGGCAGGAAGTATTTTTATTGTATAAGTATATGTGTACAGGACGAAAATATATGTACTTGCATGTGTAGATAGAATTTTCTCACGCTTATATAAACAGAAACGGAACTTTAGACATTCGCTGCTGTTGGTTGGTATAGTGAGAAAGGCCGAGGGCGGCGAGCGGATTTGGGAGAGAGAGTAGCGAGGAGTTCTGGAACGAGGGGAGAGAGAGGAAACAAAAATATATTGTATTTATATAATTTTCTGTTTGCTTTATACAAATTGAAACAATTTTTATCAACACTTGGTTGTATAAAAAGTTGAGGAGGAAGCGAGCGGAGAGATTGGAAGAGAGTGGCGAGCGAGATATTTGGGAGAGAGGCGCCCTGACAATTTTTTGGTAAAATGTTGCAGGAGCACAATTAATTCAAATACTAGATACTCCAGTTATTTAGCGTTATTAGTGTTACAACAGTATATATAATTTCCCTTAAACAATACTAGATTTTTTTCCTCTACATATCAAAATGTGTTATACTTTTCCTCTCATAATCGATAATTAAGCAAGAGACAGATCTAGCATTTGAAGACAGTACGATTATTGTGAATTCATACTTTTAAATACAAAAGTATTTATTCATCAAGTAGGACCACGGCAATAACATAATCGACAAATTCAACATGTACTATCCCACAAATAAAAGAGAGTTAGAATAGAGATTGATCGTGCCCAAAAGACTATGAATCAATTTACAAGTCCAATGTCAATGGGCTTGATTTCTAGTGGCTATACATCGCAAACCTATGTATATATCAACAGCTAATACACAGCCAAATAATGTTTGACAATTTGTTTTTTAAAAAAAAATCATCAAGTGAATCATTTGATGATTAGTTTGATTTGATTTTAATAGTTAAAAGACCGCCTAAAATAAATTAAATTTTAATTTTAACCCAAAAAACCGAGTTACTAATATTTTAAATCAAGAAGAGACATATATAAGAAAAAAAGACAGTGCAGTAGGAAGAGTTATTTCTACTTGGATTTGATGAACATTGGATTAACCTGGCTATAATGCTAAAACTAATTACCATTAATTGAAAATAAAGCCGCTTTACATCATTAAAACTAACATGAAAATTAACCTAGGATGATCAACATACATTTACAAACAAAGATGCATGTGGTCTGAACTGAACCCCCTACTTACTATTTGTTACAATTGCTACTCACTTGTTATCTCTTCTTCCTAACAATAAAACATCACTCTCTTCACATTTTCTTTAAGCGCGGGCAATGGCCTAACACCCGTCTCTCGTATAGCCTTGCTGCTGCCTTGATGAGGGCTGCCTGAATTAGTTTCAGGCATGTCTGGCTCCATGTAGAATCTGGCTCGAAATGCAGCTAAATGCGCATAATATGCAGGAGGAACTGCAAAGAACCAACCTTTTTAGCTGCAAGTTTAAAACTTTGAAACATACAATGACAATATTTGGTTCAAAAACTCAAATTTTCATGTTTCAACTTCAAAACCTATGGGCATACGAGAGCTTAGTTATACACGAAAAATTGCAAAAACTTTACTTGGAGATCAACATTTTCTTGAGGTTTATATTATCGTTAGTACTATAGCCCAACTGTATATTAACATTTTTCACTTACCCACAGAGACAGAACGCGTGCACCTTGCATATGTATAGCAGAGATTGTTGGTCAAGGACTGGATTCCGTCTGCTGTGAAATTGTTTTCATCCCACAGAACATGGTAATGTGCAGGCCGGCTCGTACCCTGCCAAGATGAACAAAAGTTCATGCTTTTTGCATTTGTAGATAAACGATTCCAACAGAGGAAAAAGGTTGTTTCGGTTATATACCTGAATGCCAGCGTGGCTACAAAGATAGAAGTCGAATTCTGTTGGATGACAGATTTTTGTATCAACCACAGTACCTGAAGAAGAAAAAGATGGTAAGCATTCATGATGCTTGACCATATCGCTATAGTGTGTCTAAGACGAAGGATAGTTTACCAGGCAATATGTTTCCACTCCTATCAATGCTGCTCCTGTCCTTGTGATTATTTGCAAATAGTCGGGTGTGATGTCGTTTCTGTACCACGATAAAAGTTACTGGCGGTTGGTAATTTGGTTCTAAAGATGCACAAGCCTGCACGAAAGAACTTTTCGTCAGATTAAAATCATATATGGTGAAGTAGAAACCAGAGGAAGAGGCATTGACAGGATTAGCACCGACCTTCCTAATTGCATCTAACTCGAAAAGCAGTACTTGGTAAAATTGACCTTCACTCACTCCATCCCTGCACACAAAATGCTCTTATAAGACTGGGAAATAAGCAAATCATATGAATCGACAATAGAAGTCACCAATTACAACGCATGTCTCAAAATGCACAAAGCAATAAATGTTTATGTTAGTCACTGTAGGGTCATCTATCAAAGCACTTAGAGTAAGGGACTTGCCGATAAAAGATTATCCTTTGTGGCTTTTGGCCTGTGGCCTTTCTGAAGGATATAAGAAGATCCCTGCAAAATAGATACAGTAACACCAGCGTAAGCGATCTTTCATCAAACGACAATAAATACATTGAAAATTGAAAACAGAACTCATAGAGAGAATACCTTATCATGCCACCACTAACTGTTCCACGTGCAGGATCATGCCATGTCTTGTACAAATCTTGTATAAGTTCTTGTCTATGAGCTTGAGCGCAAACAAGACCGGCGTATTTTGTCACCTCAGGCCAATCTTGAGAAGCTACTACCTGCAGTCAGATTAGGAAATTGAGGTTCCTGCTACACCAGAAAAGAGGAGATTAAGAAGCATGGCCTCAAATAAGGAACTTACAGCTGCAATTGAAGGGCTAGAATCTTCTCCGTTTTCAGGGTGGGTCACATCTGCTCCGAATATGATGGTAGGTATATCACTTACTAATGGTATTCTACAGCTAATAGCATCCAACAGGACGGTATTTCGACCACCCATCTGCTACCACAGCAGAAAGTATTTGTAAGAATGCAAATTTAGAAATAGAAGGATTTAATGCATGTTATAAGTAGGAAGCTAACTCAGACACACCTTGACGTTGATCTTCAAGGATACATTTGCCAAATATTGTTTGCTGATCTTGAATACATGCTTTGTCAGACAGCATTGGGTTATTAAACCGAGATCAGTCTCACATATCCGCTTTATGTCACCTACAAGATAATGGCGTAAATTTTTTTTGAGAAGGCGGCAATCTTCAAAGCTATTTCAATTCAACATAAGAAAGTTATATTCACCATACCATAGAGGGACCCATTGTTATCTGGTAGAATGACCAACAGAAGCTCAAGTTCTTTTCCTTTTAGCTTGTTTACGCATGAATGATATACATGCTTCAAGGCTTTCTCTACTTGATCTGGCCTGGCCATGTATATTGGAATTATTGGTTCCGGATTGAACTCCTGTCAGCATAACACACAGGAAAAGGTCAATGTCTTCGTGTCTTTAACAAACATCGACCTGAAAGAGAAATGGACAAGGAAAAAAGAGAAAACAACTACCATTCCAGATACTTGACACATCTGAGCCAGTTCGTTACAAAAGCCACGAGCAACACTCTCTTGGACACTTCGTGAAAAGTTGATGCACGCCCAACGGTTGACTGTCATCCCATTTATCATTTTCTGTGCACACATCAAGTTTAGATGTTAGCAAAATGCAAAACAAAAATAGACAATACAAAGTAAATGAGAAAACCCAGAGAAGAAGATTGTTACCATAATATGAAAAATAAGCAATACAAAGTAAAGTATGATTTACAAAACAAAGAGTGAGATAATGGATCTTTTTCTTTTTGCCACCATGCAAAACAAAATTGAACTCATGATGTTAATGCATAGATAGTGCAACATAGAAGTAGTAGGTAAATTGATGATATGCTTCTTGTAACAATAAAAGAAAGAAACAAGCGGAGAAAGGACCTTGTTCATCATATTCCACTGCCCAACTTGAGGTAAACAGTCCTTCTCCTTCCCCGTCTCGTGATATTTTAGCTGTGGAGAAATGAGAGAAGTAGATGTCAAAGATAAAGCATTCAGGTTAACAAGACTGAAGAATTGTGTGTAGTGTTTTTACCCAAGGAGCAGGCAACACACGGGCTTCCACAGATGCTTGCTTTTCACTGATTTTGATTCCAAACTCCTTTGCATATGGGTCTTCATTATAATCATTGTGTTGAACAGTCTATATTTTAAAGACAGTCAAGAACCATTTGTAAGCATATTAGCCTAACAAAAATAAGGAGACTCTAAACATAAAGGGTCTGTAACATTTGAAAAGCCAATAAGCTGGTTTAGACTAGTTCGAGCAGTAGAGGTATCATTGACAAGCTAAATATATTAAAATTAAGAAAGAAATCATGAAGTACAAATCTAAGAGCATACCTGCAAGATTGAGTTCTCACGATCTCTTGGTCTTTGGCATGTGACCTTCAAAAGAGAAGTAATTTGCTTCTCACTCAACCTTTTGGTGTATCGTTGTCCCTCAACAATTTTACACGCCTAAGAAAACGATAACATTTCAAGTTCAGAACTACTGGAAAGAAACATTGAGCCTTCAAGCTATACCGCATATCAAGTAATATTCTCACCTCCATAGGTAAATAGTTGGCTTTCTTTTGGTTCCCTACTTGAAGGCATGGAAGATGCGTATTCTTTATAGTAAAGCCATACATTTCTTGAAAGTATTCAACAACCGACTTCATGGTTAAATTGTCATCAACAGGAAATCTGAGCAAAGAAACAATGAGCATTAGGTCAACCTAAGTTTTATCACTCTCAGAAGAAATGTGTTGTAGTACAAAGTTAATAGTAACAAATACAAAAGCACAAGACAAAAAGCTTACACTAGTTCTCTCGTGGGTTGAGTTGTTAGTCCTGAAACACGATACTTTCTCCGGACATTGCCTCTGTGTGTCACTTCAACTTTCACTCCTCTAAGAGCCTTCTTAATCTAGATAACATTTGAAGGCAAAATTAAAAGGTTAATCTAAGTGTAAAGTGGCCAAATCATTTCATCTAAAAGCAATGCAGCAAGCTTAACAGCATTAACTCGACAACGGAATCATTCAAGTCCAGTTAGATGGTACTACCTTTACACGATCCGAGTCAGATAAGGGTCTTGACGACACATCTTTTCCTAGAAGCTGAGCTACAAACTCTATCACTGGTAGAGCTTCAATAAATGCAGCTGAAGCCATATCTGTTATTCAGGATCCAAAGATACAATACAGTTAGGAATGATTAACTACATGAACAACAATCATATAATTCTTTAGAAATTTCACAACAGTTAGGAATGATTAACTACATGAACAACAATCATATAATTCTTTAGAAAGTACCAATGTTAAGCGACAAGCCCATTTGGGTCGGTCTAATGCTCTGGTAGAATCCACACCATGCTTCTAAACCATCACCAAGAGGTTGAGGCTTCCGTATATCAGGTGAAAAGAAAGATCTTCCAACAGGACAATACCTATACAGAAATGTGCATTATCAGACAAAAATTTCAGACTAACAGAAATCAAATGCTGGTCCAAAAACTGAAGGAGTGTCTACCTCTTGATCGAAAGCTCTCTCAAAACAATGTCCAGAATTTGAAGAGCTTCTTTTGGACCGTCAGCGCGCTTACCAGCAAGAAATTCACTCAGATGATGTAGATTTGCTCTTGCAACAAACTTAATCACCACTTTATATTCTCTTTCTCTCCTAAAACATTTTACAATTCACAAGAGAGAACAAAGACAAATTATTTAGTATTGGAATGAAATAGGCCTAACCGGAAATGAATCCGTTTTAGATAATCGCATAGCCCGACATCAACTACTTTGGGATTAAGGCACATTTTATTGAATGATTACACAAGAAAACAAAGAACATCTTTCTTAAGCCCCCGTTATGCCATAGATTATGGGAGTAGATTTTTAAAAAATATTGTTACAACATTGTTTGTTCGTGAAAATTGGTCAGTTTTTTGAAAATTTATCTTCAAATTTTCACTTTCAGACACAAAACTTCAATTATTTTACAAGTAAAACGCATGTCCAAACGCAACTGAGAAAGTTCCAAAACTAGTTTCCAGCACAACTTGAGATAAGGATATCTTCTTATTTATTTATTCTTAGTAATATTTTGACAAGACTTGAGAAGCTTAGGAATAAAAAGATTTTCTACATTTAAAGCTATCTAGTGGTAAATTCTGAATTGAAGTATGAAACAATCCAAAATGAATGAGGACAAAAACAATAAAGTCTTACTTTGGACCATTGATCACATCATCTTCATCAATAAGCTTAATGGTAAACTCCTTCCACTTAAAAGGAAGTTCACCAGCAGTGTAAAGACTCTTTCTGCCATCATAAGCTGGTAATCTCATCCCTAGGTGGGATTCTTTGTACAGTTTCACCAGCTCTGCCATGATAGCTCTGTTTACAGTTCTTGATGACACTTCAGGGATTACAGTAACCTGCAAACAGCAGCAAAAAGTTGGTATTCTAAAGGGGAATACATACAAAAAAATACAAAGAGAATTATCACAACAGTTCTGACCATAATTCAGAGTCTCATTAATGCTATGTGAAAAAAGCTAAGTAAAAACAAGTGAAATAACAAGGGTAAAAAAACTTCAAAGGGGATGTCAGATTAAGGGCCCCAAAAAGTAATACACAAAAATTTACTATAGTTCTTCAAAGATGCTCAAAGAAACCATCAAAAATGCAAATACACTCTATTTCAACAATTTATTTGTTTGTTTTTCTTTTTAGTCCATTTCAAAAAAAAATCTTTAATTCTAAAATCACAAAATTAACAAACATTTTAGTACATTTAAGACCGCAACAACCTCGTGTCAACTCAAAACCAGAGAGAAAAATTAAAATAGAGAGAGTAGCAACTTACATCATACTGATTCAACTCTTTGTCTGGTAAATCAGCCAAAAAATGGTTTGCTTTTACAATGCATTTTGTCCCAAGTTGCCCATAACCTGGTCTTGGGGCAAAACACAAAGACTTACTTGAAGAAGGAAACCCTGAGCTAGTTCCATTACTCTCAACTCCTGACACATTTGTTGCTTCAACAGAAGCTGCTATAACTGGCTTGCTAGCTGCTGTACAAGGCCTTGAACTAGGCCTCATAAAGGTTTCACCTTGATCTGACTTTTTGCCTCCTCTTCCTCTCCTTCTACCTCTATTTCTTGAAGGGGGTGAAGTCTGGTTATGGATTTTGTTGTTTTGGGGTTCTTGATTTGGTGGCCCTTTGCCATTTTGAGTAGTCTTGGGGTTTTTCTGAACTGGATTCATGGTGTTTTGCAAATGGGGTTTGATCACAATGTGTTGTTCTGAACTTTCTTTCATCTGCCTTATAGGCATGATGATGCTATTTTATCTCTATTTGCTTTTCTTGATAAGCACAAGAAGAAAACTGTTCAAAAGTAATGATGTCTTTCACTAGATGGCACTGTCCAATATAGTTCTCAACACTCCAAATGGCCTCAAGATTTGAAGATTATTGTACTGAAAACACCAAAAACAGAAAGGGTAACACATGTCAGCTACATAATGAATTTGGCAGGAAGCTAAGTGATGAAAAAAGCTTTCAACTTTCACACACATAATGGAAATTTTCTTGATTTTGCATATCCAAACATTATCACATTTCCTTCAACATATAAAACCAAAAACATTACACAGCAGTAGCTAAACATTAATAAAGACTACACCTTTTATATCAAAAAAATGAAATTTTGCAATTAAAAATTGTCACTGCAGAAGACTAGACTATCAAAAAAATAGTAAAAAATGATGATAAAACTGCAAAAGATAAAGAATGAATAGATATGTAACCACCTTAATATAAATGCATACACAGAAAAACAAGCATACAAGAGTACTAAAAAAAATCTTTTTAAACTATTTCTCCTTCTGCATGAACATCAGCAAAAACAAATTTTCAAGAAACAGTAAAGAAAAAAACACAGAGTTAAAGACAAATCAAAATTTTCCTCAGAACCCAAAACCCTCTTAAGATGTTTCTATTTGAAACCCAATATCCATAAATCAAGGTGAAAAAATATAATCTTTTTTTTTTTTACCAATTTGTAGAAAGCCAAAAACTTTGTACTAGAAAACCCACAGAGAAGAAAGAATGAATAATAAATCCAAAGAAAATGAGACAAAGAAAGACTTACATGATAATGTTACAAGCATTAGTAAATGCAAAAAACCATATATGACTGCTCAAGAATAGAGAATAAAAACACCTTGAAACAATCAAAAAAGCAACCAAGTAAGTATATAATAATAAAAAATATTACTCAAAAACAAGAAAAAGGAATAAACTTTGAAACCCCAAAATTTCATTTACACCCCCCAAACCCCAAAACTCACAATCAACAACACAACAATAAAAATGAAATCTTTAAAGGGTGTCTAGAAAAATCAATCACCTAATGAATGAAACCATGAAAGACCAAGTCTTTGGTTGATTCCAAGAATATTACAGACTTTAGTAATAATGTGAGCAAAGACTAATAAAAACAGAGAGAGAGAGAGAGAGAAAAGATGGGATTTTTATGAAGTTTTCAAACATATATATATATATAACAGAGAGGAAAAAGTAAAAAATAATGATGATGATTTTTTTTTTTTTTTTTTTTTTTTACATAGAAGCATGCAAGGTAATGTAGGTGTATGTGGTGTTTTTCTTTTATCACATGTAAAAGCATTTGTTAGGGACCTGCTTCTACACAATAACACTTTTGCTTTTTTCACAAACACATTATAGTGCTGCTGTGTCTAGGCCACACTTTTTCTGTGTCACTCACTCTCTTCAGTGCTCCTTCATCACTCTTTCTTTAATTTCTCCAAGTAATTTTTGAGGGTTATTTTGGATGATTGAATTAATAGTTTGTTCGATCAAGTTTTTGAGAGTTTGAAAGTATTTATTTTCTAGAAATAATAATAAGGTGTTTGGTTATGATTTTGGTAATAATTAAGTATTTTTGTGGAGCAAGGGAAGTTGTTCTTTTAAAAAATTAAAAGAAAAGTAGTTTTTACTTAATTGTGATTAGATTATATTGATTATGTTTCTGTTTTTATATTATTTAAAAATAATAAGTATTCTCTTCGTTGAAAAAAAAATAACTTTTTTTTCTTTTTTAGTATGTTTAAAAAAATAATCTCTTTTTTTTGGATAACATTCTAATTTCAATTTTCCACGCCCCCTCACATGGCATGGTTTATGGAACAAAGATTTAAGGTCATTTGTACATTGGACCAACTTTAGTTAAGAAACCCCCCCACCCCCCACTTATTCAAAGTTTTTTTTATAATTTTAAACTACGTGTCAAATCAAATCAGGTAATTATTTATGAAACGGAAGAAGTAGTATATTTAAAAGTTTGACCAAAGACTTGTTACTTCATTTTACTTACTATTTATAAGTGTTTTTAAAATTTATTGATTAAATACAAACTACTTTTATTTTAACCAAAGTGTTTTTTAAAGTATATTTGTAAAATATATTTTTCAAAATAAACTCATTTTTTAAAAGGTTGAGTAAACAGGCTACTATATAATTCTTATTTAGTTTCATATTTTGTAAAATCATTGGATTAATAGTTAATAAATTTAAGAACGAAATACTTATCTTGATCGTTATGAATGTATTTAAAAATTATAAATTTTCTAGATTTTTGAAAAGGAACCTTATAATATTGATTTTGACAATGGTGGTGGTACTCATTATATTGAGATTATTTTTTATATTTATTATATTATTAGTAAATATGTATTGCATAATTTCTAAAAAAAAAATGTTTGTTTCTTACAATATATCCATCACAAATACGTTAAACAAATGTAAAAGTAAGGGGGGAGTGTTCTTAATCATACTAGTGCATTCATTAAAAAATTCCTGCATTGTAAATATTATAATTTTTCATTTATTCATTATACTAACAGAATATTATTAAAAATTCTTGCATATATTATATCATTGTTTTTAATCATGTCAATCGACTCCTAATTAAATAGATTTCTTAGTATAAATACAAAATTTTAATCAAAGTTAATGATTGTTCATGACTCAATTTTGAAAATGTCGAGTTGATAATTTTGATTTTATCAAAAATTAATCCTAGACACCTCCATCTTGCATATTTGATTTAAAAGATGTTTAAAAGAATACTTTTTCATACTGAATTTTAATATCATTTTGATATTTTAAGTTCAGTTTAAATTAATAATATAATTTTTATTTACATATATATCGAGAAAAATTATGACTTTAACAACAATATGAGCTTTCTCAAACTGGAAATAAACGAGAAGTGTGTATTGTTTGATCGAAAACAACACAAATATTTGAGTATATTATTATTTGTAATTATGTATTTAGCTTATAGTATTTAATAGTGAATGTAAGAATCTTTTAGTATGAAGGAATTTATAATTCAAGTATTATATTAGTTTGAATTTAAATTAACAAAAAATATAATATTGATAATTATATGAATAATGCATGTAGTTAAATATTTAGGTAAGATATTCAAATCTTCAGTATATTTTTATGAATTTTGTATGGAATACTTATAAATTTTCAAATACATATTAAATAATATATAAATTAAAGAAACAAAAAATTTATTTTCATAATTCGATATTTATCAAAATATACATACCGCATATTTATCATGAAAAAATAATTAGTGGCACTAATTATGAGAGGTTGTTTGTCTAAATTATCCCTTTTTTTTCTTTTTTACCCCTAAGCCCTCTCTTGGAGGTTCCAATTTTATTTTTTTTACTATTTTTGATAATTTGAACGCACAGTTTGTTATTTTTAAGCATAGAAATATTTGTATCAAGAAAGCTGTATAGTTAATTTACTATAACAAGGATATATTTGAAAAAAATAATAATTAATATTATCTTAAATTATTAAAATGATATTTATTACTAACCAAATTTAAAAGGCTGAAAAAAGGCACTGAAGTGGATCTAGTGCAAAAGAATAATTTCAGTATGTGCACAATAAATGTGACAAGACTCTTTAATCATGTTTTTTGAGTTTGAATTCTGTTAAAGGTTGAATATCAAATAATTAAATAAATAAGTAAGTAGCATTATAAAATTAGCGATGCAATGAAAAAAATGTGATCACCATATTAAAAATTATGATTTCGATAACACAAATTTAACTAATTAAATAACTAAGGACTATTAAAATTTCATAAGGCCTATTTAATATTCATTAATCTGAATTAGTTAAATTAATATATTTTGAATAATATATTATATAATTTAAAAAACAATACGACAAAGGTTACGATGATATGATAAAAAAAAATTAAGCTTATTCACTTTGGATTAAAAAAATAATTGATTCTAAATTTTGGACTTTTTTTTTAAAAAAAAGAATAGGGTAAATTTTCTAGGCACAGATATGAATAGTGGTCATTTCAAGGTCTACGGCTTGCGACTAAATTTTAAATACTAAATAATTAATATAAAAAATTGGAGTTTGTATATTGAAATTATTGATTTGATTGAAGATTAATTTGTAGTGACTTGCTCTTCATTCTTCTCCCCCCTATTACACGATCCTACGACACATTCAAATAGCCCCCCCTTGACAATTAACCAATTAATGAACAAAACCTCAGACCCTATCCAATTCAAAATCCCCCACAATAACTATGAAATTATAATATGAAATCAAACAATGGCGGAGCACCATATCTCTAGGGAGTTCATTCGAACCCCCTCGAAGGAAAATTATATTATTTTTATATAGTTAAAATAACTTTTTAGATATATATAATATAAGTTAAACCCCCTTTGTTTATTTTGTATATCTATCTTTTTAAATTTCAAACTCTCTTATCAAAAATTTTAACTCTGCCTTCTGCAATCAAACGTCGAAACGAATCTTTATTTATGTCCAAAAACTCTTATGTACCTCAAGCAGCAAAGCTTCGGTAAGCTGTAACGGTCGGTTCAAATACCTATCGGGTGTGGACCTTATTTTATTAGTCTTTTTCCACTTTTTGAATTTATAGGGGGTCATTAGCTTTTGCTTCCACTAAAAATAGACCTACAAAATGAATTAAAATCTACACTTTACTCATTAGAATACAACAAAAATAATAATACTTCTGAAAAATAACTTTTATTTACTACTTAATTATTATTATTTTTCTCAAAAAGCTTGGTTAAATATCTTAATTTATTTAAAGTAAATAAATAATACTTTTGGCTTCTCAAAATTTTTAGCCAAATAGAGTATTAACATATCATGATCACAATTTCTCTGTGATTTTGATTTAGTTTAAACATTAGATATAAATATCTTTTATTTATAAGAAATTGATTTAGGGATATTTTGAAAATGAATAAGGGGTCCGTTTGGATGAGCTTAATAAAAACAGCTTTTAAAAGTACTTTTGGATGAAAGTGCTGAATGAATGAAAACTTATTTTAAAATAAGCAAGTTAGGTTGTGTGTGATAAAAAGTGCTGAATTTGCATGTCAAAACGATGGATAAGAGGAAAAATGAAAAAAAGAGATGTTAGGTTTATTTGGGATTGTTATAAAAATATCCAAAAGCAAAACACATAAAAAATGGGGTCAACTTAAAAAATTATAAGCGGGGTTCAAAAAAAGAAAGGCACCTCTACACAGCTTTACTTTTGGCTTAAAAATAAGTTTTTTTAAACTGAAATAAGTGAATTATTTCAGTATTGTCAAACAGCTAATAAGTCAAAAGTTAGCTTTTAGTCGTTGACCAGCTTTTAAGGCTGAGGCCAACAGGCTCTTAATTATAAATAGGGGGGAAAGGGGAGGGGCAAGAAGAAGTTTTTGTTCCAAAGTCTTTTAAGATTGTACCATCTTTTTCACCTTATTTTAACATTGTAACAATAACATATTTTATAAAATTCCGTAAATTACATATTTATTACTTATTACATAATTAATTAATAAATTTAAGAGTATGATCCAAAATGAAGTATTAAGGTGCGTTCTTGATTGAGATTTGGGATGATGATGTCTAGTAAGGGAACATACGTAGGGGTATATTTGGTATATTGTTATTATTATTCACGAAATATTTGATATTTATAGTAAAATTTGATTAAAAACGAAAATGTATCAATTATCATATTTTAACTTAAAATAACAAATAATTATTTGATTAAAAATAAAAAAATCTTAATCATCTCATTCCGACTTTGAAATAATGGACCTTAGTTGGTCTGTGGTTTGCATGATGGTATCTATGGACTTTATAGAGTGGGAATGAGTGGTCTCTGTGATTGTGTATGTGTTGGAGACAATCAAAGTAAGCTAGTGTATATTTTTTGTAAAAAAAATAATCTCAAGACATATGATGACATTCTAGACTTGGGGAACTACAATGGGGGTCCTATTTTATATAGGCAATAAAATGTGAGAAAAAATAATGTCCACTACTCATCAAATTTTTTGGATGGTTGTGATGAGATGTTTCTATAAATTTTTGTTTTAATATTTTTATAAAGTCTGAATAAATTTGAATTTGTATCAGACAATTTCATTAAGAGAAAACTCTCACTAACTAAAACAATTTGATACGAGATCCTAAACTCATTGAGTAAAAATAAAAAAGTACACTTAGTAAAATTAAATTTTCAACCAAAAAAATATTACTCTTTGAATTGATGTATTTGTATTTAAGTTGTTTTTTGAATGTGACAAAATAAGTGAACCAGTAAAATTGTGGATTATGGGAAACCAGACTACCTTTTTATGTTGCCTAAATCCACTGTCTCTCTTTTAAAAGAAGAAAAAAAAACATTTAAAACTTATAATATTATATCATAATTTGTTATGGGATTATATTATTTTAAGACTCAACAACTTAAAGATTATTACATTGTGATAAACTTATTTAATGCGCATAAAGTACTCATCATATAGTATTTATCTGACAGACGACGATTATAACAAGAAGTTATAGCGAATACGAATTATTTATCGTTCAAAAAAAGAAATAATTTACTAGTTTGAACTAGTATGTGTGTGGTTGGATATTCATTTGATTTGTCAGAGAGAAGCAAGAAAGCAGCAAAGATCCAAAGTGTTATAAATGTAAAAAAAAATCAATAGTAATGATGACATTTTTTTAAAGATTCATGAATAGTCAAGAGATGATAGTGGAAAATGGATCAAATTTTCATCATTAGGTGGATCTTCTACCTGTGTGAGGTATGAAGAGAGACAATTTGCTGCACATCAAAACAAACATCATTAAAATAGAATGTACCTTCTTTTGTTTGGTTTTTGGTGTCATCAACAATACACTACACATACCCATAAATGCACCATATCATTACTTACAATTAAATAAAAAGAAAAAAAAACATTTTTTTATTTCTTTTTTCTTATGGTTTGGGGTGGGGGTAGGGGGTATGGGAAGTTTCTTGTTTTCATGCAAAAATGACATATCAAAGTTTGAATTTTACTACAATCATATGGTACTACTAAGAAAAAGAAAAGATTTTGTACCTAAAGAAGAAATATATATTCTGGCGATGAGTTAATTCGTCTAATTTATATAATATTAGTTCGGACGAATTGATCTAAATATTTGTATCTTTTAACGTGTTTGTATATAAATTTTTACAACATACTTTTTCCTCTAAAATTGATCCAAATTATTCCAAATCAACACACATGACTAATATATTATTATATCTAACCTTCTAAATTCTAATCAAGTCTTACTAATTTTTTTTAGTATTAGATTCACCTTCAAAAGTAAATAAATTATCTTTGCTTTCTTCGACATTTCAACCAAAATCAATCCAACATACCACAATCAAATAAAGAGCCTTCAAGTTCTACTAAACCAGAAAAAATAAACATGGAGAAATTAACTATGGAAGTACAAATTAAATACAAAGTCAATTATCAGAAATTTTTCTATCAATCTAATATTTTAGATTTTAAATAATTACTAATTTTAAATTCTAAATTTGCTCATACTCGCTCTCGTAACGCATAGAGATATATTAAGCCACGTCTAAAGGGAATCCATTAAGAGCAAATAAGGTTAAAATTGATGTTGAAACCATAGATGGGCTGTTTTTGTTTGGTTTCTAAGTTTTGGTTTAACTTTATGTTAATTTTAAGATAAGAGCAAAGGCACATTGTGGTTGTGGACAAAGGGGAGGGATATATGACAAGTTCTAGTGTTTTGTGGGGTTGCCATGGTGGAGTTTCCTAGGAAAAACGTTACCCTATTGAGTGTCGTGCGTGTGGTGGACCCCTTTAGAAAATTTCGTAAACAGCGTTATCAATCGAAAAATAATGAAATTTTACTTAATTATGAGGCATAATAATATTAGCACACGTAGTATGCGATATCGAAATACATTGTATTTGTGTGCGTAACAAATAAGATACATTTGGTTGCCACATTTAACAAGTGTGTTCAGCATTGTTTGCAATAAATTTAAAGTGATTGAAAAATAAATTGATGAATATTTGTGATTATAACCTTTTCCCTTCCCTCATTATTTTCTCAATATTGTTCATACCAAATATCTCAAATTTAGGACGATGAACTTCCTTGCAATGTATTTGATAACTTAGGATTCGAGATGGTAGCTATGACAATATTTGATCTCTTTTATGAATGTCTCAAGAATTTATGTCTTTTCAAGGAAATATGTCAATCTTTTATATAGATATGAGTTATTATTTGTTAGAAATCTTTTCTAACATTATTTACGGTAAAGTAATCTCCAAAAATTGTAAGCAAATAATTACTACACTTGTCTTGTAAAATCACTTTCATAACAAAAATATATCAACTCTAAATCATACTGTTAATGTACATGATCCTCTTTCATTTATTTAAGTACTACTTACTTTTGAATCTTCTTTTCCATATATGTTTTTTTTTTCTTCCTTAATCTAAATCCACAATCAACACAAATTCTATGATTTGTAGCATGTCTACTACGCCAAATGTACTAAAGTACTAGTCCAAAAATAGCATTCACTTTTTAGTGTTTCACTTGTAATTGGATCAAGCGTGTACTTATTTATGACAAGTACATAATTACATTAAAATCATATTCTTATTTTATAGCCAAAATGGCCGTACTTTTCGGAAGTAAAAAAACAAAAAAAATATTTTTTTTGAATTATTAAAGTATTTGATTAAGTTTTTAAGAAAAAAAAAAATAAGCATTTTCAGTTAAAACAAAATAAAAATTATTTTTTCTAACAAGCGTTTTTTAAAATTTTGATCAAACACAAAATTAAAGACTTGAAGTTAATTGATTAATCAAATTCAAATTATTATTTTTAAAACACATTTTAACCAATTTAAGTAATTAATTGCCTCGATCAGTCTTTATCATGTGGAACGCTTCAACAGTATTAGAATATAAAAAGTAAACAAAACATTAAACATAAGTTCAGATGTGACAAATATTATCATTTGACAATATTATTTTCACCATCTTTTTATTTTTATATCACACATGGCGAGCACTGGTTATATATAGCTAATGTTTTAAAGATCATATAATTTATTAATTAGCTTGTTTATAATTATCCCTTTTTTGTTTTTTATGATTAATATTATTACTTGCTTCATGGTGCAGTAATGCATGCGTGTAAATATTAATTTTCAAATATAAATTGAATTAATAAAGTTATTATTATAATTTTTACTATTAAGATTTAATAAAGTTTTTGGAACGCTATGTTTGTCGGCATGCTTATAAGACATTCTTTTATTGTCAGAATTTGACTAGGGATAGCTGCCTTAATTCTCTTTATTCTTCCAATATTCCATAGGCTTCACTTCCCATGCTATCAACTACATCTCCGTTCGTCTTTACTTATTCAGTATATTATATTTAAAATAATTGATAGCTAAAAAAATAATTTACGTAATGTAATACACATAGTATATCATCTATGATACAAATTATATAAAGAACGTCGCACAGAATTCATATGTCTATTTATTTATAACTATACAAGATTGAAGTGTTTGGTGGAAACCAGAGCATTAATAGGCATATATGTCAGTTGAAGTCATATATTAATGGCTAATGTATTATGCTTAGTAAAAATAATTATTTTAACTTTAGCAATTTAATTTTAAAAATCAAAAGATAATACATCATTTTATTTTTATTATTAAAAACTATTTGTTCTATAACATTTAAATGATATATAATTAATATAAGAATGTTATAGTAAAACTATTCATTATTTATTATTTCTTAATTAATATAATGGACAAGTAAATATGAGGGAGTATATATTATGGTTCTCTGTTTCGATTCGTCTGGTCACAAAATTAAGTAATTTTTTTTTATTAATTATGATTTTAAAATAAAATTATATGAAATGCATCATTTTTTTAATGTCGTGATCTTCAATATTTTGTGTTGAAAATAAAAGATTCCCTAAAAGAAAACATAAATATTTAAAATAAACTAAAAAAAGAATAATAATAATAAAATTAAAATCGATGCATATAATATATATTCCTTTTCCAACATGCTAGTATATAGATACATCTTTTTTTTTTTTTTAACATGCTACATCTACTTCATGAGTCAATACAAGTATGATTACTTTCTTGAAAGTGACAAACAACCCCCTTCATCTTTTTTATTTATTGGACATTTATTTTAATTTTTTTTCTAGTCTAAATGATTCTCAACCCCCTAGTCAAAGATAACTGTCAATGTCAAGAATATATATATATATTAAAGATTTATGAGTCTAATTAACACCATAATAATTGACATTTGAATTTGAGCTAAGCTTGGAATGATTGAAGGTGTATATTCGTTCTATTTTACTAGTTCAGTATTAATAAATGTATTTTGATTTTTTAAAAATATTATTAGTATTAAATATTTATTTTTTTCAAAATATACATATTAGCTATGCTTGAAAATATAAATTTTATTATTTTATTTGGAATATATTACTTTAATAAGTAAACAAGTAAGAATAGATGACTGAACAACACTATATATTCGCTCTCCTTTACTAGTTCAATATTGATTATCTATATTCTCTCCTTAAAAATCATTAGTCTTATCGAAATATACATATTAACTATGTTTGAGAATCTAAATTTAATTATGTTAATTAAAAAATAATTAATTTATTAACCTAGACAAGTAAGAGAATAATTTATATGGACTAGTAAAAAGTAGTGGATGGGTAAATGTTTCTTCAATACCGTGGTGGTTGTTGTGTTGGGAAAATGGAATATTTTAGGCTACAATTAATTAGTATAATGTGAAAGATGTAGACTTTAATTAGTAGACTACTAGAGTGTAATCGTGCACTTTAATGTTCCTCTTTAGTATTCTCATGTCCGATATTTTTTGTTATGATTTTTATTTTTAGAGTCAAACTATTAAAACTTTGACTAACTATTTAAGATATATTTTTTCATCATATTAATATGCAAAAAAATTGTAACTTATAGTACTTTTCATATAATTTTAGAATATTTAAATTTTTTTTGTTTCAAATATTAAATTAATGTGATCTAATTTAACTTTAAAAATTAGTCAAATTGACTTTTGAAAAGCGCAAGATGACAAACAATTCTAGACTGAAGGAATATGTACATAGGTGAGTACAATTAGAAACGGAATCAGGACTAAAAATTTGAGATAGTAATTTTTTTTTAGAATAATCAATCAATTTTATCAGAAATTCATAAATTAATTAATATTTAGTGAACATATCAATCAATTGATAATAGAGGATACTTGTCGACTAGTCAAAATCTTATCGAAAATAAGCTCTCGTATATAATGTGACAGTCTATATCAATATACTTAGTGTTGTCATGATGAGCGGAGTTGTTGGGGAAAATTTGAATGGACCAAAATTAAGTTCGATGGAAACTAGGGGTGAGATTGGCTAAATAATGATCCAAGCCCAACACCCCAACCTACACAACCATTTACCAATTTTTAATTTTCTTATATTTTATTTAATTACCAAAATAATTAACAATAAAATTCTTTTTATTATTATTACATGTAATATATAAAAAAAAATTGAAAATATTTTAATAGAATTTCTCATAATTTAATTAGCCGACTCTTAAACAAACTGAATTGAGTTAATAAATAGACATGTTATTAATCCACTTAAATTCAAAGATGAATCATATTATTATGTGCTACTTTTGCTCCTCTAATATTATTCTTCATTCTAGTAAACATCAAAAGGCAAGAATCCTCTTGGAGAAGGTAAAAGCAATATCAAAATAAAATCTAAATCTATAGATAGATTCATTTTATAAAAAGCTGTTAAATATATCACCACTCACTAAACATCAGAAGAATGCTTTTTTCTCTTATGAAAAAGAAGAGAATCTATTAAGCTCATTTTAATAAAAAAAAAGTTTAGTAAGTACTCTTAAAAGTCACTTTGTGATTTTATAGATAAGAGAAGAAGAAAAGCTTCTATTTCAATCTCATCTCTATGAGAAAGTGAATATGCACTTTTTAACATTTTGATACCCTAAAGTTTCACATGTGACTTACTTTAGTCCTTAAATTTGCCTTTTTTCTTATGGATGATATAATCCTTTTTTTTTAATAAAAAAAGTGATGATTTTGTTAGGACACTATATATCACTCTTTTTCATGGTTAATAATGGTTGGAAAATGCAATATACTAGATTATATCCACTCATGAAGAGTGCTAACTATAATTAGTTTATTAATTTGATTTTCTCCTAAACATGTAGGATTATTAATTCGTCTCACTAGTATATTTAATAGTGCAACCATACGTCGATAGATATAAATAACATCAAAGAACCATAATTTATGAATCATATCTTGTCACAAAATTGTTTCGAATATTTAGGCTGTGAATATAAGAAAGCTCATTTGTTCGTGATGGGAAATTCTTTTGCTTAATCAATGAAGATCGTGGTGGAGTGATAGGGGCGGAGCTACACTCTAGTACGGATGGTCAGATAAACAACCTTTACCGAAAAATTATATCAGGTATATAAGTAAAATATAGTTTAATATCTGAATATATAATAAATTGAAAACTCTTCACACAGTAAAACCAAATAGTATAGTGGTAAGCACACTCACACGGTAAAATCTCTTCTTGAATAAAAACACACAAAAATTTTAATTATTGTGCACCTACTCATCGATAAAAAAATGTTTTGTGTACCCACTTCACGAAAAGAATATCGATTCTTTAAAAGGTGAACACTCTCGGCGAAATTTCTGCTCTGCCTCTATCAAGTGATAAGTATTCATTCATTCTTAATAAGAAGTTACGAATTTATTGTACTAAAAATCAAAAGATTTGATCTTTATATTAAGAATCCTCTGAGAGTGTTTTTTAGGTAAGAAGAATCTATATACTATAGATCTGCATGACCAATCAAGAAAAGTTCATTTATTAGTGATACATCATTCAAGTTAGTGTTTTTTTTAAACTTTTGCAAAAGTGAGAAAAATTTAGTGAATTACAGAAATGAAATTTCTAGAGAACTAAAAAAGAATTTTAAAAAATGCCACTTTTTGAAAAAGAAAAGATATTTGTTGGCCATGGTTCTTTTTGTCAGCCTTACCTAAAAGGGTAAAATAGCTGCAGTTGTGTAGAGTTGCTTGTCTCCTCTTCTGTGGTACTCCAAAACTTTAATCAACGTCTATAAATTTGCCACGTGTCATTTTCATGTAACAAAATGGATTTTGCCACTAATTAAACAGGATTATCATCTCCTAATTTGAGTGATTAAAGTCATTAAAAGAGGGAAAGTTGATTTCAAATTTATTATATGGTTTGATCATATTCTACTTAATTATCTTCAAATGCATTGGTCATACGTGTGCATCGTGATGCTTGGAAGTAAGGGTGAAAGTTCAAAAACGAAAATTATAATATTTAAGAGATTCAGGTATAAAACGAAATGTTATACTTAATATAATGAGATATAGATATCAAAATGAAGTCATAAAACTTCATGATAAAATTAATAATCTAGAACAATTCTCAGATATTTATGTCACGATTGAGATAAGTCTCTTCTCTTTTTGACATATTATATGGAAATGAACATATAATTGTGTTTGTACATCATAAGCTTCTATAACAATTAACAATTATATAAATTAATATGCATTTACAAAACCTTTTGTTACATCATATGATTATATAATTTGCTATAAACACTCTATACAAATAAAATATTTATCTTTATATCGATCCTTCTTCTTCAAAAGAAAATAAGTACTAGCACATTTATCCTTTAATGATATCGCCAATCAACAATCTTTTCGTGAAAATAAAGGCATTTGGGATCTTTTATTGGTCCCATAATATCAATTTTATGAAGCTTTAATTTATCTCTGGATATACCTAATTATATAGTTTTGTTAGGCTACTAATTATTACAGTTAATCTAACTGCTGGACTATACCTAAATAAAAGACCTTTTACTGAATTACGTGTTTATAAGACTTACTTTTTCTTCAAATATCATGAATTTGTTTTTGAAAGAATTATAAACCCTTTACTATAATTTCTTTAATATAAGATTAAATAAAAAAGAAACTAAGATAAATTTTAACCAAAATCATTATAACAAATAAAGAATTCGTGGCAATTGACAATAATATAATTGTTGCTATATTATAATTAACAACAGTTATATAATATGAGTATTTATAATCAATGTCCCATAAAATGCAACTAAAATTTTAACAACTCTAAATATAACAATATTAACTCAATTACCGCTAAATATTTGTACATAAAAATTTATTGCCACTAAATGTCTCTTTCTCCACCGGTCAAGGTCTCTTATACAAAAAAAAAATCTCATGAATGAGGTATCATTTTAATGCACTTGATTGTATGAGCTGACTTAAATAGTTATGATGGAGTGATAATTATTTTTTCATTTCTAATAAAATATTATTTTAGGTTTGAATTCCCCCGATACGAGATCACCTTTATTTGCGCATTCTATCTCTCACACGAATTTAAATTTAATCAAACTCTAATATAGATATCTAAAATAATCTAAAAAATAAGTAAAGGTGCATTGAAGATGGTTGGTGTGTCTAAATGTATAAATTGTGTGTATATATATATAAAATATAATGATAGAAGCACGCATGCATAGAGAAAGATTAGTAGTTGGACAAAAAGGATTTTTTCACAAATATAGGAGACAATGAATACTTATAAGTAAGTGAAATGATGATTTTAGTACCTTTTGATAATGATGCATCCACAATCACGATAAGTGAAAGGATAATGTAACATCATTTTCTTCCAAAGTGCCTCTGTCAAAAAGACAAAAATAAAGTTTTCTACTACAAATACTTACTTTAATTTAATTTCACCTCTTTTTTTTTTCTTCAAACTATTTATTGGAGATGACAAAAGGGTGTTTTTGTTGGGGACCATTGGGCCACGAGAAAGAACATCTTGTGTTTTCTTATAGTATATATAGTAATAGGGATAATTACGAAGAGTCTACGAATATCATCTAATTTACAAAATACGTATAAAATATATGAATATATTGTGTATATATATTTATATACACTAAATATATATCGATATTGAATATATTATGCATATTTCGATCATGTAGATAAAATAATTAACTGGTCAAACGATATATATGTTCTATTATGTTACTTCAATAACATGCAAGAAAATATTCCTAAAGTTTTTGGGTTTAGTGATGCATAGATAATTAGATATTCTATGTGTTTTGCTTTGTGTAAAGCGTTTGAAAGAGGGATATATTGTATATTGGTTCCTTTTTTTTATTTGCTATACTTTATTTTCTTTCTTGGGTATACAATAACCAAAAAAAAAAAAGTGAACTTACTTCTATAACTTTTTTGAGTTTAAATTCTATGTAACGATCTATATAACAAATGCTTATATAAGTAGATAATTTATTTATAAAATAATTAAAAGTAATTTGATATATTAATTAATGATTTTCTGAAAGTGATGATTGATCGTCTATAATATCTAGTATAAATTGAATATATATATATATATAACTTTTATCACGTATCTAATAATTTTTTATTATTTTTTTATTCTAGTGTTCAATTGAAAAGGTTCATAACTAAGTATTTTAGTAAAATTTACTGATAAAATTTAAAAGTTTTTGAAATAGTCAACCAGATAAAAATATAAATTACAAATCTTAACAATCTATCGGTCGAAATTATCACTGTAGGTTAGTTATTAATTACATAAATACTAGAGAAACATTACCAAGTGGATCATATTGTTTTGCAAGGAAAAAGTACAGATCTATAATTTTTTTTGAAATTATTTATGACAATGTTTATAGATATGTTCCGACTTAGGTTGGCAAAAAAGTAAGAAACTATTTGTTTTTCTCATTCACTGACGCTATGCATGTTGGGACGTAGTTAGCGCAAGTTGATAACTTTTATTTACTAAATAAAAATTTCACGTTGAATAATTACAATGATTTATTTTAGAGCAACTTTCACATATAGCAAACACAAAATTTATATTTGTATGTTATAACAAGGTTTGTATAATAGCGCTCCATAGCTGACATAAATATGTATAATTCGTTGTACATATACAAAGAAACCAATTGTATAATTCATTATACATATACAAAAGAAAGCAGTTGTATATACAAATCAATTGTATAATTTGTGTATGTATAAAACGAGAAAGAGAGAAAAACAAAAGAAAATTGGGCAGAAGAATATTTGTATTGTATAATTATAAGTGTATAGGACGAAGATATATGTATTTGTAAGTATATATACAATTTTCTCGCGTTTTATACAAACAAAAATGCAATTTATACATTTTGTTTCTGTTTGTATAAGCAATAGAGGCAAGGGTAGCGAGCGAGATCTGGGAGAGGGGAGAGAGGAGAACAAAATATATGTGTATATACAATATTTTTTCCTTTATACAAATAAAAACACATTTTATACTTGTGTTTGTATAAAAGTGAGAGTAAGCGAGCGAGCGAAGTAACTGAACCTTTTGCTATATGACACAATTAAATCAAAATGTAATATAACATTTAATTTGATTTATTAATTTGTTATGATATACAAATTTCCCTTTATTTTATCACAAACAAATTTAAGATTATCCAAACATGCTAATTACTGATTATGCTATAAATTCGTTGAATACATGAATCTCTTAACCTCACGATCTTGTTTGAATTGACCCCCCAAAAAAAGGTGGAAAAGGGTGTGGGAATTCATGATTCATTGTCCCTTTTATTTTTTTGGCAATTTGCTGTTTAAGACATAAAGATAGGTAAATAATGTGTTCATGATTATTATTTTTTGTCTAGTGTACTAGTCATATTATTATTATGGTCTTAAAAGTGAAAGTGATAAAAAGTTTTGATTTGACCATCCTTATTGGAAAAAGTTTATTGAAAGATTGGCTACCCACCATTGAATACAAAGAATATGTTCATCATCTTTCATTATAATGTTCACATGTGTGGAGCCAATCAAGAGATAAATCTAGGAATTAGTACTTGTGTATTTTCATCTCTTAAAATTATTGGATTGATGAGAGTTTTGGAAGTAAATTAAGAAGAAAAAAAGGAAGTTACAAGGATCAAGCTTTGATCATCAAGTTTATAGAATATGTACATAATGTATACAGTGTATACAGTATACTTAATATACATAGTTATACACAATATATTCAATTGGAATGCATCATTAGTGCATACTTCGGCTATGTTGGTAAGCTTGATGACTGTCGAAGAGTATATTTATGTAAGATTTTGTGTCTAAATATTCATAAATTCTCTCTTTTTGTGTTGGGCTTGGACTTATAGATTTAGACTTTTGACTCATTATGTGTAAAAGGGCTCAAAATGTGTTCTTTGTGTGTTATTGTTCAAATATAACTACCAATTTCTTTGTTAAATTCATTTATTGGGCTTAAGGACTTTTTGCTAGGTTGAGCATTAAAGGGCTTTTTGGAGCATCCCCATAAACACAATGAGGTTGCTCTTTTTTTTAAAGGAAAAATCTGTATAAAATAGCAAATTATTAATTCAAATTAAATATTATAGCCATAGTTTAGTTTGATTATAATTCGTAGCAGCCATCACTACAACAAAAATAATCATTAGCGGCAATTAATTCTTAATTGCCACTAAATATGTATTTTTAGCGGCATTGACATTCTTTGTATATGTCCCTTAAGCTTTTAGCGATATTGGTTCTAATGACATTTAACAAATGCAGGTAAAGACTTTAAATCTCTTTATTAATGTCAATATTTAATGCTGCTAAAAGTTGTTTTTGTTGTAGTGCATTTCCTTTTTCTTGCCATCTGATTTAGTATACAATTAATCATTTTATACATTTCGATATAAAATGTATAGAATGCGCTTGTATTTGTATGAAACGAGTGAAAAGTGTATATATATATATATATATTCGTCATATACACTTATAATTATACGAATACAAATCTTATTATATAAATTACAATGTATAAATGAATTTGGAACAAATAGGGTAGGTAGGCCTAAGCACCGCACTACACTTATAGACGTGAACCCCCCTCGTTACCGTACGTGCGACTCTCTGAATTTATACATAACTAAACAATTTGTATAAAATTAGATGTATGGCAAAAACTAATCAGCAATTCGATATTTAGTATTTATATCAAGCGAATGACGCTAATCTATGCATAATGCGTATTTGCACATATTTTTAGAACTTAGCTATAATTAACTTATACACACTTTTACGTTATTAAATAACTTAACTATAATAAATTTACCCAAGGTAAATATCAAGCTAAATATTTATCATTAACGTATAAAAGTCAAAACTCTAAAAAAAAAATAAAAAAAAAATTCTAGCAGTAGTTCTCCGTATTGGGTTAACTAAATATAGTGCCCTTTATTTAAAGCTAGCACGAATTACTATAGTTAATATAGGTAGAAATTTACTTTTTCTTGAACAGATCAGTAAAAGGAAGTAAATTTTCTGATTTTCCTGATAAACAATGTTTCACATCAGTAAATTTTGTTTACTTCAATTTTTTTTTAAAAATAAAATACGAGTGATGGTAAAATTTAATTTCAGGATCATGCCTGTTCTAATATCACGATGAAGTGTACCATCATCTAATCTAAAAACTTAAACTATTAGAGAGAACACATTTTTATTATTTAATTATATTCTCAGCACACAATATGAAAATAAGTTTTAATTTGATTTAAGTTTAAAATTAATTTTTTTATTTTTAATAAAAAAATGTCAAAACTATTTTCGAACTATCCAAAATAGATTACATAGACCCTTTATTTAATTCAAATGACATTGGAGTGTCGTGAATATCAATCTACCCATAAATCCAATGAGAAAGGATTCATGGTATAGGCATATTAAACTTTGGAAGAGTAAACACAATAATAAGTTGATACTCGATTCATAAATTTCATAAAACTTCATATGATATATCATGCTATAATTTTCATCATTATTAATTACTAAGAAATTCTCCTCCAAATGATGTGTTTATTTTTTAGTTCATCACTTGCAATATATTTCGTTGGTTCACTTGCAACATTATTATATCTAATTAATTCACTTGCAATATGTCAATTCGATTAATAATTATACCATTGGAACATTACACATTTACCTTGGGAGAACATGCATAGTCCAACTTCATGTATTTTCCATAGACATTCTTCACTAGGATTGTGGCAAATACTTGTGTCCTTCGAATCAAACAACATGAAAAAATCCACATATTTTTCCCCTAATTGTATGTTACAAGAAAGTGTGTTACTTTTTCCGGGATGAAAGGTTGTGGTTATGTGATCAGACATTCCTGGTTTTAACGAGATCTCCTCTCCAGGATGTATTTCATCATTTACATAACATTGTTCTGTAGCCACATTATTTGGACTTTCATTTATTAAGACCACAACATAAGAGCTTTGTGAATTAACACATAAAAAACTAACTAGGAAGAGGCAAAGGAGAAAGTGATGATGTGATGAGAAATACATTGTCATGATTATTATTTTTTTGTTAACTTTAATTTGTTGCTGTTATATGTTTGTGATTATCGTCTTGTTAAAGCGTGCCACAATTTATAGTGATTTATTTACGTGTGAGATATGATTTTCATCCACTACTTCATTTAATCTCAACCTATTGTGGTAGTTGAATTACATATCTTATTTTTCGGATTAATTACTAATCTCATATATAATAGTTAATTGCGTTTACACAATGTATATCATTAATTTTCAATATCATATTGTTGTGATAGATAACATATTTAAATTACGCTCAACATTTTCAATCTAATATTTTAAGAAGACTTTTTTATTAGAATTCTTTGGATAATCTAATAGTTAAACTTAAATTCCAATTAAATTTACATATAATTTAATGTATGGTAAAAACTAATCGACTGTCCAGACCACAATATTTTCAATATCAAGTCAAAGATGCCAATGTACTTATTATGTGTGTTCGTACTTGCTACCGATATTTATTTAGAGCTACTAGTACGAATTATTCTAGGAGAAGTAGTAGAAGTTTACTTTTTCTTTTTCAAATCTAACAAATCATAAAAAAAGAAGTAAATTTTAACAACTTTTCCTAATAAACAATGCTACACATTAGTAGATATGCATTTAATTTAAAATTTACATAATATACTATAGATTAAAAATATTTATCATTTATAGCAATAATATTTTTTTTTACTTAATCATTTTTAATATATTTATAATATACTTTTAATTTATATTTTAAAAAAATAATTTATCATTCACATGTATACTGTCATATATGACTTTGGAAGAACGAATAAAATAAGAAGTTGTTATACTCATTTCATAACTTTTTTCTCATTAATTTCATAAAACTTCAAATCATGATTCACTAAGGAGTTCTCCTCCAAATGATGTTTTCACATTTTAGTTCACAATATGTCTATTCGATAAAGAATTATAATCCCAATCGAACATCTCACATAGACCTTCCAAGTACAAGCATAGTCCATCTTCCTGTATTATCCATAGACATTCTTCATTAGGAACGTTACAAATATCTGTATCATCTGAATCATATAAATTAAATATCTTGCGTTTTCCCTCTAATTCCAAGAGACAATCAACTGTGTTTCGTCCAGGCACAATACTTGCGGTGATGTTATCAACTTCTCCTGGTTGTAGCTCGATCGCATGATCTTCATTCAAATATTTTCCATCTATAGTACAATGTTTTGTAACCACACTTGGAGTTTCATTTTTTATCATCACAGTAAAAACATCATCGCGGAGTTGTGAATTAACACATAAAAAACTAAATAGGAAGAGGCAAAGGACATGGTGTGATGAGGAAGAAATAGTCATGATTTTATTTTTTTGTTAAATTTAATTTGTTGTTGTTATGTTTGTGATTTTCGTCTTGTTAATGCGTGCCACAATTTATAGAGATTTATTTACGTCTAAGATATGATTTTACATCAATTACTTCATTTAATGTTAAATTATTACTAAAATTGCACTATCTAGATAAATATTTATAGAAATGAAACTCTTAATTTTTTTTTTTTGCTAATTATACGTATTAGCTTAAATGGTGCCCTTTATTTAAGATGATGTAGTATGAATTATGCTAGGAAGGGATGGAAGTTCCCCTTTTCTTGTCCGAATTGAACAATTCATAAAAGGAAGTAAATTAAATTAATTTTTCTAATAAAAATGTTTCACATTGGTGGATATGTATTAATTTTTTTGTTTGTATTATTTACAAAATTTTGTTTTGATTATACACCATTTAATTTTTTTTTATTGCGTTTTGTGTTTGGCGTTAGAGTTCGAATCGCAAAGCTTCCACACATTGAGAGGGTTGTTGTGTTTGAATTGACTTAAAAGTTAGTCAAAAACCAAAAGTAAGTCTCCCCTACTTTTTATTTTTTCGACTTAAAATTAAACCTACTTATTTTAATCCAATCCAAACGGACTCTTAGTTTTGTTATTATTTAATTTTTCAATATATGAAAATAGACAAGTTATTTTGTTGATTTTTTCGACCCAAATCATAATATTATAGTCCATAAACTTGGGGATATTACAATTTAACTACCATTATTTTGCGATAAAAATCTTGTTCGGATTTATGCACAATATATATAATAAACTTTAGACATTATTATAATTGACAGAAATGAAAAACTTTTGACATATTCTAAAAATATCGTAAGAACGTGTTGTGATTAATATACCATTATATTTCTATGGTTATCGTAAGAGAAGATTAAATAATTACTTCATGAGTAGTTATAAACCCAATGATATTTTGGAAGACCCTTACTTATTCAAATCGAAATATATCTTCTTTTTTTTCCCCATTAATTTCGTAAAACTTCAAATCATTATACTACAATTTCATCATTATTTCACTAAGGAGTTCTTTTTAGTTCGTCACTTCCAATATGTCAAATTGATTAATAATACCAATCGAACGACTCACATTTACCTTGAGAGCACATGCATAGTCCATCTTCCTGCATTTTCCATAAACATTCTTCACTAGGGTTGTGACAAATACTTGTATCATTCGAATCAAACAACGTGAAAAGATTCGCATGTTTTTCCCCTAATTGTAAGTTACAAGAAAGTGTGTTAAAATTTCCAGGAAAAAAGGTCGTGGTTATGTGATCAGACATTCCTGGATTTAACACGACCTTCTCTGCAGGATCTATCTCATCGTTAACATAACATTGATCTGTAGCCACATTATTTGGACTTTCATTTCTTAAGATCACAACATAAGAGTTTTGTGAATTAACACATAAAAAACTAACTAGGAAGAGGCAAAGGACAAAGTGATGATGTGATGAGTATGAGGTAGTCATGGATTATTATTTTCTTTGTTAACTTTAATTAATTTGTTGTTTGTTATGCTTGTGGTTTTTGTTTCGTTAATGAAGACCACAATTTATAGTGAGTTATTTATGTGTGAGTTTTTTTTTACATCAACTACTTTATTTAATTTTAATCTATCGTGGTAGTTAGATACGTTTGGGTTAATTAGTAATCTCATTTATAATAGGCAATTAAGTTTATGTAATACATATAATTACTGTAAACAATTTTTACTATCATGTATTTTTATTTGTTGTGGTATATAAGATAGTTTGCTCATATTTTATAATTAACTAACAAGCACTTAGCTTTATTAAATAATATAAAACTATAGTAAATTTACATAATTCAAGTTAAATATCCAAATCAATATTTATCGTGAATATATAGAAGTTAAACTCTTAAAAAAAAAAAATTCTACTTGCTACCTGTATTTATTTAGAGCTAGCTAGTAAAAAGGTAGAAGATTACTCTTTCAAATCAAATAAATCATAAAAAGGAAGTAATAACAAATTTTCCTAATAAACAATGTTTCATATTAGTAGATATGCATTCAATTTTTATTTTATTTTTAAAAATAAACATTATTTAATTCATTGTGTTTGTGTTTACGTTTGCTTTTGGATGTTTCCACTTCTTAATTTTGTTAGCATTTGCAAAGTAATTTGAAAAATTGTCATTATACTATTTTTTTTCTTTGCTATTTTCTCAGTAAAATTTTAGAGATAAATTTTAGATTGAGTTAAATTTAATTTTGATTTCTTTATTTTTGGTGCTCTAAAAAATCGACTATCCTACTTAACAAGAAATGGAGTACGGAAGTGCAAACATATAGCAACTTTTAGGGTTTCTATTTTAAAAATTGTCATCGTATTTAAATTATAATCATATATTATATATTTTTTTTTTTTAAACGTTTGAGTGATTTTATAGTTACATAAATTAATAAGTGCGTTTTTATAGTATATTTGGACTAAATAAAATTACTTTTCACATTAGTGTATTATTATGTCATGATGCAATACTCAACGTCGTAAGTTTTAATTTCTCTCCCTTCATATTACACTTGATAAAAATCTACTTATAATGATTGAAAATTCGATTTTTTTTAACATAGTATTAAATCGACCCAATGTATATAACACTTTACTATTTCGCTCATAGAAATTTAATTTAATAAAGTTGAAGGCATATTTAACTTTGGAAGAATAAGCAAAAAATAATAAGTTGTTATAATCAATTCATAACTTTTTCTCATTAATTTCATAAAACTTCAAATCAATATATATCATTGCTACAATTTCATATCGTTATTCACTAACGAGTTCTCCAAATAATATTTTTCACTTTTTAGTTCATCCCATCGGAACGTTAACACACATTTACCTTCAGAGAACATGCATAGTCCATCTTCCTGTATTTTCCATACACATTCTTCATTAATACGGTAACAAATACGTCCGTCATTCGTATCGAACAAATCGAGTATCGTACGTTTTTCCTCTAATTCAAAGAGACAAATAAATGTGTTTCTATGTCGAGGCACAATACTTTCTGTGATGTTATTAGCTTCTCCTGGTTTTAACTCGATTCCTTGATCTACATTAAGATATTTTCCATTTATAGAACAATATCTTGTAGCCACACTTGGAGTTTCGTTTTTTATGATCACAATAAAAACATCATGGGGGGATTGTGAATCAACACATAAAAAACTAAGTAGGAAGAGGCAAAGGACAAAGTGATGATGATGTGATGAGGAAGACATGGTCATGATTTTTTATTTTTTTTTTGTTGAAATTTAATTTGGTGTTAGTGATTTTCGTCTTGTTAATGCTATGCCACAATTTATAGAGATTTATTTACGTGTAAGATATGATTTTACATCAACTACTACGTACATTTAATGTTAACAATTTACTTTATTGAGTCTCTAGATAAAAGTTATCATAACGTAGCTGAAGTGGAACTCTAAAAAAGAGGATAACAATTTTATATGTTATTAGTAGGGCAAACTTTCAACCTATAGTAAATAAAAAAGTCATATTTGTATGCTTAGCAAATTTTGATAATTGAGACCTCCATAGCACCATAGAAACTGTAAATGCGCTTTTAACATATAAGTTGAAGCAAAATTGTATAAACGAAAGTGTAGAAAACAAGAAGAGAGACATTTGGGCAGAGGAACTGTTATAAAAACGGGAATTGTAGTAAACGAATGGTATTATTATAAGTGTATAGCAACAATTATCTACAATTTGAATTTTATAAATGAGATAGGAGAAAGACAAAAGAGACTTGACATGGAATATACATAATTGGAATCAAACTGTATGTGTATAAATGAGAAGAGAGAAATTAGACAATTCGAAAATTGTGTAAACGAGAAAGAGAGAAAAAGGCAAAGGAAAACTGGGTAGGGGAGTTTTTATTGGGATAATTATAAGTGTTATAGACGAAA
The DNA here is from genome assembly GCA_027704765.1 of Solanum habrochaites. Lineage (NCBI taxonomy): Eukaryota > Viridiplantae > Streptophyta > Magnoliopsida > Solanales > Solanaceae > Solanum > Solanum habrochaites. The sequence continues at coordinate 73,555,463 of JAKWJA010002497.1, forward strand.
ATATATGTACTAGCATGTTGTATATACAATGTCTCACGCTTGTATACAAACAGGAACGCCAATTGGTACATTCGCTTCTGTTGTATAAGTGAGAAAGGCGAGGGGTAGGGTGGCGAGACGAGATTGGAGAATGGCGAGGCGAGATCTGAAGAAAGGGAGAGAGGGCAACATAACATATATGTATTTATCAATTTTCTCTACTTTTATACACTTAAAAATAATTTTATATATTGATTTGAGATTAAAGTGAGGAAGCGAGCAAGAGATTAGAGGAGAGTGGCGAGCGAGATATTTGGGAGAGAGGCGTCTGAAATTTTTTTGGAAACGTTTTCTATGGAGCACAATTAAATCAAACCCTAGCACTCTATTTATTTTAGATTATTAGTTTGCTATTATATTCAATTTTCCCTTATTAGTATTAGCTTAAATGGTGCCCTTTATTTAAGACTATGTAGTATGAATTATGCTAGGAAGGGGTGGAAATTCCCCTTTTCTTGTCTGAACTTAATTAACAATACATAAAAGGAAGTAAATTAAATAATTTTCCTAATAAAAATGTTTCACATTGGTGGATATGCATTTAATTTTTGTTTAACAAAATAAACACCATGTAATTCATTTTACGTTTGTGTTTGGGTTAGGGTTTGAAAGCTTCCACTTTTTAAAGGGTGTTTGAATTGACTTAAAAAATGATTAAATCTATTTTTAAGTCAATTTCTTACTAATGAAAGTGGGTAAAAAATATAAAAGATAACTTAAAATAAGTCAAAAATAATTTAAAATAAGTAAGGAAGTGTTTAAAAAGGTAAAAGAATACTTAAAAAAAAATAAGGAAGTATTTGGCAAATTAAAAAAATGACTTAAAATAACATGACTTAATATAAGTCAAGAACTAAAAGTAAGTCTCTCATACTTTTTATTTTTTTGACTTAAAAATTATTTCAGTTTAATTTTTTTATTTTTGACTTAAAATTAAAACTACTTATTTTAAGCCAATCCAAAGGGACTTTTAATTTTGTTATACTCTTTATTATTTTTATTTTTCCAATATATGAAAATAGACAAGTTATTTTGCTGAACTTTTCGATACAAATCATAAGATTAAGTCCATAAACTTGAGGACATTACAATTTAATTACCATTATATTGTGACAAAAATATTTTTCGGATTTATGCACAATATATATAATAAAGTTATTTTGCACGTTCGATTTTGTAGGACATTATTATAGTTGACACAATTTTTTTTTTAAAAAATGAAAAACGTTCGACATGCACATTCCAAAAATATTGTGATAAATATACCATTACATTTCTTTGGCTATTGTAAGAGAAGAATAAATAATTAATAAATAGATTAACATGCTATATCCGTATCTTTTTCTCATTAATTTCGTAAAACTTCAAATCATGATACTACAATTTCATCATTATTCATTAAGGAGTTTTTTTCCAAATGATGTGTTCACTTTTTAATTTATCACTTGTAATATACTTTGTTGATCCACTTGCAATGTGTCCAATCGATAAAGAATTATAATCCCAATTGAACATCACACATTTACCTTGGGAGAACATGCATAGTCCATCTTCTTGTATTTTCCATAGACATTCTTCACTAGGATTATGACAAGTACTTGTATCATCAGAATCAAACAACGTGAAAAGAATCGATAATTTTCTCCCTAAGTGCAAGGTACAAGAAAGTGTGTTATTTTCTTCAGAAAAAAAAGTTGTCGTTATGTGATCAGACATTCCTGGAGTTAACAAGATCTCCTCTCCAGGATGATCCATATCATCATTTACATAACATCGTTCTTTAACCACATTATTTGGACTTTCATTTATTAAGACCACAACATAAGAGCTTTGTGAATTAACACATAAAAAACTAAGTAGAAAGAAGCAAAGGACAAATTGATGATGTGATGAGGAAGGCATACTGATTTTTCTATTTTTATTTTTAACTTTAATTTGTTGTTGGTATGCTTGTGATTTTCGTCTCAATTTATAGTGATTTATTTATGTGTGATATATTGTTTTACATCAACTACTTCATTTAATTTTAAGTAGCTAGATTACGTCTCTTATTTTTTGGGTTAATTACTAATCTCATTTAAAATAGTCAATTGAGTTTACGTAATGTATATCATAAGTGTAAACAACTTCCACTATTATGTATTTTTATTTGTTGCGGTAAGTAACATATATTAATTACGTTTAAGATTTTACAAGTTTTCTTTAAAAAAAACCTTTTACTCATATAAACTTTACCTATTATTACTATATGATAAAAACTGATCCAATCCTAATATAATATATAGTATATTTATATATATAAGATAAAAATGTGAATTCCAAACGCGATGATGTGGCAGCCCCAATGGCACACATTTGAAAATGCTTTTTTTTATCTTTTTAATTAATTAATAAAAATCTGTGTTTTATTATTTATCGTTTCATTAAATAAAAATAGTGGTGGTATTCAAAATAAAAGAACCCCTTCATTTAATAAAAGCTCACACAAATAGCAATAATTAATTAATCAGCCCCCCAAACACCCACTCAAATTCAGCCCATTCGAAACGCGTACTAAATAAGCCCACGAACATATTCTAATTATCAATTTAATACGCTACCAAAAGGCAAACGGCGCAACTCATTCCACTGAGCAAATTCACTTCCACAATTCCACCCAAACTCATCGGGAAAAGACTATTTGATAAAAATGAAGGGTGTTGGAAGATAGTTCGAACGCTTTCAAGCTTGATGATGTACAATGTTGGCTCACGCTTGACTGTTTAACTTCTTATATTAGGGAAATGATCCATTTGAAGGTGCGAAGTTTGTCAGCCTTTTGTAGGTCTCATAAGCTTTGGTAAGGTAAACAGGAACAGAAAGGACATGGCTGGAAATTTGATCTGAAGTTACATTCTTGGCTGAGTTCCCTGTTAGTGGGAGGTTATTGGATTTACGTAAAGTCATGGGCTTCCTCTTTTTTTCGGACTATCGCCGAGAAAAGAAAACTTCTTCACTTAATGGATCTTGGATTGGAATGTTTTATTGCCTTGTTCTTATCTTTCATAATAACTCTGTGACCAATGTAGTATAAGTAAGTCAAGCAAAAGAAGTTACTAAATATTCAACAGTGTTTCTTGTTTTTTTTTAGTCCTTTTTGTTCTACTTCACATTAGACCTGACATCATGTGGAAGAAAATCAACATGCGCAAGGGGTTGTCATTTGTATGAAATTGATAGCTGCAGGTCATGCGTAACCCCATAGAAAGGGCAGGAAAAAAATGCTCGAAGATATAACCCTAGATCAGTTTCAAAAATAAGCCGAATCCAATTCAGTTTGACCATTTTTTGTGAACTGCCGCATCTTTATATTATATCTGAAAAAAATTCTATCCAATGCAGTTTCGTTAAATCATAGTTTTAATCGCATGACATATCTTCCAGATATATATATATAATTAACTCTATTCCTCTGTGGTATATATAAACCTGTGCATCTATATAGTTGTCATGCCTAATAGAATGTTCCATAGTCCTATTATTGGAAACTAACCTTGAAAATAATTTTTTGCAACTATTTCTCTTCCATTTTTCTGTAGTTTTAGGTTAGATGATATTTTTCAGAAATAATTTAAATGGGAATGCAAGAAAAAATTGATCGTTCCAGCTAAAAAAAAGACAGATATATGTACAATCATGGATCAAGTGGAACAACTGGTTGACCCAAAGGTTGTCATGATTTCCAATGAGAGCATTCTATCTCTTATATCTGGAGTGAACCACCATAGGAGACCGTGAGTGAAGATGGGTAAAATGATGCCCGAGTGTTCCTGTCTTCCAGGCCGTAAAAAATTATTTGAAGGTCTTAAGTAAAATTTTTTTCAGGGTGTCAGTTCATGGATCTATGATGTAGAGTTTTATCGATATTTATTATCCGGGTTACTGTTATGTTAGATGGATTGTTGTTATTAACGTTTTTCATAGAATTTCATTTAGGCGCTGTTTCCAATTACTATCTCCTCTGTGTGATATGCAGTGCACTGATAAGGATGATATTTATCATACCTCCTTTTAGCACACAGATTGATCGAGTCATTGAAGAATTATTCATTCTAAAGGGGCCTCAGGTTGTTTTGGCATAAGGCTAAGTAACGCGAAACATGGTGGATAACTTTTTGGTTTCCATACTTGAAAATAATGATGCATTTATTGATGATTCAGGGAGGTTAAACAATTGATGAGACATCAAAGAGCTAAAGGCCAACGTATTTGTTCAGTTCCACGTGTGCCAGAAGCTAACAGGAGCCGCATCGTGTTTGCATGCGGTTAATGTTCTCCTCCTTATAAGATAGTTCTCGAGATAAAAATACAGAATACTGAGTAGTGAGATCCATGGTACAGTTTATAGAAACGTTTTTTCGTGTGTATTTATATGCGTTATTACTAATTTGGTTTTCTATGTTAGAGCCGATAGATTGATGCAACTAAGCATGCATATTTCAGTGCATTCTTAAAAGGTTGATCAATTCGAAGTTAGAGTATCTCACCTTCGCAAAAACAAAGTGTTTTTTTGTAATTATGTATTTTAGTTTCCTAAGGTAAAAAAAACATCACCGTCAACATTAACTTTCTTTCAATTCCTGAAACTTATACGAAGTATACAATAGATAAGACAAATAAGGATCAGCCGCCACAACTAATCCATATAAATTATGATCAGAAAAATTTATATCGTAACCATCATCTAATAATAATTGATATGCCGTATTTGATGTAAATTATAGATATTTAGTAATCAAAAAAAATAAAAATTTAACAGAGTATATACTCTAAAATTTATTCATTATTAACAATGTATATTCTCATTAAATAGATACTAAAGTTCATAAGTTTCAGCATGTATAATCAGTAAAATGAAAGAACAAAATGATATGCTCAAATAATATAATCATATAATACATCCACAAGAAAAAATTTCCTACCACATTAATTAATCCGCGCGCGAAGCGCGGACATGTTCCCTAGTTTAATGTAAATATTGGGGTAAAACTCTTAGAATTGAAAATAATTTTACTTGCTACCGATATTTATTTAGATCTAGTGCCAATTATGCTAGGAGAAGGGGTTGAAGTTTACTTTTTCTTGTTCAAATCAAACAAATTATAAAAAGGAAGTAAATTAACTAATTTTCCTAATACACAATGTTTCTTAAGTCATTGTGTTTGCTTTTGAATGATTCCACTTCTTAGTTTTGTTAACTTTTGCAAAGTAATTGAAAAATAAGCATTACGCTATTTTTTTTTCCTCTCTGCTATTTTCTCAACGAAATGTCAGAGGTATATTTTGGATGGAGTTAAATTTAAGATTGATTTCTTTATGTTAAGCGCTCTAAAAAATTGACTATCCTATTTAAGTTTTAAGCTAGAAATAGAGTAGGCGAAGTGCAAAATTAGCTACTTTATGGTTTCAATTTAAAAAATAGTCAACATATTTAATATAGTCACATATTACATTCATTAACAATCACACTATGTAAGAGTATCAATCTTTGGGCAAACTAATCCCAACAACTGATATCAGAGCTCATATTTAATAAGACGAGTATAAGTATTTGGTGAAGAGATGAAATACTTGCAGCTCAACTTTTTTTTTTTTTTTTTTTTTCTACAGCCGAAGAACTTTTATACTTGCCAGCTCAACACTGGCCGCGGAGAATTTCTTCATATGTGGAGACTTGTAGATCACCACTGAAAAGCAAGGATTCTATATGTATTCTTCTTTTCTTTTTTTTTTCTTTTGGTCTCTCTTAGCTAGGAATTGGGTTTAGCGGTTTTTCCTTAATCGTTCAAGTAATTTTGATTCCTGGGCTTAAAGAACATGAGTTGGACTTGTCTTGTCAGCTTAATGAACTGACCAACATGAATGGACATACAAATTGTTCTGTAGATATGCATTCAATTTTTATTTATTTTTAAAAATGAACATTTTTACTTCAATTGTGTGGTGTTACGTTGCTTTGGAGGGTTCCACTTCTTTAATTTTGTAGCATTGGCAAAGTAAGTTTGAAAAATGTCATTATACGATTTTTTCTTGCTATTTTCTCAGTAAAATTTCAGAAATAAATTTTAGATTGAATTAAATTTAAAATTGATTTCTTATTTTTATGGGCCTAAAAGACTATCCTATCTAAACAAGAATGGAGACGGAAGTGCAAACATATAGCAACTTTTAGGGTTCCTATTTTAAAAATTGTCGTCGTATTTAAATTATAATCATATATTACATTTATTATTATTTTTTGAAACGTTTGAGTGATTTTATAGTTACATAAATTAATAAGTGCGTTTTTATAGTATATTTGGACTAAATAAAATTACTTTTTCACATTAGTGTATTATTATGTGTTCGGTTATTAGCATTTTAATATTAATATTTAACATATTAAATTGCTTTATTTTGGAGTTATAAGAATGAACATTGGAATGGATGACTTTCTACATCATCCATTAGCATTGTTAATCCATCATGTTATTTCATTATAATGCTCCATCACTCTTTGGAACTATGTAACCTAGGTAATTCCCATGGTAAGCTATGTAACTCACCATTGTAACCTATGAAATCCTAAGACTATTATCTTCACTATTTACTACCTCCATTACTTCCTATTATTGCTAAGGAAGGGAAAACTTCTTGTAGTATAAATAGTGATAGGTCTTCATTTGGTTTTAGATATACACAAAAAACACAAGAGAAACAAAGAGTGAAAGAGTTAGTATAAAAGAAGAGTTCTTATTAGTTGAAGGGGGAGGGTTTTTTTTTGGAGCTGGACTCAACTCTTGCAGGAAAAGTTGTTGAGTTGTTGAAGTTATACTTGTGAAGGTGGTGTATCAAGAGGGGGGGGACAAGTCAAAGAGGACTTACTGTGGACCGGTGAAAAACCATTTGCTGCAGGGGCTTGAATCTCCTTTTAAAAAGAAGAAGCGAGACAGCATGAGAGATTTAATTTCTAATTTTATTTCAATTGTAAGCTTGCAATTTTATATCTTGTTAAGTTTTTCATAAAATTTTAAATGAATCGACGATGGCTCAATGAAAAAACCGAGGATGTCCCGAGGGAGAGATCTTAACCAGTCATTTCGGTTCAAGGGTAACATTTCAAGAGAGGACGGGTAAGACTTTTCTACTTAAGTCTTCTCAAGTTTCTTATGTATGTATTAACTGAGAAGAATCCAAAATAAAGAAGACATCACCACTATTGAATGATGATGATACAAAACTACTTCTCATCAGAGAAAGTAGTAAAGTAAGATGGTGATTCTATAAGTGTCGGTATTATCTTCTTATTTGTTTATCTGATATTTTTCTGATTATTATGATAGAACTACTCTAGTGCAAAGAAAATTGGAAGGCATTGCCAGAATAAGTATGATACCGAAGAGACTGAGCGAAAAAATTGCAGCTAGTAGATTTTTTGTTTCCAAATGTGTGGACAACAAATCAGTGGTAGATCAGCTCAGACTTTCATCATGATTGTGAAGAGCTTAGGTCGAAGAGGTTTTCAAATTGGAGATAACCTTATTGTTTGTGACATAGTGGATAAACTCACCTTCTTGGAAGGGACTATCAAAAAACTAACCCACAAACAACGGAAACCTATCTGAAAGCTTGATAATGAAAATCCGCATGGAAGAAAAAGCCCAGAGGCCAAGATTGCACTTTTACAAACAGAAGAGAACAAACATTCACATCGAAGGTAAAATTTAATTACTTCGAATAAGCTACTCCTGAAAACTCACAAAACATAACGTCTTTAAAGACTATGAAGAAAAAATTCAAGAAAATAATGGAGACATCCCAAGAAAATAATGGTGAAAATCACCAAGACAAAACCTAAGTTAAGAGGAAGAAAAAGGGACCATGCTTTGTTTGTGGCAAGAGGGGTCATATTGCTCGATTTTGACAGATTTGGAAACGTGAGTCCTAACCCTCAGCAAACTGTTACCGAAGAAGAACCTTTTGTTGTTAGTGTGTTACCGACATAAACATGGGTGAGGAATTTTGATGGTGGTGGGCTGATTCTGGTGCAAACCGTCATTGTCTGTATGGACAAACAAAGACTGGTTTAAAAAATTTATACTCATTTGAGAGCCAAAAAACATCCTGCTTGTTGATGACCACACTAGTCAAGGCTTGGAAAGGAGGATGTTGAATTGTGTTTTTACTTTGGAAGGATATAACATTGAAAGATGTACTTATACGCCTTTATGAGAAAAAATTGAGTCTCGTTTTCTTCTTAATATAAAATAGGGCTTTAAACAATTATTGAATTGATGCAATATGTAATTAGGAAGAAAGGTATTTTTGTGGGTAAGGGCATGCATGTGATTGGGGGTTTGATAGTTGGAATGTTTGAAATGAATAAAACTTCTACTTTCTCTTATGTGATATGCTTTCTTTTCTACTAATTTTGGCATCTCGATGTTCTGTGTCATATTAATGATCGTTATGTTGGAATCTATGAGTTAGTTTTTGATAATCCCAATAATAAAAAGAATTTAGAAAAATGTGAGGCTTGTAGTAAAGCAATATCAGAAAAGACCCATTTTCAAGTTTGAAAGAACAAACTGATTAGTTGAATTAGTTCAACTATATTGTGAACTTGGTGGAATTCACCGTGGAGGGTAATAGATATTTTATCAACTTTCATTGATGATTTTCTAAGTTACATATATTTACTTGATGAAAAATAAAATGATGCTTTTGAAAATTCAAAAAACTTATCTCAATGAGGTTGAATTGACAAAATCAGTTGGAAGAGAAAAAGAAAAAGACTTAGAAGTGATAGAGGCGTGAATATGAATCAAATGAGTTTAATTTTTGTTAGATCATTGAGAATAATCAGAAAAGAATACTCCTTACTATCCTTCATCTAATGGAGTAGCAGAAAGGAAAAATAGAATTTGGTTGAAATGACTAATGCCATGCTAATAGAGTCAACATGCACTTTAATTTTTGGGTTGAAGTTATCTTAACTGCTGTTATGTGTTGAATCGATGTGCCTCATATAAAAAGTCTAAATGACACCTTTGAATTGTGAAATGCTTACAAGCAAGTTGGGATATTAAGAGTTTGGGTTGTCTAGCTTTGTGAGGCTATGGATCCAAAGATTACCCAACGTTGGGAAGAAAGTTACTAACTTGTGCCTTTTCTTGCGTTATGCTGTCAATAGTACAGCCTATAGATTTTTTAATCTTGAAGATAATATTGTAAAGAATCTGGTGATGCTATTTTTCATGAAAATAAATTTCCTTTTGATACTAAAAATAGTGGGGGCAAAGGATTTTGAACAAAATATTTGTCATACATAGTTTTCTACTTCAACTTTGAAAAATAAAGGAAGTTGTTGATTTGAGGTAAGAAGAAGTAAAAGAGCGAGAGTAGAAAAAGATTTGGTCCTGATTTTGTTGGTGTTTAATGTTGAAATGACCTCTAAACTGTGAAAGAAGGCATATCTTCACATGATTCTATTTTTTGGAAGAGACTGTAAATGAGAAATGAATCTCTAATTCTAATATAAAAATGGAAGTTAGTGATTTACCACCGGGTTTGATAAAACAATGGTTGTAAAGGGGTCTACGAAAAAAAATTGAAACCGGATGGAACTATTGATGAATACAAGCCTAAGCTAGTTGCCAAAAATGTTTTAAACAAATAGAAGGCCAGAATTTTTGATTACTTTCTCGCTAACTAAGAAGTACATCCATTAGATTTTAGTTGCTATGGCGAAATTTTTGAATTGCCAAATTCATCAAATGATGTAAAACTATTTTTCTAAAGGAGTCCCTAAATTTGAAGAAAAGAAATTTATGGACCAACACGAATGTTTTGTGAAGCAGACCAAGACATCCAAGTATGTAAACTTACTAAATCCCTATCTGGCTTGAAACAGGGCACAAAGCAGCTGACATGAAAGTTTGATTCATGCATGATAAAATGGTTTTAAAACACATGAGTGTGATAAGTAAATTAGATCGCAAGTCTTGGATAATTCACATGTGATCATTTGCTATATGTTGATGATTTTGTTGACTTTGGTCTAACAGAATGTTATGATGAAGCTAAAAATGTTCTTAGAAGCCATTTTGACAAGAAAGATTCTTGGTGTGAGACAAATTATTATTCTCGGAATAAAAATAATAACAAGAACATGTGAGGGGGATTTTCCTTGACCAGTCAAATTATGTTGAGGAAATTTGAAGAAGAGAAAGAACTTTCATATGGCAATCATGTTGACTACTCCTTTTGATTCAAGTGTTCAATTATTTTCTGTTGAAAGTGAAAATGATGTAATAAATCAAAAGGAAATATGATAGTATAATCGGAAGTTTGATGATTGTGAATGATTGAACTAGCATGATATTGCTTGGCTAGTAGGAGAGTACTTGGCAGGAATACCAGCAAGCCAGGTAATGAACATTGGCATGCGATAACAAGAGTTATGAGATATTGAATTGGAACGAAAAATTGTGGTTTTGTTCTATAAAAAATATCTGCGTACTGAACACTTTTGTGATGCAGATTGGAATCACTTTGTTCAGGTGATTAAGTTCTACCACTGGTTATGTCTCTTTACTTTAAGGTGGTGGTGCTGGTTTGTGGAGATCAAAAAAGCAAACTATAATTGCTAAACTCTTACCATGGAGTGCTGAACTCAATGCTTTAGCTTCAGCTAGTGAGGAAGCGAATTGGTTAAGAGATTTTATGTTTCAAATTCTTATTTTGAAAAATCAATTCCTCTATTTTAATTCATTAGGAGAGCAACGCTGCAAGTGGTAGAGTTCCAAAATCGTTATTACAACGGTAAATCCAGACTATAAGGAGGAAAACACAGTAATGTAGATCAGATCTATTTGACAAATGGTACCCCCACCATTAACGTTGACATGCCCTAATGTCAAATCTTTGTGATAATAATCCACGGCAAGCATCCTCAGTACTCGAAGGCAACCCTCAACCTTACACACAAGAGAAAAGGTCTGCGAGCACATCGAGGTGATGGGATGAAGCCTAAAAATCCTGAGTCATATATGAGGAAACCCAACCCGGGGATTAGAGATCCTAAACCAGGTTCAAAGGGAAAACACTAATCATAGATGACTTTGTGAAAAATGCACTATTTTTTCCCTCCCTATGAGGGGAGTGCATGTTTCCTTAGTTTGTGAAAAGTGAGTTGATAAAACTCTTAAATGAATATCTGTAACCGTATGGGTGGAGTGTTTTAATCTAAGGAGCACTCTCGACAGATTTCACATATGTGATGTGTGGAAGTAGGGGCGCTTCCTATGAGAATAGGACTTATTCTCAAATGCACTCATGAAACCGGGATAGCACATGCCAACATGCGGGCTGTTTTAAAGCTCATGTCAACACCTTGATTATAGGTGTGAGCAGTGATATGTATGTCCCTTAAGCAGTCATAGTTCAGTCTGAGACCACTACGACTCGGAGTAAACAGTTACTGTTTCACTAAGTGAGGTTCAAGACAGAGCACACATTCATTTATGCATAGTAGTAGTAGTTTCCTTAAACTGATTACTCTCTTATCTAAATATAAAATGGGTGGGGGGGTGGTTAGGTATATTAGCATTTTAATATTATATTTAAACATATAATGCTTTATTTGGGAGTGTATAGAATGAACATTGCGAGTGGATGACTGTCTACATCATCCATTAGCAGCAATGAGTTCTCTTAATTCCTCCAGTACTCTTGATCATATATTTAACTAGTACTTCCATTTTAACCTAGGTAACTCCCATTGTACCTATGAAATCGAAGAACATTATCTTCACTATTGACTATCTCCCATATCTTCCTATTCATTGCTAGAGACTTCTTCGTAGTATAAATAGTGGTAAGTCTATCATTAGGTTCTAGATGATACACAAAAAACAAGCAGAACAAAGAGTTGACAGAGTTAGTGTAAAGAGAGTTCTTTTAGTTGAAGGGAGGTGTTCTTTTTGTGGAGTTGGACTCAACTCTTGGTCCGAGTGTTGAGTTATACTTTGTGAAGCTATTGTATCCTGGAGGGGAAAGTCAAGAGGACTACTGCCTTGAACCGGTGTGAAAACATTTGCCGGCAGTGGGGCTTGAATCTCCTTAAGAGAGCGCAGCTATCGCCGGCCTCCGGCCTTGAAGAGATGAATTCTTTCATTTGTTAATTTTCAAATTGAGAATTCTTGCAATTTTATTATCTTGTAAGTTTTTCACTAACATTATGTCATGATGCAATACTCAACGTCGTAAGTTTTACACTTGATAAAAATCTACTTGCAATGATTGAAAATTTGAATTGTTTTGACATATATAATTGTATGTATTAAATCACATCCCAATGTATATGACACTTTACTATTTCGCTCATAGAAATTTAATTTAATAAAGTTGAAGGCATATTTAACTTTGGAAGAATAAGCAAAAAATAATAAGTTGTTATAATCAATTCATAACTTTTTCTCATTAATTTCATAAAACTTCAAATCATGATATATCATTGCTACAATTCATATCATTATCACTAACGCAGTTCTCCCCCAATAATATTTTTCACTTTTTCTTCATCCCCATCGGAACGTTAACACACAGTACCTTCAGAGAACATGCATAGGCAGCTTCCGTATTGTCCATTACCATTCTTCATTAATACGGTAACAAATACGTCCGTCATTCGTATCAAACAAATCGAGTATCGTACGTTTTTCCTCTAATTCAAAGAGACAAATAAATGTGTTTCTACGTCGAGGCACAATACTTTCTGTGATGTTATTAACTTCTCCTGGTTTTAACTCGATTCCTTGATCTACATTAAGATATTTTCCATTTATAGAACAATATCTTGTAGCCACACTTGGAGTTTTCATTTTTCTGATAACATAAAACATCATGGGGGGGGTTGTGATCAACACCATAGAAAAACTAAGTAGAAGAGGGGGGGGGGGGTTGTGAATCAACACATAAAAAACTAAGTAGGAAGAGCAAAGGACAAAGTGATGAGTGGATTGTGATGAGTGAAGACCAAGGGGCAGGATTTTTGATTTTTTTTTTTGTTGAAATATTTGGTGTTAGGGATTCGGCTTGTTTAAGCGATTGCCACATATAGAGATGTATTTAGTGTAAGAATGATTTTACATAATACTACGTACATTAATGTGTAACCTATTTACTTATATTGTAGTATCTAGATAAATATTTATTCATTTAACGTATAGAAGTGGAACTCGTAACCCCCTTAAAACAGGATAACTAAACAATTTTACTGATTATTAGTAGGGCACTTACATATAGTAAATAAAAATTCATATTTGTTATGTTATAGCAAAATTTTGAATAATTGCGCTCCATAGCAACATAAGAAACGGTACAATTCGATATACATCTACTATTGAAGACAAATTGGATAAAACGAAGGGTATAAAACAAGAAAGAGAAAGACACTTGGGCCAGAGAAACTGTTAAAAAAAAGTGATAAAACGAATTGTATTATTATAACGGTATAGACGATATATACAATTTGAATTTGTATTAAAAGGAAGATAGAAAGAAAGACAAAAGAGACTGACACAAGGTATATACAATTGAATGACCTGTTAAAAACGAGAAGAGAGGAAATTAGACAATTGAAAATTGCATAAAACGGAGAAAATAGAGAAAGGCAAAGATACTGGGTACGGGAGTATTTTTATTGTATAATATAAGTTGTTATAGACGAAAAATATATGTACTGCAGGTGTATATACAATTTTACTCATGCTCTATCTTAACAAGAAACACAAATTATACATTTCGCTTCTGTTTGTATAAGTGGAAAGGCGAGGGTGGCGAGCGAACTTTGGCAAAGAGGGGAGAGAGGCAACAAAAATATATTGTATTGTATCAATTTTCTCTGACTCTTATACACAATAGAAATAATTTTTATCACGTGTTTGTATCAAAAAGTGAGGAAGGAGCGAGAGATTGGAGGAGGGTCGAGCGAGAAATTTGGGAGATAGAGTGACAAATTTGACAAAGCGTTGCTATGGATCACAACAAATCAAATCATAGCTATTCTATTTATTTTACGTTATTAGTTTGCCTATTATATAACAATTTCCTTATTGTATTAGCTTAAATGGTGCATATATTTAAGACTTAGTATGAAGATAGCTAGGGGGAGGGGTGGAATGGAAAATTCCCGCTTTCTTGTCGAATTAATTAACAATACATAAAAAAAAAAAAAGTTGGGGAAAAAAATGTTAAGTAAATAATTTTCCTAATAATAAAAAGGTTTCAACATTGGGGATTTGCATTTAAATTTTGGGGGGGGGGGTGGGGAGGCGTAGGGGGGGAGGGGTCTTTTTTTAACAAAAAATAAATTATAAACGCCATGTCATTCATTACGTTTGTGTTTGGGTTAGGGTTTGAAAACTTCCACTTTTTAAAGGGTGTTTGAATTGACTTAAAAAATGATCAAATCTATTTTTAAGTCAATTTTTTATTTATGAAATTGTGTGAAAAATATAAAAGATAATTTAAAATAATTTAAAAAATTATTTAAAATAAGTAAAGAAGTGTTTAGCAAGGTAAAAGAATACTTAAAAAAAAGTAAGGAAGTATTTGGCAAGTTAAAAAATGACTTAATATAAGTCAAAAACCAAAAGTAAGTCTCTCATTCTTTTTATTTTTTCGACTTAAAAATTATTTCAGTTTAACTTTTTTATTTTTGACTTAAAATTAAAACTACTTATTTTAAGCCAATCCAAAGGGACTTTAAATTTTGTTATACTCTCTATTATTTTTATTTTTTCAATATATGAAAATAGACAAGTTATTTTGCTGAACTTTTCGATACAAATCATAAGATTATAGTCCATAAACTTGGGGACGTTACAATTTAATTACCATTATATTGTGACGAAAATATTTATGCACTATAATTGATTAAAGTTTATTTTTGCAGTTGATTGTAGGACATTATTATAGTTGACACAAAATTTTTTTTAAAAAAATGAAAAACGTTCGACATTGACACATTCCAAAAATATGGTGATATAAATATTACCATTACATTTCTTGGGCCTATGTAAGAGCGAATCAAATAATCATAAATAGATGAACATTTGCATATCCGTATCTTTTTCTCATTAATTTCGATGAAAACTTCCCAATCATGATACTACAATTTCATATTATCATTAAGAGTTTTTGGTTTTCAAATGAGTGTTCACTTTAAATTTATCACTTGTAATATACTTTGTTGATCCACTTGCAATGTGTCCAATCGATAAAGAATTATAATCCCAATCGAACATCACACATTTACCTTGGGAGAACATGCATAGTCCATCTTCCTGTATTTTCCATAGACATTCTTCACTTGGGTTATGACAAGTACTTGTATCATCCGAATCAAACAACGTGAAAAGAATCGATAATTTTCTTCCTAAGAGCAAGGTACAAGAAAGTGTGTTATTTTCTTCAGGAAAAAAAGTTGTCGTTATGTGATCAAATTCTGGAGGTTAACAAGATCTCACTCCAGGATGATCTATATCATCATTTACATAACATCGATTCTTTAGCCACATTATTTGCGACTTCATTTATTAAGACCCCAAACATAAGAGCTTTGTGAATAACACATAAAAAACTAACTAGGAGAAGCAAAGGACAAATTGATGATGGATGAGGAGGCATACTTGATTGTTGTAATTTTTTTTTTAACTTTAATTTGTTGTTGGTATGCTTGTGATTTTGTCGCATTATTTAGTGATGTATTTATGTGCTGATATATTTTTTTACACCCCACTACGTCCATTTAATTTTTTAGTAGTAGATTAAGTTCTCTGGTGTTTTTGGGTATATTACCTAATCTCCTTAAATCGCATTGAGTTTACGTTAATGTTAATATAACTGTAACCAACTTCCACGAGATGTAATTTTTATTGTTGCGGTTTAAGTAACATATATAATACGTTATAAGATTTCCCCAATTTATTTTATATTGAAAAAAGACCTTTTTATTACTCATAAAAAATTTAATATTATTTGATATTGGTTAAAAAAACTTTAGCAATTTAATTGTAAATATGGGGTAAAAAAACTCTTAGAACTTGAAAATCATATTTACTTGCTACCGATATTATTTAGATCTAGTGTCAATTAGGATAGAGAAGGGGTTAGGAAGTTTACTTTTTCTGGTTCAAATCAAACAAATTTAAAAAGAGAAGTAAATTAACTATTTTCCTAATACCAAGGTTTATAAGTCATGGTTGCTTTTTTTGAATGCTTCCACTTCTTAGTTTTGTTAGCTTTTGCAAAGTAATTGAAAAATAAGCATTACACTATTTTTTTTTCTTTCTGCTATTTTCTCAACGAAAATGTCAGAGGTATATTTTCGATGGAGTTAAATTTAAGATTGATTTCTTTATGTTAAGCGCTCTAAAAAATTGACTATTCTATTTAAGTTTTAAGCTAGAAATAGAGTAGGCGGAGTGCAAAATTAGCTACTTTATGGTTTCAATTTAAAAGATAGTCAAAAATATTTAATATAGTCACATATTACATTTATTAACAATCACACCATGTAAGAGTATCAATCTTTGGGCAAACTAATTCCAACAACTGATATCAGAGCTCATATTTAATAAGACGAGTATAAGTATTTGGTGAAAAGATGAAATATTTGCAGCTCAACTTTTGAAGCGAAGACTTCTTTGTATTTGCGGCTCAATACTTGGAGCGAAGATTTCTTCGTATGTGGAGACTTGCAGATCACCACTGAAAAGCAAGGATTCTATATGTATTCTTCTTTTCTTTTCTTTTTTCTTTTGGTCTCTCTTTATGCTAGAGTTAGGGTTTTAGGGGTATATTCGTTCAAGTAATTTTGATTCTTGGGCTTAAAGAACATGAGTTGAATTTGTCTTGTCAACTTAATGAACTGACCAAATATAATTTGAACTTAGTTTGAGTCATATAATTTTGACCAAAATTAATATTCTAGGTTAACGAGATTGATTTGAGTTATGATAGCTCCTTAGATCCATAAGTAATTTTGTACCTAGTTGGATAATTGATACAAACCAGAACATGATGGAGTGATTTGAGTCGTTGAATTCTTGAATTCTAAAGAAAGTAAATTTTACAAGATTCTAACTTTTAGTCAAAATCAAACTTTTAGAAAACGTAACATGATAAATAATATCGGGTGAATTAATTACAACAATTTCTTTTTGGGAGTCTTTGCATTTAAATAGCATTTACAATTTATACTCTCCATTGCTAACGGACTTTTGTTATGGGCGTGATCCATTATTATCTTCATCACTAACACCTTCAAATACTTCTTTTTTTTATCAGATTAATAATTAGATAAATATTCCTCCTTTTAGAAAAGAATGACCTAGTTTGACTTGAAACGAAATTTAAGAAAAGAAAGAAAACTTTTTAATCTTGTGGTTCTAAATTAAAATTATGTCAAATGTACTAAAATGTCATTTAATCATGTCACATAGAAAGTTAAAGTTAAAATATTGTTAAAAGGGGAAAAAAGGTCATTCTTTTTTAAACAAACTAAAAAAAAATTGATATGTTCTTTTTGAAACTGAAAAAATATTTTTTTTTTGTTCATCTAAGTGAACCTTCGTATTCTCAATCACATTCGTTTTCTTCATTGTCAGTCCATTCAAATTTCACCTTTAATTTTAAGTTTAATTCATCAAGATTTTCATTTATTATATTCAAATTTATGTGAACCTCTCTCTTCTCCAAATTCTTGTACATATTAATCAATATTCTTAAATATGTATCATTATATATCCACTTTTATTGGACCATTATTTAAATGAATCGCTTCAAAGCAAGCAGTTTTTTTCAATAAAAATAGAAGGGAAAAACTACTTGATATAATATTTGGGTATTATTAAGACTTGGTAGCATTTATCAAGTTCTTCACA
This sequence comes from Solanum habrochaites, assembly GCA_027704765.1. NCBI lineage: Eukaryota > Viridiplantae > Streptophyta > Magnoliopsida > Solanales > Solanaceae > Solanum > Solanum habrochaites. The sequence continues at coordinate 73,573,471 of JAKWJA010002497.1, forward strand.
TTAAAGACTTGGTAATATTTATCAAGTCATAGTATTGATAATGTGAATGACATTCCTGAAACAATACAATAGTTTAAGTATGAATTTGTTTTATTTTGAAGCAAATAAAAGTTACAATACAATAGTTTAAGTATGAATTTGTTTTATTTTGAAGCAAATAAAAGTTTCACATTAGTAGCTTAAAAGATTTGGAAGTAATATCTCTAACGTACGGTGTGAGACTTCCACAAACTTTTTAGGTAAAAACGCGTAGACTTGATTCAAATAAGACGATATCACACGACGTAAGAATATATTTATGTAGGCTGAGACAAACAATTGATATCAAAGCTCATATTCTAACATGAGGAATATTGTTATGATAATATTGGTGAAAGACAGTAAATCAAATTCAAATGATATTGATCATCATGAATATCAATTTCCCCATGAAATACTTTACCTCATTGAGAATAAAGTTCAAAGAATATTAACTTTGGAAGAATAAATAAAATAACAACTTTTTATCATATATTTCTTAAAACTTCAAATCATGATATATCATGTTACAATTTCATCATTATTCACTAAGGAGTTCTCTCCTTCAAATGTCTTACACTTGTCATATATTTCATTTGTTCACTTTCAATATTATTATTATAACTAATTAATTCTCTAGTAATATGTCTTATCGATAAAGAATTATAATCCCAATCGAACATCACACATTTACCTTGAGAGAACATGCATAGTCCACCTTGTTGTATTTTCCATACACATTCTTCACTAGGAACGTGACAAATACTTGTGTCATTCAAATCAAACAACTTGAAAAAACCGTGCTCTCCCTCAAATCCCAAGTGACATTCAAGTGTGTTGTTTTCTCCAGATTCAATTTTTGTGATGATGTTATCAACCCCTTCTGGTTTTAGATAGGGATCATTTTCAGCAAGATATTTTCCATATGCCATACAATATTTTACAACCATACTTGGAGTTTCATTTTTTAAGATCACAACAAAAGAATATGGAGAGCTTTGTGAATTAACACATAAAAAACTAACTAGGTAGAGGCAAAGGACAAAGTGATGATGTGATGAGTATGACATAGTCATGGATTTTTTTAATTTCTTTTTTGTTGTTATTTTCGTCTTGTTAATGCATGCCACAATTTATAGTGATTTATTTATGCGTGAGATGTGGATTTTACAGATCGATTACACTACAACAATAATAACGTTAGCGGCATTAAATATTTGACATTAATAAAATTGATAAGTCTTTATACCGGATTAAGTTAAGTGTCATTAAAAGCAAGTCGCTAAATCTTTAGAGCTCTATACACCGAGTGTCAATTGCCGTAAGAATACATATTTAACTGCATCAAAGAATTAATTGCCGCTAATGATTTTTGTTGTTGTCTTTCATTAATTTAAATATTAATCGTGGAGCTAGATTGTGTGTCTTATTATTTTTCGAGTTAATTACTAATTAATCTCACTTATTATAGTCAATTATTGAGTTTACGTAATGTATATTATTAGTGTAAATAATTTTACTATAAGATATTTTTATCTAATTTATTAAGTAAAACATATCTTAATGTTTAAGAATTCAAATTTCATATTTAAATTAAGGAGACTTTCCTAGAAATGCCCTTTTGATAACCTACTATCTAGTCTAATTCTTTTTTAACTCTAACAGTGTATTAACTTAAACTCTAATTGAATTTACGGTAATGATAGCGTAAATTCCTTAAGTGCTTAGCGTTAATGCATGAAAAAAATGAAAACTCTTTAAAAAAGAGAAAAAAAATTGTACTCCTCGATTCAATAATAGTTGTCCACTATACTATTTTGGGATATTATCCAATAATACTTGTCCACATTATGAAACAATTAGATAATTTTAGACTTAGTTCCTACTTTACCCTTACATTCATTATAATCATTTTCTTATTACATTTTTTAAGACATTGTATTTATATAGGACAAAAGGTCTGTATAGACCCCTCAACTTTGTCTTTAGAGCGGATATACCCTTGTTATGAGTGGCTCATATATACCCCTACTTGTAACAATGGCTCACATATACCCTTTTCCTCTAAGAAATGAAAAAAAATAATTTTTAGATCTAAATTTTTATTATTTTTTTCTAAAATATATAATCCCATATGAGTAAATTTAATCCTCGTAAAACATTTTTTTGATTTTTTATTTCAATGAACTAATTTCTATTGTATTTTGATAATCAATTTGTGTTTATGTTTTCCAATATTCTTGTAAAACTTATTGTTACAAATTTTTTATTCGAATACGAAATTAAATTACAATACACAAAAGAAATTTGTTTACAATTTTGGGTTCTTTAAACTAAGTAAATGAAACGAAAAAAATACAATAAATAATAAGAAACCTCAAATAATTTATAATAAGAGAAGTCAAAAAATAATTATGTCTGACAAATTTAATATCCTTGAACTTTGGATAGAATAGATCGATATACCCCTAAATAATTTTTAAACAAATTTTACAGTAATAAATATAAATCTAAAACTATTTTTTAACTTTCCGTTAAATAAAGGGTATAGTGATCCATTTTTATGACAGGGGTACATATGTAGCCGTTGTATAACGGTAAGGGCATATATGAACCACTTTTATAACGAGGGGTATATCAGCTCCAAATGACAAAGTTGAGGGGTAGATCAAACCCTTTTCCCTTTATTATATTCAAAGAATGATATAGTAAAGTTAATAATGAATAACTATTATTGAACGGAGAAGTATCTGTATGAACTTAATTAAATGTTGCTCTTTATTTGGAGCTACGAATAATGTAGGAGAAAGGGTAGAAGTTTACGTTTTCTTTTTAGGTTTAAACAAAGCATTAAAAGGGAGGAAGTTAGTTGATTTTCCTGATTAACAATTTTTTACATTGGTAGAATGTGCATTTTGTTTAACACAAAAATAAACACCATTTAATTCGTTGCTTTTGCATTTGGGTTAGAGAGAGCTTTCACTTCTTAGTTTTATTATGGTTAACATTTGCTAAGTAAATTACAAATGTTGATTCTTTTGAGGTGGGCGTATCTCGAGTCTTAAAAATTTATTCGCACTCAATATTTGCATCGCGTAAATAAAATATTCCATTGTGTTTATACGTCATACATACTATGAATGATTAGGACTTATAGAAAAGATTTTTGCTACTTTCTTTGTCTTTTTTCTTTTTCTTTTTAATTTATACTTTTAATTGGTGTTACGTCAACAATATATATTGTGAAAAGGGTTTTAAGAAATATTTTGAGTTGATATAATTATTCTTGTACTTGAATATCATTAAATTCATTCCACTGGATATGTTATATATACCAACAAACTTTGAGTAAAAAATTTCAATAGTCTAGGAGTTAATAAATTATAAATTCACTCTACTTTGTAATATAACATAATTTATCAGATTTTGGTGCGTTTAGATAGCCTAGATACATGTATCTCAGAACACATGAGGTTAAATTTGTTATAGATATATTGTATCCAAGTGAATTCACATGTATTTGAGATGCATAACAAATCATGGCTCGCCTCTCGCCCATCTCGCTCCCCACTCTCCTATGTACGTATCTAGTAGATACATATGAATTACACCAAATACATACAAATATATATACATATTTATTGTGATTCACATGTATCTGGATAATAAAATAAAATTTTGTTCGCCTCCCTCTTTGTCTCCCTTATTTCTTTACTTTAGTGTATCTGGTAACAAAAATACATTTTAAATAAATATATCTTTTCCAACTTATAATAGAAAACTCTTAATTTAGTGATAATATACGTAATATTTTTAAAATAGGTAATAATAATATATATAATAGTAAAATTTATCCAATTATATAATTTTAATAGTAAAGAGAAGATAAATAATTGGTACTTCAAGAATAATTTATTTAACACAAATTCTAATTGAAATGATATTTGGAGCATCCTGAATATCAATGTCCCATTATCCCAATGAAATTTTGAACGATCTTTACTCATTAAGAATATTAACTTTGGAAGAATAATAAATAGATTAACAAGTTTTTATACTCAATCCACAACATTTTTTTTCATATATTTCGTAAAACTTCAAATAATGTTTTCATCACTTTTTAGTTCATCACTTACAATATATTTCGTTGGTTCACTTGCAATATGTCTAGTCGATAAATTAGTATTCCATTTGAACATCTTACATACACCTACAGAGAACATGCATAGTCCATCTTCTTGTATTTTCCATCGACATTCTTCACTAGAAATGTGACAAATACTTGTGTCATTCAAATCAAATAAGTTGAAAAATCCGTGTTTTTCTCCTAATTTCAAGTCACAAGAAAAAGTGTTATTTTTTCCAGAAACAATATCTCTAGCAAAATTATCAAACCATCCTGGATTTAACGAGATATCACTTTCGGGACTTAATTCTCCATTCATGTAACATCTTCCTATAGCCACAATTGGGGTTTCATTATTTAAGATCACAACATAACCACCAGGGAAGCTTTGTGAATTAACAGATATAAAAATAATTAGGAAGAGGCAAAGGACAAAGTGATGATGTGATGAGAAAAGCATAGTAATTTTTTTTTTTGTTTAACTTTACTTTATTGTTGTTAATGCTTGTGGTTTTCATCATGTTAATGCATGCCATAATTTATAGTGGTTTATTTACGTGTAGTATAATATATTATTTTACTTCAACTTCCTCATTTAATTTTAACTTAATAATTACGTGTCTCACATTCAGGTTAATTACTAAGCGCACTTATTTTAGCCAGTTGCGTTTACGAAATGAATAATATAATTTTTACTCTGAAATATTTTATTGATAGTAATAAAAACATATCCTATCGTATATCATATAATAGTGTATAGAAATTTAAACTCCTATTGAATTTACTTTGTAATATTTTTATGGGAAAATGTATATTAATAGCACCTAATAAACCTAATTAAATAGAAATAGCTAGGGTTTGATTTAATTGTGTCTCCATAGCATGTTTGCAAAAAAATTTGCAGCGTCCTCGTCCCCCCGAAGTCCTCTCTTCGCCACTCTCTAACCATTCTCCTTCGCCTCTCTCGCTTTTATCCACAGAAGTGTTCTAATTTCTATTCTTCTGTTTCTTCTCTGTTTTGTATAAAGCGAGAGAAAAATGTATATACACATGCAAAATTTATCTCTTCGTGTTATACCCTTATTATATAGTTACAAACTTTTAACCTTAGCTTTTTCTTCAAATTTGCAGAAGAAAAGTCCAAAGCATTAATAACAATGGTTGAATTATACATTGCAGTGAAATACCTTTTTGTCTTTCTCTTTAGCTTTAATACACAGAATGTATTATTGGGTTTCCTGTTTTTATATAAACGAGAAACAAAACAATATATCTTCTTGGTATAACACTTATATTATGCAATATACATACATTTTAATTCGATTCAACTTGTACTGCAAAACTTACTTATACAATTGCAAAAACAGCAGCGAATAGTGCCAGCGAATTATACAATTTGGCCAGTGAATTATACACTTGTATCTGTATAGCTAATTTATACAGTTTTTATGTTTGCTATGGAGCGCAATTATGCAAAGTTTGCTATAGCATACAAATATGAATTTTTTATTTGCTATATGTGAAAGTTGCCCTATTTTTAATGAGGAAAGGAAAATTATTGCTATGATTTATTTACGTGTGAGATATAGATATTGTTTTGCATCAACTATTTCATTTGATTTTAACATATTATTGTAAATAATGTCTTTTATTTTTCCAATTATTTACTAATCTTATTTATATCAAGTATTTTTTTCTTAATTTTGTTGTAAGTAACGTAACTCAAAATTTAGATTTCAAGAAGGTTTTTCTATAAATGTTCTTTGGATGATATAATAGTTTGCTCTAATATTATATAAACTTAAACTTCAATTCAATTTACCAGTAATATCTTTTATGTGATATGATATTCTAAATCTTCTTTCAGTTCAATTTATCTGTAATATAATATCTTTTATGTGATATGATATTATAAATCTTCTTTACTTTATCGTTGTATCGTAAAAACTTATTGGCAACCAATATTTACACCAAGCATGCCAAGATATACATAACATGTATTTGCACATCGACTTTTAGAACTTAATCATGATTAACACTACAATAAAAATAATCACTAGCGATATTTAATTTTTAATTACCGTTAAATATGTATTTCTAGCGGCAATTGTCACTCTTTGTATATGTTCCTGAAGCCTTTAGCAATATTGGTTCTAATGTCACTTAACTAATGTCGATAAAGATATTAGCACTCTTTATTAGTGTCAATATTTAATGTAGCGAAAAGTTATTTTAGGTGTAGTGTAACTAACCTGCACTTTTAACTTATTGAATAACTAGACTATAATAAATTTATATGATTATGATAAATATCGGGATAAGTATTTATTGTTAATGTATAAAAAAATAAACTTTTACAAAAATTGTACTAGCCACTCGCCTACTCCTCTTGTTTCTAGTTATTTGTTCAATTTTTCTTTTTTATTTGTCCTTTATTATTTATTTATTTTGATAAATTTAAAAAGGATAATTTTTTATTATTATTATACCCTCAATTAATTACTTTGAAAAAGATAGAAGATCTTGGAAATTTTAAAAGTTTAATTGATCCACTTCATAATTAATAGTGGTAAAATGGTAAAACTCACTATATCAATCATTATTTTATTAAGGGAAAAGGTCTGAAATATATTCGAAGACCAGAATTGTTGTTATGATACCAAACTTTGGAAAATGACCTTTTACCCCCTTGCACTATTTAATAGTACATTTTAAAGATATATATGTGCTCATGTGGACATAAAAAAATATTTCACAATTATAATAGTAATGTGTCCACGTCGGCACATATATACCTTTAAAATACACTATCAAATAGTTTAGGGGGTAATTTGTTATAAATTTTTGGGATTTGGTAGTCCTTTTTTTTTTTTTTTGGTTTTTACAGATGTCCCACGTTGCCGTTCCCTAGTGCATATATAAAATTGACTCTGCTCAGTCTATTATCGATAAAGATATTTTAGTTAAATATAATTGAGGTAGATAATTAACTATTATTTGAATCGTGTTGTATGAATACCATTAAAATTAGATTTTCCTTTGTAGAATTAGGTTCAAATTATTGACTTGAAATTTATCAGTATAAAATTTGGCATAACCAATATATATTCAGATTTGGATTTTGGTTGAAAATATGAGTGGAGTTTAGCGGCTATGATAGAATATACATATTTGAACGTCTACAAAATTGGCTGTACTTACGAATATTGCAAAATTGGTATATGGGGAATTTCTGAAATTCTGAAACTTGCGAAAAGAAGGGAAAAATCTTACAAGATTCGGGCACAAAAGTTCGGCATCTAAGGTATGTTAAGACTTTTTAGACTTGTTGAAGGACGTTTTCCTAATGTACATATTAAAAAATGAAAATAGACAAGGGGTAAGGGGGAAAGAAGGTGTTCCTCGTTCAATGGTGTGACGGGCATTGGTACGAGTACCGTGTTAACAAAAAAGGCAAGTACTATTATAGAATGTGGACTGAAATTTGAGAAGCCAAAGCATATGGGTCATTTAGCTTATATATTTATTTACTTGAATTCCTTGGTGTGATTGTGTTTTATTTTTTTCCCCGTAGAGTTTAGATAATCTGAGGTGGTTATGTATTAATAGTCATATGATTGATGAGTGCATCATCATTCCCTCTATGAAACCAATATTGTGCCACATACCATAGAGATGAGACTGAGTATAGGTTGGGCCACGTGGAGATCGTCCGTCTGGATGGTGAGAGTTAAGATTGTAAATTTTGTGCACGGGAGACCGTCCGTGGCGAAAATGTTTGATTTAATTATAGTGGCGTTGAGATCGTCGCCAGAAACGTGAGATTCGTCCGTGTTCCGGTATAAATGGACCCTCGCGAGTCCCCATGGTCAATGAACTCTCGATGTATTTCCGAGGAGTATCATGTATATACGGTTGATGAGTACTTGGGTATTCTGAGACATATCATTACATGGCATCAATATTCATGCATTTGTCATCCCATCATTTCATCTTGATTACTCATGTTCGGTGGTGTTAGAAAATATTAATGTTAATTTCCTTTATTGATGTAAACTTAAATAGTAAGTGTTTATATATCTATATATATCTATATATATATATAAGCTTATATATATATATAAATATAATATATCATATATATATATATCTATACTTGTACAATCTAAGAATTTTATTTTTCTTATATCACTCCCGTCACTACTTCTCGTGTGCCGGTCAATGAGACATACTGAGTACAGGTGGTTTCGTATCTCATACAACCTTGTTGCCATCTTTGTGGTGCAGATTCGATTCCAAGTAGGAGCACATCTCGAGGAGCAGTTTGAGTCCTAGTTTAGAGTGTCTTGGAGTTGGGGAGCTGCTTGGCTGTTCGTGGCCACACCTCCCTCTATTTATTTTTTTTCTTCTATATTCAGTATTCGTGCAGATATCCTTATGTTGATTTTGCCTTTTTTCGTTTCAACAAAGACTTGGCAGCATCGTATTTTAGAATCTCTTGTACGCATGACCCATTTCTTGGTATATTTTTTCCGTTTGCCCTCCGCATGTCGTACTTATAAACCTCAGTGTTGAGATTTGGAATTTGTTGTCTTTCACTTCTTGTTAGTTAGTGTTTTAAAATATGCTGGTTGGCTTAACTATTGGTTGGGGAAATATAGGTGCCATCACGACTCGTGATTTTGGTCGTGACAAAAATACACTATAAATAGTTCCCAGGGGGTAAAAGGTCCTCCCATAAAGTTGGTAATCGTAACAACAATTTTGTCAAATTTGAATATTTTCAACTTTTCCCTCCATTTTTTATTAATAAGAGATTTGAGTATTGATTAATTAAAGATAATTTGTTTCTATTTATTTGGATCTACGAATTATGATAGGTGAAAGGGTAGAAGTTTGCTTTTTTTTTTCTTTTTCTTTTTCCGATTTAAACAAAGTATTGAAAGGAAGGAAGTTGATTAATTTTATTAATTAGCAATGTTTCACATTCGTAGATATGCATTTTGTTTAACTAAAAATAAACACAATTTAAATCTTAGTTTATATTTATAGTATTAAATTATTTTTATATTTATTTTTATTTTTTATTTTTTTTTTTTTGATTTTTTTTTTTTTCTTTTTTTTCGTCTTTCGTTCTCTATCTCCTCAAATCTCTTTTCTTCTCTCTCTCTTCTTCTCTTCTCTTTCTTACTCTCTTCTACTCCTCTTATTCTTCCTTTCTTGCTCCTTTTTTTCTTTCTCTCTACTCCTTTTCTTCTTTCTTATTTTTTTTTTCGGTCTTTTGTTTTTTTTTTTTTTTCGTTTCATTTTTATTTTTTTTTTCTTCCCACGCGCCCCAGAGCCAGAACAAATGTCAAAGCCACTACACCCCTTGTCCCTCTTCTGTTTTTCTTGACGCTACTCTTTTCTGTTCTCTTTCTCTACTCTTTCTTTCGCTTCCTCTATCTTATCCTCTATCTCTCTCTTCTTTTCTTTCTCTCCTTTGTCTCTCTCTTCTTCTCCCTTCTCTCTTCTTCTCTTCCTCTTCCTTTTTCTCTCTCCTTCTCTTCGCTCTCTTTCTCCTGCCTCTCTCCTCTATTTTCTTATCTCTTCCCTCTTTCCCTTACCTCCTCTCCTCTTTTCCTATCCTCTCTTCTTCTCTCCTCTCATCTCTTCTCCTCTCTTCTCTTTCCCTCTCTCTCCTCTTCTTTTCTGCTTCTCTCTCTCTCCCCTTCTTCTCCTTTCTCTCTTCGCTCTCCTTTCTTTCTTTATCTTATCTTTCCCTTTTTTTTTCGTTTTCTTTTTTCTTTTTATCTTCGGTTTTTTTTTTTTTTTCGTCTTTTTTTCTTTTTTTTTTTTTTCCTTTCTTCTCTTACTTATCTTTCTCTTTTCTCTCTTCCTTCTTTCTTACTTTTCTTTTACTGCTTTAATTTCTCCTTCTTTTTCCTCTGTCTGCTCCTCTCTTTCTTCTCTTTCTTTCTCTATTCTTCTTCTCTTTCGTTCCTTCATCCTCTTTCTCTTCTTCTTTCTCATTCTTCTCTACTTCTCCCACTCTCCTCTTTTCTTCTCCCTTTCTCTACCTCTTCGCTGCTCTTTCTCTTTCTCTTTCCTCCTATCTTTCTCGCCTCTTCCTTTCTCTCTCTCCTTCCTTCTTTTTTTTTTTTTCTTTTTTTCTTTCTCTCCTTTTCCTTTTCCAAAAATCTCTTTTCTCTCTCATACCTTTCTTTCTCCCTCTCTATCTTCTTCTCTTCCTCCCCTTTCTTTTCTCTCATCTCTCTTTCTCTTTTCCTCTTCTCTCTTCTTCTTCTTCTGTCTTTTTCTTCTCTTCTTTTTTTTCTATCTTCTCTTTCCTCCTTCCCCTTCCTTCGCCTTTTCCCCCTTCTCGTGCCCCCCTCCCCTTTTCGGGTCCCTCCTTTCCGCCCTCTCCTCTCCCCGCCCCCCCTTTCCCCTCTTCGCCCCCCCCGTTCTGCCTTCCTGTCTTCTTTTTGCCTATTCTCTCCCGTCCCCCTGCTCTGGGGGTGGTTTGGCCGCCCCCCTTCCTCCCTCTCCCTGCCCCCCTGTTTTTCTCCTCCCCTCCTCTGTTCTTCTTTTTCTTCTGCCCCCTTCCCCTCCTGTCGCCTTCTCCACTCGCTTTTCTCTTCCCTCTTTGTTTCTTTCCCCCTCCTTTGTTTTCCTCCTTTCACCTCTCTGTCCCTGTTTTTCTCGCTCCTTCTTCTTAAACCTTTCCCCCTCCCCCCCTTCCCTTCTTCCCCCTCTTCCTCTATCCCTCTTCCCCTTCTTTCCCCTTCCCCTCCCCCTTCCCTGTCTCCCTTTCCCCCCTCCTTTCTATCTTCTTTATGCCCTTCCCCTCCCTTTCCCCCCCCTCCTCTTTCTTTTCTCCTCTCCCTCCCCCCCCCTTGTTTTCTTTCTTCCTTTCCTCCTTCTTTCAAGAAATTATCAATCGCTCTTGGTTTTATTAAGGACTCACCGCGATCTACCCCATATACGTAACATCTTGTTGCAACAGGACTTGGAGTTTGATTTTCAATGTATACGATAAAAAAATAAGGGCTTTGTGAATTAGATGATAAAATACTAAGTAGGAAGATGCAAAGGAAAAGTTTATGATGATGATGTGATGAGGAAATCATAGTGATTTTTTATTTTTATTTTTTTTAAAGAGAGTTAATTTGTAGTTGTTATGCTTGTGGCTTTTGCTTGGTAATGAAGGCCACAATTTATAGTAATTTATTTAAGTGTGAGATTACATCAATCTTCATTTAGGGTGTGTTTGGTAGAACTGCAAATGTTTTTCCCTATGAAATGTTTTTTTGGAAAACAAGTGTATTTTTGACTATTTTCTCATGTTTGGTTGGTAAGTAGAAAATATTTCCGGGACACTAATTTTCGTGTTTGATTTATGAATGCAATTTTTTTTGAGACACATCTTTTATTTTTGACTAGGAGTAGAAATCAATTGATGCCCTTGCCCCTATTTTTTAACCACCATTTTTCCCTTTGAGGTGGATGGGGGTTTCCTGGGGCCCGAGGGGGGAAGGGGGTCGGGTGAAAACATCAAAATTTGCACTTTATAGTATTTTCATCCAACAAATCAAAAATTAATTTTTTTGGGTGTTTGGGGGTGGATGGGGGATGGCCGGGGAGGTGGGTATGAGTTTTTGAAAAATAAAACTTGAAGTTGAAAATATTTATAAAAAGCAAAAAATATTTTTTTTTTTTTGGGGGGGGGGGGGGGGGGGGCTGGGCCCAGTGGTGGGTGGGTGGGGGTCGGGATCTGGTAAAAAATCAATAATTTTTAAATTGATTTTTTTTTAAATTGTTGTTTTTTCCAACACAAAAATGTTAATTTAAAATTAGAACATAGTTTTTGGAACAATGTTTTCCTTATTTGTTAAGGGAAGTCATTTTTTCTTAATTTTGAGGAAAAATGAGTTGATTTGAAAACATTTTCAACCTCCCCCCCCCCCTTTTGTCGTCACCAAACATGAAAAAATTAAAAACATTTTCGAGAAAATATTTTCTTTCACACCAAACACACTCTTGATGACGAAGGATCATTGTAAATATATATTTTATTTGAAAGTTCAAAATAACATATAAATGCAAATTAATATTTATAAAAGAAATACCAAGGTATGTGCTTTATTAATGCAGTGTTATAGAATATTTTTAAAATATAATCTGTTTATTTGGTAAGGCTGGATAAGAGTTGTGAAAATTTTAACAAGTTATCCAAATTATGAAATTTCATGTTTATGAGGGGAAAAAAACCATTTAAGAATTTTAAATAACATGTTCAAGAAAAACTTCAATTTCAAATCATGTCTAAAAGGACGCTCAATGTGAATAAGAAAATACAGTATTGATGTATTTTTATTTTTTTTGTGTAGATTACCTATCTTTTTTTTTTATCTAATTACTTATTAATCTCACTTATCAAACTTAATGGAGTTTAAGTAGTATTATATTATTTGTGTGAATAATTTTTACACTACCAGGTATTTTTACATATTGTAGCTAATAATATATCTTATTTCTGAAATTTTAAATTTCATATTTTTTTTAAAAAAATCTATAAATATATTTTCGTCGGTGTTGACTTAATTAAATGTTGCCCTTACTTGGAGCCATGAATTATGTTAGGAGAAAGGTAGAAGTTTTACTTTTTCATATCGATTTAAATATTAAACAAAACATAAAAGGAAATAAATTAATTAAGTTTCCTAATCAACAATGTTTAACATTGGCAGATATGCATTTATTTTTTGTTTAATTTAAACACGAAATAAGCACCTAACAAATCAAACATAAACGAAATATATGTGAACACGTTTTTGCAAAGATTTTGTAGTTGAACTTTTCACAAGTAGTACACTATTTTAGGGCTACTCTATTTAATTTGTTGTGGTTGGGCGATTGGCCACGGAAAAAAAATTAAAAAAAATAGGAGTAAAAAATTTATATGAAAAAAATTAAAATTATACTGTAACTGTGTTTGATTATATTTTTGTAAGTTTAAAATGAAAATTTTTAAAATTAGAATGTAATTTATATGAAAATGATATTTTATAGGGATATTGTTCTGGATAATATTCCAATTTCGGTAGCATTTGTTGATACGATACTAAACTTTCATATGGACTTATTACCTCCCTGAACTATTTAATAGTATAATTTTTTATCCTCTGTACTAATTAATAGTGTATTTTAAAGATATATATGTGCCCATGTAAACATAATACTATTTATAATTTCACATTATTTTTATGTCCACGTGGCAAATATATATCTTTCAAATATGGTATTAAATAGTCTAGGGAGGTAATAGGTCCTCATGAAAGTTTAATATCGCACAACAAATTCGATCAAAGTTAAGATACTTTTCAGACCCTTATTCCTATATTATATAAATATAATTAGGATAAATTTGATAAAAGAAAAAAATATAAAAGGGGTAAAGTGAAGAACAACTTTCACATATAACATGCATAAAAATCATATTTGTATGTTATAACTATAGTTTGTATTTTTTCGCTAACTTAACCTAATTTTTAATGTTTGCTAAAAGAAGCTTGTGATTTGTATAGAATTCGCTAGATCATCAATTTGAATATAATTGTTTCATTTTGTAAATTCATTTACATTGTAATTGTATAATAAATACTACTTTATAACACTATAAGAGTGTATAGGACGAAATATATTTATTTGTATTTGTATATACATTTTTCTCTCGATTTATACAAATACAAACACATTCTATACATTTATATACCGAATGAGTAATTGTATACAGAAAATGACCAAGTATATATCGAATCAGATGAAAAAATAGGATGTTTGCTGCAAATTACAATAAAATAAACTATGGTTATAACATTTAATTTGAATTAATAATTTGTTATTTTATACAATTTACCTAAAGTTAAATCCAGTTTTTGGATTATTTTGAATTCCATTAATAACTTCTAGTTGTATTTAAATTTTGATGATCAGATGCTTTCTATCATGTAAAATACATTCATCCCCTCTCGGATACTTCCATCTCATTAAGTAAGCAGACAATCAAAAAATGTATTTGAAAGCAATGAACATATCAAGGAAGTTGAGCATATATCCAGGAATACAATTTAGTATCTACTCTCTCCGTTCCAATTTTGCAATATTTTTCGTTTTTCGGTCAAACAATTTAAGTTTGATCAGAAATTTGCACATGAAATCTTTAATTTTTTTGAAAAGAAATTTATATATTTATAAACTACGTAAAAACACTATGAGTTACAACAATAGATAATTCAAAATGCTTAAAAGATTTATGAAAAATTTACGATCAAAATCAGACTTAGTTAAATCTCAAAATTCAAAAAGTACCATATTATTAAGACGGAGGAAGTACTATTTTAAGAAAATAGAAGTACATATTTGACCAAACATGTCAAAGTTTTTGGAACCTAAACATGGTATTTTATATTACTAAAGAGAAAAGACATAAAGTGACATCTCAAGTTGTTTTGAATTTTTAAAAAAACATCTTAACTGTGCGGATATCCTCTTAACCTCTCTTAAACATTTCGATTAATATATTTATTACAATACACACACACATTTTTAGGATATCATACTAGATTTTAAAATATACTCAGTGGTTTACACAGCCACAGTCCACTCATTGTGTGACACGTGTTAAGTGAATTTGAAATATATATATTTTATAAGTTTTCTTATTTCTCTCTCTATACTTTTTGAAGTAATTTTAAATTTTATTGTTTTTAATTTTATTTCACTTTAAATTATTTATCTTTCCACACATTCACCCCCTACTTTCAAGTTACCCTTCTCTTAAATTTTTTTCCCCTTCTTTTCTTCACCTCCCACCCTTATCTCACCCCACCCCTACGTCAAGTTGAGCCCCTCCAAATTTTTTTTCTTCTTCTTAGGTCAATTTTTTTTTCTTCAAAATTATACTATTTTCTAGTATTTGTAATATTATAACAAAACTAATTATTTTTTTTAAGAAATTAAAATTTGAAGGGAATAATCACATCATTAATTTATCTTATTCTATAACTTCAAACTATAAAATTATAATTTTGTAAGAATCAAAATTCTCTGAAGATTGAAAAAATTTAAGTGATTTGCAATTTTAAGAAGTAAATAATACCTACTAATCATCTGAAATCTAATGAGTTACAAAGGTTTTCGAAACGTAAAAAAATATTTAGATATAATTTTTAAAAAGGTGAAGAAGTTAAACTAATAGTAGTAAAAAAATGAGGTGAAGTTGTGATAAAAAATGAATGTTGAGAAGTGCAAAGTTTCCCCATGAAAATGATAATGAATTTTTGAAGAAAGAGAAAGAAAGAAAAAAAGAAATGTTAATAAATAGAATAGTTAAATAATCATGAAAAACAAGAAATATATTTTATGTTCAAAAATACTTGTAAAAATAAAATTATATTTATTTTTTTAATTTGTTCATGCTCTTTAAGAGAGTGCATACTCTCCATGTCAGGTGAACAAAAAATAATATAATAATATCAATTTAGAATTGTTTAGGGAAATAATAAGATGTTTGCATAGTTTAAATATCTTTTTCAAAGTTCAGAATAACTTTAAATATCATTTTATGTTTTTTCTCTGTTACTAAATAAAAAAAATTAATTATTCGTATGTGTAATGTGTTACGTTGCTTCGTAGCACTGAGTTATCTATATGCTTACGTGATTAAGCTGAACCCAAGCAAATAGTAATTAATGTATAATTAATTAATAAGTCTTGAATCTTGGTGATCATTGACTACCTTGGACGACTAATTGAATTATAATAATAATACTGTCAGAAAATTTGATTAAACTGGTAACATATTTCACATTATGTTATTTTATTTTTTAAAAATGCGTTTGTCAGTTAGGGGATGTCTTATTCTTTTCAATTATTAAATGCGTACGCTTTTTTCCTTCCCCCTACACGCCACCCCGCTTGCTTCCATTTTCCCCTCCAGCCCCCGGCCCTCCTCGTACACACCCCACTTTTCCTTTTTACTCGATTCGTCGACCTCACGATATAATCACTCAGCGTGTCGGCACGAACGGGCCTGGTACCGCGCAGAAGCGCACCTTCGATCCTCATTACTTTAGTATTATTTGAAAGTTTTTTATTTTTTATAATTATGGTGTTCGAGCTAGTTTTTGTAGATCTCGATTATTTTTATGAAATATCTGACATCTCCTACCAGCAACAATTACCAGATAACTTTGTTACCAAAGATATGATAAACGACAAGAATTATCTTAAAAAAATTATCTTCACTTTTGAAAATTGAACAGATATCTAAATCACTTCATTAACCACTAAGTCATATCTGATATTATTTAATGTTTTAATTTGGTCATTATATCATTATTATTTTGCAAGACAAGTGTCTTATAACCTAATGAAGACCAAATTTGAATTTTGCCGTAATATTGAACTAGGTTCATGATTTGGATAAAAATAAGTGTGTGCGCTGAATAATAAGAGGGTATTATGTCACTTTCCTATGTAAACAGAAATTACTATATAGTATTTATTTGTGCAATTTTGAATGCAATATAAAAAGTTGATTCGTGGAAAGTGACAAAGTACATAACAATAATATAAAGACAAGGTAAAGACAAAACTTCCACTTGGATGAAATCTTTATTATAACATAAAAGTAATTTATTAAAGAATACCACAATTTTAAAGTAGAAAAATGTCAAAAATGATCCATTGTGTTTTAATATAGGTTCAAAATAGACCCTAAAGTATGCTCTGAATAATTTTGATCCTTTAAATATGTTAAAAGCTAATATTTAAGGTCTTTCGTCAAATATGTAACATGTTAAATTCGACATAAATTATGGTGTAAGGATTGAATTTTAAATATACAATGTTTTATGTAGAAATTATAATAGAAAAAATTATACTGAAATTTAAATTAAAAAAATAAATCAAAATAACAGAAATTGTACGTAGAAAACAACAAATAATAACCACTCCCCTCTCCATTTTTGTCAAATCTAAAAAATAGAGATTGTTAAATATGTCATGGAGATTAAAAAAAAATGTGTTGATTTTTTACAAACTTTAATAGACCAATACTATTAAAACATACCTTAGAGACTATTTTGAACTGTGTCAAACATAAAGGACCATTTTGTCATTTGCCTGAAAGGTTGTTCTTACTTATTTCCTACGTTTCCAAAAAGATGACCTAGTATGACTTGAAACGAAATTTAAGAAAAGAAAGAAAACTTTTTAATTTTGTGGTTTTAAAATAAAGTTATGTCGAATATATCAAAATGCCCTTTAATCTTGTGATTTTAAACATGCCACGTGAAAAATTAAAGTTAAAGTGTTGCCAAAAAAGGAATGAGATATTTTTTTTTGAAACAAACTAAAAAAGAAATAAATACATTCTTTTTGAAACGGAGAGAGCAGTAATTACGAAATGATTGTCTCGTCCTTCTGTTCGGATAAAATTATGCATTTTTTCCCATAATCCTTTCATGATTAACACTAATATAAAGCACTAACCAACAAAATAAAATATAATCAACATGCCCGAATCTACATCCTAAGGGTCGTTTACTATTCACATTAAAAAGAAGTTATATACCCGTTCATCTTAAAATATATGTTATCTTATACTTTTTAAAATTTAATTTGACCAAAATTAAATGTTTAAAAGTTATAAAAAATATACTGTAAATTATCAATTTCTTTTATATTAATATAATTAAATATATTTAAAATATTGATTAAAATTTATGTAATTTGATTTTAAAGAAAAAAAAGATATATTTTGAAGCGGATATATATATATATACTGAAGCAAAAATGCAACAAAAAAGAAAAACTTATAATAGCAAATATTCCACAAAAAAGAAATACTATTACATTAGATTTATCCCATTTATAGAGGGATCAGAATCTAGAACTTCACATCTTTGACCATTTTACTTTGTACTCTACGATACTACGGCACTTGCATGATAACGGATCATAAAAAGAAAATATAAACATTTGCTTTCAAAATCAAAATGTGCTTTAATCTCATAGTCTTAAATATATCACTTAAAAAATTAAAGTTAAAATATTACTAAAAAAATAAAAGAATCATTCTTTTTTAAAGAAATTAAAATAAAAAGATGATCATTTTTTTAAACAAAAAGTATATTATGCCGTCACTACGTGATATACTTTTTTTTTTTTGAAAATCCAAGAAAAGTATCGTTATTTTTTAATTATGCATTGAATAAATTTGCTTTCCTATAATAAGTCACAAATCATATTAAACATAATTAACTACAATAATTATTTTCAAAACAATTTGATCATATTAATCCAAAACAATTGTGTCCAAGTTCACCCCCCCAAAAAAAAAAAAATTAACAACAAATACTTCCAAAAAGATTCCAAGTCATTTTGCACTTAATCTTCCATTTTCTTCTCCTTTCTTTCACTATCAGTCCAAATATTTAGTATTTAATTCCCTTAGACCCCACCAACTTTCTTTTTCTCCATTTTAACTCCATTAAAAACCCAAAATTTTTTTTCAAACCCCCAAACAGAGACGAGAAAGCCACTCTGTATCTCTCTAATGGCGACAATGGCTTCTCGGTTTCTCAAAACTCCAGGTCCATCTCAATCTTTACCCAAAACCCACAAAACCCATTTCGTTTTACCTCAAAATATCCCACTTTCATGGCGTTCCAAGTATCGGGCCGGGCCGTTGGCGGCGGCCCGAATCCGATGCGGGCTGATCGAGCCGGATGGTGGAAAACTTGTGGAGCTGGTAGTTGAGGAGCCACAAAGAGATTTGAAGAGGAGACAAGCTTTGTCTCTTCCACAGATCAAGTTATCGAAGATTGATATCCAATGGGTACATGTGCTCAGTGAAGGCTGGGCAAGTCCATTGAAAGGATTCATGAGAGAATCCGAGTTCCTCCAAACTCTTCATTTCAATTCGCTCCGATTAGGTGACGGCTCAGTCGTCAACATGTCGGTGCCGATTGTGCTCGCCATTGATGATTCGAATAAGAATAACATCGGTGATTCGAGCAGTGTTGCCCTTGTTGATGATAAGGACAATCCTATTGCCATTCTTAACGAGTAAGGACATTTCTGACAATTTTTGTTTCCTCTTCTTATACATTTTGGATTGATATTTTCGTGTTTAAGGCAATTTTTCTACCTTCAAATCAATTAGATGATCGACTAATTGATATGTTCATATATATCATACATCTCATTTTACGTGGCCCCATTTGATTTGACACCTTATTTAAGAAGAAAAAAAAAGAAGAAATTTTGAAACTTGTGAGGTTATATATTTGTGTGGTCGTAAATTATTTCAGGTAAAAAGAGAATTTTAAAGTTAAATTGTTTGTAATTATAAGAAATTGACATTTTTTGGACCATATAAAATGAGCAGGAGTGAATATGTACATAATTCGAATCAAAAGCAAAAACTTTGTTTATAATGTGATGCAACCTAAATGAAAAGTTTGTTCTCAAGCACTGGGAGTATATTGTATACCTTACATAACCTTGGAACTTAATAAGGAGTAACACAATGTGGAGTCTTTTTGATTATGTGATTTGATAAGTGGATTTTTAAAAATCAAACTTGTCTCTTATCGATTATCGTAATTCATAAAGTGGAGTCTTGTTGCATGAGTATTTTCATGTTTTTAGATGGCAGTTAAGATAAGTAGATAACATATGTGGATCGTTATTATCAGTTCAGTATTTGAAACAAAGGTACCTGAGGATAACTTTGAACTCCTTCCTATGTGAATAGGCTAGTACTTCTGGGGTTACTTGTGTTATTTGAGGACATAATTGAGTTGGCATTTGCAATCGCTGCGTGTGTTAGAATATTTTGCTTTAGACATAAAGTACATACATATAATAGATGTAAGATGATCTATGATGATTCTATAGATCCTTGATTTTGGGTCCAAATGGGTGGTACAGGCATCGTGTAATATGTATTGCTCCCAAATCTCTGTCATGTGTTGTCTGGACATAATTGTTATATGTTTGCTCAATGATTTTGTCTGCCCATGCTTTACTAGTGATATAACACTTGACCTCCTAGGCTCCTACCATGCTTGATTCATTTCATTTTCCAGTCTTTTTCACTATTAAAATGATAAGGACTGGTGTTACCATATATGGTTCTTGGATAGGATATTAGGTGCATCCTTATGGTCCCCCCTATTCATTTGATAAAGTGATCCTTATTTGAACAGAGACAAACACCACTACACGTCAATGACACACTCTTGTACACATCAATAACCCCTAACACTACTTGCATGGAAGAATACAAAATGCCTGTACCATGCAGGACTACTTGCATAAGAGAAAAAGTAAAAGCTTGTACTGTTTCGGCCTTTCGGGTCAACCGTTGTTGTCAAGAAACTTTTTATAGGCATTTAAAAGACAACCAGGTTCATCTGTTGGATAACCTCGACGAAAATAACATCACATTATGTAGTTCCATGGATTATTTAAATTTAAGCGTCAATATATTAAAACAAACATTACCTTTCTAATCTGCAAGGAAGGTTGGGAAGTTGCTCGAAGAAAACTGAAGGAACAGTTACATTATGTAGTTCCTTGCTTTGTGGCTTCCTTAGTGAAACCTTTTTACATTTTTGAATTGTATCTTAGTCATTGATGTCATGGATGTCCTTCAGTGTTTAGCAAATTGATTTACCTTACCTTTCTCTGGACTAACTGTTATTGTGCTTGTTATCTGCATGCAAATTCAAGTAATCACTTATAATGCCCTCTTTCTTCATTTCATAATTTCAGTGTTGAGATCTACAAGCATAATAAAGAAGAACGGACAGCCAGAACTTGGGGAACCACTGCCCCAGGTTTACCTTATGCAGAGCAAGCAATAACTCATGCTGGAAACTGGCTAATTGGTGGTGATTTGGAAGTTATAGAACCAATCAAGTATCATGATGGTCTTGACAGGTTCCGGCTTTCCCCTGCTGAACTCCGAGATGAATTTACAAGGCGCAATGCAGATGCAGTGTTTGCTTTTCAACTCAGAAATCCAGTGCATAATGGCCATGCATTATTGATGACTGACACACGTCGTCGACTTCTTGAGATGGGATACAAGAATCCTGTCCTTTTGCTTCATCCTCTTGGAGGTTACACAAAGGCAGATGATGTTCCACTTAAGTGGCGAATGAAGCAACATGAGATGGTTTGTGTTCTTGGACATTAAGATGTTTTAATATTTTTCTTTAAACTTGCTATAAAAGAAAGCATTTAACAACCACCCGTACCCATTTTGTTCATAGTCCTAGCCGAAAAAACATGAGTTTTTTTTTAAGTACTTGTCTATTCAAGCTTACCCCAGCTAATTTGGGATTAAATTGGAGTAGTAGTTGTCGTATCTGTCATTCTGATTCTTATAGTATAGTGCTGCTTCTTAAAAGTTTTGTACAATGAACTCTTCTTAGGTACTTGAGGATGGGGTGCTTGATCCAGAGACCACCGTAGTCTCTATATTCCCATCTCCTATGCACTATGCTGGTCCAACAGAAGTCCAATGGCATGCAAAGGCTCGCATCAATGCAGGTGCTAATTTCTACATTGTGGGCCGTGATCCAGCTGGCATGGGCCATCCACTGGAGAAGAGGGATCTGTATGATGCAGATCATGGAAAGAAGGTACTCAGTATGGCTCCTGGGCTGGAGCGTCTGAATATCTTACCTTTCAAGGTATGACAACAATGACTTGTGGTGTAAAGTGCATTCTATATCATTTACTTTTTTTGACTACAATGTGAAATTTTTTGAATTTTCTGGCAGGTGGCTGCGTATGATAAGACTAAGAATGGAATGGCATTCTTTGATCCCTCTAGGCCTCAAGATTTTCTTTTCATATCAGGCACCAAGGTATCTTCTTTTCATTGTCTTACTCTGTTCTCTCCCCCCTCCCCCACCATACTCCTGACCGAAAGAAAAGTTCTCCAGTTCCACGCTATAGATAGAAGTATAGAAGACAATATTTGACATCGACTCCCAAGTAGTTAAAGTTTGAGTTGGATACAGTATGTATTCTGTAGAAAGGTCACTAAGCTATCTCCTGTATTTACTTTTAGGCTCAACTGTTTTTTGTCCTTCTTCCCAGATGCGAGCGCTTGCCAAAAACAAAGAGAGCCCTCCAGATGGTTTTATGTGCCCCGGTGGTTGGAAGGTCTTGGTGGACTACTATGCTAGTTTGACTCCATCCGAGAATGGCAGCGTTCCTGAACCTGTCCCAGTTTGAAGTTATCATCATTAAGAAGGTTTATGGCAATGTGTTTGGGAGAACCTTAAAAAAGATTAATGTAGCCCCAAGTTTGGTACTACATTCTTCTCAAAGGACAAAAATAATAATAGTGAGACACAGGTATTGTTGGTGTGAGAAAAAGTGTCTCCATCTTGTAAATTATTAAGTACAAAACATGGCAACTTAACTTAGTCGACACATCTGTTTGGAGTTGTATCATAGGTTTGCTCTGTCATAAATATGAATTTCAGGTTTTCTGGTGTTATATCTTTGCATTGGTTCAAGAAAATGAACTATGTACCAGGTTTCAATTCAATGCATCAAACCGTTTGTTGCGAGGAAATATGATCCTTGCAGCCTTGCCCAACACATTTTCACCAAAAATATAACACCAAAGAAAGACAGTTTTATGAGCCAAAAAGAAAATACAAACAGATGTAAGTGTAATATAATGTACAAGCAAATATAGTAGAAATTGGTAAAGCAAACTTGCTATAACGTAACACTTGATCTAAATCTGGAGTAACTAAAGTTTTGCCTGTTCCAACGACTGAACAAAGGCGTCTTTGGAACAGGTATGCATTTTATGAGCAAACTAACTGGCCATGATAAAGCAGCTATCCCAATACACACTTTCCACTGCATCCAATTCAATCTCTCAGTACATGCAAACCTTTTCAGCATTTCGATCATTGCAAACTGGATAACGACTATCATTACTACAATCCCCCAAAATAACCTCTTTGTTTTTAGCTCTCTGAGGAGACCCCCTTCGTACTTCCTCAGGTAGAATATGTTGCATAGTTGGCAGAGAACAAAGATGTTGAAGATCATCGTGTCCTTTTCCTTGTCGCTTAATTGAAATCCTGATTCACCTGTGAATTGGATGGTAAGCAACACTGAGATCAGGTACAATGCTTGTCCCAATATGTTTCTCCACATAATATTGGTTATGAATGGTTCGTTTTGGTTGGTTGGTGGCTGCTGCATGAGCTTTGTTCCAGGCCCGTCAATAGTGAGAGCTACAGCTGCTAATGTACCAACCATCAGCTTTACCCAAAGTACCTGAAGCATTGCATAGGGAACCTTGCCTGCTGAAATTACTGTGACAATGTTGATGGTCACGGGCTCGTTTGCTAAAATTGCTGTCACAAAGTCTATCACCAAAGAAGCGATGGTTGCTATTAGTTGGTACTGGGTGAATATCTGAACATTGTTGTATGTGGTTCGGCCCCAACTTAGAACTCTAGCTATGGAAGCAAAGTTATCATCCATGATGACAATATCCGAGCTGTTCCTTGCTGCATCGGTTCCTTGATTACCCAATGAAAGCCCCACATTGGCTTCTCTAAGAGCTTCTGCATCTTCCACTCTGTCTCCAGTAACTGCAACAACATGACCTTTCTTTTGCAAGCATCGTACCATTAGAAGCTTGTCCAGTGTTGAGGCTCTTGCGATCACACGAATGTTATCAACTTTCTCCAACCTTTCATCTTCAGTATATTCTTGGAATGTTGTTCCTTCAATGACTTCTCCAGTGGATGTGTTGTGAGGATCAATTATACCACAATCAACAGCTGATGCACGAGCCGTTTGGATATCATCTTTTGTAATGATTTTGATGTTCACTCCAGCATCTTGACAGTCCTCCACGGCTTTCCTTGCCTGTTCTCTACAAGGAGCTTTCAGACCGA
Organism: Solanum habrochaites; assembly: GCA_027704765.1. Lineage (NCBI taxonomy): Eukaryota > Viridiplantae > Streptophyta > Magnoliopsida > Solanales > Solanaceae > Solanum > Solanum habrochaites. Next base: position 73,597,615 of record JAKWJA010002497.1, read on the forward strand.
CAAATGCTAATAAAATCGAATCATTTTCTTTGAGCTTGGGATGGAAATTCCCTTCATGATCAATCTGATGTTCTGCTGTTACACTTCTATATGCAAAACCAACACCGTGCAAACCATCCATTTTCATCTGTGTAATTCTTTCTTGCAACAATGCTCTAGTATCATCACTTATATCTTTGACATCCCCTGTCTTCTCGTAGTAACGTGAACACATGGCCAGTATTTCCTCTGGAGTTCCTTTGTGGTGCACATGTCCTCCTGACCTGTCAGCATTCCCCCTTGATCAAAACACGCCCTTGGTATTTCGAGTCCGAGTTGAAGCCTTTCAGCATGGACAATGGTACACAAACATCTTTTTCTTTTCAGTTGTTGTACATCATATAATCATGAAGAGGCTTTTGACGCCCCAGGCCAAAAATTTGCATTTGAATTTGGCTCCTCCAATGTTTCAACCAAGTCCCTGTGAGATCTTGGTGTGTTCGAGCCAATTCACTTCCTTCATGAAGCAGATCAAGAATTTCTGGTGCAAATGAGGGGAAAGCACAACTTCCAATATACTCTTCACGTAGCCAAAACTGTCTGACCTGCAGAGAGTTTTCAGTCAGTACACCTTCCTTATTCGTACAAATCACAGTAGCAGAGGCCATTGCTTCAAAAGCTGAAAGACTTCTAACAAGTGCTTGATCAGCGATCATCTTCTTGGTTGAGTAAGCTATGGTTAGTGCACAAGCTAACGTTAAACCTTCAGGAATAGCACCCGATGCAATTGCAACTGGAGTTGCTAGAATTCCAAGAAAGGCTTTCCATACATCCTGTATACTTGTCTTACCTCTAATGAACAACTTCCTCCCATCGTTTCGCATATTCCCTGTGAAGTAACGGACCAACAACACTAAGAAAACCAAGAAACTAACAGCCAAACCAACCTTCGCTATACACGAGGTCAGTTTATGCAGTTTCTTCTGTAAACGAGATTTATGATCATGATTGACACAAGCTGGACTAATGATTTCTGCCAATGCTGTATCCATGCCAACTGCTGTAACAAGCATTCGTCCGTTACCCATCAAGACCTTGCTACCCGATAACAAGAACATATTGGTGCTACTGTTAACTTCCACAAGGTCATTTTTCCTTGTTATAGTTGATTCATCAATATGTAAGCTTTGCTCAACTGATGATATCCCATCAGCATGGTGACTCTGTATCTCCCGCTTTCAACGCGAAATGACATCCATCTCAACCTGCTCAGATAACGGCGGTCATTACCTCCGTAATCGCTTCCCCTCCCTTCATCACCTATACTATGGGACAGTTCAGCAATTGGCCTACAAAGTTGATAAAGCTGCTGTTTATGCCAATAGTTACAAAAAGCAGAGAGACTAATAGCAAGAAAGAGGGAAATTAGTATAATTCCCCCATCCAAACATCCTTTCACTCCATGTTTTTTAACGCCAAATCCGAGTGACAAAACAGCATACAGTAGTACAATGATGATGTTAGGATCTTTCAGGCTCTTCAACAGGATCTGCAATAGATTTACTGACGGCTTCTTAAATGTGTTAGTCCCTAAATGTTTACGCCGCGAAGTAATATCCTCAACATCACCTAAGATACCCTTGTCAGCATCAGCTTTCAGGAGAAGCAACACTCTTTCCACACCACCAAACGGTTCAACATCTCTCTCTCGAACGAGATTTGCTAACACTTGCTTGTTGATTTTGGAAAAACATCCTGGTTCGATATCAACAGCTGTATAGGATCGAGATCGCGAATAGTTGCTTGAGATGTCAGGCTTGTTTTCAGCAACAATCTTCTTGGCTGTATACAGTAATGCCCTGGCGTTACAGACAATTTTATACGCCCAATGCCATTTCTTCCTGGCGGGGGACGTTAAAATAGGCGTTAACTGGACTTGCAATAGGTTATCACACATCATTTTTGGTAACAATATTGGTGAGATTGAAATGTCAAGTTTTTAGAAAGAGAGAAAAATCTGGATTAGATGTATCAACAAGCTGATGGATACAAGTTAGTTTATAGACAAAAGTAAGCCGTGGGAACACCGTGTGTACCGTACACATAGGCTGCTCAGAGTGAGGAGGATGATATGATTCATGGAAGTTGCAGCATTAATAATAAAAGGTTGTTTGTTTTTTAGTTCTTGACTTGAAATTGGTCTTTGTTTTAATAAGCTGTGTGTATATTGGATTCCAGCTTGGCTTATATATATATATGACTATGACTTATCAGAGAATGAAAAACGGTTAACGTAATCATGCAATGAAGTATTGGACACCACACACACAAAAAAAAGAAGCAGCAAAGATGCAAACTGCAGTGAATGAGGTTGTTCTTACGTAATTAAAAAGTTTTGAGTTCGAGATATAGAAAAAATCTTAATAAGAATTTTTGTTTTGCCCAAGCAGTTTCTTCTTGCTGTGCCCACCTCCCAAATTAATTAAATTTCAATGTGAATATCATCGAGCGAGAACCAAGAAGAAAAGCAAAAAGGCAAAAGGAGCAAGCTAAGGATAAAAAGTGATCAGTACAATGATTGTTGAGTTGGGTTGTATTTTTTGGTTTTTTTTTTTTCCTGCTCGCGTCTCCTTCTCTCTCCTCCCGCTTCACTGGTTGTGTTTCTGCTGCGTTCATCTCTGTCCCGTCCCCGTCTTTTTTGTTTCCCCTTCCTTACTCCTTCTTGCCTTTTCTCTTCTCTTTTGCGGCAATAATGAATATGTATACTTATAATCAATATTTTATAGGTAAGTATGTAATTAAAGACTTTAGCAATCTATTAATAAATTAATAAGATATTTTTTATTGATTTTTGATTTATCAATTTTTTATCATTATCGGTTTGGTTTTCAGTTTACCTAATAAGAAAAAATTGACAAAAATATTATATGTCTTAAATAATCACTTTTAAATACTTTTTATATAGTTAAACAAGAAAGATGAAAAGAAAATTACTTGTAATAATATCACTTATAACATAAATGCTATAATTACCTGTTATCACCAAACTCATATTAAATTTAAATTTTATGTTAGCAAATTACAATCCTTACAAACTAGCAAATGCTAGAAACTTATTAACCTAAAATAACTACACCAAAAAACTAAAACCTAAAATCAAATTAACTTCATTTGTGATCCCTTATTACTCTTTAATGTTATTTTAGTAAAATAGTAAGCAATTCTTAAAACGGTCCTGACATGGTGAAGTTGCTTTGCTAGAGTACTAATAATTTGATATGCTTATAATTGTCCTAATTATATATTAAATTATTCCATCATTTTCCTCCTTCGGCCGGGTCCCGCTCTCCCTTCCCTTCCCTCGGCTTCTTGGGTTCCCCTCGCTCTCCACCCCTCCCCCCCTCGTCCCCCCCCATCGATACCGACCTCAATAACCCCAAATTTTTTTTTTTTATAAATCCATAACAAAACACAATAAACCCAATATAATTTTTTTCGATTCTGTTTTTGCACACCTATTTCGTAATGCTTGACATGCGTTAAGAACTTTTATCCGGTCCTCAAACTTGTAAATCCTAAATCACCCTTTTCTCCACCTTACCTTTTTTCCAGCTCCCTAACCTAACCTTGAGTCACATGCCCCCAAATCTTCAAATTCTGACTTCGTCTTTGACCAAAGTACTAGATTTCCAGTTTGGATAATAATTGTAATACACTTGTAAAAAAAGTAAACAACTTGAATAATAGTTGTAATAAACTTGTAAAAGAAGTAAAGAAAAAGAGAAGAAGATTGGATTATTGTCATGCATGAAATAAAGAGGCTACATAAAATAACTTGCCCAAAAAGCAAAAGGAAATTTCCCAGTAATTTTGATATAATAATACGTGTAGAATATATATAATGTCGTCAACGGAGCCTCCAGTAGTGCAACAAGTTACAACATGGAGTAGAAAATTTCTAAAAAAAGGATATATGAATTTACTTATAGCTTAATTTTGAATATATATAAGTAGATAAAATATTTGATATACATGAAAGACGATAAGAAATACAAAAATTGAACAATAAGTAAAGACAGAAAATAAAAACATACCTATATCTATTACATAATACATAATAAAAACATGTTGGTCTTTTTGTTGTTGACTTGAGACTGGTCATTCTTTAAGATAATTTATGAGAGTAGATATTGGATTCCAGCTTGGCTTATTACGTACGACGAGTATGAATAGAGTGTTCGGAATTGAATTAAAACTGATAAGTTGAATCGATAGAAAAATGTATTCTTTTATAATATTGGTTATTGGTTTAATAGTTTTGATAACGGTTTTGATTTTTTTTTTGTTATTGGATTATCGGTTTTTAACGGTTTAAAATTTTTTCTTAACGGTTAACTGATAATCAAATAGTAAATTAAATAATTATATTTATATCATTTTGTATATTAACGTCCTCCGACTTAGAGTTTGAATTTTCTCTAGTGTAATTTTTGATTGTGCAAATGACTTTGGTTTATTCTAACAAGTGAAAAAGTTGGTTGCTTTGAGCAAGATGTAACTATGTGAACTCAAAGTGCATTCTTTATTTGGTTTGTCACCTTGTTTCTACCTAAGTGATTTTCAATTTTTTTCTTTTTGTGTCAAATCTTACTTAACGGTTAACTCTGTACGATAAAAAATCCGTCAATCAAATAATAGATATTTTAATAATTTAAGTTAATTTTCACATGACATTCAGATTTGAAACCAACACATAATTATATATTTAGTGTTCAGATTTAGAAGACCACAGCCTTAATATCAGATTTTGTAATTCAATCAAACATATTATCTTAATGCAAATGTTAATATTCAGATGTGTATTCAAATTCAGCCGACACATACTCTTAATCTTAATAAACAAATACTGCCTAGTGTTTTAATATGTGAATAAGTATTACCATATAGAAGCAAAAACAATTACTTCTCTCTCTTTTCTTTTTTTTGTTAATTTAGTTTAATATTTTTATTTATAATACGTTATCTGCACGTTCTATTCATATTTTGATCTTTTATTCTAAAGATTTTTTATTTAATTTCTTCACTAAGAAAAAAGATATCTATCATTGAGTAGTTTATAAATTTATTGATTTGGGTGATTAAAAAGTTGTATGTTTGATATAATCTCATATTGATTTCATTCTCTTATATTCTTTACTAAAATTCATTTGTTCTTGATTTTTATTTTTTTGGATAAATCTATAGTTACTCCTAATCGTTTTTTTTTTTTTTTTTTGAGGTGAGATGAAATTGTTGGAGTAATTAAACCATTGCTAGTAAGTTCTTTAACATGCTTCTTGAAGTTGAAAAGGCCAATAATATATAATACGGATTTTAAGAATTTAATCAAGTTATTGTGTTGTTATAATAGAGTATGATTCTTAAAAGATCTTGATATTGCAATCTGCTACCATGAATAATTTGTGGCTTTAGTATTTTGTGCGAACACACATTTTGTCACGCTGCGCGTCCCGTACCGTCCAGTTTGGCTTCCTGTTTTTGCTCCGCTGTCTCTTCTCCTCTTTGACCCCCCGTCCCGCCTTTGCTTTTTACTCCTCCGTCCTCGTTTATTCTTTCCCCCTTTTCTTCCCGTTTTTCCCTTCTTCATTCCTTCTTACTTTTTTCTCCTTCCCCCCTTCATTACATTCTCCACCCTCTTCTTCGCCTCTTCCCTCGTCGGTTCCTCCTTTCTTCTTTTTTCGCTCCACCTATCCCTCTCCCTATGCCCGCCCCTTCCCTCAGAATGCTCTCTCTCCCACTTTTTTTTTTTCTCCTTCATCTCCTTCTCTTTTTTTCTTCTCCTTTATGCATACACTGCAATTTTCACTTCCTATGATAAATATCAATCTTAGTAATGGTTGGATTCTCACAAAACAATATGTAAAAAATTATTCTCAAGGGTGTTTTTTAAACATAATAGTAGAGAATGACTCTTCCACATTGCCACTTTTAATTTTGAGAAATTATGTGTATGAGAAATATTACCCATTCAATAGTAAGGCAGAGAATATCACATTATCATAAATACAATAATAACCTCTAAGTGACAAAGGTTAGGACATGCTGTTTGGAAAATCATTACGTAAGTTAACTATTTAATGGGTCCAATCCATCAATAATATCTAGCTGGGAGTTTACAATTTTTCCAGCTTAAGTTTACAATTTTTTACAACAACATCAACAAGAATAGTTAATTTATCACAATAGATAGACGTTTGATGCAAATAAATTGTATCAATATAACATTTCTCAATGTAGAGACCTAGGCAAACTTATGATAAAAACACTTTGTATCTTAACGAAACACACTTGAAAGTCATTGCCATGATTCTATGTCCTTACTTTTTATCCATTATATCACATATTCGTCTTCTTTTTAACCTTAAAAAAGTAATGTATACATGCTTTCTGCAGACGAAATACTAATAACTTACTACCCTCCTTTTTCTAATTTACTCTTTGAATAATTAATTTAAATTGAGCAATATAAACTTTTTTCAAAATGACTTATTCTAGAATATGATCCATTTGAGGAATGTATATTCAACAAAAAATTAATAGACTAATTGAAATCAATATTATACATATAAACTGAAAAGTTTTAATAAAAAATACACCCACAAAAATCAACATATATACTAATATAGAGTATGATCCATTCTTTTATCTCTCCAATTAGGTGGGCCATTTTAATTTTTAGGATATGGATTTATATTAATATATATATATATATATATATAGATATAATAAATGATTTCTCATTTATTAGAGAGAGTCATTGTTCTCACTACTCATAAATAAACTTTCCAAACATATATTTAATTACTAAATAAAATATAGTCTATCGAGAGCCAAATAGCATGTCAAATTACTATTAATCTTTTCATAAATTGAATTTCATCAGTATTTAGATAACTAGTAGAACAGAATTGGTATATTTAAATAAAATAAAATTTTGCTTTCATTTAATATACCAAATATTCTAATAAAAAAAATAAAATCAATAAGAACAGTACTCACATATATAAAAAAAGGAAATAGTAATATTAGGACGGAGACAAAAAAGAAAGCGAGATAAAAATAAAAATAATTACGCACATACAAAATAAGTTGCAAATTTCGATTTTTGCATGTATCTCTCATCCTCCTCTGTCATTTTTACAGAAGATTCATGCTAGTATTTATCAATACTATGATGCCTTTGAGTATATAAATTAATTTGCATTAAATTAAGTTCATGGTTTTAGTCCATATTTAAATTTGTTTTAATGGCAAACTTTTTCCAAATACTCATGATTTTTATAATAGAGTAATTAATTATTAATGTGAATTTGATTCAATGGCACTAATCTAATAGTTTTTATTAAAATTTAATTAGAGTTTTATAATATTTGTTTTTAATAATTATTTTACAAAAGTTGTACACACTGGTACTTCAATTTTGAATTCTTGATGTTAAGGATACCTGTATTGTTGCGAAGACAAATATCTATAGAGTGATGGATCACAAAACTGCTATTGTGCTAATAAAGTAATAACAACAACAACCGCCAGAGTACGAGTTTCGGTAACTTTTTTGTTGTCTTTTGCCTAGTCCTCGGACAAACCACCAATATTTATTTCATCCACAAGAGTACAAGTGAAATACTACAGAGGATAAAGAAAGGACCAAGGGCCTTAGGAGATGAGAAGACAAGTTAGAAATATGTTACAAATGAATTAGGAGCTACCTAAAATTAAGAGTATTTTGGAAGTAGTACTTTCTCTTCGTTTGCCCCAGAAATTCTTGATCTTCTTCATGAAGCAATGGCTCTGAACACGACCAAGATCCCACCGGTATCTTCATTTGAACACATTGAGGATCAAATTCAAAATGCAATTTTGGGCTGGGGCATCAAAAGCATGAATATGAATGTACAACAACTGAAAGAAAGATGTACCCTTGTCCATGCTGAAAGCTTCAACTCGGAATACCAAGGGTGTGTTATGATAAGGAGGAATGCTGACAGCAGAGTACATGTGCACCACAAAGGAACTCCAGAGGCAATACTGGCCATGTGTTCACATTACTACGAGGAGACCGGGGATGTCAAAGATATAAACAAAGAAGCATTGCAGGGAAGAATTACACAGATGAAAATGGATGGTTTGCACTGTGTTTGTTTTGCATATAGAAATGTGACAGCAGAACATCAGATTGATCATGGGGCGCGTTTCCACCCAAAGCTCAAAGAAGATGATTCGATTTTATTAGCATTTGTCGGTCTGAAAGCTCCATCTAGAGAACATGCAAGGAAAGCTGTCAAGATGCTGGAGTGAACATCAAAATCATTACAAAAGATGATATCCACACCGCTCGTGCATCAGCTATTGATTGTGTTATAACTGATCCTCACGACACATCCACTGGAGAAGTCATTGAAGGAACAACATTCCAAGAATATACTGAAGACGAGAGATTGGAGAAAGTTGATAACATTCGTGTGATTGCAAGAGCCTCGACACTGGACAAGCTTCTAATGGTACGATGCTTGCAAAAGAAAGGTCATATTGTTGCAGTTACTGGAGATCAGAGTCGAAGACTGTAGAGCCTCTGAGAGAAGCCAATGGTGGGGCTTTCATCGGGGTAATCAAGGAGGCCGATGCAGCAGGGAACAGCTCGGATATTGTCATCATGGATGATTAACTTTGTTCCATACTAGAGTTCTAAGTTGGGGGTCGAACACATAAACATGTCAGATACTCACCCAATAAAAACTAAACAGCAAACTCATCCGCTTCTTGGTAATAGACTTTGTGACAGCAATTTCAGCTAGCGAGCCTGTGACCATCAACATTGTCACAGTAATTTCAGCAGGCAATTTTCCCTATGCAATGCTGCAGGTACTTTGGGTAAACTGATGGTTGGGACATTAGCAGCTGTAGCTCTCACTATCGATGGGCCTGGAACAAAGTCATGCAGCAGCCACCAACTGACAAAAATGAGCCATTTATAACCAATATCATGTGGAAAAATATATTGGGTCAAGCGCTCTACCTGATCTCCATGGTGCTTACCATCCAATTCACAGGTGAATCAGGATACAAATTAAGTGACAAGGAAAAGGACATAATGATCTTCAACATCTTTGTTCTCTGCCAACTATTCAACATATTCTACCTGAGAAAGTACGAAGGGGGTCTTCTCAGAGAGCTCAAAACAAAGAGGTTATTGTTGAATCCATCCCATTTTTTAGTCAACTTTAGCTACTCAATTGGTACAAGCAATTGTTATTTAAAAAAGGATCGTTAATGGAGTTGAAAAGAAAAAGATTTGTAGTGGCCAAATTGTAAGATTTGACAACCATTTGTGACTTTTGCTAGGTTTACATATGTTAATTAGGACATAGGTATGGTTTTATCCTTCTATAAATAGAGCATTCTTGCTCATTTTGTAGAACACACCAAGTTAGAGAGGAAAAAAACAATTTTGAGAGCAATAGTAGGAGTGAGGATTCCATAGGACTTATACAAGAGACAAATAGTCTGTGAAGGAAAAATAGAGTGTGAGCGATATTTTAGTAAGAAGGAAACCAAAAGGAGTGTTGTGCCTTTTGAGTGTTGTAGTTAGTCACTTTGAGTATTGTATTCGTGACTACACAGTGTGTAAAATTCCACTATAGTAATATCAATTGCTCCTCTTAGTCCGTGGTTTTTTACTTTCAGAAGGCGTTTCCACAGTGAAAATTCTTGGTGTTCATTATTTTCCAATTTTATTTTACATTACTTTTACCATATATATTTTGGGTTGTCCGCGTTTTCCAAAAACTGGTAGATCAGAGCCAAAGGTTTTATCGAAGTATGCCTGTGTGCCAGCACGTTGAAACTTCCACATCCGAAAAGATTTACTGATTTGCGAATGATAACTATATTTTGGGGAAAAAATGGAAGCAACACAACGTAGAATGGTTACTTGAATGGTGTTAATTATGCTTTGGAAGGAAAAATGGAAGATCTGCTTTATGAAGAATTTATTAAACCGTATTTACACTGTAAAGCATGATAATATGACAGATTGAAGAGTGGAATTGGAATCTGTGCATGACAGGTTTGGGATTCATTAGGCAATGGGGTCAGACGATAATGTGTTGAAAACCAAATCTCTGGAGAAGAAACCACATGCTCGAACCCTTTTGGAAGCATCTTGTGAAAAGTTTGTATGACTCGGAAAGACTCGGCAAAACAAAATGTTCTAAAAAGCAGATGTGGGTTTGAAAGTATAATGATGGTTCTTCGATGACAGGACCATTGAATAATTTTCAGGGGATTATGAACCAATTATCTGCCATGGGACATCAAAAATTTGATTGAAGAATTCAAGGCTTGCTTCTTCTTGGTTCCTACCCAGATTCATGGGAAACTTTAGAACCGTCATTTGTCAAATTCTGATCGGCCATGGTGTATTCTCTATGGATTCCGCCAAGATAGTGTATTGAAAGACATGAGGATGAGAAGAAAAACTCAAGGTTTCCGCTTCGTCGGATGTCCCTGAAACTGGCGCCCCAGGGGGAGAACATAAAAACTCGTAGTTCCAGCATAGAGATAGAGAACAAAATAGGAGCAAATCCACAAGGCAGGACTTAAGGATATGAGTGCTATCATTGTGGCATAAAGGCAACAAAGAAGTTCTGCAGGAAGTTGAAGAGGGAGAACAAAACAAAAGGAAACTAAAGAATGATGGCAATGAAAAATTGCCTACCCCGTCACCAACGAAGATCTTGTTACCGTTCTGTGCAAAATGATAAATATGGTTCTGTGATGAGTCAAGATGGGTTCGTGGAAATGCGTCCGCTGCCGCATCTATGTGACATAAAGAAGGATTTTTCTCTTCCTACCACTCCTGGGGGGATTTTGGAAACATGAGTATGGGTAAGAGACTGTTTCTAGGGTGGTTGGTATGGTACAATTTGTTTGAAAATAGTGTTTGGACACTAAACAGTTTTGACAATGTGAAAATGCTCCTGATGTTCGTCATGCACCTAATTTCATTAGTTGTGTATGTTTTAGATGATGAAGGATATTGTTTACCAACGGTTCCTGTGGAAAATGAAGGCTCCATTAAGGGGGGTTCCTTTGGGTTGTGGCTCGTGGGTAACAAACGTAGTGGTCTATTACTGGACTAGGGCCTATGCTGTGTGATATGGTTGAATGCGTTGAGAGCGATAGCTCTGCAAACAGATGGCACAAGAGGCGTAGGCCATTAGCGGAGAAAGGACTTATGTTCTAGCCAAGAGAAAAGACATTATTGTTATCAATTTCCAAAGTGCCTAAATTAGAAAAATGTGAGCAGTGCTTAGGCTGGTAAACAAAATAGAGTTCTTTTAGTCTACCTATTCGAGAAAGCCAGAGTTGCTTTGAGTTATGTGCACTATGAGTAGTGGGTCCAACTGAAGAAAAAGACATTGGGGGGGGTGCACTTTACTTTGTCAATTTTCATTGAATGATTGCTCTAGAAAATTGGGTCTAGGTCTTGAAGACTAAAGACCAGGGTTAGGTGGCTTTAGAGTTCAGGCTTCAGTGAAAGAGAAACTGGAAAGAAATTGAAATGTATTCCGTGAATGATTAAGGTGGTGAATATTGGGAGCCAGTGACGCAAATACTGCAAGAATTCAACCGGTAAGTAGACACCAGAAGCTCATTCCCAAGCCTCATAAGATTAATGGTTTGGCTGGACGAGAGGATGAACAGGAATTGATGGACGAGTTAGATGGTGCTTTCTGAAAGCAAAGTGCCAAACTCATTTTGGTGGTGCGGCTTTATTGAACCGCCTGCACATGTTATTAATCTATCTCCTGCCGGGTTGCTTTTGCAAAGTGATTGATACCAAATAGTGTTTGTATGGAAAAGGTGTTTCTATGACCATTTGAGAGTATTTGGTTGCCCAAAGCTTTTGTACATGGGTGCAGAACGATGAGAGGTCACAATTAGATGCCAAGAAAAGGCAATGAATATGCTTCATTGGATATGGCATAGATGAATTTGGTTACAGGCATATGATCAATTGAAAGAAAAGTGTGAGAAGCGTGAGATCTATTTTCATTGGAGAATTCAAAAACATTGAAGATATGACAAAGCGGAGAAGGTTAGATCTTCAAATTTTGATGGTATTGGTTACACATGATGAAGTTACCTCACCACAAGGTGAATATGTTATGGGTTTGATATCATGTGCCGCCGAATCATGTATCCCCCAAATCAAAACATGTGATGTTTGATAATAACAAGATATTGTTAGTGAGATCCGGTGCTCATGAAGTTGTAGACGAATCATCAATATTCCGCCGGAGTCCAAAGACAGCGGTTCTTCCTCTCGTTATTCACCCATGGGATTGTTACTCACTGACGGGGGAGAAACCTGAATGTTATGAGAGGCCCAGGAGATGAGCCACAAGAAGAAACAATGGATTGAAGCCATGCAAGACGACGATGAAGTCTTTGCATGAGAACCACACTTATGAGTTGGTTAAAATTGCCAAGGCATGAGAGCCTTTGAATAACCAAGGGGGTGTTCAAAGTAAGTTGAGAACACAACTTGGAAGCCAGGTCAAGCTAGATTGGTATGTTAAGGGATTCGGTTTCAAAGGAGAAAGGTGTGACTTTGACGCAAATATTTTCTCCCTGTTGTGAAAATGTCCTCGATGCGTACAGTTCTAGGTTGGGCTGCTAGTTCTTATTTTAGAGATTGAGCAGATGGATGTGAGAGACGGCTTCTTACGGTGACCTAGAGGAAGAGATTATATGGAACAAACCTGAGGGTTTCAAGTAGATGGCTAAAGAAAATTTGTCTGCAACCTTAAAAAGAGTCTCTTATGGCCGCAAAACAAGACTCCCAGACAGCTGGTACAAAAAGTTGGATCTGTTCATGGCGGGAGCAAGGGGCTATAAGAAGACTTCTTCAGATCATTGCGTTATTGTCAAAATTTTTGACAATGATTGTATATCCTTCTGTGATGTGGATGATATGTTTGATTTGTGGGCAAACATATTACAAGATTGACGAGCTAAAGAAAGAGTTGTGTTAGTCTTTGTCTATGAAAGACTTGGACCTTGCCAAGCAAATTTTGGGCATGAGAATTACCTCGTTCTTAGAGCTAAAGGAAGATTTATTTGTCCAGAAGAAGTACATTGAACGAGTACTGGAGAAGCGCTTCAATATGAAGAATTTAAGCATGTTAGTTACATCTTGCTGGTACTATGAGTTGAGCAAGGAAGTGTGTCCTAAGCTAGGGAGGAAAAAGAGAACAGGCCACAAGTTCCAATTCCTCCGTTGTCGGAAAGTCTAAGGTATGCAATGGTGTGCACTAGACTGATATTGCTCACGCATGGTGGTGGTGTGTTAGCTAGCTTTCTCGAAAATCGGGAAAAAGGATTTGTGAAGCTGGAAAGGATACTCAGGTATCTTAGAGGAAGCTCAGATATGAATGCTTGTTTCGTGTTGGGCATCAAATCCAATTGAAAGGGCTAGACAGATTTGATACGGCCAGGTGACCTTGATAACAAAAAACCACTACTGGATATTTGTTTACTTTTCAGGGGGAGCTATATCATGGCAGTTCAAAGTTGCAGAAATGTGTTGCACTATCTACAAATGAAGATGAGTATATTGAGGCTACTGAAGCGCCGGACGGGCAAGGAGAGGGCAGGAGAGGAGTGCAGGAGATGATATGGCAAAGCGATTTCTTCAAGAGGCTTGGTTTGAAATCAGATGGCTAATGTCTATTGTGACAGTCAAGAGTTGCAATAGCTTGAGCAAGAACACTCCATGTTGTACCATGCAAGAACCAAAACAATTGAGTCAGATATCAGGATCGTGGAGAAAGTGGAGAATGAATCATTTTCACGTCAAAAAGATTCACACAAGTGAAAATCCTGAAGATATGATGACACAAGATGATACCAAAAAGAACACCTTGAGTTATGCAAAGAAATTGGGGTTCGTATGAGCTCTCTCTAAAGAAGTTGAGATACCTTCTTCCAGAAATGGAAGGCGGGGGAGATTTGTTGATCCATCCCATTTTTTAGTCAACTTTAGCCTACTCAATGGTACAAGCAATTGTTAAAAAGGGAAAAAAGTATTGGGATGTTGAAAGAAAGATTTGGTAGTTGGCAAATTGGTAAGATTGCAACCATTTTTGACTTGACTATGTTTAATCTGTCATTAGTGACATAGGTATGTTTTCCTTATATAAAAGAGATCTTCGTCATTTGTAGAACACCAAAAGTTAGAGGAGAAAAACCAATTTTTGAGAGCAAAGTGAGGTATTCCATAGGACCTATACAAGAAATAGTCTGTGAAGAAAAATAGAGTGTGAGCGATATTTAGTTAAGATGGAAAACCAAAACGAGGTTGTTCCTTTGAGTGTTTGTAGTAGTCACTTTGAGTATTGTATTCGTGAATACACGTTGTATAAAATTCCTTACTGATAGAGATAATATCAATGCTCCTATTAGCCGGGTTTTTTTCCCTTATTCAGAAGGGTTTCCACGTAAAATTCTTCGGGATGTCATTATTTCCCATTTTATTTCCATTACTTTTACCATATATATTTTTGTGTTTGTCCGCGTTTTCCCAACAGTTATTTTGGGGGATTGTGGGAATGATAGTCGTTGTCCAGTTTGCAATGATCGAAATACTGAATGAGTTTGCATGTACTGAGAGATTGAATTGGATGAAGTGGAAAGTGTGCATTGGGATAGCGGCTTTATCATTTCCAGTTAGTTTGCTCATAAAATGCATACCTGTTCCAAAGACGCCTTTGTTTAGTCGTAGGAACAGCCAGAATTTAAGTTACTTAAGATTTAGGTTATAGCAAGTTTGCCTTCTCAATTCCTACCATATTTGTTTGTTCATTCTATGACTCTTGCATCTATTTGTACTTGCATAACATTTGTCGTTTTAAATTTGATATGTATACTTATCTTAATTTTTTACTTTTATTAGGTACTAAAAAAGTATAAAAATAACAATAAATCTTTTAAAACTTGGTAAGAATTGTGCGAATAGAGTTATGACACACATTTTAGCCATTACAAATTCCAGTCTAAAGCAT
The DNA here is from genome assembly GCA_027704765.1 of Solanum habrochaites. Classification (NCBI taxonomy): domain Eukaryota; kingdom Viridiplantae; phylum Streptophyta; class Magnoliopsida; order Solanales; family Solanaceae; genus Solanum; species Solanum habrochaites. The sequence continues at coordinate 73,612,722 of JAKWJA010002497.1, forward strand.
CAAAAATCATGAACAAAGTGCACTATGATTAAAAATGGAATGTAACATAAATCATCAATTAATCAAAAAGATACATTGGAACTACTAGCTTATGAAAAACTTTAATGAATACCTAAATCTACTCATTTGAACAATGCTTTCAAGTCATTCAACCTTAGATAACTAAAGATTGGTCTCTCTGGGACAGTTATGCACTTGACAAGCCAGCCAATTGGCCAAGATGCAGCTGCAAATCCAATGCAGATTCCCCATTGCCCCCAATTCAGCCTCTCTGTATTTGCAAACTTCTTTAGAAACTCCACCATCACAACTTGGAGAACCAATGTTATACCAATGATTGCAACAAACACTGTTCATTGTGTAGTCCTCAAAGACATTATTCTGTCTCCAGGTTTTTAGAGAACGTTGAATTATTGAAACTTGACAAAGAACAAACGTTAGTTGTTGAAGATCAATGTATGTAAACCTCTTGCTGACACAAAGTTGATTCTCCATCCGGCGATTGTAAGATCAATAAAACAGCAACAATCTGATATAGGCTGAGCCATTAGATTCCTCACATAATGTAGGATGATTAAGCAGTGCGTGCAGTCCTACCGACTGGTTTCTTCTTCATGAGTTCCTCCGTTGGCTTCTCTGTCGCGAGTGCTAGTGCCCCTAATGTGTCCATGATCAAATTAACCCATAGCAACTGTACTGCTGTGAGTGGTACCTCACCAGATGAAACAGCGGCTACAAAATTGATCACGAGCGCAGCCACATTTACTGTGAGCTGAAATTGGATGAATTTCTGGATGTTGTTATAGACACACCTTCCCCATTTCAAAACGTGCAAATGAAGCAAGTTAGCATCACGATGATAATCAGAACTCTCTTAGCTAATTCATTGCCCTTGAATCCCCATAGAAAGTCCTATATCTGCTTCCTTTAAAGCTGGTGCATCATTCGTTCCATCACCGGTGACCGCAACCACATGACCTTTCTTTCTCAAGCACTGCACCATTAGAAGTTTGTCAAAAGGGGATGATCTTGCCATCACACGTATCTTCTCCACTCTCTCCATCCGTACTTCATCTGTTAGGTTGCGAAATTCTTCACCTTCTATGACTGCTCCTTCATCTACTTCCTGATTAGGATGAAGAATTCCACATTCTGTTGCTATGGCTTTTGCAGTGAACACATTGTCACCAGTGATCATCTTGATGTTCACACCAGCATTTTGGCAAGCTTCCACTGCTTTCTTCACGCCTGGCCGACATGGATCTTTTAGGCCAACAAAGCCCAAAAGAATGAAAGAGTTGTCTGGAACATCTCCATGCATATGTTCATTATCCTTTTGCTCAGCTTTTGGCACTTGCTTGTGTGCGAATGCGATACATCTGAGACTGCTGGCAGCCATTCCTTCAATTATCCTGTTACATTCTTCGTTATCTGATTCCTCTAGAGGTTTCACGTTCCCTTCTAGATCATAGTAATGGGAGCACATTCTTAAAATCATTTCAGCGGCACCTTTCCAATGCGCATGAATTGTGCCATCACTGATGTTCTTGACCAGGACACCACTCTTCTTTTTCTCTGAATTGAAAGCTTCCACATGTAGAATGTTGAAATTTCTTTTGATTTGATCCATATCCATGTTCAATTTCATAACAGCCCATGAAAGAATAGCTTTTTCAGTAGGGCTGCCTGAGAATTCAAAGCTGGAAGATGGATCGGAGGACTTGAAAACACTACCTGTAGTGTTTAATCCAACCCCTTGATGGAATAGTTCAAGAACTTTGGCTGAGATTTTAGTTGGGATGTTTTTTAATGATCTTTTCTGCATTACGTGCTGTTTGCCTAAGAAAAACTTTGTCACGGTCATCTTATTTAATGTAAGAGTACCTGTTTTGTCTGTACAGATGGTGGTGGCAGATCCCATAGTCTCACATGCGGAGAGCTTCCTAACCATTGCCTGATCAGCCATCATTCTCTTCATGGAATAAGCCAGAGTAAGTGTAACAGCTAAAGGCAAGCCTTCAGGAATTGCGACAACAACAATGGTAACAGCAGCAGCAACAATTCCCACCACAGCATTGATCACATCATCAGACGATGTCTTGCTCCCGTTGAATTCTTTGTTCCATTTCTCTTTTGTGGTACAGTGTAAGTAAACGTATCTAAACCAATAGGCAAAAGAATAAAGCGAAAGCAACTAGCAACCCAAACTGTACCAATCGCTTGTAGAAGCTTGTTGGAGTCGTCCTGGAGGGGGTTTGCTCCATTTAGAATCACTGACTGATGGGCCCTCATTCATTTCACCCCAGGTGTTCGTGTTCATCCAACCGATGTCACAAGCTCATGCCATAGCCATCGGCAACCTTGTCCCAGAATCAAGAACGGCTTTGGTCTAAGTTAATATCGAACATGGCACAAAAAACTTTCACCTGTCATGCGCTGATAATCCACGTGTAAAGAATGACTTGTACCAAAAAATACCCTGTGCAGCAGGAGAACTGATCTCCAATCTTTAAGCAAATGACATCTCCAACAACAATTTCAAATATCGATATCTGTTGGCGCCTCCCCTTTCTAACAGCTTCGACTGGGATATTTTTGCTCACCTTGGAAAGCTTATCGAACTGTCTGTTTTGTCTAAAATTACTAATAGACGAAACAGCAATGACAAGAAACACCGCGACATAAATACTCCCTCCATCGTACCATCCTTCTTTCAGTCCATGCTCCTTAATTCCAAATCCAAGAGACAGAGCAGCACAGAGCAAAAGTATGATGATAGTAGGATCTTTGAATGATTCCCAAACAAAGATGAAGAAACTTTTACTAGGTGGCTTACGATACGTATTGCTTCCAAAAGCCTCATGTCTACGTGCAACATCTTCTTGATCTCCGCTTACACCATCAGTTGTATCACTTTTGAGAGTAGCAGCAACACCTTGTACACCTCCAATGTTAGCAAGTTCGTCAAAGTTTTTATCTTTTACAAGCTTAGCTAGACTTGACTGATCAATGCCTGAGAAAAAAGGTTGGTGTTCAACTACATCAATCGCGATTGTATCATTCGATACACAAAGTATTTTTCTTGGATAGTAGGCAGCTGATCCATGACTATAAGATGACACAAGGGTAGTTTTAAAAGCTCTGGAACAATAGATGGTAGCAAAAGCTAAGTGCCATCTTTTCTTGTTAGACAATTCAATTTCTTTTGACAAATCAGTTGTGTTTTGGTTCATGAATAGGTAATGCATGTTTTCTTCAAACATGTTTGATTGAAAATGTGTATAATAATAACGATGAACAATAAAATGACAAAAAAAATCAAATAATTTGTGATTGTGTTTTTGAGTTTAAGTAGTAATAATCTCCTGAAGTTAATCATATTATATAATTACTAATACACCGCGTAATCAAGTCTATGAAGTTCTGTTGACTGCAATTTCATGGATATTTCCATAAACCGCCTTTCGGGTCTCCACTATTTTCTTGCGGCCCACGATCTAATTAAGTTGGGCTTCTTCTATAAGTGACCAAATTGTTTACTTCAACAAAATTTTAGAAATAACAAACATAATAAATGTAATAAAGTTTTATAGTTATAGATTTATAGTTTCAGTAATTGCACTTAATAGTTATAGTTTCGTCTGCTATGAAGATCGTTGTTTGTACATTTTTGTCTGTTTGTATATTTTGCTAGTCAATATATATACAAGGTATATACAAAATTTTGAATTTATACAATCAGAAATTGAGTTATGCAAGCATAATTTCTCTTCAATAAAACAGATGTATTTTCAGTATGTATCGATGTTATACGAATAGTATTCCCTCTGTCTCATTTTATATGAGTATTTTGACTTGACATGCAATTTAACAAAGAAAGGAATAGTTTCGAAACTTGTGGTTTAAAATAGATGATAGATATTTGTATGGTTATAAACATTCATTAAGGAAAAATAGGTATTTTAAAGTTAAATTGTTATTTAGTATAGAAATATATTATTCTTTTTGGAACGGATGAAAAAGAAAATACATTCGTATCAGTGGGATACAAGAAGTATATACAAGTTGTCTAGATATGATGTATAACTATGTATTAGAATATACGATTTTTATATGAGTAATATATACTCTCATACTTATAATTTTTCAAATTTTCTTCAAATAGTTCCAAATTTTAAATATGAGTTCCTTCCAATATTTTTGAGTTTTATATATTAAATTCATCTAAATAATTCACATTGTGATATGGTAAATTTAGTTAAGTTTTATAATAGAATTTTGAGATAACTATGATCCTAAACACTTCAGTCAACTATAAAACATATATGTTGTATATACTTATACTCAATATACATATAATATATCTGACCAAGGTAAGTAATTCGAATTTAATTAAAACTTTACACAATCACGAAATAGGTAATTTTTTCACCTATTGTAGCAGATTAGCTGATAATAATTTCTTAACTATCGTACTATTGAATGATATATTAAGCTTTCGTTATATAAGAAGGAAAGACATAAATGACTTACGTATAAGCTAAGTCATGATAAATTAATTAGTGTATTTTAACTTAACGTTAGACTACTACTATTCGTTATGTAGCAGGTTTCTTTTGTTACAATTGTGAGTCATGTCCAACACATAGATCCGATGGTTGTGTTTGAAGTATTTATGATGAATGAAGCCGCATTTATTTATTTCACAATATAATTATTGTCATTACGTATGGTTTTGATAAAAGTCAATTTTACCGATAATGTTTAGAATAAATCAAGAAAAAAAATTAGAAATAAGATGAAATTGATAATTTAGGAAAGAAATAGGTTCAAAAAAGAAAATAATTTGACTTTGCATGTATCCACCCTCTTCAAATTATATGGAATATAGTATTGTTGTGATCATTCAAGAAAATAAAAACAAAGAAGAGACATACACCTTATTTGTTTGTATATTTAATAAGGATTTGGAATCTTAATTATTCAATTTTTAGTAAATAAGTATGTCTATCTTTTAGATCTTAATTTTAATTATGCAATTCTTAATTTTCAAGTATTTCTTTTTCTGTGTTTTGCAATCAAAGAAACTAAATAGGCTAAAAGATATTAAAGCTTGAGTCCAACAAGGCAGAAAGTGTTGAATCCATCCCCTTTTTTAGTCAACTTTAGCTATTCATTTGGTACAAGGCAATTGTAAAAGAATAGCTAATTGGAGTTGAAATAAAAGATTGGTAGTTGCAAACATTGGTAAAATTTGCAACCATTCTTGACTTTTGGCTTATGTTTACATAGGTCATTAGGAAATAGGTATGGTTTTATCCTTCTAATAAATAGAGCATCTCTGATCATTTGTAAAACACACAGTTAGAGAGAAAAACCATTTGAGAGCAAAGGAGGTATCCATAGACTTATAGAAATAGTCTGGAAGAAAAATAGAGTGTGAGCGATATTTTAGTAAGACGAACCAAAAGTGTTGTTCCATTGAGTGTCGTAGTCGCATTGGAGTGTTGTATTCGTGACTAAACAGGTAAAATTCCTTAATATGTAAATCAGTTGCTCCTCTTGGCCCGTGTTTTTTCCTTATTCAGAGGGTTGGTCACGTAAAATTCTTTCGGTGCGGTATTTTCCCATGTTTTATCTTCCAGTACTTTTACCCATATACTATTTTGTATTGTCAGCGTTTTCCCAAACAAAATGGTTTTAGCAGAAGCAAGACTTTTTATCTGAGTATGCTCGTCGGGTTGCCCTAAGCAAAGTCCTGACTTTCCCATCAGAGAAATACAGATTACTTTGATTGCCGATAAACTAGATTTTTTGGGGGGGGGAAAACAATGGAAAGCCAACACAAGTAGAATGGTTACTTTGAATGGTGGTTAATGATGCCATTTGGACTGGGAAAATGAGATGGAAGATCATTGCTTACTGTAAGAATTTTATATAAACAGTTATTTTAATTTACACCACTGTTAAAGCCTGGATAAAGACGATGAAGAGTGGAATCTGTTGCATTAGAGGTTTGGTGGATTCCTTAGGCAATGGGACGACGATATATGTGGTGAAACTATTCTCTGGAGAAAAGAGAAACACATGGTTCGAACCCTTTGGGAGCATCTTAAACAGTTTGTATGATCGAAATACTGGCAACACAACAAAATGTTTCTTATAAAGAAGATGTCTGAGTTTGATGTATCATGATGTCTCCGATGACAGACACATCTGAATAAATTTTCAAGGGATTATGAACCAATTATCTGCTCGTTATGGGAATCAAATTGATGAAAAATATGTCAAGGCTTGGCTTCTATCTTGGCTTCCATACCAGATTCATGGGAAAACATTCTAGAACGTAATGTCAAATTATTCTGCTCGGATGGTGTGATTTAGGATTCCGCCACAAGAGAGTGTCTTCGACAAAGAGTGAGAAGGAAAAACTCAAAGGTTTTGTTCGTGGATGTCCATGTGATTCAATTGGCCAGGGGAGAAGAGAAAGAAACCTGTGGTCTCAGCAAGAGAACAAAATAGGAGCAAATCCAAAGGCAGACTTAATGATTTGCGGTGCTATCATGTGTGGCATGACAAGGTCACACAAAGAAGTTCAGCAGAGATGGTAAAGAGGGGGGACGAACAAAAACAAAGAGGAAAATTAAAGAAGATGGCAAGTGAAAAAAATTGCCTAGCACCGTCACCACCGAAGATCTTGTTTACCGTTATGATGCCAAAATGATAAATTGCTGTGTGATGATCAAGCTGGGGGTGGACCAAAATCGGCCGCATCTCAGTGACATCAAGGAAGGATTTCTTTCTCTCCTACACTCTGTTGATTTTGGAACCTTGAGTCATGGGTATTAATGGCAGCTGTTTCTAGGGTGGTTGGTCATTAGGCAGAATTTGTTTGAAAACTAGTGTGAACTAAACTGTTTGAACAATGTGAAACATGCTCCTGATGACTGTGCGTCGGAAACTAATTTCTATTGGTGTTTGAGAGTGATCGAAGGACTATGTTAGTCCACGGTGTGGAAAATGAAAAGCTCATATAAGGGTTCCTTGGTTGGGCCGTTGGCAAACAAACGTCGTGGTCGTTATACTGGACTACGGCCTTGTTTGTGTTCGATATGGTGAATGCGGTTGAGAGCGATACTTTCACCATTGCAAAGAGGCTTTAGCCACTATTAGCGAGAAAGGACTTAATATTCTCAGCCAAGCGAAATTTATTGTCAAATTTCCAAAGTGCTCTAAATTAGAAAGATGTGTGAGCACTGCCTTGGATGGTAGACAAAATTAGAAGGTGTCCCTTAAGTCCACATCTTCGCAGAAGACAGAGCTTGCGCTTGAGTTAGTGCACTTAATTTATGGGTCCAAGAAGACCAAAGACATGGGTTGGGACACTACTTGTCAACTTTCATTGTGATTTGCGCGAGAAAATTGGGGTCTAGTCTGGAAGACTCAACAGAACAAGTGTTAGGTGTATTTAAGCAGTTTCGGCTTCAGTTTGAAAGAGAAATGGAAAGAAAATTGAAATGTATTCGTACTGAGTAATGGTGGTGAATATTGTGGAGCTGCGAATACGGCAAAGCGATCCACAAGGTATTAGGAAACCAGAAGACTCTCCCAAAGATCATCAGCTTAATGGTTTGGTGAAAAGGAGGAACACAAGGAACCTTGGATGGAGAGGGTTAGATGTTTGCTTTTCTGAAGCAAAGTTGCCATAATCACATTTTGGGGTGAGGCGTATGGACCGCTGCACTGTATTAAATTCTATCTCCTGCTGTTCTTTGCAAAGGAATGTACCAAATAGTGTTTGGTATGGAAGGATGTTTCCTATGACCATTTGAGAGTATTTGCGTTGAAAGCTTTTGTACATGTGTCGAAAGATGAGAGGTCAAAGTTAGATGCCAAGACAAGGCCAGTGATTCTTGGATATGGCCTAGATGAATGTGGGTACAGGCTAGATGATCCAATGAAAAGAAACTGTTGAGAAGCCGTTGATATTTTCTTCATGGATAATCAAACATTGGAAGATTATGACAAAGCGGGAAGAGCCGAAAGAGAGAGAGGTAGAACTCTCAAAATTGTGATGGTTAGTTCTAATGATAAAGTTCCTCACACAAGTGTGACATGATGTTGTTGGTTTGTAATCCATCGGTCGACGCACAAAATAATGTATCGAATCAACATGATGGTTGATTAAAAACAATTGTATGTTAATTGAGGATATGGGTGTTGCTCTGAAGTTGTGGAACGAAATCATAATATTCTGCTTGGGAGGTGGGTCCACAAGATAGCGGTTTCTTCCTCCGCTATTCACCCAATGAAGTATGTGTACTCACTGACGGGGGAGACCCTGAATGTTATGAGGATGCCAAGGAAGATGAGCACACGATCAATGGAATTGAAGCATGCCAAGACGACGATCTGAAGTCTTTGCCATGAGAACCACACTTATGAGTTGGTAAAATTGGCCCAGGGCATGAGAGCTGTGAAAGAAAAGGGGGTGTTCAAAGTTAAAGTTGAAGAACACAACTTGCAACGCCCAAGGTACAAGTAGATGGTGGTTCTTAAGGGATTCGGTAAAGGAAAGGTATTGATTCCTTTGACGAAATATGTTCTCGTGTGTGAAAATGTCTCGATTAGCAAGTTCTAGCGTTTGGCTGCTATAGTCTTAATTAGAGATTGAGCAGAGGATGAGAAGCGGCTTTCCTCATGGTGACCGAGAAGAAGAGATTTATATGGAAAACCTGAGGGCTTCAAAGTAAGTAGATGGTAAAGAAAATTTTGTATTAACAACTTAAAGCGTCTCTATGGCCTAAAAAGCTCCCAGACGGTGTGGTACAAAAAGTTTTGAATCTGGTATGGGGGAGGCAAGGCGTAAAGAAGATTCTTCAGATTCATGCGATGTTGTACAAAAAATTTTCTGAGGAGAAAGATTTATCATCTTTTGTTGTATGTGGATGATATGTTGACTTGTCGGGGGCAAGAATACTTCCAATGATTGACGAGCTGAGAGAGAAGAAGAAAAGGAGTTGTGTAAGTCTTTTTCTATGTAAAGACTGGGTCATGCCAGCAAATTTTGGGCCATGAGAATTACTCGTCTTAGAGCTAAAGGAAGATTTATTTGTCTCAGAAGAGAAGTACAGTGAACGCGTATTTGGAGCGCGCAATATGAAGAATGCTAAGACTGTTAGTATACCTTCTTGCTGGTACATATGAAGTTGAGCAAGAGATGTGTCTACGTCTGGGAGGGAAAAAGAGAATATGGTCAAAGTTTCATAGTCCTCAGTGTTCGAAGTCGATGTATGCATGGATGTGCAAAGACCTGATATTGCTCACGAGTTGGTGTGTAATTAATTTCTCAATATCCGGGAGAAAAAAACGAGCATTGGGAAGATGTGAAATGGCTTACTCAGGTTATCTTATGAGGAAGCTCGCGATGAATCTGTGTTTTTGGAGCTCACTCATCGTGTGAAGGCTATAAGATTCTGATATGGCAGGTGAACCTTGATAAACAGAAAATCCCACTACTCGTTATTTGTTTAATTTTTCAGGGGAGTATTATCATGGCAGTTCAAGTTGCAGAAGGTGTTGCACTATCACAACTGAAAGTGAGTATATTGCGGCTACTGAAGCCGGCAAGGAAAGGAGATGAGATGGGCTTAAAGCGATTTCTTCAAGAGCTTGGTTTGAATCAGATGGAGTATATTGTCTATTGTGACCAGCTCTAGAGTGGCAATAGACTTGTAGCTAAGAACTCCATGTGACCATCGCAAGAACAAAAAACACATGACGTCAGATATATTGGATTAGTGAGAAACGGGCGAGAATGGATCATTTCACGTCAAAAAGATCATCACAAGTAAGTCCGCAGATATGCTGACCAAGATGTACAGAAACGCACACACGTCTCGGTTATGCAAAGAAACTCTTGTGGGTATGAGGCTCTCTCTAAAGAAGTTAAGATTAACCTGATTCAAGTAAATGGGATGGAGGGGGGAGAGAGATAGATTTGTGGATCCATCCCATTTTTTAGTCAACTTTAGCTATTCCATTGGGTACAAGCAAGGTTAAAAAGGAATAGTAAGTGGCGTTGAAAAATAAATAGATTTGTAGTTGGCAAATTGGTTAAGATTTGACAACCATTCTTGACTTTGCTATTGTGTACATATGTCATTAGTGAATAGGGATGGGTTATCCTTCTATAATAGGAGCATTCTTGCCTCATTGTAAAACGACAACCAAGTTAGAGAGAAAACCAATTTTGAGAGCAAAGTGCGGTATTAACATCTAGACTATATAAGAAAATAGTCTGTGAAGAAAAAACCTAGAGTGTCGAGCGATATTTAGTAAGAACGGGAAACCAAAAGGTGTGTTCCTTTTGAGTGGTAGTAGCCACTTTTGAGTGTTGTATTGGTGACTACACAGTGTAAAATTTTTACTATAGTAATATCAGTTGATCCTCTTGGCCCGTGGTTTTTTCCCTTATTCCGACGGGTTTTCACGTTTCAGTTTAAAAATTGCTTGGCTGTCGTTATTTTCCATTTTATTTCATTACTTTGTACCATATATATTTTTGTGTTGTCCGAGTTTTCCAAAAGAAAGTAGGGTTGCAAAACTTTTTTTTTACGAAACTAAATTTTTATCGGTTATCGATTTAAAAATACGTTAAATTATTTTAAAATTATTAAGATATTGTTTATCGACAATGAGTGATGGTTTTTAACACTTAAGATTTGACACGAAATAATGATTGAAAATCATTTAGAAATAAGATAACAAACAAAATAAACCATAAACATGAGTTGACATATTGTATCTTGTTCAAAAGTAAGCACAAACACATTGTAGTATAATCAAAAGTTTCAAATTGCCAAAAATAAAAATATAAAACTATATGTCAAATATTTTATATGCCGATTGATATAAATATAATTACAGGGCTAGTGAGGAAAAATATCAAAATGCCAAGAATCAATAACTCATAGTAAATATTATCAAAATTATTATCGAAATAGCTAAATCAATTACCCATTACTATAAATCACAATAAATTTGGGTTATCGATTCAATTCAAATAGTAAAAAAAACAATGTTTTTTGTATCATGGGCGCAAAAAATATTTGGAAAGGAAGACTCTAATTCTGCTATCAGTTTCACATAATTGAATTGATCTTTTCAACTTCTCAATCCCCAAATTGATATGACTCAGTAGGTCAAATTAGGAACAGAGATACAAAATCAACGGTGCCGGAAAGTACTTCTGACTGAAAATTCACAGGCATTGCACCGGCGACCGGCGATCAGTTTATATTGTATAAACTGAAAGAGGTAACAAACTGACATCTCTTCTCCTTCCTTGGGATCCATATTACACACATTTTCCATTTCTGAACCCTGCTATGATCAACCTGAAAACAAGTTTTATTGCATTCTGAATTCTATGATGATTAACAATGAGTGAATTAGGACAATGGATTTGTCTAGGTAGAGAATAGCAGAAGAAAAGTATAATTTGATAAACGTTCTGCTAGATCAATATCGTTAAAGGAAGATTTTGGATAAGAGAATGCCTAATGTATCTCTATTTTGATGCTTCTAGAAATTACTGTAGCTATGAATCTAGAACATCTAGAGCTAGCTTTAAGATAAATATCTATTAGATCATTCTATTAGCTTTTGTAAAAAATCTTAAGTTCTTTTTTTGATGTTCCAAAGAGTTAACTTTAGTCTTTATAGTCTATTTGTTGAATATCTTTTCTCTTTACTACTTAGGAAGTGGAGAAATTTGGATATGCATAGGGAGAAACTCTGGACTTGACACTTCTAGATGTGTTCAACTCTTAATTTGATATTTTTGTTAATACTTTAGTAATTTTCAACTGTAAATCTATACTCCGTAACTGTAGTAGAGAATTCGGTACAAATCTTTATTTAAAAACATACCATACACAAATACAAGTAGTGAGTAATAAATGAATGCAACATAAATCAACCATTTCACAACAAACTAGAACATCTAAATTTACTCTATTTTAACCTGAGATAACTGAAGATTGGTTTCTCTGGGACAGTTAGTTATGGCACTTGACAAACAAAGCCAAAACACAAACTTGGCCCAAGAAAGAGCAGCTGCAAATCCAATGCAGATTCCCCATTGCCCCCAATTCAGCCTCTCTGTATTTGCAAACTTCTTTAGAAACTCCACCATCACCACTTGGAGAACCAATGTTATTCCGATGATTCCCATGAACAACTTGTTCTTGTGTATTCCCTCAAAGACATTCTTCTTCTCCAGGTTTCGCGCGTTGAATTCATTGAAAACTTGGCAAAGAACAAACGTGTTGAAGATCAATGTATCGTTTACCCTCTTGCTGACACCAAAGATTGATTCTCCTCGGAATTGTAAGGTCAATAAAACAGCAATCTGATATAAGGCCTGAGCCATTAGATTCCTCCACATAATGTTGGTAATAAGCGGTGCAGTCCTACCGACAGGTTTCTTCTTCATGAGTTCCTCCGTTGGCTTCTCTGTCGCGAGTGCTAGTGCCCCTAATGTGTCCATGATCAAATTTACCCATAGCACATGTACTTGCGAGGAGGGTACTCACCAAGCCATGAAACCGCGGCTACAAAAAAATTGATCAAGAGGCCAAGCCAAGTTTACTGTGAGCTGAAATTGGATGAATTTCTGGATGTTGTTATAGACACACCTTCCCCATTTCAAAACTGTGGCAACTGAAGCAAAGTTATCATCCAAGATGACTATATCAGAACTCTCTTTAGCTACTTCAGTGCCTTGAATCCCCATAGAAAGTCCTATATCTGCTTCCTTTAAAGCTGGTGCATCATTCGTTCCATCACCGGTGACCGCAACCACATGACCTTTCTTTCTCAAGCACTGCACCATTAGAAGTTTGTCAAAAGGGGATGATCTTGCCATCACACGTATCTTCTCCACTCTCTCCATCCGTACTTCATCTGTTAGGTTGCGAAATTCTTCAATCTAGACTGCTCCTGCATCTACTTATGCAGTAGGATGAAGAATTACCAAATTCTGTTGTGCTATGGGCTTTCTGCAGTGACACATATGTCACCAGTGATCATTCTGATGTTCAACCAGCCATTTGGCAAGCTTTCCACGCTTTCTTCACGCCCTGGCCCGACATGGATCTTTAGGAACACAAAGCCCAAAAGAATGAAAAGAGTGTCTGGAACTGGAACATCTCCATGCATAATGTTCATTATCCTTTGCTCAGCTTTGGCAACTTGCTCAGTGTGCGGATATGCGATACATCTGAGACTGCTGGCAGCCATTCCTTCAATCTATCTGTTAAATTCTTGTTATTGATCCTTAGAGGTTTCAGTCCCTTATAGATCATAGTAATGGGGAGCACATTCTGACAAATCATTTCAGCGGCACCTTCCATATGCGCCCAAATGAATTGTGCCATCATGCTGTTCTGACAAAGGGACACCACTCTTCTGTGTTCTCTGAAATTGAAAGCTTCCACATTGTAGAATGTTGACCGATTCTTTTGATTTGATCCATATCCATGTTCAATTTCATAACAGACCTGAAAAGAATAGTCTTTTTCAGTTTAGGGCTGCATAGATTCAAGCTGGAGAAGATGGTCGGTAGGACTTAGAAAAAGAACACCTGTAGTGTTTTTTAATCATAACCCCTTGATGGAATAGTTCAAGAACTTTGGCTGAAATTGGTATATGACTTTCTGCCTTCACGTGCTGTTTGCCTAAGAAAAACTTTGTCACGGTCATCTTATTTAATGTAAGAGTACCTGTTTTGTCTGTACAGATGGTGGTGGCAGATCCCATAGTCTCACATGCGGAGAGCTTCCTAACCATTGCCTGATCAGCCATCATTCTCTTCATGGAATAAGCCAGAGTAAGTGTAACAGCTAAAGGCAAGCCTTCAGGAATTGCGACAACAACAATGGTAACAGCAGCAGCAACAATTCCCACCACAGCATTGATCACATCATCAGACGATGTCTTGCTCCCGTTGAATTCTTTGTTCCCATTCTCATCTTTTGTGGTCCCAGTAAAGTATCTAACCAATAGGACAACAAGAACTAAGAAAGCAACTAGCAACCCAACTTTACCAATCGATGTAGTAAGCTTGTTGAGTCGTTCTTGGAGAGGGGTTTGCTCATTAGAATCACTGCTGATTTGGCTCATCATTTCACCCCAGGTCGTGTTCATTCCAACCGATGTCACAAGCATCATGCCATAGCCATCGGCAACCTTTGTCCCAGAAATCAAGAACGGATTTTGTCTAAGGTTAATCTCGACATGATCACTTTCACCTGTCATGCTAGATTCATCCACTTGTAAAGAATGACCTTGTACCAAAATCCCATCAGCAGGGACTTGATCTCCAATCTTTAAGCAAATGACATCTCCAACAACAATTTCAAATATCGATATCTGTTGGCGCCTCCCCTTTCTAACAGCTTCGACTGGGATATTTTTGCTCACCTTGGAAAGCTTATCGAACTGTCTGTTTTGTCTAAAATTACTGATAGACGAAACAGCAATGACAAGAAACACCGCGACATAAATACTCCCTCCATCGTACCATCCTTCTTTCAGTCCATGCTCCTTAATTCCAAATCCAAGAGACAGAGCAGCACAGAGCAAAAGTATAATGATAGTAGGATCTTTGAATGATTCCCAAACAAAGATGAAGAAACCTTTACTAGGTGGCTTACGATACGTTATTGCTCCAACGCATCATCGCTCTACGTGCAACATCATTCTTGATTGTACTACCATTAGTTTGTAGCACTTTGGAGCAGATGCGAGCAAACCTGTACACCTCCAAGGTTAGCAAGTTTGTCAATGTTTTTATCCTTGACAAGCTTAGATAGATTTGACTGATCAATGCCTGAGAAAAAAGGGTGGTGTTGAAGTACATCAATCACGATTGTATCAGTCGATACATGACGTGCTTTTCTTGGATTGTAGGCAGCTCCATGTAATGCTTTAGTGCTGGTCTTAATTTCAAAAGCTCTGGAACAATAGATTGTAGCAAAAGCTAAGTGCCATCTTTTTTTGCTGGAGACGAATATTCAACTCACGATGGCAAAATCAAGTGTAATGGTCATGAGAGTTATGACAAGTTGCTTCGAACATCATGGAACAGCGTCTTTCTTTGCACTAGATAAAGGTTTGGAAATTGGAAAATGCTTAGCGTTTGAGCGTAATGAAATTAATGTTTGTATTATGTATGACGATTGATGAAACTTAACTAGTTCAGGATTGAGACGTAGTTAATTGATATACGAAAGAAAAGATAAAATTGTGTTTGGAATTGGATAAACAAATTTGTTTCATGCAAGATCCTTTTTATAGGGAAGCTAAAATATGCCCCCGCGTAAGGCTATAATGTCATGTTCCAAAGCAGCAAGTTCAGCTCCTTATACAATATTGGGTATTCTCGAATGGTTAAAGTCCAAAAAAGTTAATTTTTTGTCTTGTGAAATACTTATTGTTCTAAGTTTAAATTTCACATGTAAAGTTTCAAGATATTGTCTTGAAGTTTCACTCGTCGAATTTGAAAAATGATTATTTATCTTATAGATAGGGTCGAAAATATGACTAGTAAGCGCTATTTCGCTTTTTTTTTCGGGGACTATGACCTATCTTATGAGTGTACAATAATAAAAACATATCAATGAAAATTGTATATCGTCACTTTTTTTCAAAGATGCAAAAACTTTGAAATAAAAAGTGGGACCACAATTTTAAAGCATAGGGCCTAGTTTGCAACTAAAGTAGATAGAAGTGTAGAAGCTTTTTTCTCATATATTGAACTATCAAACATACCTAATCTTGTCGACAAATTTGAAATTCAAACCTAGTCGGTTCAGTTTAATAGCAGAGTTATAATTTTCACTAAAGAATTCATCATTTGCTAAATAAATAGAAGAATTATATACTCTTTAATTTTGTCATTTAGAATTGATACATCAAAGTGACTCAAAATTTGAATCAACATTAAGCCTTGGTCTTAATTGTGTCGTGTTAAACATTTTTCCATGTTAAACTTGCTAGAATTATCATTTCATGTTTCCTACTAAATTAATTTCCATCCATCTATATAGAAATTCACTACTCAATAAATTTTCTCACATCGTGAGGACGTACATCTAAATTAAGTACTTTTAATCCATCAAATGTGTACAACTGTAATAAATAATAAAATATTACTTGAGTACATATAATCTTTAAAAGATTTGTGAAAATCTTCAAGGATATCTATATAAAATTTATATCATGAATTCGTCTCTACACAAATTTCAAAAAAATGTGTAAATGATTTTAATATTGAACCTTGGACATATAAAAGTTTCGAATCGATTCTCTTTAGAAAGAAGATCTTTTATTTCATGATAGCATGCTTCAATTCCTTTATGAAACTTCCGTTATTGGGTTAGCCATACACTTCACATGTTTCTAGTGATTCACGTGATATCATCAATTGATACAAGTCTTGGGTAAGAATCTAGGACGCACTAGAAAAACAAATCTATAAGGAAGAACAATATTTTCAGATTTGAATTCTTTTTTGTTTTTTTAATCGAATTAATAATTACTATCAGGAGTTTCCAGGAATTTCAGTGCAGTAAAATAACATTATCCAAATATGTTCTGTGCGCGTTATATTAACAACTTTGCTTGTACAATTTCAACATAAATACGTACACATACTATATAGTATTATCTATTGGTCTAAGTATATACTACCTCGAATTTTCTACCGTTTGGACATATTATTTATGTTTGATACGGAGAAAAATATTTTTTAAATTTTTTCACAGATCAATTTTTTGCAAAAACTATTCTTTTTAAATGAGGAAAATAACTTTTTCAATGAAATTGAATAAATTTTATAAATAGCTCCATTATTTTGTCTCCTCTCCACCCTCCAACACAGGCTTGCAGCCATCATTACCCTTCCAGTGGTAGAGTCAGGATTTTCAACAAAAGGTTCAAAATTCGTAGAGATAGACACACGAAGTAGCCGAAGAGGGTTTGACATCTATTATATATATATGAAAAATTAATTTAGTCATGTATACATAGTAGAATTTTTCATCAAAGGGGTTTCATCCAAAGTGGCTCCGCCCTGCTCCAGAGCCGCACCACCCCATACCCCTGCCCTACATACCCTTCAATTCTTTTTTTATAATATTTATCTAGATTATATAAAATATTTATGAAATAATACTGAAAAATAAATATATATCTCATTTATTTTCAAAAAAAATATCATTAAATAAAAAATTCCGTGAAAAACATTTTCACATGTAAACAACCTAAAAAGGTACTTGAACTTGCTGTATTCCTAAGTTTGCGTGGAGGTGTAATTGATGATCCCTTTTTTCCCATAACTTTGGGGATCAGTATTCTTTTGCATTGATTCATTCACTTTCTAGTCCTTTCTATGTGGTTTCCTAAATATTCTTTAGGATTTCTCATATAGCTAAGTCTTCACATTTTTAAAATAATAAATTATGCGAATAAATAATCTATCAAAAATAATTCCTTTTAACTTTTGTAAAGTTGAAACAAGATCATGTACACATCACTTTTGTTAGAATATTATCTAATATGTAACATTACATTCAATATGTTATCATTTTAAGTCAGAAGATTTATTAAAAACAATTTGTTTACTTTCATATAAGGTATGAACAAAAATTACATATACATCACTCTTTTAAAAATATTCTATTTCAAAATTATATTGGATATGGGGTATTAGAGGTCGGACGATTCTATTAAAAAATATATCTTTTTACTTCAAAAGATAGAAAAAGTTATTTCACACTACTGTTTTTCTAGACATGATATTTATAAAATAATTACAACCTGATTAAAATTCTTATGATAATCAAAATTTTCATTTAAGTGTACATTACTATCATCACTTTTTTCAAATTTGAAATAAAGAAAAGTAAAAGGTATGTTTAATAATCTTTTCAGTTAACCAATTTATCATGGACATATAGTGTGAATATTCTTTTTTTAAAAAAAAAAAAAACTGCTACTGATGTGTTGATGATAATGAAATGACAAATTATAGCAGCTATATGGTCAACGATATATTTAACTTAGATATTTAGATTATTTCATTCTTATGCAGCTTCTTTCAATGTCGACAATTTGTCTCCGTTATTTTGTTAATAAATGTTACGACAGTTAGGGTTAGGCATAAAATTAAATGACAAACAATATAACATTGGAAATTTTGAATTTATTCCAAGTTTTCAACTATTTTATTATTTTTGCTTTCTTGTTAAGTAAGAAATTTCTTTTTTATTTTATATTTTGATAATAAAGTTGTACGAATTAACTTGTATGCACTTTAATTAGCTATCCATTTCATTAACAATTAGGTCATATTTAATTGGGCAACTTTCACATATAGCAAACACAAAATTATATTTATATGTTATAGCAAAGTTTGCATAATTACGCTCCATAGCAAACATACATGTGTATTATAATTCGCCCTAACAGCTACAATTGAAACGAATTGTATACAATTAAATTGTATAATAAAACGAGAAAGCGAGAATTAATCTAAAATTAAATTTGTATAAAAACGAGGAAAAGAGACAGGCAAAAGAAATTGTTTAATAGAGTGTATATTGGGAATATGTATATAAATGAAAAATAGAACTCGTAGTTTATTAAAACAATATACCTATTGGTGTTGTTTGAGTTGAACAAGTATATGAAACGCTTGTTCTATTTTTTCCAATTTGTTATTTTTACAGTGAAGGGTGTGCCTTAGTGTTGGCAATATGATTATGTGTATATTTAATTTATACAAACAGAGATTTCATTTTAGTATGTGTAAAGTTTGTGCACTTGTATATGCCTAAAGGATTCATTATTACAAAAGTATCCTTGATAACAAAAAATTCACAAAATTGTAGCAAATGCGAAATGTTGATATTGTATATACAGAGAAACTGTTGTGAAGTTACTAAATACAAAACTATTAATGTTATTACGGTGGAACTGTTGTACCATTATAATTTAGAAAATGTGTATAGTGAAAATTAGATCAATGGAAACTCTATATAATTTTTTAGAAATTTGATTTGGGTGAGAAATTTTAAGAGAAATTGAAAGGAAATTGTGAGATGTAAAAATAATAGCTAATGGATTGATAACCAAAGAGAGTGTGGCCCCATTAATTGGAAAAAACAAACTATTTGGGAGAGATTTTAGGAAAAATTAAAAGAAAATGAGAAAGAGAATACAGGAAATGGAAAACAAATAAATTAAATAATAGCTATAGAATTTATTTTTATTTAAATATTTGCTATTATGTACAATTTTCCTTATTTAATTTATGTTACCCAATTTCACTTTGGAGCTTTAATATATAGTGACACTATAGTTACGTTGTTTTATGTTTTATTTTTGTTTTGCCGTTCAAGTTAGTTTGTTTAAATATATATCCCTAATGGGTAATTAGACTAATAAAATTAATTTTTTAGTATTTAAAAGGTAAAGTGAAAATACATATTACACTTAATCATAGTTAAGTACATTTTATACGAACAGCACATGCCTAGTTATAAATTTTTATTAAGGCTCGAACTCTAAATTAAGATGCAATAATGTGGTTTCTACATTATATTAGTATAAATAATTTAAATATTATTGTGTTATTTTTATTTATTGTATAATTGGTTTATCTATCCCCTTAAACAAATATCAATCTCATTTTTTAAGAAACTAAGTGCAGCAAAAAATATTTTGTGATTCAAAGAAATTAACCTATAGTTTTTTTGCATATGTCCATTATCCAGTATATAACTTCATAAAAGATACATTAAATGATGGACAAAGTCCTCTAACAATTTGAATAGTTCTAATTTCTTAACCTCCCTTATACTACGTAACATATTAAGTTTCAAATGATAATATTGTATTACGTAAGATATTGTGTGTCAAATGATGATATTATTATGATGTCAGTTTGCCACCTCAAAATTGATACTCTTTTCGTCTCATCAATCTACCTGATATTATTTGATTTGATACGAAATTTAAGAAATAAAAATTAATTTTTGAAATTTGTGGCTTAAAACAAGTCATAAATGTTCGTGTGATTATAATAGACATTTTAAAGTTAAATTCTTCGTTCTAAATATACAAACGTGTCATTTTATTTTGGACTTACTAAAATAGTGTGTGACAAAGAGAGTGCTCCTGTCATTTCCTTTTATATGTCATATTGCGTTTTTCGAAAGTTAATTTAACGAGATTTCAGAATTGAATTAAATTACATTAATTTCATATTTTAAACTAAAAATTTAGATATCAAAAACTATACAAAATTAAAGTACTATAAATTGCATTTCTTTGCATATCAATATGATGAAGAAATATGTCCTAAAATGTTAGTCAAAATTTTTATTATTTAACTGAAAAAGAAAATTATGACAACTAAAAGGGACGAAGGAAGTACTATTTTTAAGTTTATATACTAGTATTTTTTTTTCAAAAAGCTTATGTATGAAGTTTGTTGCAAAGGATCTCTCAAGTTCCTTGATGTCTTTCCAAGAAGGTTAAAAAAGGGAATTCTAAATGATATTCTTAACTTTTCCTTGTCAATGTTAGGTATTTAAGAGTGCATTTTAATTTTTGGGAAGAAAATGAAGACTTAATATAAAGGAAAATGTAAAAGAAAATTTTGATGTGGATTTATACCTTACAATACAATTTTCTAAGATAGTAAACTTTCACTATCAATATGAATTTTTTGTTCAAAGTAAACAATCAAGTTTTATTATTAAAATGAGAAATGATAGACACAACAACACATTCTTTGGAAAATTCTCTCTTAGTAGTCCTTTTAAAAAATAGTAGTGTTTTGTTTTTTTATTTTTGTAACTCTTTAATTCTAATTTGCCATTTGACATGTTTCAGATCATACAAATATTAATTAATACATTCTAAATATCTTTATTTTAAGACCATAAACTTTAAAAATTATTTTTATTTTTTTAAATTTCGTGTTAAATCAAAATCTGATAAATAAAATTAAAGCAAAGATGTATTTTCTTAGTATTATAATAAAACACGCATAAAGACCTTTGGAAGTCTTGTGGATAAGAGAAAAAGAGGCACACTCATCGTCAACCCTAGTCAATTTTGATTTTGAATTGGTCGTACATCTGATAGTAACATCAAAGTATAGTGTTCTTTTGCAAATGCAACATAGTTTCTCAGTAGACAATTACATGAGTCATGACCCATTGGATACTACCATAAAAACAAATAAGACTTTATGCTAATGATGTAGTGAGCCAAGAATAATAGTAAAAAGTTATACAAGAAAGAATGATAAGATTAAGACCAGTTACATTATCATTCTACGTCATCTTCAAATAACAAAAATCTCTTTACCAATTGTGGATGGGATATCCTGATCGATACATCTCAAAACGTCGTGATAAATTATGTCACAATTTCGGATACATCCAAATGTCACGATACATTGCGTCTTGGTTTCGGATATGTCACTCAACGTCTTGATATATCGCGTATCAGGGGCGAAGGTACATGGGGCCGAGGGGGTTCGGATCGTTGAAAAAATTATATTGTATATATAGGATAATTTTTTTGATTTACAGGTATATATTAAGTGATGAACCCCCTAAACATAAGCAAAGGGTTTGACTCAGTGGTTAGGGGTTTAGGATTTCACAAGATCACCGCTTACTTTTGCCGAGTTAGAACAGCGTATTGACCATCACTTTTTGTAATATAATAATTTCAACTTAGTGTTCTTTATTTTATTTCCTAATGCGAAAACGAGTTCGAATTCCCGGAGAGAAACAAATTATTTTTCTTAGTTTGAGCTGCTTTTTTCTTTTATATTTTTATAAAACAAGCTCAAAACTTATAAAAAAATCACAGTTTTCACTAACTTTTTTTAAAGGTGAAAAGGATCTGATATACCAACTCAACTTGCATTTGGAGCTTGATATACCCCTCGTTATAAAAATGGCTCCATATGTGCCCTTACCGTATCACATCAACGGCTCACATATACCTGCTGATTACAAAATGGCTAACATATACCTTCATTTAACGGAATGTTTAGTTAAAAAATAGTTTTAAATTTATATTATACTTTAATTTTTTTTAAAAATTTTTAGTGATATAAATGGTCTTCATTCAAAGGTCAAGGTATTTAATTTTTCATATACAATAATTTTGACTTCTTTTATTATATTATTTGAGTTTCTTATCGTATTGTATTTTTTTCTTTCATCCTTGTTTAAAGCAAAAAAAAAAAAATTAAAATATTTTTTTGTGTGTATTGTATTTAATGTCGTATTCGAAGAAAGAAAGAAAAATTTTGGTCATTACAAATAAGTTTTACAAGCACTATTAGGGAAACATAAATAAATTGATGATCAAAAAGTAATAATTATAAATGTCATTGAAACCAAAAAAAAGTCAAAAAAATATATTTTGTTTTGCGAGGATTAAATTGACTCATATGGGATTAAATTTTTTATGAAAAAATAATAAAATTTTAGATTAAAATTAGTATTTTTTCATTTCCGTGAGAGGGAAAAGGTATATGTGATCCATTTGTTACAAGTAGGGGTGTATATATGAGCCACTTTCATAACAAGGGGTATATCAGCTCGAAATGAAAAGTTGGGAGGGGTATATCAAAACCCTTATTCCATAATTTAAATTTAAAAAAGACACTCTCTATACTCATTTAAGCAAACATTCATTATATTTTGATTAATAGAAATTTATAGATTTAAGTAAGCTAAATAAATAGGTGAATTCATTTGTAAACCAATTATAAATAATTATAGATTTTTGCCGATACTATTCCGTCTTGCATGTATTATTTTTTAATCGTCAATTGTCGTGTCTGATTGAATTCGGATATATATCTAGACATTCACTTCAATAATGATTGAAGGGCAAAAACCCCATAGTTAACTTTTTGTTAAAAGACATTCTCTCGTAAACATTTTAAATTATGGCAAACACCTACTTCTTTGATTTTTATTGTTGGGGTTGAGGCTAGAGTTGAATTGTTATTTAGTTGTTAAAATCAAAAATCGATCCGTTTATATTTCAACTTTGCCCGCCCAGTGTTATTTGAGGCGACTGGTCATTGGTGTATAGATAGTTAGTGTGCTTATAATTCTGTGAACCCCCGTGAGAAAATCCGGCCCTCAGCCACGGTCGCGTAGTCGATACGTACTCGTGGGAACGGTAGAGATCAATACAGCGCGGAAGAAGGGAGTGAGAACATAGGGAAGAGGAGAGAGGAGAGAGGGGGGGGAAGGGGGGAAAGGGAGAAAAAAGGGAAAGAAAGAGGAGCAAAGGAAAGGGGACCGACAACAAAAACAACGGGCCGTTACAATCCCAGTCTCTCGATATCTCTCACTTCCATCCCTCACTAACCCTAACCTTCGAAAAGTGGCAATAAATAAACATATTAATAAAGGGTGCTAAAGCCTTTACCGGCATTAGTTAAGTGTCATTAGATCAAATGTCACTAAAGCCTTTAGGGGACATATACAAAGAGTGTTAATTGCCGCTAAAAGTATACATTTAGCGACAATTGCTAATTAATTGCCGCTATAGAACAATTTTGATGTAGTGTGTGTATTTAGATAATTTTTTCAAATGAATATAATTACTATTATATTTTATTTAGTGATACTAATATGATAAGAATAGTTGTTATCATGATTCTGTATAAAAAAACTGTGCTAAAATTTTTAGTGATTCTGAATCTAATGACACTAATTTAATTACCGATAAATATTTCTTTTTTAAGTTGTTGGTGATGGATGAAAAAAAAATGTTGCTGCTAGTGTGTATGCTGGAAATTTTAATAATCAATTTCCCTCATAAGTTATATGCAACAAAAACTATAGGAGTAGTTAGTTTTCCTTTTGTAGTCTAAAGGGTAATTTATGACAAGCAACTGCATTGGTTGACCTGGTCAATGTTAAAAATGCAATTTTGCTATTTGTTCTACATCAAGAGAATTTCTAGATGTGTACTTTTTGTAAGGGAACAAAACTTATTAGGATTTGTTGATTGGTCGTTGGTTAAGATATAAATTATTTAAGGGAAAATTGTGTATATAAGTAAATATATATTAGTTAATTATTTAGCATATTTATAGTTTGTCTTAATTATAATTTGCGATCTAGTTTTAGTTATAATTACGTAATTTGGCTTTTTAGCTTTGTTTAGTTCACACGTTTGTATAATTCAAAATTTGTATAGATAATTTGTCTTACTTCTGTATAATTCGATATTCGTATAATATAATTTGTTTAACTGTTTATACTTATAATATTTGTAACTATATAAATTCGGTATTTTGAGTTTATACAAAATAATTGAATTATACAAATATATTCGTGCATTATACAAACCTGCGAATTATATATATTTACGAATTATATAAACGAGACAACTTAAACTATAGCTACAATCTGAAAATATGAAAACTATAGCTATGAAGTGTTATTAAATTTATTAAAATGACTATTAACGAAAGTTTCTCATTATTTAATATATCCATATTCTCTAATTTTAAATGTATATATAAATATATAAACTTATATAATATTAAATAAATAGATATATGCGTTCTACCTGACATTTTGTGTTCTTATGTAATGATTTTTTACTTGGGCCACTGATTGTTGGACCATCATGAGGTGGACACTGATGTATTGAATTGGATGTCACATAGGTTGATAATTTGCATATTATGTGTATAAAATTTGACTTGGACTTGTAAACTCCAAGTTTATTATGTCACGTATTTTTTTTTAGTAAATTTTTTATTTTAATTTTATTATTTCGAAAGTAATTTTTAAATTTATTTTTTCTTAATTATTCTTTCCTTTCTAGAGGTAAGTCCTGATTCGATTGTTGAATGAACTAATTTGATTATCAGAAAATTGTGCATGTAATCAATTATTTGTATCGTTATTTTTGCAAAATCAAATTGTGAGATAATAATAAACACACCATGAGACCATTTAGAAGAAACATCTATTAGGACTATTAAGTATCTAAACAATTCACTAGGTGAATGAATAGGTCCATAAATATCTGTATACGTTCCTAAAACATAGGAAATTTAATCTCAATTTTCGTTTATGATAATCTCACTATTAACTTGCCTTGCTTACAAACAGTACAAAGTAAAATTCAATCTCAATTTTGATTTTGAATTGGTCGTACATCTTATAGTAACATATTAATATTGAAAAAGACCCAAGATCAAAGTAGTCTTCTTTTGCAAATGCAACATAGTTTCTCAGTAGACAATTACATGAGTCATGGCCCATTGGATGCTACTATAACAAAGAAAGAATTTATGATAATTATTTAGTAGCAATAATAATATGAAATTTTTACATAAATCTGATAATATTAAGATCTAATATATCATACCCTAACTCTCTTTTAAATCACAAAAATCTCTTAAATTTTGGTGAAATTCTGATACATCTCAAAACGTCATGATAAGTTGTGTCTCAATTTCGAATACATCTCAATAGTGTCCCAGTATATTGTGTCTTGGTTTTGAATATATCACTCAACGTCCTGATATATCGTGTATGTCCCGATACATCGCGTAAAGTAATGTGTCCGATTAATATATCGCGTAAAGTGATTCATCCGAGAATTGGAGAGAGTTGAGATTTTTGTAATTTTTTCAAATGATAGAAAATTTTAAAGCATATAATCAAATAAGTTGTGTATTTAGATAGTTTTTCCATAAAAATATAATAATTATATTTTATTTAGTGATACTAATATGATAAGAATGTTTATTATCAGGATTCTATATAAATGTGTTAAAGGTTTTAGTGATTCTGAATATAATGACATTAACTCAATTATCGCTAAATATTTTTACAACAAAAAGAATTATTATCTCTAAATATCTCTATTAAGTTGTTGCTAGTGTGTGTTTGCTGGATTTTAATAATCAGTACTTTCCTCAAAGTTATATACAACAACAAAAGAATATATAGTAGTAGTTAGTTTTCCTTTGGTAATCTAAAGTGTAATATATGACAAGCAACTGCATTGGTTGACCTAGACAATGTCTATATCGTCTAATTTTGAATATACATAAATAATCACTAAAACTTACATAAAATTGAAAAATAGACATATACGTATTACGTAATATTTTTTATTTTATGCTGTGCTTTTTACTTTGGGCCATTGATTGTTGGACCTGCATGAGTTATTGGGCATTGATCTATTGGCAAGTAGACGTCCATGACTTAGGTTGAAAATTTACATATAATGTGTGTATAAAAATTGTCGTAAATCTTAGTTATGTGTGTGAAATTGTTTTGCCAAAATAATAATATTATTGTTATTCGAATCTCAACACTTAGTCGATTCCAAATAAACTCAAATTTGAAACATAGTTTGTCATCAATTGTCAAAACAATAATAAATCTAAACAAAATCATTTAATACCCTTTAATTTTCTTTTCATTTATGCTTGCTCTCACTAAAACACATGTCAAAATTGGCTAAAATTTCAGTCATCATATGCATCTAAAATTCTTTTGTAAACAATAGTAGTTTTATTCTTGAAAGACATTCACATTATAGGCTTCTACCAACCCTCTTTTTTAAAGGTAATAAATACAATTGATCAAAGGAATTAAATGGTCCAAAAAAAGAGCCTAAAATTCCAAAGAAAATGATGATGAGTTTAGCACTAAACATTCCAAACATGGCCATCTTTAGATTGGATAAAAGCTTTAACACCAAGAAATCTTTGAAAATTAGACCTTAATGGAACCATTATTCCTTATCTAATAAAGAAGTTATTGATGAGATTAATTAGCAAAGCAACAAGATTTATTTGGCTCCCACCCTTTAAACAAGTCCATCACAATTAGTTTGTTTAGGCCAAAAAGAATGACCCAATTAATCAATCATTTCATTCATGAATTTCATACTCTTAATCAACTACTAAGTTATTTATTTGTAAATATAAAATGGTGGTCCTTCCATGTGTTGTAAGAAAGGAGAGGGACATATTATTATTCGGAGTAAATAAATTCAGAATGAGTGTGATCTTATAATAGATAAATATTTTAGTTTTTTGGGGGGCATATTTAGACATATTTTGAGTCAAAAAGCAATATGTATAATCTATATTAGAAATTTATTTGCTATTCTCTTTGTTTTAATTTTGTTTGTTCAATTTTGATTTGATTCTGACTTCAAAAGAAAATAAAGAAAACTTTTGGATGTCTTAAATAAAAGATTTGTCGAACGTACCAAAATATCATTTAATCTTGTGATCTTAAATGTGTCATGTGGAAAGTCGGAATTAAAGAATAGTCAAGAAAAGACAGACTATTAAAAAGTATGACAAACAAATTAAAACTGAGGAAGAACATATATCATTACATTTATATGCTACTTTGTTTATGTTTAATGATCATGCCAGCACTAAAAATTAGTAACACAAGGAATGTGATGTTTAAATGTAATATTAGCTAAGCTAAAATTAAGCTAGTGTCCCATAAAACCCAAGCATCAAGCCGCATAATGCAATTTTGTACTTGGTTTGGCATAGATACAAATATTAAATTGCCAATTTTTTTTAAAAAAATGAATAGAAACCTTTACTTAGAAAAAGAAAAAGAAAACAGGCTAAAAAAATTAGTATATGAAGCATCCTGTGTCCCCATAAGAGAACACTCTTTACTTAAAAATGAACTTTTAAGTCAAAAATTGCTTTTTTGTGTTTAGTTTAGTTTTTGTGGCTCATCTCTGTTAAAGGCTTATTGTTGAAGCAAATATTAATGGAGGAGTCCACACTAATCAACTATTAACACACTGGCATGTTTAAAAAGGTCTAAGGCTGTCCTCTAATATTAGCTATTAGCATGTGAATATCACTGTTGTCATCATCATCATGGTATTAATGATATTTGGACCCCTAATTTTTTTAATTTTAATCATAGTATAAACTTTGACACTTGTCTTTAGAGTATAATTAAAACACTGTTTTATTGCAGGAGCTGGATTGTTAGTTAGATTATGGTAAATGAGATGGGCAACACAAATTCATCAGTAGATCATCAAGGTAAAACAGAACAGCTCTGTAGTTCAATATTGTTTCGAATTTCAAGATTCTGTTTGTTTGATGTGTCTGATGATTAGTTGATGTTCAAGATTGTGTCTTTTTAGTTTCGAATTTCAAGATTATGTATGTTTGATGTGCCTGATGATTAGTTGAAGTTCAAGATTGTTTCTTTTTTTGGTTTAGAATATCAAGATTCTGTTTGTTTGATGTGTTTACTGATTTATGTTGAGCAGAGAATGTTGCAGTTGACGTTCAACAAAAAGGCGAAGCTACTGGCAATGTAGATGGTGTTAAAGAGGAAAACAATATAGTTCCTGAAGGTGAAACTAAATATAATCATGAGAAAGATGCAGCTTTGCCTACTTTTGACACTTCAACAGATAAAGAACCTCAACTTAAGAACTTTGAAGATGAAAAAAC
Organism: Solanum habrochaites; assembly: GCA_027704765.1. Lineage (NCBI taxonomy): Eukaryota > Viridiplantae > Streptophyta > Magnoliopsida > Solanales > Solanaceae > Solanum > Solanum habrochaites. The sequence goes on from JAKWJA010002497.1 coordinate 73,641,325, forward strand.
AGGTCTGTTTTTTTCGATGCTGTTTTCTTGATTATGGAATTAGCTTTTCTTCATTAGTACTATCTGTTTTTATGGTAGTCTGCTTTTGAATCAAATTTCTTATGCAGATGAAGATAAGGGAGAGACACAATTTAAGCAGCCTTTTCAATGTTCTGAAGTTCAAACAGATGCTAATGGCATATCGAGTGAAGTCACTAATATTGAAACACATATTTCTCAATATGGGCAAAAAGTTGATCAACTTCTTGAGGAAAATGATGAAGTTCATGACCAAATATGTAACGAGAAAGGTAAGAATCTTTTTGTCATCGTAGACCTAATTATACCGGTCACTATATTCCTGCTTGTATAATAGCAAGCAGACGTTAAGTTTATGATTGTAACTTATGTTTTGATAATTGAATAGTCATGTAGACATCAATAGATAAGTAAGCAAGAATTTGAGTTTCTTTCTAATTGGTAAAAATTTATATCAGGTGAGGCAGAAGGAAGTTTATCAAATGATGAAGTCTTGAAGTTCGATCCAGTTGAATCCTCGAGTGTTGCTACTGATACGGTAGAAGAACACTTCGATTCATCTCCAAGTGAGGAACAAGAAACTCCAGAGAAGAGAAGATCAGGACAGAATGAGGATAAAACTCAGTTGATCAGCTCTGAAATTTCACTTGCTGATAAGACTGTTGTTGCTGATGGCAACGATCAAAACGTTATCACTCAACAAGAAGAACGCTTGGTAAGAGAACTGGATGCCACGGGAGATATGTCAAATGAGGAGAAACACGAGAATACTATTGCTGAAAATCAGGTTGATTTGGATGAAACTCCTAAAGTGGAGTCCAGTCCAAGTGATGCTACAGGCTCACTGTTGGCAGATAGTCCACGGGTTATTCCGTCGAGTTCATTTGCATCAGTTGTTGAGCCACAAGACAAATCCATGATTCATACTCCAGAGACTGAATTGACATCAAGTGATTCAGAAAACGCGGTAAAGAAATGTGATCCGAAGGAAACTGAGTCATTTATGCAGGAAGTGCATGAAATGCAGAATGACAATTCAGCTCCTTCTGTTGAATCACACCCCATAGAAGCTACAGAAGAAACAGGAACCAACAATAACACTGATAGTGTACTGGATTATTCAATTGAGGAGGATAAAGCGAGGCTCGAGATAAATGTTCAACCTGATATTCTTTATCATGATCACGCGCCACCAGAAGAACAACATGTGAATTTTGAAGAAACATTTGAAATGGTGCCTGAAATTGGAGTACTCCCAACCAAATTTATTGTAACAACTACAGAAGAAAATGGTTTTCTTGAAAAAGAAAAGGTTGAAGTTGCGAAGCCTAGTAGAAAGGAAACAAGGGAGGAGTGCATATTGCATTTGGGGCCATCAAAATCGGAAAATGGTATCGATATAGCATATGCAGATGGAAGAGTGCAGGGTTTTGAGTCTGTTGAAGATCAGAAAGAACACAACGCAGACTTGACAGAGCACGATAACTGCGAATTTATTGTCACTGAGGACTCTGGTGTTTTTGAACTCAATATATCAAAAAAAGAGACAGAAAATGCACAGAATGTTCAGCCAAGTCTTGAAGCATTAGCATTTTCCAATGGAAAATGTTCTTTTGATCAAAAGGTTCCAAATTTTCACAATGAAACTCCTTCCAAAGCACCAGAGAGTATTGGAAGTTTAAGTCTCCAAACGATCCCACAGAAATCAAGCAACGGAAATGAGCTTCGAAAGTCTCCAAGCTTCGATTTTGGTGTTCACAGAAGATCTTCAGAATCAGATCAAACTCCACTTCTCTGTCCTGAAAAGACTCCTCCGAGAAGCTTATCAGTTGGCTCCAACGCAAAGTTTTCAAACTCAATCACGAGAACTGGATACAACCGAACCTCATTAGACTACGAGGCAGTGACAGTCGAAGAAAAGACTATTCGAGTCGAAAGAAGTGATTCAGACATTTCCAGTACTCCTCTTTTAGGCTTGTCAAACAAAGGAGAAAACGGCGATCTGAAGGTTACATCTGAAACACAACAGAACCATGTTGTTGTTACAAAAAGAGAGGACTTTCATGCATCAGAAGAAAAGGAAACTTGTCTAACTTCACCAAAAGGGAGCGGAAAACGCAAGCCTAGACCATCTTTCTTCACCACTTGCATATGTTGCACAGCAGCTACACATTATTGAACAGACTCAACAAGATATTTGTGTTATGCTTTTGATTTTTTATTTTTTTTTCGATTGACTGATTTTTTCACCATATTAAAGATGTTTTCATATGGCATTTTTCATCACTATGGAGTGTTATGACCATGTATAGTCTGTAAGATACTGAAAGAAGTGTGTGAGAGTGAGCTAGCCCGCGAATTTCTGAGTGATGACTATAAGTTATACTTCCTGTTTTGTTTTCTCCTCTTTTGGTTTGTTATAATATTTTGCATATCAGAAGACAATATTCTATAGTCCATTTTCTTTTCATGTATCAACTAAACACCGAGTTCTTATGCACGTGTATCTCATATCAATCAATGGTGTCTTATAGTTTTTCTCTATTACATGACAAAGGAATTTATGAGTCTTAAAATCACAATGCATATTGGAGATCAAAGACTTGTGTGTATGCAAAATGTCTTTATGATTATGGTGTGTTTTTCCGTAGAAGTCCAAGGGGTTGGTTTACTTTTGAGCATGCTTCGTTTGTTTTGCTCCTCTTCTTCGAACACAAATATGCAAGATACTAACTACAACAGCATCGTAAAATTTCAAACATGATCACATTATTATAAAAAAATTTCATTGACGTTATTTAACTATGTTTTCTAACATAAAAATCACAACCTTTGCTCCTTTACCAACATAAGTATCACATATACCACAAAAAAATTTACCTGACCAAATCCAAATCTAAAATTTATGGTTAATAGTCTTTTACTTTTATTTTTTATTTTTAATTGAATAAATTCACATTCTATTAAAAAGATTCATCTAAATATTCCTACACACTATTGGCCTATCCAAGTTTTGATCCCTAGTCTACCTAATTAAGAAACATGATTTGTTTACTAATTTACATGTTAGGAAGGCCTAGTAATATGTTGAATAAATAAACAGTAGACTCTCTTTTTTTTCTCGTAGTAGACACTCCAATTTTAACAAATCGAGTGACTATTAAAGCACATATCTGTTCACACGAAATGTTTAATGGGTACGCACATATTTATATATACTGAAGTATCATATAGAAAAAAGGTACTTTTAGTGATAGAGCCAAAATTTTAATGTCAATATATATTAAGTACACAAATCATTTTCTATCACATTGAGCTATTTTTTTTTATTTTATGATACCATCGATCGACATGTATTACATAGGAATTATATGTGTATTATTATTACTTGCATGGAATTCGATCCGTGTTCGTAATAATAAGAAACTTCCACCAGGACCAATCCCTTTACCTTTAATCGGAAATCTTCACAACATATTCGGTGCTCCGCCCCATAAGTCGATGGAACGGCTTGCTAACAAATACGGCCCAATACTAAGTCTCAAATTGGGCCGATTACCCACAGTCGTTATATCCTCATCAGCCGTGGCTAAAGAAGCCGTCAAAAAACACGATTCCGCCTTTTCAAGTAAAACCCCCAAAAATGCAGTCGAAGCTCATAACCACCATAAATTCTCCATAGTATGGCTACCGGTCGACAGCAGTCGCCGGAGAAGTCTCCGGACGATATTGAATTCGTGTATCGTCACTGCAAACAAGCTCGACGCGAACCAGGATCTCCGGTCGACGAAGATCTCAGAGCTTATTGCTTACTGTCATCGGTGTAGCCAAACCGGTGATTCCTTGGATTTTGGCATAGCTGCTTCTAATATCGCGATTAATGTTCTATCGAATACGATTTTTTCCGCGGATTTAGTGGATTTGTGTGCGAAATCGGAGAAGAAATTTAAGGATGTGATTCGGAGTATTACATTCCAGATCGGAAAGTTTAACATGGTGGATTACTTCCCTGTGCTGAAATGGATCGATCCTCAACGGATTAATCGAAGCACTTGCACTGATTTTGCTAAAATGTTTCGAATTTTTGGGGATTTTATTGATGAAAGGATGGAGCAAAGAAAGAAGAACCAGAAAACGAAAGACGTTTTGGATATTTTGCTAAATATGAGTGAAGAAAAAGATGGCAATGGCGAAGGCAATAATACTGCTACGGATAGAAATCAAATCGAACACCTTTGTCTGGTAATTAATTCATGCATGCATCGTCTAGACTATTTTAGTTTTAGTGTATTGCTAATTAAATGCTTTGAAAAAATAAGTGAATTGTGGAGATAATATAAGTCACTCTTCACTAAAAATAGTTGGACTACAATATATATCAATTTTATAAACTTTATGCATAAAATATCATATTTTGTCTATTATATTTTTATTTATTAATTTTAAAAATAAATTTACTTTGACTAACCTAAAAAATCTACAACTAATTAAATAAGATATAAAGTAAAATTACGTTATTTCTTAATGCAAGTGCAAATAAAAAAAATAACTTAATAATTCACTTATTGTGAAGTAGACGGAGTATCTTTTACATCATATGTCTCAATACTGTCTTTTTTTTGGGGGGAAGGAACATTATATCCTAAAAAGGTTACCATCAAAGTATAAATCACCATATATACCCTGATGGGATAAGGATGAAAAAGTAGTGGTTCATTGAATTAAACAAGGGGTAGTCAGGTTACTAGTTTGGATCGTAGATTCAATCGTGATAAATATATTGAATTGGGTTTAATTTGGCTAAATATTTACTTAATGATCAAATTTGTATAGTTTTCCCCATTTTTTAAGTCTCAAAAGCACGGGGTGGGCCTTCCCTTCTTACGTCATTCACCACCCTACTCTATCCATATATCTAATTAGAGTTGAGTCTCAAAAAGAAGTCACATTTTGACAACTATTTAAAACCTTATCTCCTTTTTATCTTTATAACATTCTATCGTGAAAAAAGATTTTCATAAGAGTCATTTGATAAACATAATAAAATAAACTTGATATACGTATTTATATAGCCAAGCCGATACAAGTATCGACACTAAAGGAAAAAAAGAAGCAATAATAAGCAAAATATCCCCTTTTATTTTAGATGTATTTTCACTCATTCCATTTAGATATCTTATCTAGAATATATGAAGTTAGATCACTTAGCGGTTAGTGTTTCAAAAGTTTTCTTTTCTTTCTTCAATTAAAATCTCATGTTCTATGTGTCCAAGTCCAACTACGATCATATTTTTCATTTTCGAGTGGCTACATCTACCCATATACTGCAGGATCTTTTCATTGCGGGAACTGATTCGAGTTCCGCTACATTAGAATGGGCAATGCTAGAGCTGATGAAAAATCCACACGCAATGAAAAAGGCTAAAGCGGAACTCGCACAAGTTATTGGCAAGAAAGAGGCAATAAAGGAAGCCGATCTTGTTCGGCTTCCTTATTTGCATTGCATTTTGAAAGAGACATTGCGGATCCACCCGCCTGTTCCTCTTTTGTCTCGTAAGGCGGAGCAAGAATTTGAACTTTGTGGCTACTTTGTACCAAAGGGTTCACAAGTGATAGTAAATATATGGTCAATAGGTCGTGACCCTACTATTTGGGAGGATCCTTTGGTATTTAAACCTGAAAGATTTTGGAGTTCTAATGTTATGGATATTCGTGGTCAAGATGATTTTAAGCTTATTCCTTTTGGTGTTGGTCGAAGAATGTGTCCTGCAATATCTTTGGCTATGAGGACGGTTCCCATAATGTTGGGTTCGTTGTTGAATTCATTTGAGTGGGTTGTTGAAGGCAACGATGATTTGGATGCGGAGGAGAAAAGTGGTCTTATTGTAGGCAAATTACGTCCTCTACGACTTGTCCCGATTTCACTATAGTACTATATATATGGGATCAAATTGGACATGAAGCACTATTTCAATTGGCATGGAAGTAGCAAAAACTTAATAAAGTGGAGTCTATGAATCCATAGTTTTTCCGTAGATCATGTATTTATATTAGAAAATTAAATATATATATATATATATGTATATTAACTATATGTATATTAACTTGTGAACCTCCTATCAAAACTGTTCGACTGATGTTTAATGGTAAAGAAGGGGCCATGAGAATGTTTTATAGTTTTTCATATATCATCCTTTGTTAATATGTTATTTTTCCTACTCCACCTTTATCGCTATTATTAATTATGACATAAAATAACCATTTTTTTCAACATAAAACTACTTCCACTTTTGCCATAAAATGTACGGTATACTTTAGATATAAAATTAAAAACTTATACCATGTGTATATTAAAAAAAAAACAAATAATGCATATATAATAATAAATTGACTCTGTCACAAAATATAAACACATGCGTGTGAGAAGTAATATTAAAGTTAATAACATATACCGTGAAAGAAAGATTTGGTATTTCTTTTATGGTATTTTTGTTTATTGATGGAAAAAATTCTTTTAAAAAATAAATTTAAAAAAGTTACCATCCTTTATTGTCTTTCATAAATCATCCTTATATTATTAAGGTTTATGTATAGGTTATTCTAATCTGTATGGTTGCAACTTTTCCCTGCCATGGCTAACTTATTGCCTGAATGTCTCATTCATAAAATACTTTCTTACCTTAGTTTTACAGAAGCAACTCGATTGAGTATTCTCTCGAAAACATGGTTGCAAGCATGTTCTACTCTTCCCAACTTGAATTTCACAATTGAGTATCACAACAATATAAAAATGAAAATAGTGGATAATATTATGGAGAGATATCGAGATGGAAAAATCCCTTTGAATTATCAGACTTAAGTTATTTGCGTTTAGTTTTCCCTATGTTTGATAAATAGCTTGACATTGCACTTTAGAGTTCAGAACATATTGTCTTTGGTGTTCCTAACTATACCTCGTACCCCTTGCCAATTTTCAAAATCTTTGAGAGAATTGGTTCTAAGGGGTAGTAATTTGAAGAATGTTTCGTTATCTAGTGGTGTGGTGAAATGCAATTCGTTGAGAAAGCTTACGCTATCTGATTTAGTTTTAGATGAAAACATGCTTCAGACTCTACTTAATAGTTGTCCGTTTATTGTCAGTTTCATGTATGATAATTGTAACGGGTTGAAAATGATTGAGCTAATGAATAATAATCTTCAAAAGATCAAGTCTGGTTTTAATTTGGAAAGCTGGAAACCAGCTCGTTAAAATTCAAGCACCAACACTTGAACATTTGTCTTATGTTACTGAACCGGAAATGTCTCCTAAGTTGGATATTGTTGATGCTCCAAATTTGGTGTCACTTGTGTATAAGGGAAATCTAGTGCCTACGATTTTCTTGGATGCTAAATTGCAATGGAGTTGTCATCCTAGGAGACTTCTCCTTGAGTCAAATGGTACAATGATTGCATATGTCATGGATTGTTTAATGTACATGAAGAGTTTGAATCAATTAAAAGAAGTAGAACTCTATAGTTTTGATTGGGGAAAAGTGAAATGGCATTTTGTGGAACTCGGAAGGGGAAAGGAGGCAATAAGGTACTATACCGAGAGGAATAGATTTCGTTTTTTATTAGATTGGCGATACACTATTACTGTGTTGAAAAGAAAAAATTATGTGGTATAGAGTTGTTGTTTTAGACTTCTGCTTTATGTGGTCTGTGCATCTGTTCTTATTTGGTGGGAGTATCGTCTATCGAACCACTAAGCACCTTTGTTTTTTTAGACTAATGTAATGACGCGTTAAATAGATGTATATGGACCTGGTTCCCCTGCTTTTAGAGATAAATAGAAGTTGTAGTACTTCGTTATGAGACGTTTAGTGTATGAACTTCACAATAACGATTCATATGTTCCTGTCGCTGCTTGACAAAGGCAAAATCGAGTATAAGTTGTCTCTCTGACCATTTACTAGGGCACGTATTGCGTCAATAATCACTGAGGCAATACCTGCTTTTGTTATAGATCCTCTTGTTTGTAAAAAAGGGACTAGTTGTTCGGTATGAAACCTTTGAACAATTTTACTGTATTGATGCTTATGCATCTGCTATTGATAACATGAAACTCGCACTCCTTTTTACAATACTTCTATCAGTCTATACGATTTGTTGATTCAATTCCTATTGCTAACATGAAATTTGACAGATAAAGATAGTTGCAGGTATCAGTGGGACTTTGCTTTGTTAAAACTAATACAAATTTGATACTCCTTCCATTCTGAGTGTTGTATATGATCAATTATTTGTATCTGTATTAAGCAAATGATGTCGATAAACTATACTAAAAGAAACTTTGTATGGCCCTTTATATTTTGGGGATTCTGTTGCACAGATGATTCTATCCCATATATTAGGATAGAAGGAATCACGGAGAAGTCCTTATCGACAAGTTTAAAATTATGTGAAGTCTCAGACTCTGGAGTTTTCTGTCTGATTTATAACATTGCTCTTCAGAATAGTGTAGGAGATCGTGTTTATAGTGATCCTCTCATTGTCAGTCAAGTTAAATCTACTGTTTAAATTTATGACCTATAAGCCACACAGAGACAATTATACGGTTGCTATAAGTTGAGGAAACATACTGTTTCACATAAGCTAACAATTCATATTGCCTTCCGTTTAAAGAAAATCCAAATATCAATCTAATATTAAAAAAGAAAATCAAATTTTACGACTAAGAAAGAACCTCTGATAGAAGAGAGAAAAGATGTAAGGCTCTCTGCATTTATTTGACAAGCAATCTGTAAACATTTCACTTGTTGATTGTAGATTGAGTTTCCTGAGACGAAAACTTCATAGAAAAGCATCCACAAATGTCGAGCATTCCACAGTCGACCTTAAAAAAATTTCGATAAAATGGAATATTTTCATCCCTATTTCTCTCCATGCTATTATCTTCTGTTGCTTCGTCTTCCTTCGGGAATTCAAAGTCGTGAAGATCCAACCAGGCAAGTCGCCATGCTTTGGAGATACTTCTCTTCCAAGTTGCTTCTCTATAAGTAAGATAACAGAGTATTTTGCGAATGACGCATACAGGCAACATGTCAGCCGATCCCATGGCTTACAAGTTGCAGGGGAAGTGATACTGGTAAAGTAAATTAAAACCTAACTATTCTTAGTAACAATTCTTATATAGTGTTACACAAGTAAATTTATCCACCTTTTTAGAACAGTTCTAACAAACTTAAAAAGAATATTATCTCAGATGCTTACTCTATCCTCAAAAAGTCACTCAAGTTTGGTTTAATCGAAAAGTCATTATGAATTTTTTTCTTGGAAAGTTATTCAACTATGAGAAAAAACTTATAATTGAGTGACCTTTGTATTAAAACTTAAAGTTGAGTAACTTTTTTTGAGAAAATAACTCATAGTTGAGTGATCATCTAATATATTATCTCCAAACTTAAAATTAAATATTCTCCCCGTTCCATTTTATGTGGCACTTTTAGGATTTTGAGATTCAAATAAATCTAATTTTGACGGTAAATTTTTCATAGATCTTTTAAACATTTTGAATTATTAATTATTGTGATTTATAGTACTTTTTAATAGTTTACAAATATATAAATTTCATTTCAAAAAAATCGAAGATAACATTAGCAAATTTTCAATCAAACTTAGACTCTCAAAAAATTAAAAATATAAAAACTATTTGACTCTTAAAAAATAAAAGATATTAAAGGTGTCACGTAAATTGGAAGAGCAACGTGAACTAATTGATTACCAAGTTTATCGCACTTTTAGATCAAACTAGTCTCCGGGCACGTGCGTTGCACGTGTATCCCAAATAAAAATCAATGAAAAAAATAAATGAAAACGTATATAATAAACTATTAGGAGAATTATGATATTTTTTTCGAGTGTTCTCTCGATATTTTCGATCTACTGCACATTAGATAAGTCTCCAAAGCTTACCCATTTATAAGCAATTAAATATACAGACAGTCATCAACAAGTAAAATTTCCAAGAAAAACACATCAAGTTAATGAATTAAAAAGGGAAAATGCGAGACTTGGAGTCGCTACATTTGTTGAAGAAAATGTGATATATTTTGCTAGCAAACAGCTGCAATTTCAATTTATTATTAATAGTTTAAAAGTTTAAACATGGTTTCTTTTCTGTGGGAAGCTATGCATAGAGAGTTTCAAAGAGGGTTGATCATCATTCAGCATCAAACCATATGTGTACAACAACATTCAATTTTTGATATGTGTGATTATACCTTTCAAGCTATTTATTTTACCTATTAAAAAAAATTAGAAAGTTATCATCAAATGAAGTTAGCAAATCAAACGGAAAAATCTAGACTTAATAAGATTGTACCTGCAAATTAGAAGACATTTTTGTACCCACTTAACAATGGAAGCTTGTGTTGAATGACTAATATTAAGTATGTTTATATAGTGTAGTCTTGAAGATTTGTTGATAAAAACTCTTTTACATTCCTCAATTACTTAATTTGATCCCTTTCAACTTCTCATAATTAGCAAAATACGTTTCAACTTCTATATTAATTGAATCTTTATTAGTGTTCATCCTATTTGGTTGTTTCACACATAGTAATTGAATAGACTGCTGAACTTCTCATTTTGCTCCTCTATTATGTAATTTAATATTACTATTTAATTTATATTTGGGTAAAGTATTTTATTACTTTTTAATTTAGTATAGGGACAAAGTAGTAATTCAACTTTACACTTTAGAGCTTCATGCTTATAATAATATATGATTATAACAAACTTAAAAAATAAACTTTAACTTATCCACCCTTTTAGAACAATTATAACAAACTTGAATAACAACTTACTAATATAATAATAAAAATATATTATTATAGAAAATCAAAATATATTATATTTCAAGTTTGAATCTTTTTTATTAGGAAAAATACACAAGTATCCTAGACTATGATCGAAATTTTAATTAAGGTTCTAATTCCTGAATTTTTTTTTTTTTTGTAATTTTGTGTATCTTTTGGCTTACGTGGTACACTCCGTGATTCCACGCATTTGAGGCACGGGAGATATTTGGATGTCACGTAAGCCACAAAGATGCATAAAATTAGAACAAATATGTTCAAGGGTAATATGACCTTAGTTTAATTAAGGTGTATCTCTGAGATTTCCGTCATAGTGTAGAGGTACTTGGTGCATTTTCCCTTTTTATTATTAACACTTAATTTAATTTTTTTTATCGGGAAACTTTTTGTCTTTTATAAATAACATAATACATATATTGGACCCTAAACTTGGTTTCAAAATTTAACTTTGACCTCCAACACAAACAGACACTTTAGCTATTCAACTTTTAAATAAATAAGTCCGACATGACAAAATACACGTAGCACACCATGTAGTACAAAAAATGACATGTAAGACATGTGTCTATATGTTCAATTTTATACAAGTGTTTACTTGTGCACATTCAAAGTTAAAAGGTATAAATATGATTTAAAGCCAAGTAAAAGGATATATTTATGTATTATATTATGCCTTTATAATACAAGGCCTTTTTTAAAATAAAAAAAAAGTAAAGCTTATTAGAACATAAATAGAGTCCTTGTACAATTATACTTGTTAGTCAACAAGAATCCTTTAACTTGTTCATTTTTATGAGAAAAAAAAAACATTTTCAAACCTATCTTTTATTTCATATTCTCTAATTTCAAAGTTAAAAAATCGGTAGTAGAAGTTAGAACTGAAAGCCCGCTGCGTTCACATTACTTGACAAGGTACAACGAGAATGGTTTTGTTTTCTACAACCTAAAGGGTCACACTGAGACAACTATACCGTTGCTATAAGTTGAGGAAATGTTCTGTTTCACCTCATATTTCTATAATCTGATCTTAGGCAAGTTAAACAATGGTTACACAAAAACTATATTCATATTGCCTTCCCTTAAAAGAAATCCAAGTATCAAGCTAACATAAACAAAATCAAATTTTACGACTAAGAAAATGGGAGATGAAAAAACAGTTTTTTCTGCGAAAACGGAAGTGTATTTCGTTACTTATAAGGGAATACTGGAATAAACTGCTTCACCAATCTAATAAAAAGAAATATTTCTCCAACGTGCTAACGGTCCTTATTGAGAGCTCTTCTCTTTTGTGTTCTACAGGATGCCAACTCTGATTTCTCTGATCAAATTTGTAGGCTTTTACCTCTTTTAATTGACCACGCCTTTCATGAGAAAGAGCGCGTCTCAAATTCTTCATATGCATCAAACAACTAATATCATGAATTAGAGCTCGTCTCAAACTCTTCATACGCATCAAACAATCCATGAAGCATGTGAACATTTCACTTGTTGATTGTAAGTGGAGTTTCTTGGGACGACAACTCCAGAGCAAGGCATCCACAAACGTCAAGCACTCCCCAGTTGGCTTTAAAAAGTTTACATCTAAAACGTCCACTTTGGGGATAGCATCTCTAAAGTACTGCATATGCAAATATTTCATGTTGATCTCCTCGTATTTGTGAAAATAAATGGTAACTTGAGACCAAGAGATCGAATCTGATAGAGATTGCCTCAGCTGACAAAACCATGCCGCGTCTACATTGAACAAGGGATAAAGAATCATTTGTGACTGCTTCAATTGTCTTGATTCTAGTGCAAATTCAAGCTCAGGAATATCATCTCCTTTATACTCCAACAAAACCAAATTTGGAGCATAAATTGCTCCGATGTTCTTGCAATTATGAATCTTTAACACCTTTAAGGATCGACACCTGCAAATGTTAAACCTTCCTAAAGAAATGTTAGCTAATACCAATTTCTCGAGGCAGTAAGGTCTGAAGATAAGGCGGTTCAGATACATATCAGATATCTTCGTACATGATATCTCTAAAGATTTCAGATTCTTATATTTATCAATACTCAATTTATTCAAACAAAAACTAGAATAATACAAGTGTTCAAGAGTTGGTGCATCGATTCTAACGGGATGGTCAATATCAATGGCAAGTGACTTGATCTTAGGAAGATTCCGGAGCTCAACATTTTTCAGCCGACTACAATTCCTGATGATTAAATCAACAATGAAGGGACAACTAGAGAGTATAGTCTGAAGCATGTTCTTGTCTAATCGTACACGAGATAGAGAAAGCTTTCTCAAAGAATGACACGTCACAACATGACTAGTACTCGATAACGAAACATGCATCAGATCACAACCCATCAGGACTAGTTCTCGTAAATAATTTGCTTCCAAGAATTTAAAAATAGGAAAAGGGTATATTTTTGAATGTGTAACATCTCTATACACTAGATGTCTAACACCATTTTGAAGAGCAATGCCGAGCCATTTATCAATCAGAGCAGAAATACGATCAGGTTTTTTAGAGTTGTCAAATTCAAATTTGTCAATAGGAATATTTTCATCCCTATATCTATCCATGATATTATCCACTATTGCTATGCTTTTCCCTGAGAATTCCAAGTTGGGAAGATCCAACCAGGCTAATAGCCATGTTTTGGAGAGAATTCTCATCCGGGATGCTTCTCGATAACTAAGATAACAGAGTATTTTGCGAATGAGGCATACAGGCAACATGTCAGCAGTCCCCATGGCTTGGAAGTTGCAGGGGAAGTCACAGTGAAAAAGTAAATCAAAACCCAACATACTCTAGGAATCCTATTATACTGTTAGTACTAGTAAATTTATCCACGCTTTTAGAACTGTTATAACAAACTTAAATAATAGCTTCCGCGCTTTCAGAACAGTTGTAACAAACTTAAATAACAGCTAATTATTATAGAAAATCCAAATATGTTACGTTTCAAGTTTGAATCTTTAATTTTATTTTTATCTTTAATTTTTTTTTATCACCCTGGGATTTTTTGTCTTTTATTAATACTTTGTTTTTTTTCTTCTTCTTTAGTATAGCCTACATATTTGGTCTCTTTTACCTTTTCATCTTTATATTTACTCCATACTAGCTAGCTTGTTCATTTTTATGAAAACATTTTCAAACAGAACTCAAAGGTAGGAAAGTTGGCTCTGTGCTTTATTTATTTTTCGATAAATTTTGCAACGACATTTAGCTTCCAGCTGCAAGAAGTTAAGAATTGGAAGTGGGCTACGTTCACAGTACTTGATAAGATAGGTAGTACGAGTGGGACTATTTAAATGGAAAATGGAGAACGAAAACGCCCTCAAAGGAAAATGAACACAGCTGAAGAAACTAATCTGATTGCATATACGAAGAAGGAAAGCAGAGTTTTCTTGGTCTTTGTTGGGTGCTATAACTACATTTAATCGTCTTAGTACTAGTATGAACTACTAAGTTTGAGTATGGAAACGCATCCAAGGGTGTGATCTAGTGGTTAAAAACTATGTTAAGCACCATGAGGTCTCAAATTCAAATCCCAACGGAGACAAAACACCGTGATATCTAGTCTTAGCTGACAGAGTTAATTGGTGAGTTCTTCCGGTTTATTCTAGCCGTGATGGATAGGGTTCCCTGGTACCTGTTTTTCAGTGAAAAGTGACAGATATCTCAGGGAATTAGTCTACGATATCTCAAGTTGGCCCGGGCACCACGGTTAACCTTTAAAAAAGGTGGTAAATGGTTCTATACTGCTACTAAATAAGAAACGATGCAAAGATCACAGATATCACAAGTCGAAATTATATTTATATGCAGCATAACTTTCTCCTTTTTCAACAAAGTACATACTTCAGAGGTCTCGAGATGAAATTAATAGGCCTATCAGTTGCATACACGCGCAACTACTTTTAGAATTATAAGACAAAAACACAGTAAAATCATTTGTTTGAGTATATATATCTCAATTGATTCTGTAATTTCGATGTATCAAAAATCCAAATATCAGAAAACAACTTTCAAGCTAACGTTAACTTAATCAAATTTTCACGACTGATAAAAAAACCTCTAGTGGAAGACAAAAATGAAGTAAATCTCTCTGCATTTATTACTTTTTGCTGCGAAAAATAGAAGTGCAGTTTGTTACTTCTAAAAATAAAGGCTTTCAATTTGCAATGGAATAAACTGCATCACCAATCTAATAAAAATAAGTATTTCTTCGACTTGCTACTGGTCCTTATTGAGAGATCTCTTCCTCTTTTATGTTGTACAGCATGCCAACTCTGACTTTTCTGATCAAATTTGTAGGCTTTTGCTTCTTTTAATCGACCATGACGCAAATTCTTCATCTGCGTGAAACGATTCATGAAACATGTAAAAATTGCACTTGATGATTGCAGGTTAAGTTTCCTGGGATGACAACTCCACAGCAAGGCATCAATAAATGTCGGGAACTCCCAATTCGGCTTTGAAAAGTTCACATCTAAAATGTCCACTTTGGGGATAACAACTCTAGGTTGCAGTAGCAAATCTATCACATTAATCTCCTCGCATTTGTAAAAGTAAATGGTAACTTGAGACCACGAGATCGAATCTGATAAGGATTTCCTCAACTGACAAAACCATGATGCATCTACATCAAACAAGGGATAAAGAATCATTCGTGATCGCCTCAATTTTCTTGATTCTTGTGCAAATTTAAGCTGAGGAATATCATTTCCTTTATACTCGAGCGAAACCAAATTTGGGGCATCAATTTCTCCTATGATCTTGCAATTATGAATCTTTAACACCTTTAGGGATTGACTCCTGCAAGTGTCGAATCTTCCAAAAGCTATGTTAGCTAGTATCAGTTTCTCGAGGCTGTAAGGTATCGAGATAAGGTGGTTGAGATATACATCAGATATCTCTGCGCATGATATATCTAAAGTTTTCAGATTCTTATGTTCAACAATATTCAATTTATTCAAACAAGAACTACTATAATACAAGTGTTCAAGAGACGGTGCCTGGATTTTAAGGGGCTCATCATTACAAATGACAAGAGACCTGATATTAGGAAGATTTCGGATCTCAATATTTTTCAGCCAAGTACAATACCCAATGATTAACTCAACAATGGACGGACAACTATTGAGTATAGTCAGAAGTATGGTCTCGTCGAAGAGTACAAAAGATAGAGAAAGATTTCTCAAAGAATGACATGTCACCACTTGATTAAAATGCATCATATTACAACCCGTCAAGACCAGTTCTCGTAAAACATTTGCTTCAAAGAATTTAACGATAGGGAAGGGATATGTTGTTGGAAATTCAACATCTATGTACTCTACATGTCTTACACCATTTTGAAGAGCAATATCGAGCCACTTATCAATCAGAGGGAAAATATGTTTAGACTTTATAGAGTTGTGTAATTCAAACTTTTCAATAGGAATATTTCCGTTCTTATATCTCTCCATGACATGATCCACTGTTGTTATGGTTTTGCCCGACGAGACTGTAAATACCAAGTTGGGAGTATCCAACCAGGCTAGTAGCCATGTTTTGGAGAGAATTGTCATGCGAGATGCTTCTTCATAACTAAGATAACAGAGTATTTTGCGAATGAGGCATATAGGCAACATGTCAGCTGTCCCCATGGTTTAGAAGTTGCAGGGGATGTGACAGTGGAAAAGTAAATCAAACCCTATATATATATTATAGAAACCCCAGTATACGGTAATACTCGTAAACTTATCCGCGCTTATAGAACAGTTACAACAAACTTAAACAATTGGTTACAGATATAATAATAAAAATATATCATTATACAAAACAAAATCCGAATATGTAAGATTTCAAGATTGAATCTTTTTTAATTATCACACTTGATTTTATTTTTATGTTAATATTTTTATCAGTTTGGGGTTCTCTTTCTTTTATAAATATTTGGCCTAATTATCTTTCCCAATATCATGCCTATTTTTTCTCCACTAAAACACTCAATCTTCTGAATCATTTTTTGAATTTTGAATTATTAATTTTAATTAAAAACGTTTCACAACATTTAATATGAAATTTTGAATTTCAAAATTCAAAAAATTTGAAATTTCTGAAAATTGGACCATTGTTTCACTGTTCTTCTTCTTCTTCTTACTCCATCATCTGTCTATAGTTCTTCTTCTTCTTAATCCATCATCTGTTTTTATTTTCTTCTTTTTTTCTTTTTGTTCATTGCTATATTACATCAGCCATCTCTAGGTCTTCTTTTTCTTCTTACTCCATCATCCGTTCTTTTTTTCTTTTTTTTTTTTGTTCATTGTTCTATTACATCATATTAATGGATACTTTTATTAATATAAGTATTTATGATTTGGACGATGAAAATTGGAAAGAAAATATAAAAAAGTCTTTGCACGATTCTATGAATGTTCAAAAGGATTCAAACAAAGATTTTGGCGAATCATCTAAATCAAAGGTTGACAAAATACACCAAAAAAAAAGAAAGAAAAGAAGCAGCAAACATTGTTGTTGAAATTAGTAAAAATTTTAGTAAAGAAATCCTATATGTATCATGAATTTTTGAAAATTGTTATCATGTATCAGACAATAAGTTTAATACATAAGTACTCACTGTGTTATAGTGTGTTAGTCGATACATGAACTAGATGTGTATCATATGATTTCCTATGTATCAAGAGTTTTTGAAAATTGTTATCATGTATCAGTCAATAAGTTTCATACCTGCGCCATCAAGTGTGCTTGCTGATACATATCGACTCAGTGTGTTATAGTGTTTAGACGATGCATTGATACATGAATTTGATGTGTATCATATGATTTTCTATGTATCACGAATTTTTGAAAATTGTTATCATGTATCAGTCAATAAGTTTAATAACTGGATGTTCATAAAAATGTCTTCAAACTAGATGATATAATCTTGAATTTTCAAAATTTGAAATTGTTATCCAATTACATGCTGAATTAATGCTTATTAATGAACCGTACCATAATTTAAGCTGATTTAGATAACAAATTTAAATGTTTCATTTTTTCCTCCTTTTAATCTTAACAGTTTTAAGTTACTGTGTATCATTTACCATGTATCACAACACACTAATGCATCACGCCACAACAATTTTAAGGGATTATTAGTAAATACTAAATTTGTCGGGACAGAATATAATTATTGTATTATATTATGGGATTCCTTAAATTTATACTATTTTTTTTGTGTATAGCCTACATATTTTTTCTCTTTACCTTTTCATCTTTAAATTTATTTCATACTATCTAACTGCGTTGGATTATTATGAAATGAAAATGGAGAACGAAAACGCCCTCAAAGGAAAATGAACATTACTGAAGAAACAAATCTGATTGCATCTAAGAAGAGGGAAAGCAGAGTACCTTGGTCTTTGATGGGTTCTAAAAAGAGATATATACGATGATAAACTACGTTTACTCGTCTTAGTACTAGTTTGCACTACCTTAGTATCAAAACGCACCCAAGGGTGTGATCTAGTGGTCAATTTACTATGTTAAGCACAATGAGGTTTCAAATTCAAATCTCAACAGAAAAAAAATCAAGTGATTTCTAATCTTAGCGGACAGAGTTAACTTGTGATTTCTTTCAGTTTATTATAGTCTTTGATGGACAGGGTTATCTAATACCTATTGTTAGTGAAAGGTGACAGATATTTCGTGTAATTTGTCTAGGTGCGCTCAAGTTGGCCTAGGTACCACGGTTAACCAAAAATAACAAAATGAGTACAAAGACAAAATTGTTACTATGCACCAACAGATTTGAGTGTGATTCAAGTATCACACTGGGATCTCTTATTTGAGCATAGCTCAATAGATTCTGTGATTGACAACTTACAGTGGAAGAGTAAATCAAAACCCCATACATTATAGGATATTACTGTTATACTAGTAAATTTATCCGCACTTTTAGTATAGTAATAACAAACTTTAATAATAATTTATTAATATAATAATAAAAACATATTATTATACAAATTCCAAATACGTAACATGTCAAGCTTGAATCTCTTTACTAGTATTAAAACTTAATTTTACTTTTATCTTTGGATTTTTTTTAAGGGAAAATTTCATATATGGCAAATGAATGTTATGAAATTACATTTCATGGGTATAATTTACATAATTACATTTCATGGGTATAGTTTACTTTGTTGGGTGATTCTAAATTTGTATAAAACGTTTTTTTAATTAAATACAAAAAAATTATTTTTTAATAAATGGTAACAGTAGCACAAAAGATGCTAACAATAAATTTACATAATCCCATTATTTAAGTAAAACATTCAAAATCAAATATTTCCCCGAAAAAAGAATTCTAAAGCTATAGAAAGAAAATACCAGTTCAAAATCAAATATTTTTTTATTTTTTAAGATAAATATATGAAACACATAAACACACACATTGTAACGATTCAAAAAATAATATATATATATATATAATATATATATATATATTAATATTAATTAAGTAAATAAGAATAAATAGGTAGTTAAGGGCATAATGGTCCTTTCACGTTTTAAATGAATAAATAAATAAAAAAAAAACAGATTTGTATTTATTTATTTTAAATTTTATTTGACTAATTCATGAATTAGTCTCATAATCCTAATAGTTCTCTCTCTCCCACGTTCTCCATCTTCCTCACATTATTTCTGCCAAATATCAACAGTTCTTCATGCTTGAAGAACTCACATAAAATTTTAAGAAAAACAAAGCAATCAAAAAAATATTAAGGCGGGGAGGAGTTGTTCGTTGAGTGGTGTGGACGTTGAAGTAACTTGGACTGACTTTTGGAGAGAATTTTGGGTAGCGAATTCTTCGTTTGAACATCAATAAAGGTATGGGTTTCTCTCATGGAATTCTTTCTCCAAGAGTACTTTTTTTCGGCGTTTCTTATACTCTTGAAACTAAGGTTGTTCCCCCTTCGTATTTCCTTGCCCTTAGATCCCTAACGAATTTGTAGGATGGGTATGTTGTGCTGCTAGATTTGTGCATGATACGAATGTGTTTATGTGCGGGAAATTACGATAATGAACATCAAAATATGACCGGAAAAGTTAATGTATATGCGTGTATAGGGCAGTGTTTTAGGCACTGTTTTGGGGTGTATAAGTTGTGCATTTATCGTGTATTTTATGTGTGTAATGGGTGTACAATGTGATATTTATTATGATGAATTATAGTGAATTGAATGAACCATGAAATCTCTCTAAGAACTAATGTGAAAATTGATGAAAAAGTGCAGAAAAAATCGTGAAATAAATTTCCAGAACTCAGAAATAGGCTTTAAAAGAATCTGGAAATTTTTGGACATTAAAAAAAAAGGGTTTTGGAGGCTGCAGGGATCGAACCCAGGACCTCACTGCAGCAGGCTTTAATTAAAAAAAAATGGGGCAGGGGGGGATCGAACCCTCGCCCCTGCCTTCCGCGAAAAACAAAATAAAAGGAAAAGAAGAAGGGGCTGGGGGGATCGAACTCGCGACCCCCAGCTACGCGCGGATAAAAAAAACGCGAGGCGTGGGAATCGATCCCACGACCTCAAGGCTGAAGGAGGGGCGAATTTAATAGAAGTGAGGCTGTGGGGATTCGATCCCATAACCTCTCTGTTGCACGCCCCATTTAATTAAATTAATGATAGAGGGGCTGTGGGGGTTCAAACCCACCACCTCACAGCCTCCTCTTCAGCGAAAAAGAGAGGAAAAATAAGGGGGTTGTGGGGGTTCGAACCCACAACCTCCCCAATGAGGCGAATTTAATGAATAAAAAAAAGATTTAAATTAGAATTCTAATTAAAATAGAAAATTAATTCTTTTATGTAAATATTGAGATTTAAATTAGAATTCTAATTAAAATAGAAAATTAATTCTTTTATGTAAATATTGAGATTTAAATTAGAATAGAAAATTAATTCTTTTATGTGAATATGGATATTTAATTTAGAATTCTAATTAAAATAGAGAATTAATTAATTTATGAAAATGCTGAGATTTTAATTTAGAGTTCTAATGTTATGAACATTAGAAATAAAATCAATGAAAAATATAAATGATATCCAAGTGATTCAAGATTTAGGTTCCCGTACCCAAAACTCCGTATTGATACATAAGTCATACGTGAGTAAAATATTCAAGAATAATGCCATCTACTTAGATCAAAAATCAAGATCTTGGTATATATACAAGATACATAATTCTTGTAATACATAATCTTAGGAAAATAAGAATCACTTAATGAACTACGAATGAAGCCCCATGGCTTGTATGTATAGACACATAAGTCTAACGTACGTTCAAAAATTAAGTGAACCTAAGATAAACGTAAGGAAATGTTGAACCTTATGAGGATTAAGTACGAGTTTAAGATATACTAAATGGCCAAGTGCATTGGCATATGATGAGATGAATTATGAAATGCAGAAATGAACGTTCACGTAATAAGAGGTGAGTAACTATGAAAAATAAAGGTGCTAATAATGAAGAATGTGGTGACAATCATGATGTGAGGCTAATGTATATGATGAGAGCAATCTCAAATGAGCCTAAGTAAATGTTACCAATACGTACTAACCAATGAGAGTGTAAGATAATGAAGAGACCAGTCTCTATGAACACTCTAATGAAAAATATTGAGTTTAAAACACTTAATACTAATGATGAGATGAGAGATCATCTATTGAGCTATGATGTCCTCATACTAGAAGCCAGCTTCCATGATGTATGAGTTGAATGTAATGGAACTTTATACTGAGCACCGATAGGCTAGCTATGAGAGGTGATGCCTTCTTTCGGGAAGGGCGGAGGTTCACGTAACTCTCATGAGATGAGGCTGTCCGGCTTGCCGGGTATGGGTCTCCATACATCTCCTAGTCTTTGAACCTATATTGCCACTATATGGATCTGGCGGGGTTAAATTCCCATATACGCTAGCATGTTATTGAATCGCTTTGGCCGGTGATTCCACCTCTTTTCGATGTGGGGGAGACACTGGATTTCATGATGCTTACATGATCTATGTCGATTAAAGTTAAAGTTCCTAATGAATGAATGAGGCCAGCCTCAAATGAATCATATAAAGAAATGAATGATACCGAAGGTGTTAGGATAGGATAATCAAGAGGTGAGCTAGATTCAGGTAATGACATTAGGTTATTCCTGATCATTGCACAGCAAACCCGATGAAAGTCTTAAACTACATCCTAGGTATAGCTGGTGTTCACACTGGCCTATGAATGAACTGAAACGAGGTACGTATGAATGAATGAAGCAGACTCTGTGTTTGTTAAAGAAGACTCCCTAGTTAAAGTCCCATATGTTGAGCCCTCATTTTGGGAAGTCTTAAGGTCAAGTCCATGATAACAAGGTCTCATGGTATATGAATGAATAATATGAAAGAAACTATGTGTTATATGTTATGTGCTATATGAAGATGTTATGTGTTGTGTGTAGTACGATAATGATACTGATGCATGTCACTCTCATGGCATAACTTTCCCAATCTCAATTTGGCAAGTCCACTGACTTGACTTCCAAAAATCATGTTGTTAGGAAAGAGCTATTCTTTCTCATGCATGTCCCTGGTGTGTGCTTGCATATACCCATACTTAGTACAAGTGTGTACTAATTCCATACAAACAATTACTTTTAGGTGCAGGCACAGGTGGACAGTAGAGCGACAGGTTCGTGGTTGCAGCTATCCGGACGTCGGCATTCAACCGGAGTTTGGTAGGTCTTCATGCTTCGAGGATGCTACTGTTTTACATTCTAGCGTAGTTTTAGAGTTGAGCTAGTGGAGCATGTTCCACTAGCGTTTCTTTCCTATTTTGGTTCAGACTTTGTATTGGTGCTATTTTGGACGATATACAATTAATACTTAATGAATTATTTCTTTCAGTTGCTTATCTCTTAAATGTTAGATGGTTGATGATGAACGATTACAAAATATAAAGAATGTTTAACAAGTATGATTAAGGAAATCAAAAATTTCAAATTTTCCGCTAAAATTAACCTATGTAAAGTAAGAATGACGTAAGTAGGCTTGTTTGCGACCTTTGAGAGGTCAACGACGCCGGTATCGTCTGGGGTCTAGATTCCGGTCGTGACACACATAGATATATTTATATATAAATCAATTATATTGTATATATTTGCGAAATTGTATATAATTTTTATACAATATTTGTGTGTAATTGATTTTGTGTTTTAAACTGTATATGACCATCATATATTCTTTTAATTTTTTTTTTTGGTAATATGTTTGTATACAATATTTTATTATGTTCCTATTTTTTCTTAGGCATAATACATATATTAGACCCTAAAATTGGATTCAAATTTTAACTTTGGCCTCCAACTTTCATAATGCACAAATAAGCACTTTAAGTATCCTACCTTTTAATAAATAAACACGCGAGTCCAACCTGACAAAAATCGTGAAATGCACGTATTAAACGCGCGTGAGGAGTAATTTTCATGGCCCACAACGAAAAAAAATGGTGAAATGACTATTCTACTCCCTGAATTCCGGCCAATCTCCGGCAACCCAAAATCCCCATTCATTTTACCCAGCCATTCTCCTTCTCCCTCCACCCCGGAGCATAAACCATGAAGCAAACAAGCTTTCAGCTCGCAAAACCCACCAAATACCCGATCCCAAACCCAGCAGATCCGCTGTCTCCGGCGAGAACCATTACGAAATAATACTGTTGCAACCTGCAGCTCAAACCGGACATAAAAACAGCAACCAAATGACCCCCAAAACCCAATTAAAACAGATCCAACAACCACAAAAAACCTAAATCAAGATGCCAACCATCAACAAACCTCTAAGCTCCGTCAAACAATGAGCTCCAAGCTCTAAAAACCAGTAGGAGTAATTAGTTTTGATTCTTGTATGAAAATTAAAATTAAAATTAATTTTGATTCTTCAATATAAATTAAAATCAATTTTGAATTTTTTTAGATCTAAAATCGACGTGTAAAGTATTTAACTAGTTGGCAATCATTGAGTGGCTTATTTATACACATTGAAGCGATTGTCTTTCACGCTCTTTGAATGTAAAAATCGCGTGTTTATTTATTGAAAGATAGGATAGTTAAAGTGTCTATTTGTGCACTATGAAAGTTAGAGGTCAAAGTTAAAATTTGAAGCCAAGTTTAGGGTCAAATATATGTATTATGCCTTTTTCTTTTGTATAATTCTAGAAATTTGTATAATGTACAATAATTTTGGTATATATATATTATAGTTATATATGTGCATCTGTGATTTCATGTTTTTTTTTTTTTTTTTTTTTAAATATTAATGATTAAACTAATTGTATATAATATTCATTTGTTAATTGTATATATAGTAAGCTTGCAATATGTTTCTATATTTGAGGGTGTAACGTTTATATATATAATATTTTATTATGTTCATAATTTTTTGTATATATCGACGAATTTGTAAAATGTATTATAACACTATAGAGTGATTTTAACAAATTTCTTTATACAAAATTAAATAATTGTATACAAATAGCTATTGCCTCATAAGACTTTGTATATGTTACCTTAATATACAACCCATTATATACCTAACTTTAGTAATTGATATACAACTAATAGAATATACAATTAAGAACTGTTTCATAATACTTTGTATATATTAACTTAATATACAAACCACTATATACATAACTTTGTAATTTGTATATAAATTACACTACCTAATGTTCCCGATATTCTTCAGATTTGTCCAGTTCTGATGAGGCAGATTCAATCTTTTCTGAATCAATGTTTATGACTTTTCTCTTACTTACACCTTCAACAATCTTAATGTCGCTAGATTTCACATTGTTGATGACTTTATGAATTGTCATTGGATTATTTTTTGTCATGGATCTCAATTCTTCAATAGATTGTTCAACTTAAACTTGTTTATGTTTTGCCATAGACCCTACATTAACCCAGAATCCTGAGTTAACCCATTTGAAACGAGGTAGATTATCAACAACATTGACATGCAATGACATACCTCTCATAATCCTCATACATGGATAGAAATCATCTATTCTGATTTTGAAAGACTTGTAATCTGATAAGTAATAAAGATTTTTTTAAAAAATATGAAAAAACTAACACTCATACTACATATACAATTGTTGTAGAATGAATCAAGAAAAAAATAATTGAAAGCCATGAATTTGACGGTTACCTAAGAAAAGTGGAAAAACATCGGAGGAAGAAGGTCAAAATTTTTCCAATGGAAATTCAAATTAGAAGGGAAGAGTAATTTTAGGAAAAGATATAGAATGAGAATAGGAGAGATAAATTTGATTTTGAATAAAATTATATAAAAATATTTGGATGACTATTTTTATTCCGTATATAAATAGATAGTGAGTCCCATTAATTATGGCAAAAAACTTAAAACTGTATTTACTGACAGTAAATAAATTAAACTATATCCTTATTAACTAATTACATAGGAATATTTGTTATCCTACCTACGTAATTTTCCCTTTTTTTTATCACTTGGGGATTTTTTGTCTTCTATAAGTACTTGGTCTCTTCTTTTTTTTGTATAGCCTATTTACTTGGTCTCTTTTTACCATTTCATATTTACTTAATTTTCTTATTTAAACTTATTTCGTACTAGCTAATTTGTTTATTTTTATGAAAACCATTTCAAACCTACTTTTCATCTTTCAAAGTAAAAAAAAAAAAGGCATAACATATTCAAGTGTTCTGTTTTTCAATTTTTTATATGCATAAATACACTTAAATTTATATAAAGTTCAACAAATAGATATTTAAATTGTAAGCGGCCTAAAACACGTAGGATACCACGAAAAGTGTAAATTGTCATGTAAGATGACATATAAAATGTATGTAATTATTTATTTTACTTTATACAAATTTAAGTGTCTATTTATAAAGACTCGAAGTTAGGGGACATAAACGTAAATTAAGGTAAACTAAAGGACATGTTATGTTTTTTTTTTTCAATATAAAGTTAAAAAACAAAAGGGTAAAGTCGGTAGAAATCTAATTAGGGTTTCTAAAGTATTTATTTTTACTTCTCCATTGTATTTGTTCATTCCCCTTCCAAGCCAAGAACATGGCAGCCACGGCTGACATATTCCCTGAATCTGTGATTCACAAAATTCTCTGTTATCTTAGTTATGGCGAAGCATCCACAATGAGAATTCTCTCAAAAACATGGCTTCAAGCTTGGTCGACTCTTCCCAAGTTAGAATTCTTCGTTGAATATTTCGAAGAAACACAAATAGTGGATGCAATTATGGAGACATACAGGGAAAACAAAATCACTATCGACAAGTTTGGATTTTCAAATAGTTCGAAATTAAATCGTCGTCATCAAGTTTTCCCTCTAATTGATAAGTGGCTTGACACTGCTCTTCAGAATGGGGTAAGAGATATAGTCTACGTAGATTTTCTCTATTCAGTTAGGTTATATCCTTTTCCTATTTCTAATGTATTGGCAGCAAATTCTTTAAGAGAATTGGATCTGAAAGGTTGTGACATTATGCAGTTTTCGCCATCTAGTGGGTTCGCGAATTGTCATTCTTTGAGAAAGCTTTCTCTATCTTATATATTTGTAACCAAAAAATTGCTTCAGACTTTACTTAATAGTTGTCCGTTCATTGAATCTTTTACCCTTGATCGTTGTTCGGGGTTGGTAAAGATTGAGCTTATGAATCTTCAAAAGCTCAAGTCAGTTTTTCTATCAATATATAGAAACCAACGTGTGAAAATCGAAGCACCAAGTCTTGAACACTTGTTTTACAATGGTTATTTATCGAGAAATTTGGTTGTTGTTGGATGTCATAATCTGAAATCTTTAGAGCTATCATATGTGAAGATATATAATGGATTTCTCGATGACATTATTTCTGGATTGCAATCCCTAGAAGTATTGAAGATTCAGTATTGTTTGGGTATAAGCCAGATTGAAACTTCGAATTTGGTATCACTTGAGTATATAGGATATCAAATTCCTGAACTTAAAATTGCGAAAGAGTCAAGTCGATTGAAGCACTCAAAAATAGTTCTTCATGGCAACAACAATTTAGATGCGGCATGGTTTAGTATGTTGAGAAAGCTTCTATCAAATCCGATCTCTTGGTCCCAAGTTCTCCTCTGTTTTCCCGAATACAATGAGATTAAGATGAAAGATTTGCAGCAGCATCACGGAGTTGCTAGCCCCCAAGTGGACGTTTTAAATGTCAACATTATGAGGTCATATGGGGAGTGTTCAACGTTTGTGGATGCTTTGCTATGGAGTTGTAATCCCAGGAGACTCAACCTATCATCAACGGTTGAAATGATTACATGTTTCGTTAGTCGTTTGATGTATATGAAGAATCTTAGTCCTTGGCATAGTCAATTGAAAGAAATAAAAGTGTTTGATGGGAAAAATCAAGAGCTGCAACTCATAAGTGGTGAACTGGCGTTAAGCAGTACCCTTTCGGAGGACAGGAAGGACGTTTATTTTTTATTAGATTGGTAATGCAGTTAATTTATCAATGTTCATTCCTAAAAGTAGTCTAAAATTGTGTTGAAATTGAAGCATATGATTCTTGATTCCAGAGCTCAATATTTTACAGCCCAATCATGTTTTGTAAAGTTGTGAAATTCAAGAATATTTCCGTCTCTTGGTGATTTCATCCACTATATATTGTCATTCGTTAATCGTTGGGACCAGTCATGCCACTGCAAAGGGCCCATATGTGCTGAAAGTTTGTTAAGACTTACTTCATCAAAGAAAACTTGTAATGTAGTGGTTTTAGGCAAAGGCTGAAAGTGTTATTAGTATTTGTGTTTTGTTGGAGACTTGAGGTGCAGTCGCAGTGGTAATGTTTACATGGTTAAAGAAAAAAAAAAAGTCTCTGATGGTATCTATATTTCCAAATACTTGATCATTTAAATATTCAACAACTCAATCTATACTTAAAGATGAAACTAACAGTCAAGGACAAGCATGTTTTCGTCTAAATGGAAAGCAGTTAGAGAAAGCTTTCACAATGACTCGCAGTTTACTATACCACATCAAAAATTAAACGCAGGAAAAATCAGTATGGAATTTTACATTGCGTGATTACGAATACAATACTCAAAGTCAATACTCAAAGCGACTACTACACACTTAAAAGGAATAACACTCTTTTTATTTCCACTTCATCAAAATATCGCTCATACTTTATTTTTTTTTTCACAAACTATTTTTCTTGTATAGTTTATGGAATACATCACTTTGCTCTCAAAATGGTTTTTCCCTTTTAAGTTTATGTGTGTTCTACAAATGGGCAAAAATGCTCAAGGAGAAAATCATGCCTATGTCACTAATGACCCAGGTAAATATAGCAAAGTCAAAAAAGGGTTGCAAAATAATTTGTCAACCATCAAATCTTTTATTTTCAACTCTTATCTCTATTCCTTTCTTTTTAACAATTACTTGTAGCACTTGAATAGCAAAAATTGATCAAAAATATGGGATGGACTCCACAATTACAATCCACAAAACCAGTTTTTATAAAGATTTTGTTGTCAAGATTGTGAAAATAAGCAAAGGGCGCAACGTTGTGAAAAATAAAGATGATTTTTTGGAGGTACAAATAGTCTTAGATATTTTGTAGAACTTTCTAAAATTATACCTTCAGTACTTGATGTATCTAGGAATTGTAAATATGTTCTAGAGAAGTAGATAGTTATTGTGAAATCTAGAAATATCTAGATTCTTGTTAGATTGTTAGTAGATAAAGATATCTAGATTTTTCTTGTTTAAGTATCTAGAATTATTTCTAGAAGCATCCCTATACAAGTATAAATAGGAGTGTCATTAGAATTTGTAATCAACCCAAAAACAACTCAATGAAATATTCTTCTATTACAAAGTTCCTTAACCCAAAATACTCTATCTTCTTTCTAGTTTTCTCAATCTTTCGATCTTAGCTTTGTCATGATCTGCTATTACATTACAATAGGAAAACCACCCATCTTTGAAGGGAAAAGGCAATTGAGGTCCTTACTATTTGTGTTGGTCATGGATAGTCATCAACTTATGCAGGACGAATTAGAGGAGATAAATTCAGTCTTATTCTTCATTTTTGACTATATATTGGGTAATACGATAGAGACGAGAAAAGTAGCATTAATTTCATGGAACAAAATCTGCATATCATACAAACAGATGGCCTTAATATCAAAAGTTACAGGTGTTCTTAATATCAAACGTGGTAAAATCTGGAAAAGATATATTGTTGTAAAAATTATTAGGTGTTCTATAACGATTCAAATTTTTTTATATATAAATAAGTATTTAAGGGCATAATGGTCTTTTCACGTTTTAAATGAATAAATAAATAAATAAATAAAAACAGATTTGTATTTATTTATTTTAAATTTTATTTGACTAAATTCTTGAATTAGTCTCCTAATCCTAATAGTTCTCTCTCACGCTTTTTAACTCTCTCAGGTTCTCCATCTTCCTCACATTATTTCTGCCAAATATCAACAGTTCTTCATGCTTGAAGAACTCACATAAAATTTTAAGAAAAAATAAAGAAACCAAAAGCATTAAGGCGAAGAGAAGTTGTTCGTTGAGTGGTGTGGACGTTGAGGTAACTTGGATTGATTTTGGAGAGAGTTTTGGGTAGCGAATTCTTCATTTGAACATCAATAAAGGTATGGGTTTCTCTCATGGAATTCTTCCTCCAAGAGTACTTTCTTTCGAACGTTTCTTAATCTCTTGAAACTAAGGTTGTTTCCCCTTGTCCTTAGCTCCCTAACGAATTTGTAGGATGGTATGTTGTGCTGCTAAATTTTTGCATGAATGATGTGTTTAAATTAAATATGAATGTATTTATGTGCGGAAAATCACGATAATGATCATAAAAATATGACCGAAAAAGTTAATGTATATGCATGTATAGGGCAGTGTTTTAATCACTGTTTTGGGGTGTATAAGTTGTGTATTTTATGTGTGTATTGGGTGTACAATGTGATGTTCATTATTATGAAGGACAGTGAATTGAATAACCACCTTTTAGCCAATTAAACTTATGGACAATGTGCCTAAAAATGAGTTGAATAATGACAAGAAATTTCCAGATTTGAGTACTTTATGAAAAGGTTGAAATCTGGGTTTTTAAAAAAGAATATTAAATAAGTGAGGTCAATGGGAATTGAACCCAAGACCTCACAGGTTAAAGTGGCTGGAAAAAAAAAGAATGTGTTAAGGGGGATTCGAACCCACCACCTCACTGCAGATGCCTTTTTTTTATAAATTAAAGAAGGAGGGGCTGTGGGGGTTCGAACCCACCACCTCACAGCCTCCTCCTCAGCGAAATTAAATGAAAAATAAGGGGGGCTGTGGGGGTTCGAACCCACAACCTCCCTATTCAAGCGAATTTAATTAAAATAAATCAAAAAAAAATTAAATTAAAATTCTAATTAAAGTGGAAAATTAATTCTTTCATGTAAATATTGAGATTTAATTTAGAATTCTAATTAAAATATAAAATTAATTCTTTTATGTAAATATTGAGATTTAAATTAGAATTCTAATTAAAATAGAAAATTAATTCTTTCACATAAATGATTGAAATTTAATTTAGAATTCTAATTAAAATAGAAAATTTATTATGTCATGAAAATGTTGAAATTTAATTTAGAGTTCTAAAGTTATGAATATTAGAAATAAAATTAATGAAAAATATAAATGATATCCAAATAATTCAAGATTTGGGTTCCCGTACCCAAACCTCCGTATTGATACATAAGTCATACGTGAGTAAAATATTCAAAAATAATGCCATCTACTTAGATAAAAAATAAGATCTTGGTATATATATACAAGATACATAAGTCTTGTAATACATAATCTTAGGAAAATAAGAATCACTTAACGAATTATAAATGAAGTCCCATGGCTTGTATGTATAGACACATAAGTTTAACATACGTTCAAGAATAAGTGAACCTAAGATATACGTAATGAAATGAAAAATGTGGTGACAATCATGATGTGAGGCTAATGTATATGATGAGAGCAATCTCAAATGAGCCTAAGTAAATGTTACCAATACGTACTCACCAATGAGAGTGTAAGATAATGAAGAGACCAGTCTCTATGAACACTCTAATGAAAAATATTGAGTTTAAAACACTTAATACTAATGATGAGATGAGAAATCATCTATTGAGCTATGATGTCCTCATACTAGAAGCCAGCTTCCATGATGTATGAGTTGAATGTAATGGAACTTTATACTGAGCACCGATAGGCTAGCTATGAGCGGTGATGCCTTCTTTCGGGAAGGGCGGAGGTTCACGTAACTCTCATGAGATGAGACTGTCCGGCTTGCCGGGTATGGGTCTCCATACATCTCCTAGTCTTTGAACCTATATTGCCACTATAGGGATCTGGCGGGGTTAAATTCCCATATACACTAGCATGTTATTGAATCGCTATGGCCGGTGATTTCACCTCTTTTCGATGTGGGGGAGACACTGGATTTCATGATGCTCACATGATCTATGTCGGTTAAAGTTAAAGTTCCCAATGAATGAATGAGGCCAGCCTCAAATGAATCATATAAAGAAATGAATAATACCGAAGGTGTTAGGATAGGATAATCAAGAGGTGAGCTAGATTCAGGTAATGACATTAGGTTATTCCTGATCATTGCACAGCAAACCCGATGAAAGTCTTAAACTACATCCTAGGTATAGCTGGTGTTCGCACTGGCCTATGAATGAATTGAAATGAAATACGTATGAAGGAATGAAGCAGACTCTGTGTTTGCTAAAGAAGGATCCCTAGTTGAGGTCCCATATGTTGAGCCCTTATTTTGGAAAGTCTTAAGGTTAAGTCTATGATAATAAGGTCTCATAGTATATGAATAAGTAATATGAAAGAAACTATGTGTTATATGTTATGTGCTATATGAAGATGTTATGTGTTGTGTGCCATACGATGATTATAATGATGCATGTCACTCTCATGGCATAACTTTCCCAATCTCAATTTAGCAAGTCCACTGACTTGACTTTCAAACATCAGGTTGTTTAAAAGAGCTATTATTCCTCATGCATGTCTCTGGTGTGTGCTTGCATATACTCATACTTAGTACAAGTGTGTACTAATTCCATACAAACATCTACTTTTAGGTGCAGGCACAGGTGAACGGTAGAGCTACAGGTTCGTGGTTGCAGCTATCCGGACGTCAACATTCATCCGGAGTTTGGTAGGTCCTCATGCTTCGAGGATGCTACTGTTTTACATTCTATCGTAGTTTTAGAGTTGAGCTAGTGGAGCATGTTCCACTAGTGTTTCTTTCCTATTTTGATTCAGACTTTGTATTGGTGCTATTTTGGCCGATATACAATTAATACTTAATGAATTATTTCTTTCAGTTGCTTATCTCTTAAATGTTAGATGGTTGATGATGAACGATTACGAAATATAAAGAGTGTTTAGCAAGTATAATTAAAGAATCAAAAATTTTAAATTTTCCGCTAAAATTAATCTATGTAAAGTAAAAATGACGTAAGTAGGCTTGTTTGCGACCTCTGAGAGGTCAACGACGCCGATCTCGTCTGGGGTCTAAATTCCAGTCGTAACATGTTCTTAATATCAAAAGTGGTAGAATGTAAAAAGGATAAGTTATAAAAATTATTGGAAATCATGCGGCTCACATAGCTCGAAGCTTGCATATGACACTGTCCTCTTCTAGTATTAAAATTTGAGCCAGAATAATATATTTTACTTTTTTAAAAAAATAAAGAAGGTTTAAATGTTCAATTTAAATGTTAATTAATTATTACTATCAATGCAATTATCCATTGCCATTATGCCATATCAAGCTAATGAAACTGTTACATTAATATACTAATTTCGTGGATAAGATTGGTTCATGGCTTGTATATGAAAACAAATCATTCAGACACTTAAGAATGTATCTGTTTCTGTACGAACATAATTGATATACCGTGGTTTCACGGTATAATTAATGTTTTTTTCTTAAGTTTAGTGCGTCCAAAAGCCCTTTTTGTGCTAATTTTGATACAAGTTTCTCTTTGTTTTGCAGGAAATCTGTCCAAAGCCAAATGCGGAGATTTTGAGAGAAAAATGCTGAAGAGACCACCTACAGAGCTTATGACGGTCCGTCATGCCTGTGACGGTCCGTAGATGGCAGCGTAGAGAAGCTGCTGAAGGAAGATGGGGAAGTCTGACAAGTGTGGGATTACGAAGCTTGTGACGGTCCGTCATGGCTATGACGGTCCGTCCTGCAGGTTCGTCGTGAAGATCAGAGAAGTGATCCCAGTACCCAGATTCCAAGAGTTGAAGTCTTTTGAAACGAGACCCTCGACGGACCGTTGTGCCTATGACGGTCCGTCACACTTGCCGTTGAGGGGAATGAAGAAAGCAGCAGAAGAAATTGCACCAAGTATGGGACGACGGAGTCCACGACGGTCCGTCGTGTTGTCCGTCGACCCAGCCGCGTTTTGGCAGATTTCCAGGAATTAGAACCCTTGTTTAATTAGGTTTTTATTTTTCATATAAATAGTTCGAAAAACCTCGTTTTTGAAGTTAGACTCTGCAAGATTAGAAATCATATTATTAGACTGTGTTGATTAGTGTTTGATTCTTTGGAGATTCTTACAAGTAATTTTTGGTGATTAATCAAGCAATTTTTCGAACTTTATTCTTTCTCATTGAAGTAAGTACATGAATTCTTATTTAATATATTTGAATATTGTATTTATGGCTATGAGTAACTAAACTCCATAACTAGGGTTGTGGGAACCATAGGCAAATAATGAGATAAACCCTAGCTAAAATAACAATTCTAGAAAAGTGTCTTGCATGTATTAATAATTATTTCGCTTAGAAGTCTTTTTAACGGATGATCAACGTTAGAACTCGCCTTAATGCTACTTGCCGGACCAAGGAGGTAGATAATAGGAAAAGAATTATTAACATAGATTTAGTGTATACTATCTAATAGGCTAGTATTGATTGGTACGAGGTAGTAACTTAGTCAAATATCGAATACGATGCTTAATATGAGGTAACGATAAGGGTTAGGAAAGCAACACACGTAGCCGGACCAAGGTGCGGAGTGAGATTTTCTAGATGCCGGACCAAGAATTTAGAAATACATAACTTATCACTTTGCATGCAAGATACTAGGAAATAATTGTTATAGTTAGAATTATCAAGTTATGAACCTGTGGGGAACACGTAAACTCTAGTTACTTTGATTAATTGATTAAAACCCAACTTTCAAAACTGTTAAGTGTCTTTCAATTTAGTTAGTTCTTTTTACTTACTAGGAAATACAAACCCCCCTTTTTACATTTTTATGTTTTTACTTTCTAAGGAAGTTATCAACCGAACAATAGTAATAACAAGTTAAAGTTAAGTCTAGACTATTTTCCTCGTGGGAACGATCCCAACCTCACTAGTTGGGTTATTTACTTGACGCGACCACTTTACTTCTTATTTGAGAAGTAAGTTTGAGCGTATCAATAATGTATCTATTTTTGTACAAAATATTTCGAGATTTATGTGAAATTCTGTACGAACATATTGTATCTGTTTCTGCACAAAACATTTCGAAATTTATGTAAAATTCTCTAATAGTTTGCAATAACTAAAATATTATACTATCTAATACAAGTATCTCAAAACAAAGAAATACTAGAATATATTCTAAAAAATACATATTAATGAACTTATGCATTACAATTTTGAAGGGGAGATAAGTTAATTGCATGACCAATTTAATAAAAAGCAAAACTTATCGTAATCGTCCCTTATTACCCTCCTTCCACTTCCAAGCTCCATAGGATCAGAATGCCATCTCTGGTTTTCCCAATCAAATTTATAGGCTTTAACTTCTTTTAATTGACGATGCATACGAGAAGTAGAATAACTCGATCTCATCATATGCATTAAAACATCCATAAAATCTGTAATTATTTTGCTCGTTGAATCAAGAACGAATCTCTTAGGATAACAACTCCGCTGCAAATTAGCATCCAAAAAAGTTGCAGGAAATTTAAATCCCGTATACTCCCATGACACCAAATTTGGGGCATCAATACAAAACTTTTCAGCACCAGTAAAATAATACAAGTGTTCAAGAGACGGTGCTTCAATTTTTACAAGCTGCAGTTTGTCAGGATGACGAATAGAAACCGACTTGATCTTTGGAAGATTATTCAGTATCTCAATCTTTTTCAACCAAGGACAATAATCTAATATTAAGGTGTCGATACATCGACAACTATTAAGTAGAATCTGAAGCGTGTTTTCACCTAAATTAACACGAGTTAGAGAAAGCTTTCTCAACGAATTGCAATTCACCACGCATGAATCACAGTACAATTCACAACCTGTTAACACTAATTCTCTTAAAGATTTTGTTGCCAATACTGTTGACATAGGCAACGGGTATGCCTTACGGCTAGAAACGCGAAAGACGAGATATTTTACACCATTCTGAAGTGCAATATCGAGCCACTTATCAAACAGAGGAAAAAATTCATTAGAACGAATAGAGTACGATAAATCTAACTTTTCAATGGGGATTTTATGATCTCGATATCTCTCCATGATATTATCCATTACTTTTTTCATATGGTGCTCGAGATAACCAAGTGAAAAACTCAAATTGGGAATAGTCAACCATGCTTGTAGCCATGTTTTAGAAAGAATACTCAATTGGGCTGCTCTTTTAAAACTATGCATACAGAGTATTTTATGAATAAGACATTGAGGCAATAAATCAGCCATTGTAGTAAGAGCCAAAAAAAAAAAACTCAAATTCAGTTCAGAACCAAAAAAAAAGAACTCAAATTAAGTACGTTGCAGGCAAAAGATTGAAAGAGATTTGTACATAAAGTTGAGTTTAAATAGTAGAGTAAATAGGGAGTCCTAGTTGTGTTCTATAACAATTTTCCTTATTTAAAATTTGAATATTAAAAAGTAAAATAATTAAATAATACATAAGTTTTAAAGTACTTGTTTGTATAAAATATAGTTTCCACAATGGTGGATATTTTTTGGGTTTTCTGTTTATTTAATCAATTTTGTTTGTTTCTTTAAAAAACAATATTATTTTACCTATTATATTCTCCGTTTATTTAAAAGAATAATGTTTCTATAAAAAAAAAGGGTAAAACATTAAACTAATAAGTATGACACATGCATATATGTAAGTAATTCTGGTACACTATAGAACGTATGTAATGTACATGAATTAATTAGTTATTGGATACATCCCCTTGTATATAATATAACACAAGATTTAATGAATAATATTGTTATATACTAGATATGAAAAATGAAAAATAATTATATCAGATATATGCGATGGTATCTAGTATAATACAAAATTGAGATGGTAAGATAGATACATAAAATATGTTATTCTTTTAGTTTAAAAAAGAATGATTTTATTTCATTTTTAGTTTGTTTTAAAAAGATGATTTCTTTTTTTTTTTGGCAATATTTTAATTTTAACTTTCCACGTGACATGTTTAAAAACACACGATTAAAGGGCATTTTGGTACATTTGACATAACTTTAATTTAGAACTACAAGATTAAAAAACCTTTTTTTTTTTAATAAACTCCATTCCAAGTCAAACTAGGTCATCCTTTTTTAAACGGATGGAGTATGAATTACGAATAGATCTTGACTTCTCCTCTCCTATGTGCTTGTTTGTATCTACTGTTCGGGCTGCATGGATGGTTTAATGGGGAAAATTTATGGGGGAGAAGGAAGAAAGAAGATGAACTTGGGAATTGGGATCGGAGATTGATGATGAAGGAAGAAAGAGTATGCAAATGTGATGTAAAATGACATAGGAGTTTGAGGGATAGTTTGATGTACAAGATCTATTTGTATATCAAAATATATAAGTAAACTCATTCGGTATAAATATGTGTTGTAAAAAGATTAATTGCATGACCCATTTTTATACTGAAATATATACAAATAGACCAAATACATTTCCCCCTCAGCCGGCCCTGCGTGTATGTTATAG
The DNA here is from genome assembly GCA_027704765.1 of Solanum habrochaites. Taxonomy (NCBI): domain Eukaryota; kingdom Viridiplantae; phylum Streptophyta; class Magnoliopsida; order Solanales; family Solanaceae; genus Solanum; species Solanum habrochaites. The sequence continues at coordinate 73,678,306 of JAKWJA010002497.1, forward strand.
AAAAATTATATATAATAACAAACTAATAACCTAAAACAAATGGAGTAGCTATGGTTTGATTTAATTGTGCTTCATAGCAAATGTTTGCAAAATATTGTCAAGCGCCTCTCTCTCAAATATCTCGCTCACCACTCTCCTCCAATCTCGCGCTCGCTTCCTCACTTTTTATACAAACACAAGTGTATAAAAATTGTTTCTAATTGTATAAAGCAGAGAAAATTGTATAAATACATATATTTTTGTTCTCCTCTCTCCCCTCTTCCAGATCTAGCTCGCCACTCTCCCAAATCTCGCTCGCCACACTCGCTTTTCCACTTATACAAACAGAAGCGAAATGTATAAATTGTGTTTTTGTTTGTATAAAGCGTGAGAAAATTGTATATACACATGCAAGTACATATATTTTCGTCCTATAAACTTATAATTATACGATAAAAATACTCCCCTGCTCAGTTTCTTTTGTCTTTCTCGTTTTATACAATTTTCAAATTGTATCTAATTTCTGTCTTTCTCGTTTTATACAATTCAATTCAATTGTATATTCCTTGTCAAGTCTCTTTTGTCTTTCTCTCTTTCTCATTTTATACAAATTTAAATTGTATATAATCGCTCTATACACTTATAATAATACAATTCATTTTATACATTTCGTTTTTATACAATTTTCTGTCCAAGTGTCTTTCTTTTTCTTGTTTTATACACTTTGTTTATACAATTTGTATGTATAATAAATTATACAGTTTCTATGTTTGCTATGAAATGCAATTATCAAACTTTGCTATAACATACATATATGAATTTTTTTTATTTGTTATAGTGAAAGTTGTCATATGTTATTTTACATGTAGAACGTGTGAATTATTTTTCGCATCAAACATTAGTTGATGTGTATTAGTACTCGATTTAGATAAAAATCAATTTAAATAAAATTAAAATTACTAATAACCAAATCAATAAATATATATTATATTTAATTTAATTTGATTTTAAAATTTATTAAATTGATTTAATTTTAATTTTACCTTTCGTAAACACGTCATTTGAAATGATAGTTAAATTTTATGAAATTCTTTTTTGGGATAAAAGAAAGAAACTTTATAGAGTTTCTTTCCTTTTTGTACATTCAAAAACACTAGTTTGTTAAGTTTTATCTTTGTAGCTGTTGAAATCAGAGGTTTTAATTAAATTAAGTTATTATATAAAGTCATTCACCAAAATAATATGTTTTTATAAAATTTTACAAAATTAGTATAAACGTATTTCACAGTAACGTTTTAGGATATATTTTATTTTTTAAAAGTTGATGGCGTCAGATTAATATACGTTACTCACAATAATGTTTTACTCTTAAAACGTTACTCATAGTAACGTAACGTTACTCATAGTAACGTTTTAAGAGTGAAAATAACGTTTTAAGAGTAAAACGTTACTTACAGTAACGTATATCAATCTAATGCTGTTAGTTTTTAAAAAATAAAATATACCCTAAAACATTACCGTAAAATACGTTTATACTAATTTTGTAAACTTTTAGAAAAATATATTACTTTGATAAATTATTTTATATAATGGCTTAGTTTGATTAAAAATTCGTTGAAATCACACATACATCTTAACTTCAATAGATACTTGGTCACACATTTAAAGTTTACTGTCAAATACTCCCCAATTTTCAGAACACCTATGTTGACTCCACACTGTAGTTACTAGCATATCAACATAATTTCCATTACATTTTAAAATCAAAATACTGTTACATTATATTTTTCTATTTTTCTGAAAATATAACAAAATTTTCGCAATCTTATTACGAAATCAAGCGCTTTAATTAACTTCAGATATATTAAACCGGCACATCAGATTTCACAATTAAGGCGAAACGATATCATCGGAATCCGGCGGAACAGGTGTTTTCACTTCAGCACCATGCGGCTGTCGCACTTTTGACTTGGAACTTTGCTGAGGTATAGCTGCCCCGGAACCATACGGGCCGCCCCGGTACTGCGGATTCGGGTCATCATTGAAGTCGGGAGCGCTAGGTGCTTCGGACGACTCCGAAGGCTTGTCTGGCTGCGGAGCCGCAGGAAATTCCGGCGGTGGCTTTTCCGGTGGATGATCGTCGGAGGAATATTTACGGGCTCCACGGTGGTGAATTATTAATTGAGTTGAAGCAATACGAATTTGTGAGAGCTTATGGAGATTAGTAAGTGAAGATAATCGTGAGATGATTTTAGGGAAAATATTAATTGGATTCATTTTTTATTTTTTTCTTTAGGAGTTTTTGAATTTTTTGAGGCTTATGAAGAATTAGAAGAAAAGAGTTATCGAGAAGGGAAAATAAAGTAGTGTTTGCGTGCACAAGTACGTACGTGGCACAAAAATGGACCCTCTAGTTGACACGTATTAGTCTATGTTTTTATAATATTAGTAATTAGAAAATTTAATAATGAATGATCTAGTTTAACTTGACATGGAGTTCAAAATGAATAAAAAAATTTTTTAACTCTTATAGTTCTAAATTAAAGTTAGGTCAAATGTATAAAATTGTTCTTTAATTTTGTGGCCTTAAACATGTCACATGAAAAGTTGAAATTAAAATGTTATAAAAAAATAAAACGATTATTTTTTTTAAACAGACTAAAAAAAAGAGGTCATTCTTTTTAAAATAGAAAGAATATTTTATTATATTTATTTTAGAGCACGTTTCACGTATAATAAACATATAAATGTAATTTGTATATATAGTTATAATTTGTATAATTGCGTTTCATAGTAAACACTAAGAGCATTATGTGACGTCCCGCCATCTAATCAGGCAGAACGCCACCTACCCATGCAGCTTGCAGCGCATGCAAGGGGGCATACAGCCCACATGTCCAGGCGGACTGCAGCACAGGCAGCCCAAAGGTCCAGCAGACTAATGGGCAGGTGCGGATCAGGTGTGCAGCAGACGAAGGGGCAGCAGCCTTGGGCATTGGAGAGGCTTGGGCAGGATTCTAGAAGTCTTCTAGAGTCTTGGGGCAGACTAGAGAAATCTAGGAGTCCTTTTTGGAAGAAGTATAGTCATTCTTAGAATGTAGTCATGCCTTGAGTGCATGAACTTAAGGACTTGTATAGTGTAACATTTAATTACTCTTAGTCATTAGAGTAGTATAAATAGATAGGCCATTATATTTGTAAGACATCCACCAATTTATCAATACAAGTTCTTTCTTCCAAATCTGTCATTAGTCTTCCTTCTTATTTTCTTAGCGATCCAAATTGTGAAAGGCTGACTTGAGTTTGCGAGATCGTGAAAGAATCGTAAGCAAACCGTCAAGTGCCGCACGGAGTCTTGTCAGAATCTTTAGGTCTGTGACAATTAGCTTGTATAATTCGCTGGCTCCACTTCAAATTTATATAATTTTGTTGGTAAATCATTTATATAAATAGTTGTCAATCATAAAAATTTAATTTGCATGTTATAGTTATAATTTGGATAATTGTGCTTTATAGTAAACACTAATTTGGAGCATTAGCTTGTATAATTCATTGGCTCCACTTCAAATTTATGTAATTTTGCTGATGAATCATTTGTGTAAATCGTTGTCAATCATAAAAATTTAATTTGTATAATTACGCTTCATAACAAACATTAATTTAGAGCATTAGATTATATAATTCGCTGGCTTCACTTGATTTATATAATTTTGCTGGTAGGCCATTTATATAAATCATTGATTTCTCAATTCAATTTTATGTATTTACATATAATTTAAATGTATACACAAATAAATTAAAATAAAACGTGTGTATATCAAATCTCCCTCACTTTATACAAACACAAATTATAAATTGTGTTTTATATTAGTTTTATATTTGTGTAAAGCAAAAAAAGAGATATGAAAAAAAACTAAGCAAAAAAATATTTTATATTATATAATTACAAATATATAAAAAGTAAGATATACATATACAAATAAAAACATAATTTATACGTTTTTACTCGCATAAGAGAGAAAGGTGAGGAATAAATAGGCAAGCGAAATTTAAAAAAGTAAAACAAACAAATATAAATTATATTTTCTCATTTTATAAGAACAAACACATTTTATATATTTACTTTTACATAAAAACAAAAGAGCCGAAGAAAGAGATTGTCGAGCAAGATTCAACAAAGAGGAAGGTGAAACAATATAATTTGCTACAAATCAATTAAATCAAATTATAATTATAAAATCTAATTTATATTAATAATTTGCTATTATATATCATTTTACCTTATCTAAAATTAATATAGTCATACAATTGGTTATCATCCCCATATTTACTAATCATTTTAGTTTCAATTAATATTTACATTAACTTTTGTTAATATATTAAAAAAAAGTTATTGAAGTGCCTAGAACAATCACGAAAAATGAATAAAATAGAATCGCTATCATATCAATTTTGTTAATGAGATTAATTCCACACAACTCCAATTATTAAATTAGCTTAATTCAATATCATCTTTGCACAAAATTTGAAATTGAAAGTTTGACAAATGAGCAAGCCAATTTTCAAAATTTTCCTCTTCCCGCCTATATATATACTAATAAATACAAATACAAAAAGTTAGAACGGCGGAGGTTTTTCATCAGCCGCTTCCGGCTGCGGAGTAGAAACTTCTAGATTACTCTCATTCTGATCATCATCATTATCGCCAGGCCTTATAGGTGGATCTGCATCAAAATCCGGTACAAATTGGGACTCCGGCACCGCAGTTGCATCGGTCGGTACGGTGATCGGCGGTGACGTTTTTGTCGGAAAATCCGCCGGAGATTTTTTTTCCGATGAGTCCTTGATTACATTCTCAGGTTCGACATGATCGCTCATTTTTCTTTTGGAAGTAGTTGGGATTATTCTTTTCCTCATCAAGTTTTTGAACATTGCTGAAACTCTCAACATTTTTTTCCTTTGAGATTTTTTTAGCTCTTTGTTGAGTTTGCCAGATTGGTAATTAAATATAGAAAAGGTAACAGATTTTTTAACAAAAAAAATATAACAAAGAGACTCTTGTAAATATTAGTTGATATTTACATGACACTTGGAGACCATGCAATATAACTTTCACCTTCTTTTTTTTTTTTAATGGAAAACAGTAATGGAGAAGTTTGGTGGTAAATTTTAAATATTTAAAATTTATGAAGTCATGTTTAGTTATATTTTTACGGAAAAAGAAGAATAGAAGAAACGAATTTATAAAAGTAGACTTGGAATTGAACATTCTTAAAATTTGAAATTTAATTTCTAAAGTTAAATTTTGATATATTATACATTTTAAAATTAAAATAATAATTCTTGTGGTCAAATATATATATAATAGAATTTTTTTATATCTAAGATTTGAATTCAAGATTATCCAGAATGATAGAATTTTCTATGTGTTTAAAATTTGAACTTGAGACTTCTTATTAAAGGTGATACGTGGATTATGCTTTTTTTAAAGTTTTATTCACTCAAATAGTGTGTGATTTTCTCCATCAGTTTCTATTTAACTTCAGTAGGAGATTGCTAAAGACATTTTGAAATGATTCTTTTATAACTAAAGAATATACTATATGTTTTTTTATTGGAGAATAAAATAAAGTTTCAATAAATCAACAGAAGTTTCATTTTTCAATGACAATTGACATGTATTAAAGTGACAAAGGACTTAAGAAGAAAGAGAAAGAAATAAAATTGGGCTGCCTAACATGCTAAGTTTTCACAAAACAGGCCTAAATGTATTGGTAATGGGATCATGTTGGGCTACGTACGTTGTTATTTAAAGAGAATAAACTTACAAAAATTAAGAAATTTTAACTACGATTTTATTTAAATCGAGTAATTGTGCACAACATCATTAGAATATAGTCAATTTAAAAAAATTATTTAAAAGTTTAGCTAGCATCAACAAACTTCAAACATTATGTTTTGATTTTTCACACTGTGTCAATAGTTTACATTAAAGTTTCGATTAAATTTAAATCATACACTTTCAAAACTCAAATTCAAGACTTCTTACCACTAACATTCCTCACTCCTTTGCAACTTCATACGAATACTTTATACTTAGTTACAAGTAAAAAATTATATAAAATAATTATACAACATCCAAAAAAATCAAACTTAAAAGGTTGATCTAGTTTATTAATACGGTATGGTTAGCGTGACAGTGAAGTAATTATTTGTTAGCAATAAATTCCATAGGCTTATATTATAATTATATTACATTATAATTATAATCTATAAGAAATGAATTTAACACCAACTCAAAATGATCTGGCATTCGTAACAATTTGATTATATTTAATCACTTAATTATATGTACTGAGATGGATCACAACTCCCTAAATATTTCGAATGTTAATTTCAAGGTTGTTGACATTCTGTGGAGAAATAAATTAAAAATTGGGAGCTAGCCAGCTAATATTTATTATCATATTTTTTCTCCTAAGTTCCCCCTTTTTAATATTATTAATTAAATCATACAAAATGAAAATTTCTTTGGTGATCAACGGCGACTTATGTAGTGGTCAGCCTTCGTATTAGAATGCCTTTTTGGTCGAAGAGTTCCTTTTTTATTAATAAAATTACAGGAAACAATTTTTTTTATCAGCTTCAGAAAAATAACAGGCATATATTCTAAAAAATATGAAGCGTTTACTAGGAAATATTTTGTTATTAAAGTGTTCAACTGATTAAAATAAAAGATATTAAAAAATTAAAAAAATTACCTAATCTTTTCATTATAGGTCATTTCGAAATGATGTGTTTGAACAGATTTTTGGTTAGATACTTAGATTTATTAAAAGATTTAAATTCACTGATAATTTTTTTAAAAAAGATTTTAAATATGATCGCATTATTATTATTTTTTTGTTTCTTTTCCTCTTTACATTAATAAAAGAATTATTGAATGTAAACGTGTACACGTGATAAATAACAAATATGGGCAAGAAAATATTCTGGAGGTAATTTATTTATACCAAAAAAAAGGCAGAAAAAACCTTGTCTTCACTAAAAATGGAAAAAAATAAATTATTTTCCTCCCACAGAAAATAAATCCCATGTGCTCCTCTCTGCCAGCTTTGGGAGCTTCTTTTATCTTAATTGAAGATAACTTAAATTAATAGCGATATATAATCTATTTAATAATTTTTCATAAGTAAAATTTAAAAAAAAATTTAAAGTATATTACTATGCAAAGTCTCACACTATATTACCTTAGCACTGTATGTTAAGTTAATTCCTATTAGTCATTTGGTATTAAAAATATTTTCAAGAAAAGTTTTTAAAAAAATATGACTAAAGAAGTAAGATGAATTCAAAATAATTAAATTCAACAATTAAAAAAAAAAAAAAATTAGGTTAACATACCGTATAAATTCAAATATTTCATGTTCTGTCGATTCATTTTTATTTAATATTTTTTAACTCATCGTACCTCTAATAACATTCATCATTTTCATTCATGTATACATTTTTATTGAACGCTTATTTCCTTTGTAATATTAACTTTAATTCACTTTGTATTTTTAGTGAGATAATTTCCAATTATATAAATATCTAAATTTTATATTATACTACAAATACAAATTTAAGTTATTTCCTTCTCTATTTTATCTTTTCTTTATTTTTGTCGTTAACAAGCGAGATAAGATTAATAATTTTTTATTTAAAATGTAACGTAAAAAAAGTGTTTTGTTATAAGACCAACGATTTAATCAATAAATTATTTAAATCCCATATTTAATTAAATAATATTACATAAATTAGGATAAATAAACTTTTTTATATATATAAATTATAATTTCTCCCCTGTATAAATCAATATAGATGGTGCTCATATTGATTTGTATAGGAACTTACTGTTGAGGGTGACAAATCAGTGTTTCAACTTCCAAGTGCTCAGTAGTTGAACTCAACTGTGGGTTCTTCCCTTTAACCTTCTTAACACTCTTTTGGAGCGGAGCTTGAAACTTAAATACGAAATATCGGATTCAATTATCTTTATTCAAATGATATAATTTATACTAAAGAATACACTAAATAATATATAAGAATGTATTTGTGTATTATTTCTTATAAAAATCAAAACTCTAATTTTACGAGAGACTTCCCCTCAATCCTCTTAGTATTTTAAAATTAGAGTTCGACTGTTAGCTCATTTTTCTTATTAAGAAGTATACTATATATAGAATTTAACGATATAGTAACTCTATTCACAAAATTAAAATTCTAATTTCGCGTGAGAGCAACCCTCCTCCAAACCACAACAACCAAAACACAAGCAAAAAGAAAAAAGAGACAAAAAAGGAGGAATATTTTTGTAAAGTAAAATAAGTGAAAAAAGATTACCAACTTTCTCATTATTCAAAAAGAAAAAATAATTAAAAAACCAAAAAAGCCAACTTTCCTTTTTGTTTTTTTTTTCTTCTTTTTTGGTTTCATCTTTCTTCTTTGTTCTTTCTGTTTTGCCTATCCCTTGGAACATTTCAATTCACTTTGTAGAACAACAAAACAAAAGTAAACCCCCCCACCCCACTTCTACTACCCCCACCTTCAAGCACTCTGCATTGTCTCTTCAATTGTCCATTTCTTGTTCTGCAGAAACTGCTAAAACCCTTTTTCTGGTTTCTTGAACAGTTCTAGAATCTCAATTTTTTTTTTGTTTTTTAATGAAAATTGAGTGTTTTCTTGATTCTTTTTCCAAATGGGGTTTTTTGTTTTTAGTCTTTGAACAGTTACAGAATCTCTAGCTTCACTTGCACGATTTTGATTCTTTAGGGATTTGGTTTTCTTGTTTTTTCGTATAAAATGAAGTTCTTTCCTTTTTTTGGTTTTTGAACTTTTCTGATTCTATAGGTATTTGGGTTTTGATTAATTGTGAGAAATGCAATCAGAGAGCTCAGAACAGGTGAGATCGGTTGTGGCAGCAGCTGATACTAGAGGGAAGCATCGGATATCTGCTGAATTGAAGAGACTTGAGCAGGAAACTCGTTTTTTAGAGGTTCTTCTGATGTCTCTTATTAACTTTTTGTTTTGTTGCTTAGAAATAGTCTGTTTTTTCTGGTTTTCTGAATATGGTTGTTGTGAATTTGATATGTATGAGGAAAAGTTTGAATCTTTCTTCAAAGGGGGTGTTGTGTTGTATTGGTACACAGTGCAGATAGGAGTAATGAATGATGTTAAAAAAAGGGAGTTATTGTTATATGTGTTTGGTAATATGTGAAATGGGTTGACCATTAACTGAAAAAAAAGAAGAGCTTTTCTTTACTTCAATTCCGAAAAGAGGGGCTTATTCACCTTTTTGGTTGATAATGTGCTAATGAGCTATTTCATCTTCTCGCACACGCTGCCATAGTGGTTTACCTCTCCTGTGTGGTTTGCGAGCTGTTGTGAGATTTACCCTGTGGCTGCGAATTCCCTTGTCATAAAAAAATGAGCTATTTCATGTTTCATATCTGATTAAAGTTCTTGAGTTGTGGAAGTGTTAGGGTGTATGTCCCCTTACATTTCATTTTCGATGTTGTAGGGGGAGTTCATTTGAGTTTTGAAGTGAAATCTTATTGTTTTTGAGAGTTCGAATAATAATTATTTGAGTATGTTTTGGACTTGGCATGGAGTTTTACCGAGAGTTTTGAAACCTGTTGAAATAGGACATATAGGGTTCACTGATGTTTCATTGGAAACCTGTATTGAATTTCAACCATGAATTCTGTCCATCTAAAAAACTGCCGCACTGACTGCAAAATATTACATGTTATTGTTTGAAATGCCTTTCTATTTGTGTTGCTTAAAAGTTTTTGAAGGGTTGATTTGCAACTATATATAAAAAAGACTGTTGATATAGTACCTGATGAGGCATTAACAGGTATCCCCTTTTTATAAACATCTGAAATCAGAAAGAATATAGTGAACATTGTTTCAGTCCATTACAGAGCTGTTAGTTGAACATTGGAAGTCCTTACTTATTTGATGTTGGAGTGGGAGAAAGAAAGAGACGGTAGGGCAGGGGGGGTGGGGTGGATACAAGGGAAAATAGAAAACCTGGAGTAGGAAAAGTATCATTGGACCACAAACCAATCAAAGTAATTAAACTGAGTTGCTTCATTGGCAGAAAACAAAACAAGCTGTTCTATTATTTTGGCTTTTCCTAATTGTGAATTTTGTTGTTCATTATGGGAAACAGTGGCGGAGCTAGGATTTTTAATATATCTTGTGTCAAAATTCTAAAGGAGTAAACCTACGAAGAAGTTAAGGGGAGTCAATATGTATTATATATCCATAAAAAGGAATTTTTTTACCTAGCTACACAGTGGAATCTTCTTCTTCGTCACCCCTGGAATACATGTGGAGGAGATCCCGAGATATAAATGCAAATATTTGAAGATTTTGTGTTGGTTGGGGGTATCTAGCTGTGAGGATTTCTGAAGCAGACAAATTTTCATGGTTATCGGATTATATATGGAAGGAGACAGATATCAGAATCTTCTCTAACTGTGCAATTAGAATCTTTGTTTTTTGGCTTTTGCTTCTTGACATGAGCTCGTTGCTTCACTCTTTTAATCATTTCATTATCTCTGAGAAAGGTCTTGAATATTATACTCCTTCAGGCTTCGTCCTTTTTTATATGGAAATACTTGATTGAACATTGCAAATAAGATGTCAATTTTGACTTACAACTATATTACTGCTTCTGGAGAAAACATGAATTTAATAGAAAAAAATTACATCAAAGTTTAAAATTTAAACCACTTCATCAATTTGAATTCTTGAAAATTGTGAAAGCTGTACAAAAACAGAATGGTATCAATCATGACTAGACGTCATAAGAATGAGTAAGATAGAGTAATAATTTGAACTTAAATGTCTGGTAATGTCTATAAATATTAGTTCGTAGAGTGATTAATTATCACTCAGAAATAGCATTTGATGTGCATTCGTATATATTGACTTTCGAAACTTTTTCTCTAGAAATTGATCCAATCTTATCAAGTTACATATCTTTTAGCATGGTTGGGGGTGTAGGTATCTAATATGTCTGCCAATGTGCTTAAGGGGGGGGGGGGGTTGTGTGTGTTGATGTGTGCACAATCTGTCCAGGATACCACCACTATAAAAAATAAAATGTAAACTTACACTGATGTTTTTGTGAGCTGAAAGGTGTTACCTTTATGAATATTTGACCTAGTCTTGGTTCATAGTTTCTTAAATTATCTTTACGTCCCTGTGATCTTACACATCAAACTTGGGAAATAGAACATGTTGAGAGATATACAACACCTCGTGCTTGTTGGTTTTCAAATTCTAAAATGTTTTATCCTCTGAGCAAGAACTTCTTTATTGGTTAGAGTTGCTTCAAAGGACTTCAACCAGTTCAAGTGTTCCGGTTCATGCAAAGCCTGAGAAAGGAGTTCTTACTTCTTACAATAAACTTCATGTAAAGGAGTTTCTAGGAGAGAGAGAAGGATGTTTTTTCCTTGACTCTTAGCTGCAAAAGTTCAGATAACACTCTAAGTGAAGCCACAAAATAATGGCTACTGAAAGTCTTGCCTAAATGAATTATGAATCTTCTTCATGAAAACACTTTATTAGTGTCAAACATATCATTTTTTTGAAAATGGTAACTTTAGTGTCAAACATATCATTTAAAAAGCACATTTACAATATTTGCAATTTCTCTACATATGCATGTGATTATTCAGAACATATTTTTTCCCAAGTTTCTCCTGACTCATCTGTGAAAGGTAGCTCATTTATAGTGATAAGTCTGTCATATATACTGCTTAATTTATCACCTAATGGAGAACTAGAAATGGCATGAGCTTTGTGGTATATCTTATGAACCCCCTTTGCTAATGGAGAATCAAATCTTTCTCTATTTAAATTATGTACTCTTGTTCACTAGATATGTTATGTCCCATCACACACTGCCACTTAGAACTTAGATGATCTGTAAAATGTTCTTTACACATAGACATAAATGTGTAGTATACAAGCTGATTCGAATTGGTAAGAGAAGGCCTTCCTTTTAGGAATTATCATTCCATATGACCTGATTAGATCTAAAAATAATCATTTTTGGGCTCTCTAAGGATTCTAGAACTTAAATGAGGAAGCACGCAATGCAGATTGAACATCTCAGTCACTGGATTTTTCACTGTGTATAAGACTTGAGTTGTGTAAAGCAGGGTTGATCAGTTGATAGATTCTGATTGCTCAGTAACCTAAATATTACATATGTGAGTTGCAGGTAGGAAATTACAAGAATTTTTCTGTTACTTAGATATGTACTGCGTGGAACTCAATGCTTCCTAATTGTTTCTCCCTCTACTTCTTGTAATTTCTATGAATGTTTGTGCACCAACGCAAATGTGATTCGTGCAACCATTAGGCTTTGCTTGAGTATCTCCAATGTGGTTAATAAATAATAGTGAATACTTCTATCTGTTCGTCCAGTATTGGCAATTTCAGTTGAGCTAATACTTGGTGATAGCATGTCCAGCCTGTATAGATGATAGGCTAAGACATTTTGGGGGGCTTGACATGTGTTGTATTATATGTACATGATACATCTGAGACCAATGTGGTGTAACATTAAATACTCCTGAATTATTAAAAAGGAAAACAAAAAAGATATGTGCTACGGATGTGATCCGGGTTAAGAGTTGTGCTTCATTTTTCTTCTATATGATAACAAAGCTCTTATGCTCTAGAATCCTTGAACAAATTTTAGTTGCATAAAGTCCAACAGGATACTGTGAATATGGACCTTATACATTAATAGAATATCCTTCGACTCCTTTTGATGTTGTGTTTCTTACCCTGGGTCTCCCTTCCTTCTTTGAGCCCTTAATTTGACAGCTGCTGTGCTTTCCGTTATTTGGACAGTTATCTTCCACATGTCGTGCCATATCTGGTGGCATTGCCTCAATCTTCTTCGCAAGGGTTTAAGGCTAGGAGTGGTTGGTCTCAGTTGTTTTTCATGTTCCAACATCAGACATGATACAGTATCTATTTCTTGCTGATTGTTACTTGTTTTGTTTTAATAATAATAACCAACAAATCCATGAGGGCTAGTGGCCTACAGTTCAAAATTTGGTGGATAATGGATCCACTCATCTACCATTCTCCTCTTTAGTACCCGACTTTTGTTTGTGGTAAGGGATCTAAGCCGTGATGTGCGCCTAACCGACAAATTGTGCTCTTGTCACTGATCAAAGCCTTTGGGAAAATTGTTATTTATTTATTAAGCCTTTTTCTGTAGATAACCGACAATACATACTACAAAATTGCTGATGATGTAACATGTGCAGGAAGAACTTGAATTGCTTGACAAAATGGAAAAGGCATCAGCTGCTTGCAAGGAGTAAGTACAAACATAATATATTTAACTTGATATCTGTAAAGCTTTGAGACAGTAGATCATCCCACTCCTTCTCTGGGTATGGAGCCGATCGTGCATGCCCCAAGGTCCCTTTTTGTAGCATGATCTGCACAAAAGCATTGGCTAGATGACTTGCGTTCTGTTCAGTGCATGTTATGGTTATCTAACTTGATTCTCTTACATGTGCTTAGGATGCTAAGTAATGTGGAAACAAGGCCAGATCCATTACTACCAATGTAAGAATTACCCTTCATTTATCGCAGCGTCTTATGAGTGTCATATTTCGCTAAATTTTATGATATTTCCTCCACCAGAACACACGGTCCAACAAATCCTTCTTGGGATCGGTGGTTTGAAGGAGCACAAGACGCATCAGGTTGCAGATGCTGGATATTGTGAATTTGTCATCTGATTTTGGAAGTTCTACTGATTGGAGAGGAAGTTGAAGTGTTTGTATTCACAGTTTGTTGCCTTATACAGAGAGGTCTTATGTGCAGAAAATGACATTTTTTTTTACAAGTATTCCTCAAGAGTTGAAATTCAAGATTTCTAATCTTTATTGCTAGGTCACTCAGCATTGTGCAGATGACATTTTCTAATTTCTATTGTAACATCATAATGACAAGTAAAGTATTTGTTGTGGTTAGAAATGATTCATAATACCTATCTCAGTTGCTAAATCTTCAATCAAATGATTCATAATACCTATCTCAGTTGCTAAATCTTCAATCAAGAACCACTGTGTGTTATTTGTTTCAACGTTTATTTTGGAGCTTGACATGACTTGAACATAAATAAAATACCGAGGATTTTATATAGCTAATTTCAACCTATTTGAGACCGAGGCATAGTTGTTTGATTTGAAGCTAAATAAGCAATTGTGCATTTCATCTCCACAAACATGAGTCAATACAATACTTATTTTGAGATGTAAGAAAGTAACAAGATTTTGGGAAAACTACTAGACGTACATCTATATTGCCAATTTTAAATATATTTTCAAATAATTAGTCTCTCCGTTTAGAAAAGAATGACTCTATTTCCTTTTTAGTCCGTTTAAAAGAGAATGACCTTTTCTTTTTTTTGGCAATTTTTTTAACTTTAATTTTCTACGTGGCATGTTTAATACTACAAGATTAAAGGGCATTTTGATACATTTGACAAAAAAAACTTTAATTTTGGACAACAAGATTAAAAAAGTCTTTTTTCTTTTCTTAAATTCTGTTCCAAGTCAAACTAGACCATCTTTTTTGAAACGGAGGGAGTATGTATTATATGACTAATTAAGAGTTTTCTATCATATACTCAAAAGGATACACCTAGATACAGGTATTTTTGCTAGCACATAAATACATTAAAATAGGGAGAGAGATGAGCGAAAACATGAGGTAATTAAGCGAGATTTGTCTACGTATTCAAGATACATGTGAATCATCGTAGCTAGGATACGCACTAGATAGATATATGTTCTGTTTGTATCTCGTGTGATTCACATGTATCTTGAACAAGAGGTAAGGGTGGACATTCGGTATTTCGATTCAATTTCGATTTTTTTGATTTTCGATTCTTGTAAATTGTAAATCGAAAACCGAACCAAAATATTTCGATTCGATTCGGCTTTTATTAATTCGATTCGATTTTTTATTTTGATTTTTAATGAGTCGCCGGTTGAAGACGAAGTCGCTGCAGGTGGTGGCGGCTGCTGCTGCTACTGGCGGGCTGTTGCTGCTGCCTGAAAGAGCTACTGGCGGGCTGTTGCTGCTGCCTGAAAGAGGAAGAAGAGGAATAGGGTTCCACATACTTTTTTCTTTTTTTAAAATATTATTTAATATTAATAATTATTAATTAATATAATATAAATTTTAGTATAATATTTCGGTTTAAACCGAAATATCAAAAACCAAAATAATACGTATCGAAAATCAAATTGAAATACCACAAAATACAAAAAAGTAAACTGCACACCGAGCCAAGAACCGAAATATCAAAATTAAAATTTTGAAAAAATTCGATTCGATTCGGTGTTTATGCCCACCCGGCCACCCCTAACAAGAGGGAAGCGAACAAAATTGGTATATGTATCTTAGATACATAGAAGAGTGACCAGTGATATAGGAGAGAGACGAACATGATTTGTCTATATATTATTTTTAGATACATACAAATCCACTTACTGTGTATCTAAAAAAAAGATGAAATTCGTAATATTATAAATCAAAATTTATCTAAATAATTAGCTTCTTGGATTTTTGAATTTTTTTACAAAAATTTAAAGTTGGTATTACCACAAAATCCACTTTTATCCGACCCATATAAAACACCTTCTCCATTTCTTCCATTTCCCAAAAATCAGAAATGGCAACTGGTTCTTCTTCTCGTCCTCCCCAGAAAACCTACGATCTCGAAATCACCATCGTCTCCGCCAAGCATCTGAAAAATGTCAATTGGCATCACGGCGATCTCAAACCCTATGTTATCTTTTGGGTCGACCCGGATCAACGACGCGCCACACAAGCTGATGATTCCGGCAATACCCGACCCGTTTGGAACGAACGATTCGTCCTCCATCTTCCCCAATCTCAATCTCCTCCTCACGATGCTGTTCTTACTCTTGAGATCTTCCATTCAAAACCTTCGGAAACTCTCAAACCTTTAGTCGGTACACTTAGGGTTCCGTTGAAGGAACTGGTTAACGTCGACGATTTCAACAAAATCAGAACTTTTGAGCTCCGGCGACCTTCCGGTCGTCCTCATGGTAAGATCCGACTCAAGCTTGCTATTCGTGAATTATCTCCACCCCTCGATTACCAAATACCCCCTCCTTGTAGTTATTATTACTCTACTGCCCCCCCTCCTCCTCCCCCTTCCTACAGAGCATTTCCTTCTTCCCCATACCCCTCACACCCTCATCCTCATCCGTCGCCTGTAGTTGCACCGCCGCCACCTGCTTCTCCATCACCACCACCTCCTCCTCCGCAGCAACATTCTTTTCCTTACAGTGGATTCTCTGATCCTTACTCTAGTTACTTCCCTGGGTATTACTCTCAGCCTCCCCCTCCTCCACGACCATTTGTTGAGCGGCAATCTAGCTATAACAGTTTGGGCTCGAGGCCAAGCGCCCCTGTTGATTATTACCCTCCTTATGATCAGAAGCGTAGTGGGAAAATGGGGACGGGGTTAGGCACCGGATTGGCTGTTGGAGCAGTGGCTGGTACATTGGGAGGATTGACATTAGGGGAAGGATTGAAGTATGAAGAAGCCAAGATTGCAGATAGAGTTGAAAACAACATAGCAACCAGAGATGATTACAGCAATTACAGTGAATATTGATGCTGATGTTTCTCACTGGATGAAGTTCTCTACACTAATGGGTAATCAATCTTGCGCTGTATTTTGTATATATAAAGCTTGTTCATTTTCAATGGATTCCTCCTCTTAATGATATGATGAATTATGTTAATCCAGCTGTTTTTGAGTTTCTTCTATGAAGGATTCTACTGGTAGATATATGTAATTCTACTTCTATCTGGTTAGATGGTTGTTTCATGATGTAGTGTGGTATGTTCGATAAATATATTGTTTGGATAGATTATTATATCGTTTTTAACCTACTCGTAATATCGTGGATGCATTTATCTATAAAGCCAAACTTGAAGAGTCAAAAACACACTTACATAATATTTTTATCTGAGTTTCATACCTAAATTATTGAGAGTGTGCTTCTCATATCTACACTAACGCGCGATCTTGTTGGATATGTAATATACATGACATAATTTGTTAGCAAGGATTCGTACCATGGGTAAAGGATTCGCCTGACGGAATTATTCATATCCTATATATACATACGGAGTTTCGAGTGTCTTCTCGATCATATATACTATTTCGTGGTGATGATAGATAAATTGACATGATATATTCAAGAAGTATTACATTGTTTGTTATTTGCAAACGATATTAATTGATGAGACATGCGATGAACTCAACCATAGACTAAAGATTTGAAAGCAAAACCTCAAGAGTCTAAAAACTTTAGTTTGAGGATGTTGTGCACAATGTAAACTTTGTAGAGTAGTTGTTGGATTGACTATAGTGTTAGTTAAAAATTTGTGCGATCAGAAGATGAAGTTAATATAAACGACGATGTTTAGATGACTGTGTGAGCATGTGAAATAAATAAGATCATGAGCTGAGATATATGGATTACGTGTGAGTAATCTATACAAGATTTGAGATTGAAATGATCCAGACATTAGGAGAGGTATAGATTGATATAAAGGAATTAAAGAGAAGTGATTACAAATGCCACAACACATTCTCATTTTATCAAAGGCATGACTTTAAATAGATGAGTTTTTTTTTTTATTGAATTTCCCCAAAGGGACTAAATAGGAGAGCTTGACGATGAAAAATTTAGAGTTGATAATTTGTAGGTAGTCAAGTATTTTCTATGTTCCAATGGTAGAGCGGAATTGTACATCTTATTCTTCGATTTTATTAATACTATTATTAATTTTTACTTTGGTTGTCTCTAACATTTTCTTTAATATTTTTATTATAATTTTCTCTTGCATTTATTTCATACCATGTTACGAAAAAATTCAAGGGTCCATAAAAAATTATCTCTATCTTACATAGGTAAAAGATATAGTTATGGAAAAATCCATCCTTTGCACATTTCACTTGTGAAATTATATTGGATGTTATTGTTGTTTTAATGTTTTCTGGTTGAAAATTAGATTCTTATGATTTTGTTAGATTTGCACTCAGAAGTAAAATGAAAGGCGCTCTATGTTTATTTCTTACGAGACTCCTTACATTTTGATTAGGTATCGAATTGCTATTCAAACTTAACAAAAATCTTTGAAAAGTTCATTTAGACATTTTTCAAACAATTTAAGTGCACCAATTTACTTAATAAAGTTTAGCACTCTATATTTATTTCTTAGCCTCTGAAAATTTGTAATTGTAATTTGCTACTCACTATGACAATCATAATATACAAAACATCTTTTTTTTTTCCATTAAGTATTTGACGACTTAAAACACAAATATACTGCAAACTAAATAAGTTAGTTGATTTTTGTGACTTCCTATATCTATGGGCTGCTTTGAAATAATTTTGCTACAAAAACGTTAGCTTCCTCTAGTTATTCCCATTTTGGCTTGAACATCTGACAAAAAATATGCAATGCTTGTTTATATAGTGTTGAACTTAGATACCTTCACTAAATTAAGAAATAAGGAATAGGTAATCGTTTAAATATATGAATTTTCTGCATATATCTTAAACAATTTTTTCTTTGATTTTGATTTTGATTTTGATTTGAATATAAGGGTATGAATTTCAGAAATTCAGATTAGAGTTTTTTTTTAAGGAGAAAGAGGAGAAGAGCTGGTAAAAACAATTCCAGAAATGAATTTGTTTTCTTTTTCACCTTATTTTATATTATAATTTATTTTATTATTTTAAAATCTAGGTGTATTTATTTTAGTAGGTGGCTGTAACTTAGTGGTTCACCTATCCACGTCAAAGTATTTGTATATCATACATTGTGTCTGAAATATTCGAATGTTTTTTTTATATAAATTTTAGATAGTTAGAATGTCTCTTTGTGTACTATCAAAGTTAAAGGTCAAAGTTATAATTTAAAGTCAATATATATATATATATATATATATTAAAATGGAAAGGAGTATATATTTAAGGAAGACCAAAAATGTACTTAATTTTGATAAACTTAATGTTCCTATGTGTATTTAAATGTAGACACGTAGATTCTTATGCATATCTTAATATTTAGATTAAGATTGTTTAAAATTTAATTGGAATCGATAATTCAAATCGATCTTTTTTAAAATTAAATTATTGATAATGAGTTATTGATTAAGTAGTTTCGATAACGATTTTGATTTTTCTTTATTATCGGGTTATCAATTCTTAACAGTTTGAGGTTTTTTTTCTTAACGAGTTAATCTATAACCCGATAGTAAATTAAATAATTGTATTTATACCATTTAGTATATTAAATTCTTCACTTAACATTAAGTCTCATACTTTTATTTCTGACTGTCTGTCCCTTTCAATTTCTCAATTATTCTACATTATGGCATTGTTTGTTTTTCAGCAAGATGAAATTTGCCAATTCATTTGTATGGTTTTTTATTTTTTTAGATCAAATTTTAATGGATAAATCGATAATCAAACAGATTAATTACCACTACACAAATAACAGATAAGTTAATATCTTAATAATTCTTTAATAGTTTAGCATGTGTATAAATTAATAAAAGATAAACTTCAAAATTGAACCGATCAATATACAATTTTATGCTTATTCAAATTCAAACGACTTCTACGAGGATTAAAAGTGGTAGAAAATATATTTGTTGGACCATTTTAAACCTACCTAAACATGAGGGACTAGTTTTGTTTATTTTTTATTATTAGTAAATCCTCCTAAATCCTTTTGTACTTTGTTAATGTTTGTTCAACGATAATAACAAAGTTCTCCTGCCTCGCTATCTCCGCCTACCTTTTACTCCCTATTTAAATTGCTCACTCCAATTCCTTCTCAGCTCCCGTCGTTAACTACCACCGCCGTCCGCCGGCGACTCCGTTGAATTATCGTAACGTCAACCCGATCACCGGAAATATCCTTAATTTGCGAAATCTCCAGTGAGAAAAACAATGTCGCACGCTATTAACTTCTTTGTTTCGTCGCCTTCACGTTCGCCTGCATCTCTCACAATCTCAAGGCCGTCGGCGTTTGTATCAACTGGTAGTTTACGTGTACCGGTGAAGAAATCGTTAAGGAGTTTAGTTGTGAAAGCGTCGGCAGCGTCAGATCTCGATGAGTCACAGTCATCTCCGGTGTTAGTGTCGGAGAATGGTTCGGGAGGGGTGTTATCAAGTGTGACGAAGGAGTATGGTCGTAATAATGCGGTCGCATCGTCAGCGGATTCGAGTTCGATTGAAGTGGATACTGTAACAGAGGCGGAGCTGAAGGAGAATGGGTTTAGGAGTACACGTAGGACGAAGCTGATTTGTACGATTGGTCCTGCTACTTGTGGGTTTGAGCAGCTGGAGGCTTTGGCTGTGGAAGGAATGAATGTTGCTAGGATAAATATGTGTCATGGAACACGTGATTGGCATCGTATGGTAATTGAGAGAGTTCGGAGGTTGAATGAGGAGAAAGGATTTGCTGTTGCCATCATGATGGATACTGAAGGTAGCGAGATTCATATGGGAGACCTTGGCGGGGCTTCATCTGCTAAAGCTGAGGTATATATTTTAGTTTGAATTTGGTATAGCAACCCCTTTTACGAAATCGCATGAAATTAAAAGTTTAAATCTTTTATACTGTAGTTTGGTTTATGATAAGTTAAGTCTTAAGTGCCTTGGACTAGCAAAGTTTGTTTCTTTGTACTTCTCTTTGTTGTTGTATGACAAGAATTGGGATGATTTGCTTAGTGTGAATCATGTTGGTTATCCAAGTCTAGTATTTAAGTGAACTCGAGAAGGGTAGATAGGCTGCCCATATCCATAGAGTTTGGTACTTGTAAACATATAGATTTATCAGTTAGGAAAAAACAGGATTCTTGGGGAAGTTGCAACCTTTTGAAATTTGGTGCATTTTTTACAGTAGCTTTGATGTAATTTTTCCAGTCCTATTTTGAAGTACTATTTTCAAAAAGTAGCTTTAGTTAAGCACACCTACTGCTCTTTGCAGAACTACTTTTAGGGACTTTGTTAAATATTAGGTACATGAATCTTGGAAAAAAAAACTATCATCCAATCACTCTAAGCAACATTTTTTTACCTTGACAATGGGAAGTTGTCTTTTGAATATACCAAATACCGAATTAATTGGATTGGCTGCGCTTCATCCACCCAAGCTGAGGTATATATTTGGCTTGAAGTTGGTACAACTATTCATTTTAAGAAATTGTGAGCAGGAAATTAGTACCATATTCTGCTTTATGGACGAGTTAATCTCATGTTATTTTCATAAGAGAATTTGTGTTTACCAATGTAGCTGTTTATGGGAATTAACAAAATCTGTTGTTTGTTTATGTTGTGGTATGAGTAGAACTGGGATGCTTTTGGAAGGTGCAACCTTTTCATTTATGTGTATTTGCTTAACTGACTAAGGTCCCTATTGGGTGTTCTGCAGTTTCTCCGAAGTTATCTACTACTTTTTAAAAAGAAATACCATTTCAATAGCTTTGAAGTATTTTTACTTTTCTTGTCTTCTATACGATAAATACTTTTCGAGCTCTAGTGTTTGTACAAGAATTTGAGAAAGCAAGTTTATTGTCTTTTTGATAAAATTATTTCATCAGCGAAGGTTTGTGCTTTAATTTGAAAGTGGGAAACTTCCATCTAAAATATCACCTACATTTGAATCTGGAAAGCAGTTTTCTCTGAAGTGATTCCTCTATAAGTGTTTTTGGCCTAAATCAGCAAAATTAAAAGTAACTTTACAAATATTACGAATACTTGATGGGATGTAGATATAGCCTGATAGATAGTGACACAAATAACTGTTAGTCTCTTTATGGTGTCAGCAATCATGAATTCAGATTTGTAGTTCTTTCGAGTATAGGATCATGGGTAAAACTTTGAGGTGGGTGGATAAAGCTAAAATCAGGATACTTATTTTGTCTGGGGTGGGGGTGTTGGGTAGGGAAATTGTGCTCATTTTCTATAGGAATATGTTGCGCAGTGATGATCTCGGTTTGAAGTTTTCTTTGTTCCTTCCTTTCTGTATTTGCTTGTGGCTGTTGCTGAATTCTAGCTGAGGTAAGTTAACCACGTCAATCTTAGTGGCATTTGAGACTATTTACTTTGGATAGAGAAGAGAGGTAAGCGAGAATCAGGCTGAGCATTTGTCAGAAGTCTGAAGTGGGGTTGGTTGGAAAAAATGTTGGACTTTACTGCATTACTGTGTTCTTGGCATTTATATCTGCTTGATATTCTCTGCATAGTAGAATCAGAAAGAAATATTGAACACCAACAATAATCTATGAAGTTTTGCTTGGGGTGTGGGGTGGGGGGTCTATGGGAAACACTGGATATATATCATTATCTGTTATGCCGAATAAAGATATAACATCTAACTATTCTCTTTATACAGGATGGTGAAATTTGGAATTTCACTGTTCGTGCATTTGATCCACCGCTTCCAGAACGCACCATCACTGTTAACTATGATGGTTTTGCTGAAGGTTTGCTCTATAGACTGCTATAGAAAATAAAAAAAGATCATTTTTGCAAAGAAATATGCTTTCAGTGTCATTCCTTGCGCTTCGATAAATATGTTCAATTTTGATTAATTTATTGGCTTAACTGTTTCACTGCAGATGTAAAAGTGGGTGATGATCTTCTAGTAGATGGTGGAATGGTGAGATTTGAAGTGATTGAGAAAATTGGCCCTGATGTTAAGTGTCTTTGCACGGATCCTGGACTTCTTTTACCTCGGGCTAATCTGACATTTTGGCGGGATGGTAAATTAGTAAGGGAACGCAATGCTATGCTGCCAACAATTTCCTCAAAGGTTCGCACCTATATTCCTTTCCAGCACTTTTAAAATAATTTATGAGCTTGGTTTACATAGTCAAAATTAAGATCTATATTTTGGTTGACACTGTTTCTGGTATGAACCTTTTGCCTTATTGTTGCACCTTTTATATTGTTCAGTTATATTGCCCCTTAATGTTGTCAAAATTAGTAAAGTCAATAACTCGGACCAATAATATTACCATTGAAGCAAGTACAAACACCACTCCAGGTTAATACTACGCATGAATTTCAAACTTGTGAGTATCAAAAGATAAATTAGTTTTCTTCTTTATACATGTGAGAAATATATTACAAATCAAAATGTAAGTTTAGTACATTACGAAGACTTGGATTGGCACACTCTGAAATAGCCAAACAAATCACCAAATTCAAGTTACAATTGATCGCTATATGATCCATCAAACCTCCAAAATTACATACAAGTGTGATATACGGATCATGTACAAGTCCCAAATCCGTACAAAACATAGATTCCTATGCAGATATGCTGTTCATAAAAGATTCCAAAAAGTCTACTTCAAATGGCCATCTTCAAATCTCTTGCATAAAACTTAGTGGTGCATAAACTTTAGACTTGAAGCCATTACATTCTCCAATTCCCTTTTAAGTTATAGGTAGCTCAAATGGAGCATAAACATAATCAAGTAAACAAATAATATATAAAAAGTACTAAATACCAAATCTTGAAGTGTTTCCAAATATCAATATCAATATAGAAAGGCTCAAGTGTCAAGAGAGCCCATAAAATTATTTCAAGGAAGTTTGTCAAATAACAAATTTGCCCCCCACATGTGTTTTTTGAGAATCATCAAATATCAAGATGGATCAAAGCCTAAATCAAGTAGGGTCGAACCCCAATATCAACAGAATTAAGAACCATATTAAAAACAAATTTCTAATTCATACTTTAATATGAACAAATTGCATAATTATGTCGATCAGCAAATCTTAATTCAAGATTGCAAAAGATCGAATAAAAGAGGCTTGACAATATAGGTGACAAACTGTCACAAGAAGGACAAAGTCCCAAAAAGAATACAAAATGATAAGCTTTGGTTGGCAAAAGTTACCCGGTATACCTGTATAGGTGGAGGTAGCAGGTACCCAGTGATATAGTTGTGAGATGCGAAGTTGTGGCCCAGTCACCACCATTATCAAACAGTTCCTTTTATATCAGCTATTCCCAGATTCTCACTTTAAAGGGAACTAAGAACTCTTGTAGCCTGGATCTAAGGACTTAACTGTTGATACTGCAACATTTATGTTTCACAAAGAGTATGCATAGTCAATTCTAGCGTAGTACAACAGCTATTAGGATATACCTGGACTTCCACTAATTTTTTTCAGGATCCAGGCACACAGTTGTTCTCACACCCTTAAATTTTTTAGCTGCTGAAATTTAGTATATTTAGATGGTCACTATTTCAAGTATTTCACTGCTGCAGGATTGGCTAGACATTGACTTCGGGATTGCCGAGGGTGTAGATTTTATTGCTGTATCATTTGTCAAGTCTGCTGAAGTCATTAAGCATCTTAAGAGCTACATTAAAGCTAGGGCCCGGGATGGGTAAGAGCCTTCTTAACAAATCAAACTGCATTTAGCAGAACAGACCTTTACTTCCGAATATATTTAAGAAGTTGATTTTCAGCAATCAAATTATTCATTTATCTGGTTTGATGTGCTGTGCAGTGATATTGCTGTAATTGCAAAGATAGAGAGCATTGACTCGTTGAGGAACCTAGAAGAAATAATTCAGGCATCAGATGGTGCTATGGTGGCAAGAGGAGATCTTGGTGCTCAAATTCCATTAGAACAGGTTCCATCGGAGCAGCAAAAGATTGTTCAGCTATGCAGGCAGATGAATAGGCCTGTTATAGTAGCTTCCCAGTTGTTGGAATCTATGATTGAATACCCTATTCCAACTAGAGCTGAAGTTGCTGATGTTTCCGAAGCAGTTAGGCAACGGGGGGATGCTTTGATGCTTTCTGGTGAGTCGGCCATGGGACAATTTCCTGAGAAGGCATTGACTGTCCTAAGAACTGTTAGCTTGAGAATTGAAAGAAGGTGGAGAGAACAGAAACGCCGCGAAGTTATTGAATTGCCATCCATAGCATCTTCATTTTCTGATAGTATTTCAGAAGAAATTTGCAACTCTGCCGCCAAGATGGGTAAAATTCTATCTTGAATACTAATTGATTTGATTTTCATTGCTTTTTATTTGTTTCATAGCCTGCAGATGTAAAACTACTTTTTTTCTATTGTTGTTGTGTGGTCTGTGGAGTGTGGACTGGACAATTAAATGGTGAAATAGCAAAATCGTGAACTTTGACATTCTGCATTAAAGCTCTTTTAGCATTTGCCCAATATTTTCTAAAGTTGGTAAATAACCTAAGAAAACTGGGCACGTTTTTAGCTTACTAGCAAGATATAAACCTGAAAACTAAGAGTATTATCTGAAATTTGTGTGCTATGAGGAATTTTTCTGGGTTAAATCTGTTCAATTTTCTAAGACATTAAAAACAATTAGAAGTGGGAATAGGAAAATCCTCATAATCATGTCAAAGTGATTAGCTATCATGAATCTTAGAAATATTGGTTCTGATGCACAGCTATTATATCATGCATTTTATTGAGACTGGATATCCATGTTATTAAATGAATTATTGCTAAATCTGGATAAAACAACAATTAAGTTCTATTTATGGTTCTATCATCTATGTAGGGAATGCTGAGAAGTGTATAACTAATGGAACTCATCCTTGCAGCATGTTAACTTTTCTCTGAAAAATGTAACATTTGGATACTTTTCAGAATTGATATACCACCTTATGACTTCAAACATGAATTTTCTGGCTGCATGAACCATAGAGTAAACACACTTCTTTTTTTGGCTTTTAATACAGACATGGACTTATACATGCTTTTTATAAAAATTAGAAGGATTCATGTATAAATTTGATTAAGTGAAAACTGGAAAACCCATTCCCGTTTTCTTTAATTTCTCACCCAATTTTGAGAAAGCTTCTTGAATTCGTCATTTCTGACTTTAATGTTTACACTATCTTGGTGTATCTGTATGCGTGTGTCTTACATTCTTAGATCAACTATGAATTGCTTTGCGAGGGTGAGACTGAGATGGCTAGTTCAATTCTTCTCTTATGTGGCACGTAAATTATAGTGTTAGTTTTCTGATGAACAGGATGTTCATGCAATATCGATAATGCATTAAAGATGAGTAGCTATTTTGAGTAAGCCTTCAAAAGGGAATAAACATTTTTATGTTGTCTTTTATAAGACCTTCACATATATTATATGTACACTTTCAAATGAATTGAAGTGCAAGCTGGAAATTCCATTCCCCTTTTGATGAGTTTTGCACATTTTTAAGCTTTTGCAAATTGTCATATTCTGCAATAGTAACTTATATGTCATAACATGCTACTCTTGGTGTATGCATGTATGTGCGCTTCTACCCTTGTTGTGTTCTTGCGTCAACTTCTAGTTGCTCTTTTAGGATGACGGCAACAGGAGTTTTGTTATCCGCCATAAGTTAGCTCAATTCTCAGCTACAAGCAACTGAAAGTAATAGGGTTGTTTTGTCACTAAATAGGTGATCATTTGATAATTTTTAGTCAACAAAGGAACTACAGAAGATTTTAACTGCAGATGGAAAATGTGCAAGAACAGTTTCTTGAGTTATTCAAGTAACCATTAGACTGCTAATTTTTGGGATATCATAACTAGTCAGTTTATTCATGTAAATTCTACAAATGGTTCAGATCTAGGTGCCTTAAAATGTTCAGAAGGAAAAAAGACTCGCACATTATTTCTATCGTCTCATAGAGAGTAGCTTTATTAGCTATCACACACATGCTATGCATCTTTTCTATATGCAGTTATCTATTTGCTTCTATGATGAGAACATAAGTGATAAGTGAGTGTGGACAATTGGAACTGGGGGTGGGAGGTGGGAGGGAGAGTATACCTTGGATCTTCTAGGTAAAGACTCTTTATACACCTTATGATCAAGTCATTTGGCTGTGTGCGCCTTTTGTTGCCTGTTAAAATGTCAAATATAACAAGGATATATAAATTCTTCCAAAAGGATGTCTATGTAAACATTTGTTGTACCTTAATTTAGTTTATAGAAGTCATGTTGACTGTGTGTCTTTTGATATTGGTCAAATGCAGTAAGGATATAGCTTCTTCCCAAGTAATATAGGAGTCTTACACAGTTTAAGTATGTTCTTCAATCTACTTTGAGGGGGGCATGTACCAAATGTGCATGTCATCCATAGAGTGCCTGACATTGATATGTCAATATCAAGACAGAAGGCTAGAGAACTTGTTTGATCATCATTTGTCAGAACGTTATTTGATCACAAAACTATTACTTTCCTGATATTTTACAATCCTTTACACTTAATCCTTCAAGTCATGCTACAAACATGATAAGTAGATATGATGCATCTTTTTTAATTTTTACAAATGATATATAACAAATATACTTAATTTTTATGCTATTTATTGTATAAGTGCGGTTGAGTGTTGACTGTATGTTAAAGTAAAAAAATTCTCTTTATGTCTTCATTCAAACATGTCATCTCCAAGTTCAAAACTAAACTTCTAGTCAAGCAATGGGAAATGTTTACTACCTTTTCCAAATACTAATGAAATGGTAAGTGGCAATCAAATCAAAATCACATTTCGACCCTTATAGTCATCATTCACTTTAGGAGTGTCTTTAATTATTCACTTCATCTATATGAGCTGTCTTCAGTTATTCCCTTCCATGATACTGTCTTCTGGACAATCCATATGAGCTGTTTTTTCCTGGTGCTGATTTTTTTTCATGTTGAGAGAAGTATTTGGACTGATCACAGCCAAGTATCATTTTGGTCAGTCTACCTTTTCTTATCTTGTTTACAGTTTGCTGAACTTTCTTTGTCCTCATTCCAAGTAATTTGAATGAAATGTTGATACCTTTTCATTCCCAAACTACTGTCGATACCCTATTTGCCTTCATACCAGTAATGCAAGTGGAGTCCATTAAAAGAAGACCAAGTTCAGCTAGTGCATACCTTCTTTGGATATCTTTCTCTTCCCAAAGTAATGGTGGTACCCAGTTAGGTTGGAGAGAGACTTAACATAAACCCAAAGGGTCTTATGCTTTTTCTAAGAAATAAACTGAGCCTTAGTAATAGCAATATGATTACTGATCATCTAAATAATTGATGTTCTTAAATAATGAACAAGGTCTTTATACTATTTGGTTACGAAATGGGATTAGCTTTTGAGTGTTCATCTTCATGAAAGAACTTTTTAGAGAGATGCTGAACGAGGAAGAGGAGGAGGAAAAATTAACTTAGCCAAGCCGTATTTCCCAGCAAGGAGAAGCAAATGTTATTTGAAAGTGAAAGCGCTTCTCAAAATAATTTTTTTTTTTTGAATATGGAGAGCTAATTATTTCTAGAAGTCTTACATTTCGGTTCTGTGGGACAAGTCACAAGTCCTTTATGCTCAGCTTATTACTCATAAAGGGTACTTGTTAAAACATACCCTAATTTGAATCATGGTATTTTGATTTCTAATCTCTTACTATTTGGTCTAGTGATTATCTCCATTGTGATCTTCTGCAGCTAACAATTTGGAAGTTGATGCTCTTTTTGTTTACACCAAGAATGGGCACATGGCATCTCTCTTGTCACGCTGCCGCCCTGATTGCCCAATATTTGCATTTACGACAGCAACATCTGTACGTAGACGCCTGAACCTGCAATGGGGTCTAATGCCTTTCCGCTTGAATTACTCTGATGACATGGAAAGCAACCTAAACAAAACTTTCTCCCTACTAAAAGCTCGGGGCATGATCAAGTCAGGTGACCTCATCATCGCTGTTTCTGATATGCTGCAGTCCATTCAAGTTATGAATGTCCCATGAGTGCACAACTTAGTAGCTTTGAGCTTTGGCAACTTCAATTATATGCCAATATTAAATTATTAGAAAGTTCAACAATTCGGTACTGCTAGGGAGTACAACAACAATGTGCCTCATCCTTCTCCGAGTGTGTCCCCATTTCAGGTGGATGGATCTCAACGACATTTGATGTTACTGAATTGCCATGCACTTGTAGTCAACATGGATATGTTGCAACATGGTACCAGAGTAGATTATGTACTCCCTAGTTTTCCTAGGACTCAGAAGATGTAGCCTCTTCTTGAGTTATTGAGTTAGATGTGTCAATTTCCCTTAGAAATATTCGCGATTATTATGAATTATGTTCTTACAACTGCTATAAGTTTGTTGCCATTGGTTTGCTTTCATTATCTATCGATTTGGATTTAATAACATTTGTCTCTATTAATATTGTTTAGCTGATTGTCTGATTTGAAAGGATGTTGCCTGTCTTTATTTTTCAAAAGAAAGAGCAGTACAATGGGAAATTATGAGCCTCACAATTAGGTTAAATATCTCTGTATCTAATACTGGGCCTCTCGTGAAGACGGTGCATTTGAAAATAGATATTTATGACAAAGGAGCTTTTGTTTCTACCAGGATAACATTCAGTAGTAGAGTCGGAATTTTCACTATTTCACAAGAACAAATCGAGGGAATCAACATTTAATATATACATAAAAAGCAAAAAAACTTAAATATACAATATAATTATCAACGAAGGGGGTTCGGATGAATTTCCTTGTTCCCATCTGACTCCGCCTCAGATGAAGATTTTATAAGTTAAAAGAGTATGTCTTTTAGCTAAAGAGAAATATCAGTATTGCTCAAGCTAGCTCGAATAAGAAATGTCAAGTGATTCCCCTTGGATCGTTAGCTGGGCTTCAGATTATTATTACTGACTCGAGTTATTTGATACATGTGCTATAAAAAGATAACATGCATTATTCAATCTCGAGTTTATGTGTTACTAAAAGATAACATGTATTTGTCAGGTGAAGAGTATAATAATTGAGATGTACGATAAATTAATTCAGATATTATTATTTTCAAAATTGAAAAAAGCTAACGTAACCATCTCGATGCTCGGACTGAAATATATTTATCTTAATAACCATAATGAAAATATTTCAGTACTTTTCATGAACTATTAGTCGATTTATCATAAAGTATAGTTTATCATCTTATTGCTTATTAATTAATATAGAGTGGGGCATGTATGAGGCTATCTAATAATTCAAGGTTCTTTAATAGTGTCTAGGTATTTATTTGACAATAAATGCTTCCAAAGCTACTACGATCAATAATTATGCATATAATTGAAACAAACATAGAATATGATAAGACTCCAAAATAAAAGGACCATTTATTGACAGGTAAATTGCAATTTAATAAATATAAAATAAAGTAGTATAAAATAACAAAAAAATAGCTGGCAAGATGTAGATATAGGAAAAACAATCATTTGTAGGATTTTCCTTTTTTATATTTATTTCTTGTCCAATTATATACTGACACAACTTCTTGAGTCGAAGATCCATTGAAAATTATCGAGTAGTATATAATATTTTTTTCGAATTTCTTTTATAAAATTACATTGAAATGTTTATTATTTTATATATAAGCTAGATTGAGTTTTGATAATTTTAAACTATTGGGATGATGTATTGATTTATTTTATTTATTTATTTTTAAAAAAGGGTGATAAAGAGTGGAACAAAGGAATAAGAGATCTGAGATACTAGGTTCAGATTTGTTCTTTTAAAATAGTAAAAAAAAATTGTCCCAAAAATTGAAATGTCTGAAAGGTATCTAAAAAATTGATGACATTTAATTTTAAATGAGTTGTTATCATCCTATTTATTAGTTGTCTATTATTTTTTATTGTTGCGTTGAAAGTCATTCTAGTTATTACGGAAAGGTTCGATTTTAAATGATTAGTTTTTTTGTATAAGAAAGTTTGATTAAATTTAAATTCGTACGAAAAGATTTTATATTAAAATCAACGCGCTTTTAATAAAATTGATTTCGTACCTAACAAGATTCGAATTGGTTTAAGTCTTGAGAACATAAAACAGTATAACAGGGACCATTTTTCACTTAAGTAAATCTTACACAAAGTGATCTCAAACTAATCCGAACACCAAAATAAATATCGGACATCAATGAAATCAGAAAAAGAAAATATGATTTTCTCTCTATCTTCTCTCGATTTACTAGTGAAATTATACCGTGTGTGTTGTCATTTTTTTAATTCTAAGTTAATTGAATTTCCACCGCGCATGGCTCCATTTGGAGGAGAGATTCTATCATACCCAAAACTCAAACTCGAGACTTCTAATTAAGGAAGGAACAACAACATATTCCTCCCTGGTTATGTGTTGTTATACTTCACTTGAAAACTTAGAAACTAAATTTGAGATCTCAATAGGTCAAGATATTTATCTATGGGCTTAATACTTCATTATTATTTTTTATTTTTTCACATGTAAAGTATATTGGTAAAATGTATATGGTTTGTACAAGACAAGGAAACATTGAGTGTTTTTAAGAAGTTAAGCCAATTGGAAGTATATTCCTAAATGATATACAAGAATATAATTTATTTATTTTTACTGAAAATAATAATAATAATTGAATTAGGTTGAATGGGCAAATGATTCATTACCAACCACCAATTTTTTTTTTTTTGTGCACAAGTCACAACCATGGCCACAAACTATCAAGTTTAATAATTTCAAAGTGGGACCCTTCACTTGCTTTTTTTTATTTTTATTTTTATAACAATAAATAAAATAAAAAATTTAATTTTTGATGTGACTTGAAAGCCTATCATCACCTGCTACACTAGTGTAGTACCATCAATTTTAATGACAATTCTATTTGACATATCACTTTAATTTTACTATGTTTTTTACTTTTCAATTTTTTTTGGATAATTATTCGACTAATAATTAAAATCTCAAAGAAAAAAAAATTTCTATTAATTTATTGATGTTAAGAAGAAAATAAATTTTTAAAAGAATAATATTAATTAAGTGATCATATGAGTAATTAACTCGAAATTTTCGCAAGTAACATTCATAAGGGTCCTTTTCAAGTGATCATGGACAAAGTCATGCCTATAGGCTATAAAAAAAAAAAGGGAATATCATTACCTTAAATCTTATTTATTTTTGTGTTGTTATTCAAAAGAGTGTTACATAAACCTTGAATGAAAAAGAAAAGTGAATTTAGAAATATTATTATCTTATTTTACATGATGGTATTAATTAATATTTGATAAGTCAAATAATTCTTTCATCAATTATAACTTTTTGAGAGAAAATTTTCAGATGTCTTTAGGTTTACCAAACTGTTATTTGCAATAATTTTAGGTGATTTTTTTTTTTTTGGATGTTTATATCTTTTTTTCAAAGACACTAAATTAAGAATCAATGCTTGATTTTACACTACTAATTAATTATTAGACCAACTTACATCAGTATTTTGGACCTTTGAGTGATCTTTTTCTATTGATTTAATTTTTTGTAAACAAAATTTTCGGAATGCGAAATTATTGAGGTACGCAAAAATTACTTTAGAAATTAGTATTATACCATAAAATAAATCAACAATTTGAACAATGTATGTTGAGGTTTGCCATTTGATTTAGAATTTAAAATTTTTTAAGTGTCACAAATTTTATTATTTTGTAAGGAAATTATGATGTTTAGTTTTTTTTTTTTTTTTTTATAAACCAAAAGCAAGAATCCAAAAACAACTATGATGAATGTGATGAGAAGTATATAGTATTGATAAACAGAAATTTAACAAAAAAAAAATGCTTGCATCTTACATAGTTTTTCTTTATTAATTATCAGGAAAAAAAAAATCATGTCTTCATCAGTCACTTTCTCACTTTTTTTATTTTTTTAAAAATAATCATTATTTCTCTTGTGAAATAAATGATACCCTATTTTCTTTTTCTTTCTGTCCAATAGCCTCTTTTTAATTTCTTTTATGTAAAAATTTATCCACATTACAATTGCTCCAAAATATCTCATGTAAAATAAAAATAAAAATTGAGTTTTATTTTTATTTTTATTTTTATTGTGCGACTCACCCTTAAACAAGTTTCCGAGTTATTATCCTTTTGATAATGATTCTTTCGTTGGATTTATATATGAAAATTTTATTGCGATTTTTCTTTTCTCTAAATTAATTATCTGAGTTAAAAAGGGTGAAGGGTACGTTGCTTTCGCAATCTTTCATATTAATTTTTTTTAAAAAATAAGTTTTCTATATAAGCGATACCTTGAGTTTATTTACACTTTTGTTACATTAGGTACAAACATAACATCAAATTTTAATTCTCTAAAATTATCCATATATGGATACAGATTGATAGGCCTACAATTCATTACTTTTTCCTAAACGATATAATTATTAAATTTTGTATTGAAAAAAAAGATTATAATAGAATTCGAACTCTCATTAAAAAAATTAAATAATCAATCAACTGAGTTAATATCATATAATATATGATAAAGTTAAAACTAATAATCGATATTTTTGAAAGTTGTAAAGATTCAAATAAATATATAATTAAAAAGAATTTGTTTTCTCCTACAAAGTTTTAGCCAATGGAATAAGATTGAATTTCCTTGCAAACCATTTACATCTGCATTTTCATGTAACGGCACAGTAATGAATATAAAAAAACACTTCTCTATTTTAAAAATATATGATATGTTTTTAATAGGTTATCGAAAAATAAAATACAAGTATCATATTAAAAAAATAAAGTTATTTTTTTTAAAAAAAAAAAGACAATTTGAATTATTTTAATTTCTTGTGAGATTGATAAGAACTTTTAAATTTACTTTTATTCAGTATTTAATACTTATATTTAGTTTCGTTTATATTCAGAGTCTATTTTTTAAATCAAGATGACTTTGTACGAAACATAATTCGAATCTGATCAAATTCCTAACTAAAGATAAAAGAAATATTTATCGCTTCGTTATTAAATCAAGCTTTGAAAACATTGTGAATTACAAGGCACAGTACCAAAAAAAGGTTCTTAAATTTCTTGTGGGACATCCTTTATCTATAGTTAATCAAGATTTTATATTTTGGAATCAAATTGGACATATAAAAAAAAATGATACGTACGTATATATGCATAACGTACACACATGCATCTAAATATCTTGAATATCTATTCTTAATTATATTATGTTATACGTATGGGCAAGAGAAAATCAAGGATTAGGGGTCATTATTAAGATGTGGATATTATGATATATACATTAAAATGATACGTACGTATAATTATGCATATCGTATATAATATTGAATTACGTTAACCTAAATTTGTATTATCACTCTTAAATTTGTTGTACTTTGACACTTTTAACTAAAAATTTATTCACAAAGTCATAATTATTTTCGATTAGAGTTATATATAAAAACAAAGTTTGAACAAAGTAAAAGGACATATATACTAAATTAGATTAACATAGCACATAATTGACACAAATTGGTACATTTTCCTCTAGTTGTCTTGTCCCTATGAATAAAGGAAAAATTTGAAGAAAAAATTAATTAAAACAAAGGGTGTGGGGTTTGATAGATTTTGACTATGTATAATATTTAGGGATTTGGTTGGCCAACAAAATAATGCTTGAGGTGGGGTCATCTTTTATTTATTTTATAAATTCGATTGTAGCCTATAGTTTATTTTGGATAAGATGTTGAAATAATTTATAATTAAATTAATAAATAAATAAAAAGAAGAGATTAGTGTGGATTTTAAAATTATGAATGTAGCTTCACAAAGGTTGTCACCAAACTTTGGCACTTTTGCCAGGAGAAAAATAAATTTAGCATTTAGCTTTGCGAGTCTGAGTTATTAATAATCTGTTTGGTCAAGTTTTAAAAAGTTAAAAATAGTTTTTAAAAAAAATATTGAGAGGGTTCATCAAATGTTTAATATAACAATTCTATTTTAAGAGAAAAAATGTTTTTGATTTGTAAAGAAATAATTTTTCAAAAGTAAAAAAGAAACAACTTCTCATCAATCCTCATAATTTTAACATTTTTTTCTAAATTTGATCAACACTTGCTAAAAGTATTTTTTTAAAATTGATTAATAAAATACAAATTGCTATTTTTCCAAATTAATTTTTCAAAAAACAATTCAACTTTTCAAAACAAGCAATTTTTTTAAAGATTGACCAAAATTAGGGTATTCTTTTATTTATAAGATTGTTTAGCCTATAGTTTATTTGGATGATGTTGAAATAATATTTTATAAAATAAAAAAATAAATAGGAATAGATTAGTGTGGAATTTAACAAATTTAGCTTCTCAAAGGTTGTCACCAAACTTTGGCATTTTGCCAGGAGAAAACCAAATTTAGCCTGCAAGTCAAGCAACTAAGATATTGATCTTATATTTTAGAGAGATTTATGAGAAGAAAAAAAAAAGAGGATATTTTTTTAAATAAAAAAATCTTGGGCAGGAGAAAAGTTCAAAATAAAAGGAAAGGGACAGACAAGAACTGGTGAGATGCACTCCGATCTCAAATTACCTATCGTAATTTTTAAAATAATTATATCAATCGAATAAATATTTAATAAAGACAGATTTATAACATAAAAATGAAAGTAAAATAATCAACAATACATATTTTTGTTAATATTTTCTTAATGCAGATAAAAAATAATAAAAATAATAATTTGAGACGAAGAGAGTAGCTATTATTAGTAGTAGTAGCTAGAAAATAATAAATTTGATTTCGACCTTTTGAAAAATTCAAACCTCTAATTGTTATTACTATTATTGTCTATTGATGTTTCACAAAAGGACAAAGTAATATGCTTGCACAAAATGGTCCCAAATTTATTTTTTCCATTTGGCAAAATGTTGAGAAAAAAAATTAATATCTACAAAAAAAAAATTGGTTACTAATCCCAAAAAAAAGAAGAAGAAGATATCCTTAATTATACGATAAGGGGTCGTTTGGTACAAAAATGAATAATACAGAGATTAGTAATGCATGGCTTAGCAATGCAGGGATTAATAATGCAGAGATTATTTTATCAAGTGTTTGGTTCATTGTTTCTTATCTAATTTTGTGTGTGGTTTAAAAGTTTTAATAAAAAAACTTTCCAATTATACCCTAGAGTTATTATGAGATTTTGTATTTCATGTAATTGAGTCAAAGTAGATAATTAATGGAGAATATTATTTTTTATAACATTTTAACTAGTTAGGAGAACAAAATTTTTATTGTCATGTTCACTATTTTCTCACTTAAATTATTTGAGAGTAAATAATTGTCATCTTAATAAATTAGAGTTAATAACTCAAAAGGTCACACAACTATAATGATTATAGAGAAAATTTATTGAACTTTATTTTGTATCAATAAATTTTAAAAAACTCTTTATCATAAAATAAAATAAAAATATAAAATAAATATAGAAAAATAAATTAAACTATTTTTATACTTGAGATGTGTGTGTATATATAGATACACACACACTCTTGTTTTAGACTACTAGTGTAATGTTTAATGAACTTTCATTAAGAAACAATATTTTACTTATGAATTGTTCTTAAATTCATACATCAACATTAACATATTAGTCGGATTATAATATTTTATATTAATAATAAATAGATTAAGTATTTCATATTTTAGAAACAAAAAATTATATCTGAACAATAAAATTTGTAAGCTAATTTATTTAAATAACTTTATTAGTATAAATATTAAATATAAAATATAAAATCAAAAAATAAATAAAATATTAAAAGAATTTGAGGGGTATTTTTGTCTTTACCTAGAATAGTCCCATTGTATTAGAGCTAATACCTCCAAATGGAAGGTATTAGTAATACATCACATAATACCTTGTAGGATGTATTAACTAATCCATGAATTAGTTATACATAGGCTCATATTTCTACCAAACACAGTATTAAATTATACCACATCTAAAATGAATTATTTCTTTTAATACAGCCTACCAAACGCCCCCTAAATTCTTAGAAATGAGCTCACTAATGTGCAAATTTATACTTGATTAAATTTAAATATAATATCAAACATCAAATACTAAGAAAAAATCACTCGTAAAACTCAAATATATTGGAAATCAAATGAGTATGATTAGTGATAAGAAGGACAATTTGGGACCCTTGATAAAACTCTATAATTATGATGGGACGTGTAAATATATTTACAAATTATAAAGTACCATCAAAATACTATACTTGGATTTTGATGCCTCAACAACCTTATTAGAAATGAGGGGTGTGAAAAAAGGAAATAAAGGAAATTAAGAGGACCCCACATGCAAATTTTCATTTACAAAACCTCCTTCAAATGCAATAATTTTGGGTAAAAATTTATGTGTACTACATTTACATCAAAGTTTATACATGAAAAATAAGTTTTTGTAGTGTTTACAGAATTTTAGCTTTAATTATATATATTCTCACTTCTAAAATCATTTAGTCCTATAAATCTTACACAATTTAAAATAATCATTCAGCGTAAATACTATTTATCATTGTTTAAACACGAATTGAACTTGAATCATAAAAAAAAAGCTTTTATAGAAGGGTAAAATAAATATAATAGCTATTGAATCCCTTTACAGAACCGACAACGATTTCTGGTGAAATCCTCCAAGTTCTTGGAACTACAGTTGGGTCTTATGAAATATCATGGCCATATTCCTAGGTGGAAAATGATAGATAGCCAGTAATAACGTGTTTTAGTAATTGTTACGTATTAATTTATGATATATTATATTAATTATATGAAAATAGAAATAAAAATTCAATGATCTTATGATTTTCAAACTAGATGAACCTGATTAACTTGGTGTTGACTTAGTGATGCTTTCCAGGTGTCGATTTTTATATTCTTGATCACATATAATATCATAATTTTATAAAAACAAGAATCATATAATAAGATTTCAATTTGACCTGTTAAATATTTTTTAATTCCTAATGCTATAATATAATAAGATTTTCAATTATGAACTAAGTAATGGAACAAATATTCAAAGATTAATTTATGCTTGGATAAAGAAGATAGTAACATATATCAATATTTAAATGCATAATTATGAGATTAGGATTTCGAGGGGATTGATTTTCTTAGATCTAATTATGAAACTTAGGTCCCAATAATTTCATTATTGTTCCTTTTTTCCCTATATATAAAGTGTGCAACTTTACCTTAACGTACAAAAGGTAAAACAAGGTGAATTAAAGATAGTAGTACTATTCTTTTTATTCTATATGTTATTAAATAATTATATTAAAGTTTAATTATATTTAGATTTGTATATTACAAGATTTATTTTTAGAATATCTATTTTGATTATATTTTTTTTCTTATAAATTTATAGTCGACATTATAATTAAAGACGAAAGAATCTTGAGCATATCTGAATACGATTAGTCTATTTAATCACAATCCCATGTTCTTAAAAGTCTATAAAGAAGAAAAAAAAGATGATTTGATGAGTAGTGATAAAGAAAGAGGTTCTATCATTTCAAGAAACAATCATAAAAAATATTGTGTTATCAATACTATTGTCTCTTTAAAGTTCCTACATAGAAAGAGAAATCACCATTTTTATTTTTATCATTACAATGACTAGTTACAATTTATTTATTTTTTTAAAAAAGTTTTTTATTTTATTTGTTACTTTTGGGGTCTAATTTTGTTTTAATGGGTGGTTTACTTTTGCAAACTTTAGGCTTTTGATAGCTTTACAATTATACATTACTAACAAATCTTTGTGGTTCAAATTACTATAACATATTTTTTACAAAAGTTCAAATAACTTTAAAAAAGATATAGTATATAGTAAGTATCTTTCATTCTTTTAACTTCTAATAACTCAATTTTGAATTTTGAAAAATTAAGTTATTTCATTTTAGTAGGTAATTGACATTTATGTCTTTATTTTGTGTCTAATTATTTATATTTGACATATTAAAATTACAATTTATCATTTTTACGGGTAAATGTATATGATCTATTCAATTATTTTATGTTTACCATTTTTTTGGTTTCATTATTAATAGGAGATTTATATTTCTTAAATTGAAATTGACATTTTATGAGTGATTAATTTGTTAATATGACAATTATTTATCCTCAAATAATTCTAATGAAAAAATAGCAAACACGACAACAAAATTGTTCTTTTTCTAATAATTAGTTCCAAGGTCATAAAAAAATATTATCAGACAATTATTTAATTGACACAATTATATAATAATTCAAGGATATAATGGGAAAGAAACTTCTGATATAATTTTAATTCAAACACAAGATGAGATGAAAAAAATAATGAATCAAACACTTTGAAAAAAATAAATCGTGTATTACCAATCCATGCACTATTAATATTTGGATTACTAATTCATGCATCATTAATCGTTGTATCAAACGATTCCTCAGTGATTCCAAAATAAATAGTATCAACTATTATAACGGATTTATTTGCATATTACTACGTCAAGTCAAGGTCTTCGAATTTTAGAGATTGACTAATTAGTTGTCAAATATTTTTGTACGCACCTACCATCTTTTATTTTTTATTAGGAAAAAAAATTGACTTTTGTTCTAATAAAAATAAATTTATTACTTCACCTTGTCGAAATTCTTAAAGTACACTTCATTTCATCGCCAAATTCATTAAAGTTTATTTTTAGTTTAAATGCCAATGTTAAAAGGTGCTTGTCTAATAGTTTGAAAACTATATTATGTATCACGACTTAAGTTTATGATGTGTATTATTTGTTTTAAATTTTAAAATTGTATAAATTATTATTTTAATTTGTGCTATATCGAGTTCCAATAGTTTGTATCGTGCATCTGAATTTGAATTGTGTTTTTGTACATTTTTTTCACTTTCATCTCTTATTCTGATATCAATTTGTCTAAAATATCATGTGCAATTCATCTTCAAAAGCTTTACAGCGTAAAAGTCAGTCAATCCAACTTCAACCACCCTCATCACCTTCGCCTCTCTGTTTGAAGCGTCACATACATTCCCCTTAAGGGACTCAACCTTCTCATTGATGTTTTCTCCGTCACCATATTAAGGGAGTTCAAGCTCTAATACCATAATTTGCATGACTCAAGTGTATGACACTTTGTATATAGGCCTTCGAATTACGTTATATCGAGCTTTAAAAGCATATATTCCATATAACCTTGTGGTATATTGTATAAAGCTCTTTAGTTCCTTTCTCATTTAATCTGAAATGTGTAAAATATCATGTGAAATTTTTCTTCAAAAATTTATCAATCCAAAATTCGTTAGTCCTACTTGAGCCATCCTCAACAGCATACCTCTTTGTTAGTAGCATCACATTATATCATACAAAGTGAATTGTTGAAATATCTCACATTATACGGCATATATGTACCTGCTATAAATATCAGATTTTGAAATTAAAATAACTTTGTAATTATTTGAAGGAACAAATTCATCTCATGATAAATTTTGTGTCTTCAACTAATCAAAATACAAATTTATTATTAATTATCCCATGTTATTTCATCATCTAAACATTATTTCATCTACCTTTATATAAAGTTATTTTTTACTAAATTTCAAGATTAGTTTATTCGCGAATCAAATGACACTTTAAAATATTATTAATACGTGTTACACGTGTGGTTTATTGTGTGAAAACATTGTCATTGATAGGGAACCACAGTGATGTTTGAAGAGGTTTCTATTCCAAATTCACACGTAACAACTTCTATCGCCACAAAATCGTACATTGTCTTTTAGTGGCTTAGTAGATCGATATTTCTTCTGTTTATTTTTATTTATTATGTCTTAAAAATAATACTTTGATATATTTCACATTTTATTTATTAAATAAGATCATAAAAATTTTTTAAAAGAAAATTTTTATTTTTATGTCGTATGGAATCAAATTGAATAAATAAATTGAAATGATAGTAATAGTTTATGTTAAAGAATGACAAAAGTCACATATTGGGTTAACGAGATGGGTATACTCGTTATAAGACTTGGACAATCCTATTCCCTTTGACCTAGCTTTTGCGTATGAGTTTGGCCTAAGACCTAATTTAACATGATAACAGAGCAAGACCCATGTCAATCGATGTTGCGGCCCCAAAATCAAAAATGTCCACGCACCAAATGCTAAGTACTGGGCGTGAGGCGTGATGTTAATAAATCACAAAAGTCTCACGTCGATAGATAATGAGATGGATGAATTCCTTATAAAGTGAATTAGACCTCAGACCTAATTTAACCATTTAAATTCACATGTAGCTCCCACATTAGGCCCCAATAGCCTTATCTGAAAGAAATTGGAGTATATCAACAAATTTTGGGCCCAAACGTCATCCAATAATACTCATGGCCCATATAACTATTAAAATCTTTTTTTTTCCTCAATTATTTTAAAATAAATTTTCTCAAAATTAAATACAAACACCCATGCATAGGTGAAAATAGGGGCTGATATCATCAGATTGATAAAAAACACCTATTACCAAAGGCGTTACACGTCGCAAACAAATTTATAATTTAAATTTTATAAAGCTTTTTAATTTTTATTTTATGCTAAGTGGCGGACAGGTTCATAATTTAAAATTTATAAAAAAAATTATTTTATTTTTATTGTAAGTCGAATGTGTCTAAGAGTTATTTAGACTTTTAAATTGTTCATTTTATTTTTTTATAATATTTATTAACCTGAAATAACATTATAGTCTTTAACTTCAGATGTTTCAATATACTAAATACTCTTTATCATTAAAATTTTATCAAAAGAACATTCATCTACATTTGATGAGTTGTATAAATAAATAAATTTATTTCAAATAAAGAAAACAAAATTCATGGATTATGGATATCTATTACCACAAGAATATATATATATATATATATAATGAATGGACCAATGATAAACGAATTTATTTTACATATTTAATTTAATTGAATGATGTAGAATGGACCAAACGAAATTAAATGAATTTTATAGCACATTGAGAAAAAAGAAAATTATAATAAAAATAAAAACAGCTAGAAAAGGTAAAGGGGTGGTCCTTTTAAAGTTATAAAAATAAATGGACATTTGGCTAACAAATAATTATTATATCTTTATCAATCTTCTTTTTTTTTTTTAATTAACTCTTTTATTTTCTTACTGAATAAATTGTACACAAATTTCAACTTTTCTGATTTTGTATTTTTTGGAAGTTAACTTTGCCTGCCAGTCATGTTTTCTTTATAAGAGAACAATCACAAAAAAGAAAGTGCCTTGTGGACCCTCTTTTCTTCTTTGTTGGTCGGCAGTGGACCCCACACTCAAATATTTTAAGATGAATTCGATACGGAGTAAAATATTTTTTATATTTACATATAATCTAAGTAAATATCACGGAAGTAAAGCGTGAAGGTACGTGTAATAGGTATGAATATTATAGAAGTGAGAATAAAGATAAAATGTACTACAATGTGACCGTAATATAAAATTTACTACAGTATAATGATATCAAATTGTCCATATCACCCGTTGAACACCCTTAGTTAGAAATTTACACGGTATATCGATAAAGTTTTGTTGTATTTATATATACATATATTATTAAGGACATACCAATTAAAAATAAAAAAAATTATCTAATTAAAAATAAAAGAAAATTATAGTGAAGTGGCTAGGGTGGTCATAAAACTACATGATGCCTAGGTTCAATTTATGGAGTCATGTAGGTAACGTTTTTTTACATTTTTACTTTTTTTAATAGTAGTTTATTTTAAATAAAATATTTGTTAGTTTTATTAATAATATTCTTATATTTTGTTACGTATTGCTTATTTTGATATATTTTTTGGTACATTAAATGATCAGTCCTTTTTAATTTTTAATATCTAAAGTTTAGATATTCTTTATGAAATTAATGGTTGAGAAAGATAATTATAAAATGTTATTTGTGAGTTATTTTCTGCTAAAAAAGAAAGTGTTTATGATAAAAATATTTAAATAGTTTTTGTATTTTAAAAGCCTATAGAACGACACATCAAATCTAATTTGAATAACTAAAAATAGTTTTAAATTTGTTAAATACAAACACGCAACACACAAATACAGTAATATTATAACCAAAAAAA
This sequence comes from Solanum habrochaites, assembly GCA_027704765.1. NCBI lineage: Eukaryota > Viridiplantae > Streptophyta > Magnoliopsida > Solanales > Solanaceae > Solanum > Solanum habrochaites. The sequence continues at coordinate 73,721,431 of JAKWJA010002497.1, forward strand.
GTATAAATTATTTTGAGACGTCAGAAATAAAATAATATCATAAATATTATTATTTAATAATAGTGTTCCAATTATTTGCATAATTTCAGGTTTACTCTATGTTTTTAATTATAAAAACAATTTGGAAGGTAACTTGCTGGTCAATATATTCTCGTAGATTCAAGATAATTAGTCTATCGGCTTGACATTTTATTTAAAATAAGTACGATATTTTTAATATTTGGATAGTTAGAAAAAATCTCTTCAAATAAAATAATTTTAAAAAATATAATATATTCAATCTTACTTCTATTTTTTCAAGATAAAAACTATTTCTGATATATCCTCTTAATAGCGTAAACAACAATTTATACTTCGTCAAAAAAGTAGTATTCTTGAGGAATCATATTTTTATATGAAAGAAATTGAATTATCACATGTAAAATACACCATTTTTATAAAATAAAGTTGTTAGTATTTGGCTTTTGTAATTGAGTAAAGTGCAATGTACTTGAATGACCTTTAACTTTTAGCCATGGACCCTAATAAATATTGGAATCAAAAATAAAATTTAAATTTAAACATTACCTCTATTGTCAAGCAACCAATGCAATGGTCAAGGTATCTATTCAACAATTTTTATTTTATTTGACCAAATACTCAATCAATGCTAAATTAAATCTTTTGGGTTTTAACTTGACCAATAATGCACTGCAAATTAATTGTAGTATCATACATTCATTAAATTCAAAGGTCTTCAAAAAAGAAAAAATAGGTGAGTGTGAAATATGAAGAATATCAATCTTACAACTATTTTTTTTTTTTAAAAAATAAATAATATGTCACCAACAATAATTTTTATCAATCAAGATCTATCGGAAATAATTAATTTATCCTCCTCAAACTTTTTTTGTGAGATCATGTTTAATATGTTATTGTACTAATATTTTTCAATCAGCGATATACGATGAAAATCAATCTATAATTTTTATTTTATTGACATAAACTTGTGAAAAAGTTTTAAAATAACAAAACATTGAGAAATCTTATGATGTTTTAATCTTTGTTATAAAAAAATCAATAATAGTAAAAAATGCAATTTTTTTTTCTTGTAACAATTTTCTATCGAATTTATCTTTTTAACTTTCTAACTCAATTTACGTGTCTTTTTAAACAAACTAGTTTGTACCTCAATATATATTATTTGTGATCCTACTTCCAAATAATTCTATAACTCTTAACTCACATTTGAAATAAAAGAAATATCATTATATATATATATATGTATGTCTTTTTCTTTGGTTTTGTATAATTTCAACATTAAATCTTATCGGGATAAAAGAAAATGTGTATATATAAATAATGTTTACATGCAGGAGCGGCTCTAGTAAATCGGTGGCCTAACCAAATTCAAATGGAGGTCTTGAATTTGAATATATATTTTTATAAAGTTTATTATAGTCAATAATTTAGTCTTTCTTGAGACAGTATTTATAATTTATCAAACTTCTATCATTTCTTTACTGTTTTATATAAAAAAAATTATTTTTTTACAAATAATACTCGATATTATTATTTTGAAAAAAAAATAATTATAAACTATTATTTTTTTAAAAAAAAAGTGAGGCTCCTCAAATTTGGGAGCCTAAGGCAAATACTTTTTTTTGCAAAGCTGTAGAGCCGCCCCTGTATACATGTAAATTTACACGAGCAATTTTACATACACATAGATATATATGTAGTATTTTATACGTATATATATATAATATACATGTATGTGTAGGAACAAAATTCTATCCATTTGGTCAAGGCCAAGTTAAATGTTCATTAACAATGATGGGGTTATAATGCAATAATTCTATATAGAATATGGTCCCAATAATTATATATACTACTAGTAGGATTGTAGGGTTTTGTAGGGCTTCTTTTGTTACTAATAACAAAAACAGAGAGAATGTAATGTCCATGACGCACTTAAAATTGACAAAATAAAGCTAATTTCCAGCGATAATATAATCAAAATCATTTGTTTGAAAATAATGATGTAACAGTTGACTGTGACATTTAAGCAAAAATAAATAAAATGAATTATTAAACAAGTGAAGTGAAAAAATGATTTTCTTGTATTAAAGCGGTAATGATCGGGTTCTATCGTTATAAAAAAAAATTAACGGAAAAAAACTTTGACTTGAAATTTTTTTTTATAGTAAATTAGAATTTCCCAACTTGGTCCATATTTGGACGTGTTAAAGAATGACAAAAGTCCCACATCGGTGATTAATGAGATGGATTGGACTCCTTATAAGGCTTGGACAATCTTCATTCCTTTGAGCTAGCTTTTGGGGTGTGAGTTAGGCTTAAGACCTAATTTCCACATGGTATCAGAGCACGGCCCGTCTCACCCGATGTTGGGACCCCCAAAATTAAAATTGCCCACGAACCAGATGCTAAGCACTGGACGTGAGGTGGGGTGTTAAAGAATGACAAAAGTCCCACATCGGTGATTAATGAGATGGGTGGGCTTGGGCAATCCTTCTTCCTTTGAGCTAGCTTTTGGGGTGTGAGTTAGGCCTAAGACCTAATTTTCACATGGTATCAGAGCACGGCCCGTCTCACCCGATGTTGGGACCCCCAAAATTAAAATTGCTCACGCACCAGATGCTAAGCACTGGGCGTGAGGTGGGGTGTTAAAGAATGACAAAAGTCCCACATCGGTGATTAATGAGATGGTGGACTCCTTATAAGGCTTGGGCAATCCTCCTTCCTTTGAGCTAGCTTTTGGGGTGTGAGTTAGGCCTAAGACCTAATTTCCACAGGACGAAATCGGAGTCATCAAATTTTAGAAAAATCTGATAGCAATTGGAGGATCTAATTATGAATTTGATTACATGAGAAGATATTTAAGTCGTTAAACAACTCGTGTGACTTTACATAATTGAATTCATACGAGTAAAACTCTCGAAATCGATTAGCGTGAACGATAACAAATTAACCTGAATAATTTATCGTATTAAGAATGCATTAACTATTTTTTTTATAATAAATCTATCGTTTCAATAAAGGCCGTGCTACTCTCGTGCTACTGTGTATATCAATAAGTATCAATCAAAAATAAGAACATCAAATTATAGAGAGTTAAACTTACAAATTTGACCCAAATAATATATCATAATAAGAATGCGTTTATAATCTATTTAGATATATTTATCATTACAATGAAAAACAAAAATTGCACTTATAGTCGGTATCTTTATTTTATATTTGATGATAATGTTGATATCAATAAACACGTAATGCAAAATATTATGTATAAAAAAAGAAGTTGAAGTAACAAATGTGATCCAAATAATTTATCGTATCAAAGATATATTGCATATCTTGTAGATTTATTTATAATTTTAATAAAAAAAAACTTGTATTTAAGTTAATATCAATTATTTTTTAATTGTAATATAATCAACAAATATAAATTCAAAATAGAATATTAATAAAAAATGAATTGAACTAACAGATTTAATCGAAATAAATATTATACTAATAAGGCATTAATTATTTTTACGAATTTATTTTTTCAGTGCAAATTCCTAATTGAAATAAATGTAATTAATTATTTTTTACAAATTAATTCTTTCAGCCAGAAGGTATAATTATAGTTACTAAAATTAACAATTTTTTTGACGACTGTACAAATCTTAACTCCACATATAAGAATCGTAATTATAATATTAATCGAAATAAATATTGTACTAATGAAGCATTAATAATTTTTTAAAAATTTATTATTTCTGTAAAAAGTTGTAATTGAAGTTAATGTCATTAATTATTTTTTACGAGTTTATTTTTTCAATCAAAAGTTATAATTATAGTTATTATAATTAACTATTTTTTTACAATCGTACAAATCATAACTTACAGATATAAAAAGTTGTAATTATAATTATAGTTACTGTGAATAACTATTTTTTAATGATTGTATTATAACTCTCTATATAAAAAGTTGTAATTATAATTACTATGATTAACTATTTCTTTGGTCGTACTAAATCATAACTCTACACATATGGAGTTGTTGTTGTATTTACGAATTAACATATGAAAATAGCAAACACAATCATTTACTTATAAATTTTATTTAATTTGAATAAATGAACGAACACAATAATTTACTTATAATTTAAATCTAAAATAAAAACATTGCAACTTTTTATGTGCTATTCTCGTGTCACTTATGTTATTTAGCGAAAAATAATAACATCAAACTAAAAAAATTTAGAATGGAAAAAGCAAATTAACCAAAATAATCTATCATATTAAGAATGCATTAATTATCTTTTTTAATAAATCTAAAATTTCAATAAAGGTCGTGCAGTTATCGTGTTTCTTGTGTATTTTGATAAATATCTAACAAAAAATATACACATACGCACGTGCATGCATATGCACACATACACACATGCATACAAAACTTTAATGATCGCGCTAAAAATATCAAATATCTGTCGCAAAATACAATATCAAACAAAACAAATAAGGAGTTTAATTTACAAACTTGACTCAAATAATTTATCGAGAATGCAATTATAATGTTTTTAGATATATTTATCATTTCAATTTAAGAATATCATACTTATAATTGATCTCGTTATTTTTTTTTTCATGATCATGCTAATTGTTAAAATTCATGTAATTCCATTAGTAAGTTTGTTAGCATTAGTTAGTTACAAACTGTACATTGACTTTCCATTTTTTAGTTATTGTAGTTATTAGTTAGTTAGTAGTTAGTTACCTTGATTAATGGGTCATTGAATTAGAGTGCTATATAAATAGCATGAAGCTTCATTGTAATAGCTAGATCAATTTCCTCACTTCACAAGTTCAATACATTTTCTCTTCCTCTTCTCTTCCCTTACTCTTAATTCTGTCCAGATTCAACATTGCAATGGTGAGTTCATAAACTCACATTTTTATCATGGTATCAGAGCGGGAAGATGTTGGATTATAGAGTAAGGATCTAGTGGAGTTTAGGTCTTCTCTAGTTCTTTGAATTTGTGATTTTATGTTTCTGCTGGAAGAGTTCAAATCTCCTCCAAAAAAAATTATTTTTTGTGTTGATCGATTGGTTGTGAAGCTATTGTTTCTTCTTCTAGGTGAATTTAGATATCATCTAGCTAGTTAAAGTTGTTTGTTGATTGATTGATTAACTCGATAATGACTGTGTTAAGAATTGATCAAAGTGATCCTCTGTATATTGGACAATCTGATTCATCAGGAGCTATGCTAATTCCTATCAAGTTGACTGGTTCTGAGAATTATGGAGTTTGGAGCAAATTCATGAGGATTGCACTCTTAGGAAAAAGGAAATATGGTTTTGTAACTGCATTCTCTATTTGGGCAGATCTCAAGGAAAGGTTTGATAAGGTGAATCGAATAAGAATTTATCAATTGCACAAGGAGATTACTACACTCACACAAGGTACAGATTCTGTGTCTTGCTATTTCTCTAAGCTTAAGACTTTATGGATTGAGTATGATGCTGTGACACCACATCCTAGCTGCTCATATCCACAGTCTAAGGAGTATGTAGATCACCTTCATGAATTGAGGCTAATTCGGTTCTTAAGTGGCTTAAATGAATCATATAATCAACCTCGTAGACAGATATTACTTAAAGAAGTTACACCTTCTTTAAACCAAGCATATGCCATGATCATAGAGGATGAAATTCAGCATTCAACATACACAATTAATGTTGTTGATAAACCAAACTCAATGGTGATGAGCGTAAGTAGATTCAAGGGAAGGAAGTTTTTAAGGGTAAGAAATGTGATGTCACTTCACTGGTCATACTAGATATAATTGCTACAAACTAATTGGTTATCCAAGTGATTGGAAATTTAAGAAGAAATTAGGTTATGGTAATAAAAATATCAGTGATGGTTCTAGTGCTGGTTATGGAGGTTCACATATAGCCAACAATGTGGCTAGTAATAAGAACATTAGTGATGGTTCTAGTGCTAGTTATGGAGGTCCACATATAGCCAACAATGTGGCTGGTGACTTCAACAGTTCCTATGATCAGTCTCAAATATCCTCAACCAGTCAAAGTGCAGGAAGTGACACATGTTTGGCAAGAGCACAAGTGTTCACAGAGAAGGAATATAAACAAATTTTGGAGATGCTGAACAAAGAGGAGCCAAAGAGAGTCAACATGGCAGGTATTACAACTTGTTTAATGTCAAATTTTATCTCACAAGACTGGATTGTAGATTCTGGTGCAACTCATCATGTCACAACACATAAGCAATCATTGTTCAAGAGTCATGAATTGAATAAGTCACAGAAGAACCAGGTATATTTACCCACAGGGGGTAGAGTAAATGTGAATCATATTGGTGAATCACCTATATTTGAAGATGAGGTTGTGAAAAATGTATTGTATGTATCAGATTTCAAGTTCAATTTGTTGTCAGTGTCCAAGATAACAAGGGAATTGTCTTGCTTTGTGTCATTTTATCCTGACTTCTGTGTTTTTCAAGACCTCTTCAGTGGCAGGGTAAAGGGAATTGGCAAGGAGCAGGGAGGTTTATACATGTTCAAGAGTGGCTCAACATTGAATAAAATAGACAAATGTAAGCAACAAGTAATGATGGCTGCAGGAACATCAAATCAAGATACTCAACTTTGGCATCAAAGACTTGGGCATCCTTCTCACCTAATCATGAAACATTTAAAATTGATTTCTAACAATAAGGATGACACACTTGCTAGTTGTCCTGTTTGTCCATTAGCTAAACAAACACGACAAGTATTTCCTAGTAGTAATTCTAGAGCTTCTACTAGTTTTGATTTGGTTCATATGGATTTATGGGGACTATATAAGATTCCTACTTTGGACAAGAAGCATTATTTTCTAACTATAGTTGATGACTACAGTAGATTTGTTTGGATTTACTTGTTGCAATTGAAGTCTGAAACTGTTGTAGCCATAAAATTCTTTTTCTCTATGATCAAGACTCAATTTGGTGCACATGTTAAAGTTGTGAGGTCAGATAATGGTACAAAGTTCTTTAACTCTCAATGTATAAAATTGTTTCATGAACTAGGAATACTTCATCAAAGCAGTTGTTCATACACACCACAACAAAATGGTGTGGTGGAAATGAAGCATAGACAGATTCTTAACATAGCCAGAGCAATCAAATTTCAATCAAAATTACCTATCAGATATTGGGGATATTGTATCAAGGCTCCTGTATATTTGATGAACAGATTACCTTCTTCAAGTATCTCAAACAAAAGTCCCTATGAACTTCTTTATTCCAAAACTCCAACACTTGATCATCTAAAAGTTATAGGCTGTTTGTGTTATGCTACAGTGATGCCTAAGGGTGATAATTTTGCAGAAAGAGCTGTTCCTACCATATTTCTAGGATATTCAGAGTTACAAAAGGGTTATGTGTTGTTGGATATAAAGTCCGAAAAAAGGTTTTTTGTGAGCAGAGATGTAGTTTTTCATGAAAATATCTTTCCTTTTTCAGAAGCATCAATAGATATATGTGGTTCTCCATTAGATATTGTTGACAATTCTTTGACAGATTGTGATCTTGAGGTTACTAAAGACACAGAAGTTCATGATGATAATGCTGAGAATGCTAATGGTAATGCAGACACATGAGCTCTTTATGATGAAAATAAAGTTGTAACCATAGATCATGATGACAGTACAATTAGTGTCCCTATTGCCACTAAGATTGTTGAAGTGCCTACTACAAGTATTAGAAGAACTTCAAGGAGGATCAAGGAACCAATTTGGATGAAAGATTATACAAAGGGAAAACAAAGTAGCACCAGGCATCCAATAGCCAATTCTCTTAGCTATGACAGAGTTACATCTGGTTACAAAGCATTTGTAAGCAAATTTTCTGAATGCATTGAACCCAAATATTTCCATCAAGCTGTCATAGATGATAGATGGATTCAGGCTATGCAACAGGAGATAAAGGCTTTAGAAGAAAATAATAAATGGTCAGTAGTTGATTTACCTAAAGGAATGCACACTGTGGGCTCTAAATGGATTTACAAAATAAAATACAAAGCAGATAGTAAAATTGAAAGGTTCAAAGCTAGATTGGTAGCTAAGGGATATAGTCAACAGGAAGGGTTAGACTATCATGGTACTTTTTCACCAGTTGCCAAAATGGTAACAGTTAGATGTGTGATTGCCTTAGCTGTCTCAAAAGGGTGGCCTATGTATCAAATGGATGTTTATAATGCCTTCCTTCAAGGTGATCTTGAGGAAGAAGTCTACATGGAGATGCCTGAAGGATTTAGAAAATCAGGAGAAAACAAAGTGTGCAAGTTACTTAAGTCTCTATATGGGCTTAAACAGGCATCCAGACAATGGAATTTAAAGTTGAATAATGCCTTAATAACAGCTGGTTTTTCTCAAAGTGGATATCATTATTCATTATTCACCTTAAATAAAGATGCAGATATTGTAGTCATTCTAGTTTATGTTGATGACTTGCTGATTACTGGAAGTAATACTAAAATGATCAATGAAGCAAAGGATAATCTACTCAAACAGTTCAAGTTAAAAGACCTTGGTGAGCTCAGGTTTTTTCTTGGCATTGAAGTGTTGAGATCAGTAGAGGGAGTGATTTTGAATCAAAGGAAATATGTGTTAGAAATTATTTTTGAAGCAGGCCTAACAAGTGCTAAACCTTCTACCACTCTTATTGAGTTAAATCTAAGATTAACATCAGTAGAATATGATCTGGCTAATGGTCATACTGAAGATGTTATATTACAAGATATCACAGGCCAGATATTAGCTATGCAGTACAAGTTTTGAGCCAGTTTATGCAATCTCCCAAGAGGTCACATTGGGATGCAGCAATGAGAGTGATTAAGTATCTTAAAGGAACAGTTGGTCAAGGAATCCGGTTACAATCTAACATGCTAAGGAGTTATCATGTTGGTGTGATTCTGATTGGGCTGCTTGTCCTAATACTAGGAGATCTATCACAGGATATGTGGTCAAGTTTGGAGAATCACTTGTATCTTGGAAATCAAAGACAACAGACTGTTTCTAGAAGCTCAGCTGAGGCTGAATATAGAAACATGGCATCAGTTGTATCTGAAGTTACTTGGCTATTGGGGTTGTTTACTGATCTACGTGTGAAAATTCACATGCCAATTCTTGTATTTAGTGATAGCAAATCTGCAATACAACTAACAGCAAATCCAGTTTTTCACGAGAGGACGAAACACATTTGAAATTGACTGTCACTTCATTAGAGATAAGATCAAAGCCAAGGTTATTGACACAGTTCACGTTCATACTCAACAACAACTTGCAGATTTGTTAACAAAGGGGTTGAGTCAAGCTCAACATTTATATTTTTGGACAAGCTTGGTGTGCTCAACATTTTGCACCCTTCAGCTTGAGGGGGAATGTTAAAATTCATGTAATTCCATTAGTGAGTTTGTTAGCATTAGATAGTTAAAATCTGCAGCATTAGTTTGTTAGCTTCTGCAGATTAGTTTGTTAGCATCAGGTTGTTAGCATTAGTTAGTTGCAAAATGTACTGTGACTTTCCATTTTTTAGTTAGTGTAGTTATTAGTTAGTTAGTAGTAAGTTACCTTGATTAATGGGTCATTGAATTAGAGTGTTATATAAATAGCATGAAGCTTCATTGTAATAGCTAGATCAATTTTCTAACTTCACAAGTTCAATACATTTTCTCTTCCTCTTCTCTTCTTTTACTCTTAATTCTGTCCAGATTCAACATTGCAATGGTGAGTTCATAAACTCACATTTTTATCACTAATATCAGCAAACATCTAATGTCAAAATATATGTATCAAAAAGGAAGTTGGGGTAACAAATTCGATCCAAATAATTTATCGCGTTAAAGATACATTCATTATCTTATAAATAACTTTATAATTTTAATAAAAACTTGTACGTTAGTTAATACCATATATTTTATGATTGTGATATAATCAAACAAATATATATTGCAAAATAAAATATCAATAAAAAACAAGTTGAACTAACAAATCGAAATAAATATCGTACTAATAAGATATTAATTATTTTTTAAGAATTTATTCTTTTACCAAAAAGTTATAATTGAAGTTAAATGTAATTAATTATTTTTTCGTGTTTATTTTTTCTGTCAAAAGTCATATTATTAGTTACTATAATTAACTATTTTTTTGACGATCGTACAAATCATAACTCAATATATAAAAAGCCGTAATTATCATTACTAATTTACATAATATCATTTATTTTATGACTCTGTAATCAACAAATATACTTCAAAATAAAATATCAATAAAAGTAATTGAATTAACAGATTTTAATCGATATAGATATAGTACTAATGAGACTTTAATTATTCATTTAGAGTTTATTCTTTAAGTAAAACGTCGTAGTTGAAGTTAATATAATTAATTTTGCTTTATATGTTTATTATTTCAGTCAAAAATTATAATTATAGTTCATGTAATTAACTAACTTTTTTACAGTCATACATATTATAGCTCCACTTATTAAAAATAGTAATTATAATTACTAATTAACATAATATCATTTATTTTATGATTGTGATATATCAACAAATAAATATTGCAAAATAGAATATCAATAAAAAATGAATCGAACTAACAAATTTAATCGAAATAAATTGTACTAATAAGGCATTAATTATTTTTACGAATTTATTTTTTTAGTGAAAATTCTTAATTGAAGTTAATGTAATTAATTATTTCCTATGAATTTATTCTTTTAGCTAAAAGGCATAATTATAGTTATTGTAGTTAATTAACTTTTTGACGATCGTACAAATCATAACTCCACATATAAAAAATCATAATTATACTTACTAATTAACATACCATCATTTATTTTATGAATGTGAATAATCAACAAATACATATTACAAAATAAAATATCAATAAAATACGAATTAAACTAACAAATTTAATCGAAATAAATATTGTATTAATGAGAAATTAATTAGTTTTTACGAATTTAGACTTTCAGTAAAAAATCGTAGTTGAAATTAATGTAATTAATTATTATTTATTCGTTTATTCTTTCATTCAAAAGTCATAATTATAGTTACTGTGATTGACTAACTTTTTGACAATCATACAAATAATAACTCCACATATAAAAAGTCATAATTATAATTGCTAATTAACATACGATCAGTTATTTTATGATTTTGAATGATCAATAATATATATATATTCATTTCGACTAAATCTATTAGTTCAATTCATTTTTATTGATGTTTTATTTTGCAATATATATATATATATATATATATATATATATATATATATATATATATTGCAAAATAAAACATCAATAAAAATGAATTGAACTAATAGATTTAATCGAAATAAATATCGTGCGAATGATGCATTAATTATTTTTACGAATTTATTTTTTCAATAAAAAGTCGTAGTTGAAGTTAATGTCATTAATAATTTTTACGATTTTATTCTTTCAGTCAAAAGTCATAATTATAGTAATTGTAATTAACTATTTTTTTACGATCGTACAAATCATAACTCCACATATAAAAAAAATCATAATTATAATTATAGTAATTGTGAAAAACTTTTTTTTATGGTCGTATTATAACTCTACATATAAAAAATTGTAATTGTAATTACTGTAACTAATTATTTTTTCAATCATATTGAATCATATATAAAGTCATAGTTGTATTTACTATTATTCATCGTATTAAGAATGAACTGGTTATCTTTTTAAATAAATCTATCATTTTAATAAAATTCGTGATATTTATGTATGTCTTGTATATTTCAATAAATATCTATCAAAAAATTCACACGCACGCATGCACGCGTGAGCACACATGCACGTACACATACAATAATTTTAATGATTGTGCTAAAATTAATAAACATCAAACAAAAACAAATAAAGAGTTGAACTTACAAACTTGGCCCCAATAATTTATCGTATTAAGATTGCATTTATAATCTTTTTAGATATATTTCTCAATTCAATAAAAAAAATCATTTTATGATCGAGCTGAAGTTAATGTAATTAATTATTTTTACGAGTTTATTATTTCAATGAAAGATCATAGTTATAATTACTGTAATTAACTAACTTTTTGACGATAGTACAAATTATAACTTCACATATTAAAATTCGTGATTATATTACTAATTAAAATACTATCATATAATTTATTATTGTGATATAATGAACAAATATATAATGCAAAATAAAATATCAATAAAAAATAAATTGAGCTAACAGACTTGATCGAAATAGATATCGTACTAATGGGACAATAATTATTTATTATGAGTTTATTATTTTAATTTAAAAGTTGTAATTGAAGTTAATACAATTAATTATTTTTTATAAATTTATATTTCAATCAAAAGTCGTAGGATATATATTCTAATTAACTATTTTTTTAACAGTCGTAAAAATTATAAATCTACACATAAAAAATCGTAATTACATTTACTAATTATTATATGAAATGGGTTAGGTCCCTAAATGTATTGAATGAAAAGGTATTAGCATAACTCAACGTATGGATATCGTTAAAGGAAATATGATGAATAATATTGTTTTTTCTTGATTGAAAATAAAATTGAAATTCACTAAACTCAAATGAAAAAAATAGTATATCCATAAATTAAATATATATACATCGGTGAATAAAATTAGAAAAAAATTGACCTCTTACTAGAAAATAATTTCTTCAATTTTCTTATTAGTAAAAAGTAAAAATATCTTATCAAATATAAAATAAAATATTTTCCAAAAAAAATAACCTACAACATCAAGAAAATGATAGTAGAAAAAATCTCTTAATAATTTATGTTTTCATATTATTCAAAAATTAGCAAGACACAATCCGTAAATTTTTTTTTAAATTATCTCTGCACACAAATTATGAGGTGGAAATTGATATCCTAGTCAGCACCCTCACCCCCTACCCCACTTCTTCACTTCACCCACGTTTCCCTCCTATATAAGGCAGCTTATATTTTCTCATTTTAATTAACTTAAACATCATAAAAGGAAAAGAGAGAGAAAATAAAAAGTCATTCATATTTTTTCTTTCCCTCTAGCCGGAGATAACGACAACCTCGTCGGAAAATGAATATTCCGGCGACTTGTTCCTTTCTTCGCAAATGTAATGCTTGTGTTTCAGTTCATTACCGTCACGTTTTCCATGAAAAGTCTTCACCAAAAGCGCACACATTCCTTTCTTTTCCTCATTTCTGAACAGAGTTAAGGTATCCAAAGTTCGATCAGTTTTATTTTTTCTTTCTTTTTGAATAAAACTTGAACTCTTTGATTGATTCGGTGAGATGTATCTGTGATGATGTGCAACTGTTTTTGGTAAAGGAAGAGGAGTTATACTTTTTGAGAATAGATTTAGGTGAATTTTGATATTAATTTTCTGGTATCTGAGAGTTTTTTTGGGTGATTTTTCTGCAAAGTTTTCTGTGAGGATTTAGGGCTGGTTTTAGATGCAGAATTCTGATTTTTTGACATCAGCGAGTAGGTGTTTAAAGCTCTGAAAATTGAGCAAAACTGACAGAGGGAGTATAATTAGGCTTAGAGAGAGAGAGAGAGTCTGTGTCTGTATCTGTGTCTGTGTGCACCGTTTTGATTGTGATAGAGGATGCCTCCGACGAAAATTCAGCCGATCGATTCTCTGTTAGACAGAGAATCGATCCAAGGCGACACCACTAAGCCTGTGCTGAAATCGCGAATCAAAAGGTTTTTTGACCGGCCGTTCCCCAGCGTCTTACGGATTTCGTCGGGGACAGAGAAGCCGAATGCTGCCGGCGCCAGTAATGAATTGCCAAATGGAAAAGATGGAGCAGTTCCTGAATTCGAGCCTAGCTCTCTTTGTTTGGCTAAGATGGTTCAGAATTTCATTGAGGAGAACAATGAAAAGCCTTCACCTGCTAAATGTGGCCGGAATCGTTGCAATTGCTTCAACGGAACCAACAATGATAGCTCCGATGACGAGTTTGAGTTTGCTGATTCAGCACACTCCTCCTTTAACGATTCTTCTGATGCTCTCAAGGTAAAAAAGCACAGCTTTAGCTCTGAGCAATTCCGTTTGAATTTTCCGTTCGTCTTTTCAAGTTATAATCTGATTGTTCTTTTTTTCACTATAATTCAGAGCTTAATTCCTTGTGCAACTGTTGTCGAGAGAAATCTGTTAGCTGATATCTCACAAATCGTTGAGAAAAACAAAGCTTGCAAGAGTAAGAACGATTTGAGAAAAATCGTCACCGATGAACTCTTGAAACTTGGCTACAATGCATCCATTTGCAAATCCAAATGGGAAAAGGCTCCTTCTGTTCCTGCAGGTACATGATCTTCCTAAGTCATAATTAATTTGTTCAATTTTGGTCAATTTTTGTACTGATTTTAATTTTTTATATATGAAAACTGTTCAGGTGAATATGAGTACATTGATGTTATTGAGAAAGGAGAAAGAGTGTTAATTGATGTAGATTTCCGATCGGAGTTTGAAGTTGCCCGATCAACTAGCAGTTACAAGGCGGTTCTTCAATTGCTACCTTTCATCTTCGTCGGAAATTCCGACCGCCTTCTGCAAATAGTGTCCATTGCCTCAGAAGCCGCTCGACAGAGTTTGAAGAAGAAAGGCATGCACATCGCTCCATGGCGTAAAGCTGAGTATATAAAAGCGAAATGGCTTAGCCCACACATCCGAACCGGAGAAGCCACAGTGAAGAGTGAGGTCAAGGAGAAGAAGCTTGTTGAAGAAGTTGAGAGTAAACAACTATCTGATTCTGAATTTGGAGAATTAGAGCTGATTTTTGGTGGGCAATCGTCTTACGATTCCAATTCGTTTACGTTGCTTTCATCATCATCACCGCCGCCGGTGAAATTTTCCGGCAGCGAGGAAGAGAAGCCGGTACAGCCGGTAATGATGACATGGGAACCTCCCGCATTGAAGCCCAAAAATTGTGAGAGAGGAAACAAAGTCATCGTCCCCGGATTGGCTTCCCTTCTCAGGGAAAAGCCCTAAAAAATTTTGTTTCCTTTTTCTAACTTGATAAGAAAGAAATCTAGTACTAGTAGTAAAAACATATATAAAAAAAATATAGAGAAGGATAATCGGAGTTTCAGATATAGATCGGAAACCCTTTTTTTCCCTTTTTTTTCCCGTTCTCCGTTCGCAAGGATCTGTAATAAGAAAATCTAGAACCATCCTTTGCTGTAATAATTTTCCAAAATGCCAAAAAAAAGAAGAAAATAGAGAAACAAATTATCATTACAGTGTTTTTTTTTATGGTTAAAATGCATATATCAATATGTTTCCTAATAAGGGAACAATCTATACTTTCTGCTTTATTTATTAGATAATAACTCTAAATAATTTTGTTGATATGAGAAAAATAATTTTTGGGAAGACGAAACTGCAGGGGTATGACGGAAGGAACTCGTGCCATCTTGAACACCGTGAGAATAACGTGATATTCTCTTTTAGTAGTTCGAATTTATTATAGTAAGATTAAAGATAATTTATATGTATATTTTGAGAATCGCATCGATTTAAAAGTCTAATAAAATGAGATTTTTTGCGAAATCTAACAAGTCAAATCTAAATGAAATGAATTTTTTTTTTTAAAATTTACTTGATTATGTTTTTAGTTAATATATATTTTTTATGTTTAATTGAAGAAGTGTGATTTGTGTGGGTGAACAAACTTGATCTCCTTTTTAACAGTGTGAGCTTTTGTTACTTTAATGATGGGACAAGTTGGGAGTGGAGAAAGAAAAGTGAAAGTTACAAAAATTAGTGAGCTTTAACACGTGGTTGAAATATATTGGGAAATGGTAAAAAAATAAAAATAATGAGTGATTTCAAAGGTCTCAACACCCAAGCAAAGAATACTTTTCTTGAATTTACACAACTATTTGACTGTTCGTTTGGTTTTATCACTCACAGACACACAATTGCTTGGGTTGGATTAGTTTTCAGTTTTTTTTTTTTTAATTTTAAATATTAAATATATTTCACACGATTAAGTTTATTGATTATTAATTAGTTATTATTTATTAAGTAAAATAAAAAAAATATGAATTATTGAGTTTATTTTGTTATACGGTTGAGTTAAGTAATTTTTCATGACTCTAAATTAATTTGATGGAATTGAACATTTGTGAAATTTTGGATTTTATCTCTCAGACAATAGAATAGTCAATTTTAATTATGTCGAGTTTATCTGATTTACTTTTTTTACGCAATTTAAAGTAATTATTTTCAATTATTTCAAATTTCGTAACTCCTAATAAATTTGATTGAATTTAGCATTTGTAAATTTTGGATTTTATCGCTAAAACAATAGAATTGTCAATTTCAATTATGTCGACCTTATCTGATTTGCCTTTTTACGTGGTTTGAAGTAATTATTTTCAATTACATAAAATTATTAATTTTTCGTAACTCCTAATTAATTTGACTGAATTTAATATTTGTGACATTTTGAATTTTATCGCTCAAACAATAGAAGAGTCAATTTCAATTATGTCGAGCTAATCTGATTTACCCTTTTTACGCAATTTGAAGTAATTATTTTCAATTATTTCAAACTTCTTAAATTTTTGTAACTCGTAATAAATTTGATTGAATTTAACATTTGTGAATTTTGGATTTTATCGCTAAAACAATAGAATAGTCAATTTCAATTAAGACGACCTTATCTGATTTACCTTTTTACGCGGTTTGAAGTAATTATTTTCAATTACTTCAAACTTAGTAATTTTTCGTAACTCCTAATTAATTTGACTGAATTTAATATTTTGTGAAATTTTGAATTTTATCGCTCAAACAATAGAATAGTCAATTTCAATTACGTCGAGCTTATCTGATTTACCTTTTTTATGCAATTTGAAGTAATTATTTTCAATTATTTTAAACTTTGTAAATTTTCATAACTCCTAATAAATTTGATTGAATTTAACGTTTGTAAATTTTGGCTTTTATTGCTAAAATAATAGCATAGTCAATTTCAATTATGTCGACTTTATATGATTTACCTTTTTACGCGGTTTGAAGTAATTATTTTCAATTACTTCAAACTTAGTAGTTTTTCGTAACTCCTAATTAATTTGACTGAATTTAATATTTGTGAAATTTTAAATTTTATCGCTCAAATAATAGAATAGTCAATTTCAATTATGTCAAGCTTATATGATTTACCTTTTTTCGTGGTTTGAAGCAATTGTTTTCACTTACTTCAAACTTATTTGATGATTATAAAATTTATAATTTATTTTGTGTAACTCTTGTGTTGTTTGAAAGATAAATTGTAATTATACTAAATTTATCTTATTTTATTTTTGGTGTGAATTAATAAATAATTAGGTACAGGGGAAGTATATTTCATACGATTGATTTAATTAATTTTTATTTAGTTAGTATTGATTTAATAAAAATATCTATATTATTGAGTTTATTTTTTTATACGGACGACCTAATAATTTCCATTAACTTCAAATTTTTTTGACTGAATTTTACATTTATGAAATTTTTTAATTTTAACAATCACGTGATTGATAGTCAATTTAAATTATATTGAGCTTATATGCTTTAACTTTTACGCGGTTTGAAGTAGTTAAGTTCAATTATTTCAAACTTGACTAGTGATTATAAATATATGAGTTATTGCGTTTTAATTATGAATAGTAAATTTTAATAACATCAAATTTATCTACTTTACTTTCTCACGCGATTTGACAAGTAAATAGAAATGGAGTGCGTATATCTCATACGGTTGTGTTAATAAAAAAAATTATTACTTAATATTTTCTTAATAAAAAAATATTTTTTGATACGGCTGACCTAATTAATTTTTAATTATTGTAAATTATTTGACTGCACTTCATATTTATGAATTTTTAAAATTTATCGTTCACGTAGTTGAATAATCAATTTCAAGTATTATCAAGTTTATCGACTTATTTTTTACTCAATTTAAAATAGTCAATATCAAATATTTCAAACTATGTAATGATCATAATTTTTATGATTTATTTTGTTTTAATGCTTATGCCGTTGAATGATAAAATTATAATTACATCAAAATTTTCTAATTTTTAATGTGATTTGACAAGTAAATAAAAATGGAGAGAGTGCATCTCATACAATTGAGTTAATAAAAATTTAATTACTTAATATTTATTTAATAAAAATATACAATTTATATACAGGTGAGCTAATTAATTTTTCAATTACTGCAAATTTATTTAACTGAACATCACATTTATGAAATTTGAATTTTACCGCTCACGCGGTTGAATAGTAATTTCAATTACGTCGAATTTATCTACATATTTTTCATACAATGTAAATTGTATTTATTAGTATAATATGAATAACCAATATGGATATTGATTATATTTCTATTGAAATTTGTTATAAAAATTTATGTGACTCGTGTGATTCAACGTACACGTGCAGTATACGTATCGAGAAAATAACCAGTATATATAAATATGAAAATTTACTTAAGTTTAGTTTTGAAATTAAATTTTAAATATTTTTACGCACATAAACAAAATCAATTAAAACTCTGTTAGATATATTAACTTGAATTCAAAATCTAAAAATTTAGTGGTAATGTTGAATCTATTAAATTTAAATTTTAACTTTGTTCATAATCAACTTATTTAATTTTGAATTGAGTGTTTCCAATTTGATTAGTTAGAAACTTTAAAGGGTCAATGTAACAAAAGAAAATTAATAAAATAAATCAAAACAAAGTAGGTCAACAAATTCAAAGTGGAAATTTTGTAACTGTCTACGTGACAAGATTTGAGTCAAACAACTAAAAACATAGCAATTTTGTTTTAAAAAAATATTTAGAATTTTAAGTTTATAGATTACATTTATTAGAAAACTATTTTGTTAGAGATAAGGCTTTTCTAGAAATCAATAACTTGTAAAAATGGTAAATAGTTATTCAATTTGCAAGGTTTAATAACAAGTGTAAATACCAAACAATATATAAACTAGTTTACCATTCTTATGGTTTTCAAAAAAAGGCTATTTTAAATAATAGTGTCGAAAACAGAATTTTAAATATTGAACGGTTTATATACGCACGTGTAATAATGTATTTAGTTTATACATTATGTAATTTTACGATAAAAAAATTCAGGATCACTTTAATAAATATCAGGATAAAAAAAATATTAAATAATCAAGACTTTAACATATGCAATTTTTTAAAAATAAATATATAGGCTAGGCACTAAGAGAATTTTAAAACATAAAATGATGAATTAAAACTTTTTTGGCATATTCCATGAATATGTTTTTAATGAAATCATTAGCAAAGATTAATTTGTGTTCTTATTGATCCCAGCTTGGAGGCACTAACCATCTTTTCTTTTTTTTCCTTTTCCAGATTAGCACATAAAGTTTATTAAATTAAAATATTTAACACTTAATTTTCTGACAACTAATTGTGTTAGATTAAACCCACTCTGGCAAAAACCTAATCTGCTTGTCATATTTGATCACACATATAATAACTTATTAATATTATATTATGTTTATTCCTTTTTTTAATTATCGTATTATTTAATATTATCGTATTTTATTTTAAAATCTATTTTGATATGTTTACTGAATCGAGGATATATCAATAATAATATTACTAGTTTCATAAGCTAAAAGAAAAAATTAGAAAAATCTTCGTGTCGTAAAATTATACCGAGTATGTTATAAAAGTAATTCATCCTCTTTTAATATTATAAATTAAATTTTTAGTATTTCTCTAAAATTTATTATTTTAAAATATCTACACAATGATTGTGGTGGGGGCTTTTGGCAATCCATTCTGTGTAGTGTATATCCCTATATTTAATAAACATTTTTTTATTAACCTTATTTTATTTTGTATAAAATAAATAAAGTAGATGGGGTCCAATAACAGTTAAAAAAACTCAGAGAACCAAAATTAGATGAGATGAGGAGTTTGTAGGGTCACTTTCTTTATTATAAAATATAGTAGTAGTTATTTTTTATATTATTATTATTATTATTATTATTATTATTATTATTTATTATTATTATTATTATTATTATGAGTGGCAGTGGGGTCCAGATATCTGTACAAAGCAAAATAAGAAAAAGCTATTGCCCAAAGCTTTGACAATAATAATAGCTTTATGAAAGCAACCCTCCACCTACTCTCCTTTATCTAACTTTATTTATTTTTTCATTTTTCCTCAATTGTTGTATTGGAATTAGATTTGTAATGTCTTGTCTATGGTAAAATTTGTGTTGTAAAAGCATATTTAATTAATTTAGTAATTGTTATATTTTTAAAAATATGTGTTATATGATTATTAAATTAATATCAACACTCGATGCAGATGAGTATTTACCTCATGAAAGAGGGTGAAATGAACTTTTTTTTTGTCAAAGAGCCAATTAAGGGAAAAGAAATTATATTGAGCTTTTGAAAAAATTTCAACGTTTCATCTAATATTTGATTTCCTTTTCTTTTAAAATAAAAAAGAAAAATAAGATGAATTTTCTTTGTTATTAAATTTATTTCAAGGGATTGAAAGTTTTAACGTTTCATCTAATATTTGATTTCCTTTTCTTTTAAAAATAAAGAAAAAAAATAGATGAATTTTCTTTGTTATTAAATTTATTTCAAGGGATTTGTTAATTTTTTCTTATTGAGTTTAAAGTTATATATATTATTGGTATTAAGAAGGTTTTGCATTATCATATTACATGAATAATACCCATAATATCTAAATGTAAGTTTTCTTGAAATGTGAGGGTTTAATCTTGAGATAAGTTATATTATTTGTTATAATGGACAGTAATAATTTGATAGTGTTCACATTTAATCAGAGGTATGGAGTTCGAGTTTTGGGCATGGAAAAAAATTCTGTTAGGAGCGTCACCTTCAATTGGTCTTGCAGTGGATAACTTGTATTTAATCAAAATTCTAATATGGACTCCAAATATCGAATAAAAAAAAATAATAATTTGGTAATGTGAAAAAATTCCTTACATAAATATAAAATTATAATGTGTTTCATTGTGATGCATTGACTGAAGTAGTGTTGTGGTTATAAGGTGTTTATATTAAATAAATTTAAATTAATAAGATATGTGTCTTTGGTACATTATTTAATTATTTGAATGCTTCACTTTTATTGCTTAACCATGATATGTTAATGCAGTTTTGGTGTCTTTAACACCTCGTGCGAACAAATTTTTTTTAAAGTGATTTAGAGTCTTGTAAATTACTTTATTTGATTAGGTTATTTTCTTAATGTTCATTAGTGAATACAATAATTTTAAATATTAAATTGTCTTTATTAAAAAATATTTTAAGTATCAAAATGAGATTTTGAAAGCCGTCGAATTTGCCTAACAAGTTGTGATTTAGTATCATCACGACTTAAGCAAATTATTAAATCGTAATAAAATAGCTCTAGGTTCACCAATCGATGTTATGAGTTATGAATAGAATCTTTGAAGGCATGAAACCTTTATATTTATCTTCGAAAAATTATAAGCATGAAATCATAAAAAAGATATCACGGAATATTATGTGTGTGTATTAGCTTAATACATCGTTTAGTTCTTAAAGTTATTTAGTGAATTTTATTTAGATACTCGAACTACAATATGTTTTAATAAAGTATTTGAACAAGTGATAAAGTGTACCTATCTAGACACTTTCAATTGAAATTTGAAAAGAAGAAAGTATGTACTTTAAAAGAGTCTATTATATAGCTAAGTTAATTAAACAAACTATGTCATCTCCTATTGTTATAACTTATATATATCAATCTCGACTAAAACAAATCTTATGTTTTATAACTTAATAATTCTAAAATATATGATAAAAAAAAGTTACATATTATAAGTAATTAATTTTTATATTATAATTTAAGTATCTAAATAATTTTTACTAATAAATCTAAACGGTTAGCTATATATTTAATTTTTTAAAAAAATATAAATAAATATGACATGATATTTTGGATGGTCACAAGCACATGGAATGTGTACTATGAAGTGGGGTCAAATCCATAAACACTGGGCTTATAAATACTGTGTAGAATTTGGAATATTCGTTAGTTTTGGGTAAAAATATATTCTTTCCGTTTATTTTTTATCATAAGTTTTTAAGTATTTTATGATTTATTTTTTATCATATTAATAAATAAAAAATTATAATTTATAATATTTTTTGTATAATATTTAAATATTTTATTTTAAAAAATAAATTAATATATTTTAATTTTTATTTTAAAAATTAATTAAATTAACTTTCAAAAAGTATAACATGACAATTAAAAATAAATCGAAAGAATAATCCGAAAGCTCGTATTCCAAAATTGTACCCAAAAGAGAGAGCATTGTATAAGTTGAATGACGCCCTCTATTTCCTCTGTTTGATATTTTACAATATTTGAGTTTTGAAAATTTAAATTTAAGACTTGTTTGTGTCATAGCAATTATTTATTTATTTTGTATTTTGTAATTTGAAAATTGATATTTAATTATTAAAAATTGAAATAAAATTTCAAGTCATATTTCAAATTTGAGAAGTACATTAAAGCATGAAGAATTTTTTTTTCTTGTATTCTTAGAAAAAAATATGTAAAGAGAAGGTGCTCAACACTTAACGCGTCAATGAGGAAGTGCGTGAGGTTAATTATAGAGGATATTGAAATGGGTAGAGGTAGATATTATATGATAAAATTTCATATTATCGAGAACATAATGAATGATGGTCATGTATAAAAATAAAAAATTAGTAGGGTAGAGGTAAATAAGTTTTTATTTCATATAACGAATAACTTTTTTTAATATTGATCAAAATGATATATTGAGAATGTGATTTTACATTTTGAATTCTTTCGTAAAAATGAAAATAAAACTAAATTATTTCTATTTTTTCGAATTACTACTTAAAAAGTAGAACTTTTTTGTATTTATCCGTTACAATAATGGGTCTTCAGTGTTTTAAAAAATAATGTGGTCCTTAGATTAAAGTACAAATATAGTTTTTTCTTCAACTGCCAACCCCACTTCTCCACTCCCTATTTTTTTTTAAAAAAAAGAAACAAAAAATAATTTTTTATCTGAATTTATTTAGAAATGTTTTTTATTAGTTCAATATGTGGATTATTATAAAAACAAATAAAATCTCATTATATTAAAAATATAAATATGTGAAATTGTTTTAATCCAACAATGGTTATCACTAATTATACAAAAGAGAAGCTAGTAGATTTTAATGGTTACTGACTTATAAAGTTATTGTTATATATGAAAAAAGTTTCACATTAATAGTTGTAGAAAAAAAAATATTTATTTAAATCTTAAATCTAACGCGGACAATATCATAACATCATAATACTGTTTTAGCAAAAATAACATAATAAAACACTGAAACACTAATATAATGAGTAGTTTCAATTGGTTTACCAATTATCTCCCACAAATAGGATTATTTTTCCGCAACCATCCAAAAAAAAGGATAATAAGAGAGAAAAGGAAATGTATTTGAGATTAAACATGTACCTAATCATAGATTAATTAAGTTAATAATTAGTTATGCATTTAAGAAATACATGTCCTTTCAATTTTATTTTCTTAATTCAGATAGAAATTTGAGGTGAAGCTGGTTTGTTGGGAAATTACATGTTCGACAAGTCAAAAAAGTCTTTTAAATTAGTACTCTACCTATTAGAGTTAAGTTTATCCTAATATTTAAATCATAATTAATGTTCTTTTAGTATTAGGATTGGAGTTAAACCTAACTTATTTATATCATTATGTTATTTTTGCTAAATTTGGATTAGACTTAAATTTCTCCAATACAGTACTAAATTTATCCAACATGCTCGGTTGGGCAAATTGTCGAAGAAAAAATATAGTGTTATGTAAGTCAGCAACATGAAATTTTTATGATAAATATATTTAGATGCTCGATATAACGTTGCTCAAAGTGACAAATATTTCTCTTTAGTTAACTTAAACTAGATTAGTTGAACTTTTTTTTAAAGCTATCTTTTCTAGGTAAGTCGATAAACTACATTGTCCAAGGTTAATCATCAATTATTAGAAGGATAACTACATCTAAATTGTGCTTAGTAATTATTATGTATAACCTTGTTTCTGATTTCTCCTTACCTTTTCTTTTTTGAATCGAGAATTTATCAAAAATAGTATTTATAATCTCTAAATTCCAATTATGAGACTACGTTGAATATATTATTAGTGCTTCTTTTTTTTAATTAGACTCCAAATGTAGTACTATTTCCCCTTAAAATTGTACTATCTAGAGAAAAAAAAATTAAATTAATGCTATTTGGTTGCAAATTTAGTACTTTAATTTGTACTACATTTGGCAGATCCAAGAAGATAAGGCAAGATGAGAGAAGCAAAGTACTGTTGAGTGTTCCTTTCACTAATAATTCAAATTGATTGATTTGTAATTTGTTTAGTTAGCTCATCAATTAAATATCCAACTTTATATATATTTTGAAATTATTAAATCAACTTTAGTTGCATTTTTTATAAATCACCTTGCATCAGCAGTCCATTTTCCTAGCCAAAAATCAAGCATAAGTAAAGGAGCAAGTGACAAATTATATTGAAAAACTTGTAATTAATCTTGCTGTTTAAGTTAATCAACAAATAAACTTGACTATGATCAACTAACTGCAAAATAATATATACCAACTTGATTAGGTTATTTACAATCTTATATTTTTCTTAAGATTAATTACTCTAAGAAAACTAAACATTTAAATACCACTTGACACAGTTGTATATGCTCCTACATAACATATCCTCCTCCATTCTTTTTACAAAACATTATTTTGTTCAGTCGAATAGGTTTACAACAAGAATAACTTTTAGCGGCATAAATATTATAATAAAGAGTGCTAAAAATTTTATCGTAATTAAGTGTCATTAGAACCAGTATCGCTAAAGGCTTTAGAAACATATACAAAGAGTATTAATTGCTGCTAATGATATTTTTAACGTAATATTACTACTTTATTTTTCTTCAAATTTTACAATTTTCATGTCCAAATACACTTCTGAACTCCTTACATTGTATTGTTAATAATATACAATTGGGTAATAATACAACAAATTAAACTATATAATTCTTTAATTGTTTAAATGTAACCTTAGTATAGGTTGTACACCTAATTTTCATGGAAAGGTAGGGGAATAGAGATATAATAAAACTAAAGTTTGAATTTGACCAGAAGTTAAAAAAATAATTATTACAGAAATTTATTAGTGAGATTTTCTTTTAAAAAAATGTTAGTTGGGTTGTTGAGAAAACTAGTAAAAGAGGTTAATGATTTTGTAGTCTAACAGAATTTTCAACCACTTTTTCAAGGTAGCTAAATAGATAAATTTACTTGTTTTTTTTTTTACCATTTGGTCATTTCTTAAATGGAATATCACATACTTTTGGTGTATAAATGAAAAACATTTGCTATATAAATGAGTTAGTTGTAATTTTTTTTATGTTTAATACATATTGTTGGTGGCATTTCTTGATTTTTAACGTTAGCAAGTTGAGTCATTTCAATGGTAAACTTACCAAATAAGGCATCATTCATCTTTTGCTATTAAGGTGTTGTCTGCTTTGAATTTAGGTCTGTATGAAAACTTAATAGAAATTTCATATATTTGTGGTTAATTAAGTTTTAACCCGAAAGTTATTTCAACTATAAGATTTTGAATTTTTAACTGTTGTTGGATATTTTACTTGGTTGTTAGATACATAGCAAATGATACATTACTTAATAGGAGGAATGTATTTGAGAGAGAGGTCGAGGAATATATCAGAGAGGGGAGGAATATATCCGATAGTGGATAAGGATGTATCCGAAAGAGTTTTTTGTTGTAAATTTTTTGAATTTTAATCCAAAAGACGCCTTGACATTTGATTATGAACTCATTCTTATAAGAGCTCTAACTTTCTTTTTCATTTCGGTATGAGATCCGACTTAGTTATAATGTGTAATTCACTTGCCTCAAACAAAATTAACCAAGAAACTATATCCAAACTCCAAAACTTTGGCCCTTTTATTGTTTTCTATATAAAAAAACAAGAAACTATGTAATTGTTTTTGTCTAAAAGGAGCAAATATCATTCATTGTATACTTGCCAATAGAATCCTAAAATGAAATAGATTGATATACATGGACAATAAAACATATATTGAGAATGAGATTATAACATAATTAGGTAGAAATAGTGGATACGAAAACAACTTATCAATAATACACATCTCAAAATGGTTATAGTTATCCATACGTCTAGTATATCTTTAATTGTTTGTACAAGCTTTAAAAGTAGGTTTATAAATTGACATAAATGATTAATCAACCAACAAAAGTTTGGAGCCAAGTGTTATATACCTATTTTTGGGGATCACCATTTAACTTATATCTTTTGATTAAATATTACTTTTATAAATTTAATCCACTTTTACTAAAATTCTTGTCACGTGTATTCAACAACAGAATTTTTTTTCAATAAAAGGAGTAAAGGACAATATGTATATGTAATATATTGATATGTATATATAATGTATCAATGGTATATATCTAAGCATACACGAGTAGAGATGAATGAGTTTAGATCGCCTCAACTATTTCATCAGGTACTTACTACTATCTCCCACTATTACAACTTCTAGGTAGCTCAACCGATGCAGTTTTAGGCAAGACTGGAAGAAGACGCTTAGTTATTTTGTTGTCATCGCGATTTGAACATTGAACACTGATATTGCAACAAATACAGTGTAATGTTACAGAGTCGAGGAGCAAGAAAATGATAGATCAATAGCAAATGGCTATGTCTCATACAAACTCAGAAAATACCACAAATGCATTGAGGTAGCAAAAAGAAATCACAAAATGCAAGCATTACTGGACTACCACATCTCTTGAGTATTATTTGGTAGGTGCAATGAGGGGATGTGGGGGAAAAAAAACTGCTTTAGCGCGTAATATAGATATATCAGTAAGTAAACATTCCACACGAACAAAACATGGTCATTGTGCATACCGAATGATAATCACTTGGCTTCATCTACTTCACTCTTTGCCATCGGCAGCACGGAGGGAGCCTAATTCAACTGGAGCTTGTGTTCCCACAACTTTGGATGATCCATAAGCGGACACATCGGCACCCTTCACCTTCTCTTTCTCAATTTGTTCCTTTATCCAGAAATAGGTAATCCTCAACCCATCCTAAACCATTTGGAAGACAAGACATTACAAGTGCATCACTAAAATGCAATAACAAACACCAAAAGGATGATTAAATGATCTATAAGTTGATACCTTCAACTTCATATTAGGAGCCCAGCCAAGCTTTTCCTTGATGAGAGTGTTGTCAGAGTTTCGACCACGCACACCCTCTGGTCCTGGAATGTGATGGATCGGAAGGTTCTTGCCATCAAAGCTGAGGACTATCTCTGCCATCTCATTCATGCTTACCATCTCATCACTTCCGATGTTCACAGGCTCTCTGAAGTCGGATTTTGTTAACCTAAATAGGAATAAATTTGTTTTGAGAAATGGAAGTGCTGCATCTCCAAAACAAAGTCTGACTAGTTCCAGGTGATAAGCCATCACCAATTAGGACCAAACGATGTTCTGAAGGTCCTTTTTATTTCCTATTAAATTTCTTTCTGGTGAGACATGGGGGTTAAGGGGAGGTCAGTCGGAATAAGTTCTTACTTTAAAACCCGAGATTGTTGGTAAAAACCATGCCTAAATCTCTCTTTTGCATTTTTTGCCATGATCTCGGAGGTGTCACAGGACCAAGCCCCACACAAGCTCACATACAAACTAAGGATACTCTCAGATTCTTTCCTGTCCTCTCTTCCCAACAAATTCAAATTTGGTTTACAAGACTCTGGAGGATTCAATTCAGTAGACGGTCATTCATATTGTATATACATACCTCCCATCAGAGGTATGTTGCTTGAAAAAAACCTTTTATCTAGTTCATTTTTCTTTTTTGTCTAGGTTTTTTCTAGGGAAGGAGGTGTCTCCAAGTATAGAGTCGTGGGATGCTCAAATCAATATAGATAAATATTTGAGTGACGAGTATTCTCAATCAAAATTCCAGTCGAGAAATCTTATTTAGAGTTCCACATACCTCAGAACACCTTCAACACACTCATCAATGAAGGTGAAAGATCGAGTTTGCTTTCCATCTCCCCACATCTCGAATTTGTCAGTGGAAGTGAGGGCTTTTCTACAAAAAGCTGCTGGTGCTTTCTCACGTCCGCCTATAGTTTTAAAGAAAAGGTTGATTACGTCATGAAATAAAAACGATGAAAATGTAACAACATGAAATTTGCTCGAGTGGAATTACCTTTCCATGTTCCAAATGGGCCATAAATGTTATGGAAACGGCCAATGCGACATTCAATTCCAAAGTCCTTGTTGTAGTGCTTACACAATTCCTCTGTTGCTAGCTTTTCTAAGCCATAAGCATCTTGAGGCTGAAATAAAAATATAAACCGTCATCAACGCTGCAGATGTCAAATTCAAAAATGAGCCAAAGCTTATTGATTTAAGGTACAAACCTCTGCAGGCCAAGCATCAGACTCCTTTAAGCTCACGTTAGTTTCCAACTGCTTAAATTCAGGGTAGATGCAAGCACTGGATGCATAAAAGAACCTGTAACCAACATTTGAAAGGTCAATCTCTGGAAACTGTACCATCTCTTAGCTACTCTAACTCAACAAAGGGGGTGACTACGGGAAATCAGAATTAGCTACAAGGAAGAAATGAGGCCAATAGTGGCATTCATGATGCAATAAATATACTTGATACATTATATTAAGAGATCGAAAGCTAGAGGAATCAGCAAAAAGAAAATTATGATTGTCGGCCAAATTTTTCAACCTATTCTCGCAAGTCCCATAACCTTGAGACCACGGGGTGACATCATGTCTCCCCAACATCTTGCTTTGCCTCATAAAGGACCACGGTTGTAGATTGTAATGCTCCTAGATAACTATTTATAGCATTTTTTCTTTGTTTTACTATTAGAAAAGGATTACGGACATACAAAAATTGGCAGTAATATCAGAAGGAAGTGATAGAACCCACACAAGGAAAGGGGTGCAACAAATAGAAACAACTTTGTCATCTTTCTGCACATGAGGTCTTGCATAACAAATAGATATCAGTAGACTCAACCAACTACAAGGAAATTGCAGTAGTAACCTACACCCTGAATTATGAACAACTTTTTTCTTTTTGCAAGTGTAGAAATATTACTGTTTTCTTCTGCTCTCAGATAACTTGGGGCAGCACAATGCGAAGTATACTTTTGAAGCACTGAATTTAGACGGCAACATTGTTTCCCACCTTTCTAAGGTAAGTCCTTCATCGTTTTAGAATGAACAAATGGCAAACAAGGGTTAGCCATACATAATTTTGCAAGTGAAATAAATATCCATAAGTTCATATAACCCTTTCATCTTAAAAATACAAAAATGCCAAACAAAAACCAATAGCCCTTTTGCATAAAAACACTAGTATGACACTGAACACAAAACATAACTCCCCAACAAAGCAGGAGAGATTGGCTAACCTCTTAACACTATTTATTCTTGAAGCCTCCATCATGTTAAAGCTGATCATAGTGTTGTTATACATGATCACCGAGTGGTTCGACTGAATGAAGCCCATACCTCCCATATCAGCAGCGAGATTGAACACATGATCAACTCCTTTTGTGACTTTCAAACAGTTATCCATCACCCTGAGATCAGCAAGATGGAACTCATGACAAAACATGTCCTCAGACATGTGCTCATTCTTCTTCCAGTCGGAAGCAATAATGTAATGTCCCTCGGTCTTCAGACGCCTTGCAATGTGTGAGGCAATAAATCCACCAGCACCTGTAATAGAGACCCGAAGCTTCTCTGAAGGCCAGTAGGGCTCCCTCTCAAGGTTTTCATATGTGTATTCTCCATAAGTGGTTTCAACAGAAGTTCCCATTCTGTGCATAAAATACCATCATCAGAAAGAAAACGGTAGGATACTAGGCTAAATAGAGGCAAAGCTCGAAATTCTAGGAACATAACAGAATACAACTCACTGGATTATCAAAATACTTCTAAACTACAGCACAACATCAAAGAAGTGAATCTCCGTGTGGTTAATACAAAAACAAGTCTAAGACATACATCCAGATGGCTGAAGGATAAACTTTAGGTGTAATGCACATATATAGATATCAAAAATGAAACTTTTATCTCACTACACTACAATTTCAATTTAAAACAAGAATCTAGAAAAGGGTAAGGGTCAAATTTGTCCCAATCCTCTAGGAAATTGTTCAATTTCATACGTTATACTTTGTTCTAATGTTGAACCTTTGTTAGAAAGAAGTCTCATTATCGCCCTTGACCCCTAATGGAATTCCTCAATCACAGACACAACTTGAGGAGTAACTTAGACCTCTTTTCCTCGAACAATTTTAACACATGGAGTCCATCCCTAATCACGTTGGAGCTCCATGATTTGAATTAATAAATACGAGACAATTTGCTAACGACAACGACATGAATGCACTATTTACAAAATCGAGTTATTACTAATACTACATGTGCAAATTTGAACCTCCCACAAATAGGGAAGATACACTAGTAGAACCACTCCATTTCAACCAGTTAAAACAAAACACACAAACTACACCATAAGACAAAAAGTTTCCCTTTTTTCAACAAGGAAAACAAAAAAGATTCACTTAAAAAGCTTATTCATATCACAGCATTAAGATATACTTGCATAAAGAACAGAAAAATCTATAAACAGATTTAAAAAGTATACCTCAGTTCAACCCCTCCACAAATTAAGCACTAAACAACAGAAGAAATCCACTTAAAACACCCAACTTAAACAAAAAAAAAGTATTGAAATACCAAATAGACCATAAAGATTGAATCTTTTTCCACCCCAGTAGCAAAAAGTGTACTAAAACCTCAAAATCTAAAAGAAAAAAAGCAACCCCAGAAAAGTGATAAACAACCAAATCACATTAAAGACCACTTGAACCCCATAAGATTCAAACAGAAAACAAATCAAAATTAAAACTTCTAACACAAAAAAAAAAAAAAGCAAGAAGAGTGCATAATACCTTGAAAAATTTGAACTTTAAAGGTCTCGAATATGGAGAAACTCAAAAATGATAAGGGGCTATGCTTTTTATTTATTTATTTTTTTGATGTTTTTTTTTTGGTAATAGATCTCTATCTTTATAGAGCTATTCAATAATTTCCAAGTTGAAGGGGTTTCTTGGTTGAAGATTATTATAGTAAATACAGGCAATATATTTATGTGGACCACAATTTATGGGAACAGAAAAGGGTTGTGTCTGATCTGTAATTAAAAAAACAGAGAAATAGAGTCGGTTTGAACAATCATCAACAATATCCATTTTCATTGGTCTCTACTCTGTAATAATTCTAGGCCTTGAAAAATGCATCATTTGCCCAATGAATAGATTTTTTTTAAAAAATATTTGTATAATTATTCGATATTCAAAATTTAATAAGATCGGTTCGAATTCATGTCGTGTAGAATCTAATAAAATAAGTTGGTAAGTTGATAATGCAAATTAATATAGTAATTCAAGAGCTTGATTTGAGATGAAATTTGATAATAGCTTTAGGGCATCATATTCAGAAATACACACTCGACTTCCTTAAAAATTTAAGTTTAGTTGTTGGTAATCCTTTAAGTAGTTAAAGATGAATCTTGATTTCGTGTAAATTACAATTTTAAAAGCGCATCTCATCATACTTATTAGAGTTCTCAAAAAATGTCAGTTCAGCCCTACACGATCCAAGTCTTGCGGGCCAAGAATTATGGCGACCGGTCCTTCATTTGGAAGGGCCTAAAAATGTCTAACCCAACCCAATCCTCGAAGGGCCTCGGGCAGGCTAGCCCTTCTATTTTTATTTTTTTATTTTCAAACTAAAAGTTCTATAATATCAAGAAAATGAGAAGAGTTTCAATCAAATATGGCAAACAATGGTTTGTTTCAATAATAGTATAAAAAAAACTAATGTGATTAACATATATGTACTATACTAGATGTGCGAGATACATGTATCTAGTGTGATACATCCCAAATACATGAGCGAGATGGGAGGGAGGCGAGGACGCGGGACTTGTCTATGTATCCTAGATACATGTGAATCCACTTGGTTAGAGTATGTTTTGAACAAATTACACCTAATTTTGAGTACATATATCATATGCAAGTGAGATTTTTGTAAGTTGCACTTAAATAAATAGTTTTGGCCTATGGACTGATCCCAAGCCTCAAGGGTCAATGATTTACATGTGTCGACTTATAAGCCCCAATTTTAAATGATTTTGAAACATTCTATCACAACGTTACCCTAATAATGAATTGGATTGGGCCGGCTCCATAGGTTAAGCTCATATTGACGACTCTAATACTCATAAACTCATAATATATTTATTTAATTCAGTAAGGAAAAGAAAACTACTTAGTAAAGGTGGACATAAACACCAGTAAATTGAAAAACTAAACCAAATCAAACTAATTTGGTTCTTTGGATTCGGTTCTTCGATTCGATATAAGAGTCTTGGAGCTTTGGTGCACCGAAAAATTGAGCGCATATATATATATATATATATATATATATATATATATATATATATATATATATATATATATATATATATATATATATATATGGGCATTCTCTTAACTAAAATAAAAAGTCAAGTAGCAATTAAATTTTTTATGAACAAATCAAAGTAGCAACAAATGTGCAATCCAATAGATAACTTCAAATATTAGTTCTCAAGGGAAACCAAAACATATTTTTATCAATATACATTATGTAAAAGAACCCGTCTTCTTCTTGTTTTCATCGAGAAGTAGTTGGCGACACAATATTCTTGACAAAGATAAATATAGCTATTGAGTTAGACAAATAAGTGTTTCAAAGACAATACTCATCATTCATTAATGTACTTTTGAATTTTAAGTATATATTATACTTTGATTTTATCCTCATCTTTTTATTCATTCACATCAAAAAATTAATTTTAAAACATCGAACTAAACGAACTGAATTAGTTTAATTTGATATACGGGGCAAACTTTTCTAAAATTAAAAACTAAAAATTCAAATCAAAATTTGATAAAACCAAATCAAAAAATCAAATGTCCACCATACTTTAGATATAATTATCTACTTTAAACTTAATTCAGTATTGACTCATTTATTTATTAAAAAATAATAATTACTTCCCTCACAAGTTTTAATTTTTTTTGCAATGTTACAGTTCACTTACATAAAACAAAAAACAATTTGTCATGTCCCCCCCCCCCCCCACCCACACACACACAAAAAGTTAAGAGATTTGCACTTAGCATAAAACAAATATTAATTTGTCATGCACCATATCGATTAGGGGTAATATATCATATGATTTGGGAGTTGTGGCCAAATAAAATAAATATAATCAATTACATCACATGTCCTAATTATAATATTTTAGTGTTGGGATTATATATTATTATATTGACTTGACTTTTCGTAGTTTATTGTGGAAGAAAAATTGAATAAGTAATTGAATTCTTAGAAAGTTTGTAAGGACTCATTTGGTTATGAAATAAATCACTCCAATATTAATTATCTTATTTTAAATTTTTAATGTGAAATGAAAATAATATTAATAATTTTGAAACAAATTATTTTGCGATTTATAAATAAATATGTATGAAATATATCTATCATAAAATTAATCATGAAATTGGTTATCCTTTGTCGCTCAAATCAAATGAGCTCTAAATCGTAATAAAATATACTTTAGTATTAATAATTTTAAAAATAATAGTTAGAGTTGATGTATGAGGTAATGCATTTAACTTTGTCTCAGTTTTCATATCGAAAACTTAATTTAAAATCGGAACTACGAGGGTTTGTTTTATAACAGGAAAAATAAATAATTGATTTCAAAATTAATTTTAGAATGAGTTTAGTCATATTTAATTAGATTAAATCACGAAATAACTTATTTCAAAATTATTATACAATTTTTATTTCTTACAATTCTAAAATAATTCATTTTGAGATAACTTATTTCTTAACTAAACAAACCCTCGATTTCAACACTTTTTTGAATTTTTTTTTTATAAGTAATACAATGAATAATAGTTCTTGCTTTATTGTCTCCAATTATTGGAGGAATCAAATCTTGATTCCATTATTCCGTGCGACCAAATAAAACAAAAATTAAAGAATTATAATCAAGTGTAGATCTTATGGGTAGGTGGCTATCTTACCTCAAACTCCCCTTTATTTCATATTATTATTATTTGATGTTCTTTAATTTTTTAAGTCAGAATAGTATATATTTTATTAAATTGATCTCATTAATGATATCTTGTAATTTTAAATTTCTCAATTTACTTTGTTCAATAATAGTTATCAACTAATATATTATTTTGGATGTCAGACACACTTATTTATTTTTATAAAATCAATTGATAATTTTATATTTAGTTCTTAATTTATATTTATCATTAATTATAATTATGATGCTTCAGGATTCCAATGTACTGCGTTCAAGATCAGAACGATCACTGTCGTTTGATTCTTGAGTGAGCTGAATCTATTATATTTTCATACTTTGATATAGTAAAATTATCCTTTTATTTGTAATTTCTTAAAACGTATGTAAAATCAATACCGGACCATTATAATTCGATAGAAGGAGTACGAAACAAGGAAGTAATTACATCTATGATTTCTCCATGAAAAAAATTGCCATGAACTTACGCCTTAAAACATAACCTATGTCTTGAAACATAGGTTCAGTAATACGAATTTCTTAAATCATAGAAAATTCATAGGCACAAGTTATGTGCAAATCAATGATCAATATTTTCTCTTTCAGTTAACCGTAAGAAAAATAAGTTAAATTTGCTTTAGTAGAAGAAATCTTTTGTTATAATAAATGTAATTTAGCTCGAACGAAATGAGAGAACTAAAAAGGAAAACTCAATGTACAAAACGAGGGCAAATGCCCTATATTGTGTTAAGCATAAAGTCGATATATGAATTTCTTAAGACATAAAAATTTTGGAAAAATGATAGAAATCTCACCTTTAAGTTTTCTTATTAATATTATACCCTATTAGTTTTACAAATCACGAAAATGCCTCACTTTCGCATCTCATATTAGTGTATCAGCGCACCAGATTAATATATTTCGCACATCAAATTAATGTATCAACACATCAGATTAATGTATCTCGTACATCATATTAGTTTATCATGTATAAAATGTACATCAAATTAGTGTATCATGTATATAACATAGTGTATCTTACTTAATAATTAATGTATCCGACACATCAAATTGATGTATCAGCACTTATGTTATTATACCAGTTTGAGAAATTTCTATAATTATAAACTTATACGGAAAAAATAATAATTTCATTTAAAGTATGTGATTTATGTCCTTTGCCCTATATTCATCCTTTTATTTGATACACTTTACATCAATGGGCTGTACATTGGGTCAATTTAAATACTGAGCCCATCGTTTTACTATGATCCGAAACCCGAAATCTTCGGAGCAGTGGAGCAACACAGGAGAAAGAAATGCAGAAAAGAGAGCAATCGAAGCTAAGCGGATCATCGGGTGGCTCCGTCGGACCGCCGGCGAAAAGAGGTCGGCCATTTGGAAGCGGAAATAGTAACGCTGCTTCTGCAGCCGCTGCAGCTGCTGCAGCAGCAGCTGATTCAGCAGCTCCGTCAACACTCCTTGGCCCTTCCCTGCAAGTTCACTCCGCCTTCGCTGGTTAGTTCAAGATCTTGCTCGTAAATATAAAATAATGAACTGTATATACGTTTCACATAGCGATCCGGCTATGTGAACTTTCTATGTTGATGTTTTTTCAGGTTTAACTCTTCGTTAGACAAGTTAAAGTTTTGATCTTACTTGCTGTGAATTATATATCACATTAACCTTTATGCACTGTTCATGTTCCAATTTTAGTTCGTGACAAGGAGACTGAGAATACAGAGCAAAGTAGACATATTAAACTTGGGGATTTGAAATAATATGGTTTAGGGTGTGACTTTGTTCGAAAGGAATTTATCTGTAAAGCTGTCGTGCCAAAGACTGTGTAAGGAACAACAACCTAACCAATGTGGGGCATTCTAATAACCCATACTCTCAGTGTTAGACATTTGGAGCATACATTAAGTAAACCAGGAATTGGTATGGCTATGACTCTAATAGACTAATACTGTATTTAGAAATCAAACAACAAAATGTAGTGCTGATTACGACATGCCAATTTAGTATTCAAACAACGAAATGTAGTGCTGATTACGCATACAACATGCCAATTTCAACTGAGCTGATTGCGCCAGGGCCTGATTTAGTATTCAAGGAACAAGATGTAGTGCATGAATTCTAAACACCTTTTGAGTGAAACACTCCTTTTGTCCAGTTTTACATGAAATTACTTGGTTGGACAGGAAGTTTTACAAATTTTGACTTGTATATTATACTAGTGTTATAGTAAGAAAATATTAGAGTCATGGCTGACAATTAATTTGATAAAGAAACTATCACATAACTTTGAAATTTGGATTCTTGAAAGTTGTGAAAGTAATTTAAATGGAATATGTCAAACATTTTGGGACATCCCAAAACTATTAAGTGTATCATGTATATTGGGACGAAATTAATTGTAATTAGTAGGTATTATATCTTTGCTTTTGAAGATGATGTTGCAATGACACAATTCCAACTGGATTGCTGCAGTGTCAGTTTCGGCTGACAGTCGGAGTAAGTTTTTCCTTTTTACCCAAAGGTCTAAAGAAGCCATGACACAGATGTTCACTGACTAATTTTTTGAAGCCATATGTTATGAAACAACTCACAGGATCATCTTCTTCACTGGGATGTGATCTAGATAGCCCCCTAGTTGAGTACGACAGAAAGAATCTCATCACTGTGTCTCCAACAATTTTATTCCCTCCTTGAATCCTAGAGTACAGCGTGACCTAGAGACAAACTTACTGCTCCATTGAAGTTTTTTGAACTTGTTAACGACTTCTCTTTTATTTGGTTTGCCCCCTTAATATTCGTTTTCTGAAATAAAAAGTTTCTGTTACTTCTTCTAATTTACAAAACAATATAGGGTATTAATAAAATTCTGTTAAATTGAAGACATGGAAGGCCAAATTCCCATGACAGCCTATTTGACTGAAGATGTAATGCAGAATTTGTTTTACTTGTAAGAGGGTATCTAAAAATCTTAACGCACATGATTTGACGGCATGCATTATGTACTCATGTAGATTCAATTATGGAGTTGGATAAAGTGGATTGTCTACTGATCTTTGATTCTATGATCACCGAACTAGCCAGCTCGATCTTGAACTAAATGATAAGAGTTATTCCTAGGGTTAGCATGTGTAGGCAGGGAGGTATTTATTTTTTATATGGTCAACCAAGCCAAGTGACCAGTTTGTTTCTGATCTCAACTAACTAATAAAGATATAATTCGTCTGAAGGGAACAAAATTTATTTAAGGGGATACGTACTGAAAAGTGGACTTACATGTTGAATTGAGAAAAAAATAGAGACATTGATTTCTGATAAGGCTTTAGAAATAGATGATGCCAGCCCCTTTATTCTTTGCATGCTCATTATTTGGTTATCTAAATGTTCTTTTTCTAACTTTACCAGAACAGAATAATAAAAGAATTGTTCTAGCTCTTCAAAGTGGATTAAAGAGGGAATTGACATGGGCATTAAATACCCTCACTCTGCTATCATTCAAGGAGAAAGACGAAGTCCGCAGGGATGCGACTCCTCTTGCCAAAATTCCTGGATTGCTTGATGCTCTGCTTCAAATTGTATGTATCTTGATATCTACCACTCAAGATGATTCCCATGTAACTTCTGCTTGTTCTTTACTGTTTATTTTGTTATCATGCTGCTGATGACAATATCTCTATTAAACAGATAGATGATTGGCGTGATATAGCCTTACCAAGGGTACTTGTAAAGGCACCGCGTGTCCGGCTTTTGGGTGCAAATTCAGTCGTTACTGGATTTGGACTTGAATATGAAGCATTGAACTCGAATGAATCTGTTCTCAATCCTAGGTAATTCCAGGCAGTTTCAAAACTCCGTCTCTTTCTTTTTGATGCCTTTATTACTTTAAATCTTTCTACGTTATTTTTTTCCACTGCATGAGATCTCTGTAATGGTTTGTAATCCTGGTTCTGGAGCTGCCAACAGAGAGTCATCTGTTCAGAAGAGTTCTACCAAGTCTCGCCCCACGGGTTTGTGTTTTGAGGAAGATGGCCTATTTAATTTGGATGAGGAGGGGCGGATTGAAAAACAGCAGTTTGCTGTTGCTGCTTCAAACGTTGTTCGCAACTTCTCCTTTATGCCAGATAATGAAGTCATCATGGGCCAGCATAGACATTGCTTGGAAACTCTATTCCAATGTCTGGCAGATTATGTCACAGGTAGGAGAGAAGTTTAGTTTGATATTATGATCTCTATATTGTGCTTACAAGCTTGCCATCTGTGATGTGACACTTTCCTTTGGGAAGTTATAACGTTGATATATATATGGTTTCTCTGTTGCACAGTTGTGCTTACAAGCTTGGCATTTGTGATGTGATTATTTGTATTGTAATGGTCCCCTCACCTAATAAATTTACTACCCCTTTTTCTTAAGTCTTGATGGTCATAAGATATTAATTTTGTCTATCTTGATGAGTCGGCTTCTTCAATTATGCCTTGTATTTCCATTGAAAACCTATATGAATATTTCAGAACATTTTCCGGACTGCGACATAGCTTTCAGACCTGTTCAGCCTTTCCTCCTCACAAAACTATTGAATGACATGTTTTTCTGGTTGATGCTTCCAATTCAAATCTTGAATTTAATGTTTCTCCACTAACTTGGTGAAGTCTAAAGAAAGGTGTTGAAGTACATTATAAACGACCTATCCATTGTGTAACACACTGAATTTAGTGTACCTGCCCCACTATATCTTTTTGTTCCTAATCTCTGGACTTAGGTTTTCCCTATTCCATAATAATGATAAACTTGTTTATATTTACCCTGCATCCCAGTGCGCTTCCTGGTCTTTAAAAGAACACCTTAAAAAGAAGATATTATGAAAATTAAATTAGATAGGTCCTATTCTGAACAGAGAAAAAGCAATTGGAGTATGTTTGAAAAGGCATATCTCTATGCCTGAACATGTGTTTCTGTAATTTTCTGTTAAGCTCGTATCTTATACATTTTGTCATCTTTTTTCTTTTATGTTAACAGAGGATGAAGAACTTGTCACAAATGCTCTCGAGACTATAGTGAATATAGGTCCATTGATAGATCTTCGGATCTTCAGTTCTTCAAAACCTTCTTATATCAAAATGACGTAAGAGTATCACTTGTGGGTGTTGTTTCTCTTATATTATTGTATGTCAACACTATAATTGAGTTTCTTGATCGTTATATAGGGAGAAGCGTGCAGTCCAGGCCCTCATGGGAGTGCTAGGATCTGCTGTTAAGGCCTGGCATTGTGCTGCTGCTGAATTAACTGGTCGTCTTTTAATAAATCCTGATAATGAACCTTTCTTACTTTCTTCTGCAACACAGGTTGATCTTGTTTTTGACAGTCCCTATTCTAGAATTCCTAAATGTACTCTGTGAATATTCAGAAAACCTGTTGACTTAAATTTATGGTTTGCAGATTAATAAACGTTTAGTTGATATCATGAGCCAACCGGCTATTGATGCTCAAGCAGCTGCTATTGGTGCATTATATAACCTTTCAGAGATAAATATGGACTGCCGTTTGAAGCTTGCTAGTGAACGATGGTGAGACAGGCAACTTGACCAAGTCACAACTTTTTATGAAGTTATTTTCTGAATGATTTATCGACAATATTAAACTTCAGGGCTATTGATAGACTGTTGAAGGTGATTAAGATGCCACATCCAGTGCCAGAAGTGTGCAGGAAAGCAGCAACGATTTTGGAAAACCTTGTTTCAGAGCCACAGAACAAGCCCTTCCTGCTAATGCATGAAAATGCATTTGCGGAGATGCTTTTTGGTGACCCAAGATACTCGGACATATTTTCCAGGATACTATACGAACTGACATCACGGCCAAGCAACAAAATGGCATCAGCTCGAGGGATCTGGGGCATGTAACACCAAAACACACAAGGTACTTTGTTTGGTGATAATTCATCTGAAATATGTTGTTGTACATAGATTTAAATGTGCTTAGTTAAGCATATGCTTTCGTTGTAAACCTAACTTTTAATTGACCTCAGAAGTGCAATATATAGGTTTGCCATTTCTGGCCTTCATTTTATTCGAAGCTATTACAACTTTGAATCACTGTTTGCTTATACATCGGATATTGCTTACTTTATTGATGAGATTTTCCCTATACCATATGATTGATCAATTATTAGAAATATGTGCTGGGAACCCAGTAACAAAGCATCAAAAAACTCTGTTGGATAAATCAAATTGATCGTATTTACAACTTTAATAAAACAGTCAAATATTTATAAAATTCATTCTTACTTATTCTGTTCGGATTTTGCACCTTTGTAAAGAAATGTTAATAAATATGAATATTTTATCACAGTATATATATTAATTGATAAGTGACTAATGATAAGGGGGCACATTTGCAAAAGAAGTAGTTACTCTAGTAAATATGATCCATTTAATTTATTTTGATATGTTCAATTTGATTTTTTAAGAAGTTGTGATAATAAGTAGTCAAAA
This sequence comes from Solanum habrochaites, assembly GCA_027704765.1. Taxonomy (NCBI): domain Eukaryota; kingdom Viridiplantae; phylum Streptophyta; class Magnoliopsida; order Solanales; family Solanaceae; genus Solanum; species Solanum habrochaites. The sequence goes on from JAKWJA010002497.1 coordinate 73,762,382, forward strand.
CAATTTATGAAAAAAGCGTTTAAATTTTTTTAAGAAGATATCTTTTATTTGATATGTTAGGTAGTTTAAAAAAAAATTAAAAAGGTTTACAAGGAACTCAACAAACAGAGAAATTAAAGGGTGATTTAATATTAAAATAAATATAACATGAAGTACAAAAGATATAACAACTTTTAAATCAGTTTTACTGACAACTATTGAATATGCACTAGTAGACACTTCAATTTGTATTAAATCAAATAACTGCACACACATCCTACATGACATAATACACATAGGACACAAAATGACTATGTAAGATGGTCATGTAAAACAAATGTGTATATTTATTTAATTTTATACAAATTTAAGTGTCTACCAAAATAGGATGATATAATTGTTAGTTGAAAACCACTTATCGAAGTAAGAAACTCTGATGGATATCAATTTGAAGTTTTCGCTTAGACAAAACTGATTTGCCATTATCATCATAAAAGAGGAATTGCAGTGTACAAACTGTGTTATGGACTACTTGTCCTTGACCCTTTTCTGTAGAAATCAATCAGTAGCACTGAATGAACTTGCTAAAGAATACAATACACAATAGTATGATCAACTATCCTTTGAGCTCAAATTGACTTGTATTAGAAAAAAATAGAGCTTGAATTGATCACATTAGCAGCTAAACAACTTTGTCATCACAGTTCTTTCTTGGGGCGTCGTGTTTTGGAAGTAGAAGCAGGGCTTGATATCTCCTTAAATGCCGATGGGCAGAATTCTCTTATCGTACATTTTGCACACCGAGGTCTCAGAGGAGTACATATGGTCTGTCCAAAGCCTACCTGTTTTTTTCAAAATTCCAAAGGAACTTCAGATTCGAGCATGCATTGGGCGCATATTGGGGAAAATAGTTTATCTTCTAGGGAGAGGATATGACAAACTGAAACAAGGGATAACTCATAGTAGACGGATTAAGATTTTCAATTTATCGCCTGTTTCCACCCATGGACTGCAGGTCCAAAGACACCTCAAGTATAGCTAAGGCCTAAGCTTTACTCTAGCTCGAGGTAGCAAATCAAACTTTTTCAGAGATTTGAGAATGAACGAGTATTCATATAGTCGGCTTTCATTATGCAGTGTAACTGATGGCAAAATAAAGGAGCTCTAGGTGTCAGCTAAATATATACAAAAGGAGCAACAAGCACACATTTCATATATTGATTCTGAAAGCGATATATTTTGACAAAGGTGAAAATGAAGATGTAATGACCAAAAGAGATGGGAAAAGGGGGATAATCAACTAAGCTTCAGAGGAAGAATGACGTACCAAAAGTAAATTAATGGAAACCCATTCTTCTCTAGGAAGCCACTGCTGCAACGAGACCCTTGTCTCTTCGGGGGATCTAGTTCCCTGACAGAGTCAAACATGTAGGAACGGAAGTGCTGTGAGATACCGGCTATCAAAGGCACATCCAAGCAAAATTACTTTCTAACAATGTTCCTCTAGCAGCCTATAACTAAAGTAAACCAATTTGTGCACATATGACATAGCGTATGCCCCAGTTTCTAGATGCTCATTATAGCAGTGAAGCTGTTTTGAATAGAATTAAGCATACCTGCTTTGATCCAGGCCGCGAGACCCAACCAAGTCGATTGCTAACACGATGCACGTGGGTATCTACACAAATCCCTTCAACTTTGTTCCATGCCATAATCATAACCTAAGGAAATTCTATTTAAATAACTTTAAAATGTGTAGTGAAAGGAAATGAGAGAAGCATAATTTCCTACCAGGTGAGCTATCTTGGGACCAACACCTGGAAGTAGAAGCAAGTCGTCCACTGTACTAGGAATGTCTCCATCATATTTAGAGACACAAACCTTTGCAACTTGTTTAAGGTGCTGAGCCTTTCTTGTGTAAAATCCAACCTGACAATAGCTATAGAAGTTGTTAAGTAACTCAGTGTGAGGGCAAATGTCGGTAATATCATACACTTACACCATTGAGCACATACCGGGTATATCAAGCTCTTTATGGTGGCTTCATCAGCTCTATCCATTGTGTCAGCACTCAGCAAACCATTTTCGAGGAGCCGTTGATTCGCTTCTGCAGATTCAGAGGGCATCATTACATACCAATAGGAATCCAGAGAAGAATAACATAGCCTCATAAATTTTGGAAAATTAATATCTGACTTCAAGTAATCAGAGTAACCTCTAAGATAGGAAACGAAAACATATATGGATATGTTACGAACTCATTCAAGACACACAACCTATCACAAAGAAGAGAATATAACTGTAGTCCTACTAAGAGATAATCACATTATTAACGAGCATCATATAGCTGAAACTTCCAACATCAACACTTGCCATGAGTAACATGACCCTTGGTCTGGCTTGATAACAATGAACCAACCAGAACAGCAAATCTTCTTTCCTGATGAGATTGTGAAGAAGAAAATAGTAATCAACATCACCATCCTATCAGAAGTGTTAAAATATTATACTAGTTTACTCGGTTAATAAAAGAAAAAGGACACTTTCATTCTCAGTTCTAGATTGTAATTTAGAGAAGTTGCTTCATTTTCTCTCGTTGAGTTTGTTCCAAAAGGACTCTAGTGTTGTTAGATGCCAGAAAATCACCTCCTGGCTTAAAAAACCAAGTGTAGCGTTTCACTTTTTTTAAAGAAAATAAAACACAGCCAAAGAATACAACCACTAATCAAGCATAGAAAATATGTATGCACCTTAGGTTGAAGAGAAGTCACCCCTTCATCTGGGTCAATGGAGTCCACAGGTGCATGTTCTGATAATCTCATGCTGCGTATACCTTCCATGATCCTTTCCCAGTTGGCAGGAGGTTGTACTGCATCGAATTTGCCAGATCTTAGTCTTACATCTCATGAGGTTTTCTAATATTCTCAATGATTAAAGGAACAGTTGCAGACAAGTAAGGAATCAAAGTCCTTTTTCTTTTAACATCAGAATCAACCTTTCTATATGGAGATATAGTTAATATTAATACGAAAATTATAACAACAGAAATTGTCTTGGTACTCACTTGACTGAGAATAAACATTGTCACTTGCAAAATCTTCAATTTCTGGATGCCTGAGAAACTGCAACAAGTTAAAAGAATCACATCACTCATTTCTCCTCCTGCAACCTCAAGAACCAAGGATCTATGATATTCGATATTTAAAATAATCTGTGAAGTACATAGACCGCAGAAAAGATTACTCTTCACGAAATGAAGTTTTCCAGTCATTGGATTTAAGAGTACAATAAGATTGTTCATAGAAATGGAGCTAAGCCAATAATACATTAACATGAGAGTTAACTTGGCCTCAACCAATATTTTTGTCCTTTTTAACTTTATGCGTGCACAACTAGACACTTAGACTATATAAAGTTGAACAGATAGATAAATTTACGTCCAACATGTATTATAACACATAAGTATGTGTGCCTACTTGTTTAATTTTTTAAGTGGCACACGTACATACACAAAGTTGAAGGAATCAAGAACACATTTATATATATTATGCCAATAAATAAATATTTCAAATCAAACTTTGGCAAAATAAAAGAGATCACAATAATAAACATACTTTTTTATCTGGAGATTCTATCTTCACCTCTTTAGCTATCATTTCCACTCTCCTTTTTCTCACTCTGTTCTTAGGAGCAACTCCATCATCTTCAGATCCTAAATTAACAATCTTTAATGATTTATTACATAAATCCATCTTCATAATTTGCAAGAAAACATCCAGATTAATGAAAAAGATTACAACTTTAAGCTCAATTTCAAGATTTAACTAAACAAAACATTCTTGTAAGCATATTCAAAAGATGTTTCTCTTTTTTTTGGGTACCTGGGGTTTGCAAAAGAGGAATTTTCCGTGCTTTTGGCATTGCTGTGAAGGAGATGAATCGAACTGGGAATGGAAGTGAAGAGAGATTTGCAGTGTTTCGGAGAAGAGAGAGGGACATTTTTGGAGGGACTGGCCAGAGTTTAAGCCACGTCTCTTAAAAATTGAAAAAATTAGAGTCCACCTCGTTAGGCATCATTTAAGTGGTAACGAGAGATCTCGACTTTGAATTCTCAGTGTTTATCGAAAAGACTTTATTCATAATCTGTTATGTTTAAAAAAATCTTAGTAGATAATTCGATTTCCTCTCTTGTGATGTTATTCCTCATTTTTCTCTGCTCCTATTACCTCATAAAAATTCTTCAATATTTGTGTATATCATTTGAAATGATTTTTTTGGATACAAATTTTAATTCATCTTAGTTCTTTATATTTATCAAAATTAATAGATTTATAAACTCATCCTTGGTCAAAAGCCTCTCATTATAATACTCAACAAAGAATACACCACCTCCTTTTGGTTAAATTAAAAGAATTTTAACCAAAAACATTGAACATGAAGATGAAATTTGGCAATGATGTCAGATTTACCTCAATGTCATTGCAAACAGGGATTTAACATTTTACAACAACCAAAACAACATACCTTATAAAATTCACCAAGTAGAGTCTGAAAATAAACGAAAACCTTATCACTACCTCACGGTGGAGGAACGTCTTTTTACAATACAAAGCATAAATGATAAACCTAGCAAGCATAGAGTAAAATAAGAGGATCATTTTTCATCCTTCAGTCGAAGATCTTTCAAGTTGATGATGGCTGGCTTAAGATAGATCCCAATACTCTCAACGGCAGAGTCACTCATGGTGCCATGAAAACCACCAAAAAGATTAGAATTTCCTAAGTGAAAGTTGAAGTGCTTAGCATAAGTTGTAGTCTGACCAAATGGTCCATAGGAACCCTTGTTGGTGGTAAATTCAATAGATTCCAAACCTTCACCGTTGACATAGGAACCACTTATCGAAGTAAGAAACTCTGATGGATAATTAAAGACAACTGCGGAGAAGTTTGCACAGTAGTGTCTGCCATGCTTATTTGACTGAACAAAGTTGCCATCCTCATAGAACAGGAACTGCAGTGACTGAATTGAGTCTTCGGTGTAGGAAACAAAATCCCAGCAACGTCGCCTCGTCCATTTTCTTCCCATATCGATCCATAACCGTTTCCCACTGGCCCAACTTTGATCATTTCCATATTCTCTTCAACTCATCTAACCACAAAGACAATGTTAAATCTTTTATTAACAAAGAGACTTACAGTTGAAGTAGTGGTGGAAGGACTAAAGCTCACCAATTTTGACTAAATCAATAAAGCAAGTAGTGGAGGCATGTTTAATACAATATCTTCGTCCAATATTATTTGTCATGTTATCTATTTTTAGAGTTAAACTATAGAAATTTTGATTAATATTAATGTTTCTTTTTTAGTATCATATTAATATACAAAAATTGTAAAAATTAATCCAAAATGACAAACAATATCGGACGAAAAAAGTATTTTACAAGCTTATTGATTGAAATAATTTTTTCTGCTTTTCGAACAAGTTAATAATTGATTTTTTCTGCTTTTCGAACAAGTTAATAATTGATTGATATTTTCTTACCTAACTACTGGAGTTTGTACTCCAATACTAATTTATTGTTCTATCATCATTATAGAATATATTGTTGGGAATGTACAAGAATTGATGAAAAATAGAGGAAAGATGAAAAAATTGAAAAGTCGAGAAACTTGAAAAGTCCTTTTATGGTTTAATGAAAATGCATTTTTTCCTCATCGGTGATGGAAAGAAAAATAGTAGAGTTTAATTATAGAAACACTTCTATTAATTGTTAAAGGGTTGGAAGGAGGGATTCCCCTCCCGTTGTCATCGCTCGCTGCCTCGACTTCGGCTTTGAAAAATGATCGAGAGATTATTTTTTGGACAAAGTTTATTTCAATTATTTATTTATTTAATTAATTAAATAGCCAAAAATGTTTTCAATTAATTAGTTGATAACAGAATTTGATCGAAATGTTTTAACTTTTTAGTTGACTAATCGATCCGACTCGAATCCGTGCACGACTCGTTTTATTTGAACTTTCCCTTTTTATTTAAATTTCCCGTCATGACTATTCTGAAAGATTGCAAACTTTCATTAATGGTCGTGTTCTGAATAGGTTGCAACCTTTCAGAACATATTCTTCTTGCCTATAAATATCACTTATTCTTCTAAATATTTTCGAACGTTTTTAATAGATCTTCTTCTTCTTCTGCACACATTTTTCTTCGTGTACTTTCTTACTGTGGATTGATTCACTGACAGTAGAGTTTTTGGTATCTACACTCTCCTGATTTAGATCATTTTACCCTAGGAGGTTATATTCCAAATTAAACCTCGTATACTAGAGGGGAATTATTTCGTTAAGGGGACACTGTGAGTTCAGTGGACTTGATCTTTTTCGATTTAAAAGGTTTTTTTTTTCAAATTTTGGTTCATTTTTACACATTTTAGTTTTTGTAAATTAAATTTCTATTCATCTCTCTTACTGGTTTTATAAATTTAAGTTACTTCGTGTTTCTGAACAATTTATTAGAATTAGTAATTTCTGGTTTTGATAACACAGATTGAAAACGATCTTAAGGATTTTTTTTAAATCTGTGTTTCTGGTTGAGACAAAAATCTTCGTGATTTTATACTCCTTTAAGTATGCAATTATAATATATTGCTTACTTAAATTGTATCAATTTTTTTATCAGAAATGACAAACAATGGTGTTACAGTGGTTGTTTCTGCACCAACCCGAACTGTTGTACCACAAGCAGAGAAACTGGTAAGTTCACGGTGTGAATTTTAAAGGATGGCAGCAACGAGTATTTTTCTGTCTTACCACTTTTGGTTTGCAGAAATTTACAAGTGAAGATACACCAGTTCCTGCTGATGATATGCCAGACAGAGAAAAATTCATGATTATTGAAGCATGGAAACATACAGACTTCCTATGTAAAGGCTACATTTTGAGTGCTTTAGAGGATGCCTTATATAATATCTATAGTGCAATAACAACTTCAAAAGAGTTGTGGGATGCACTTGAGAAAAAATATAAGACAGAAGATGCATTCTTGAAAAAGTTTGTGGTTGCAAAGTTTTTAGACTATAAATGGTAGATAGTAAAATTGTAGGATCACAAGTGCATGAACTTCAACTTATTCTCCATGATCTGATTGCTGAAGATATGGTAGTAAATGAAGCTTTTCAAGTGGCTGCAATGATCGAGAAGTTGCCTCTTTCGTGAAATGATTTCAAAAATTATCTAAAGCACAAGCTTAAAGAAATGAAGCTTGAAGATCTTGTGATTCGGCTCAAGATTGAGGAAGATAACAAAAACGCCAAAAAGAAGTCGCGTAAGAGTTCAACAATCATTGGAGTTAATATTGTTGAAGAAGCTCCTACCAAAGACCAAAAGAGAAAGAAGTCCAACGGGCAGAAGTCAGAACAGGCCAAGAAGAAATTCAAAGGCAACTGTTACAATTGTGGCAAGGCTGGTCATAGGTCTTCTGATTATTGTGCTCCAAGAAAGGACAAAAACAAAGACAAATACAAAAGTCAAGCAAACATTGTGGAGAAGATTGAAGATGCAGATGACTTGTGTGCAATGATCTCGGAGTGTAACTTAGTTGGAAATCCCAAGGAGTGGTTTCTCGACTCAGGAGCCACTAGACATATTTGCTTTGCGAAAGAAGCCTTTGCAACGTACACTCTTGCTGAGTACGATGAAGATTTATTCATGGGAAACACAGCAACAACAAGGATTGCAGGAACTGGGATAGTAATGTTGAAAATGACATTCGACAAGGTTCTGACTTTGAATAATGTCCTACATGTCCCTACGATTAGGACGAATTTAGTTTCTGCTGCACTACTCGTTAAGAACGGGTTTAAGTGTGTCCTAGTTAGTGATAAAACTGTAATAAGTAAAAATGAAATGCTCATAGGAAAGGGATACCTCAATGAGGGTCTTTTCAAACTGAATGTAATGGTTGTTGACAGTATGAATAAAAATTCTGCTTGTGTTTACTTATTGGAGTTAAATGATTTATGGCATGCCCGTTTGGGACATGTAAATTACAAAGCCTTGCGAAAATTGATTAATCTAGAAGTATTGCCTGATTTTAAATGTGATAAATCGAAATGCGAAATTTGTGTAAAAAGTAAGTTTGTTAAACATCCTTACAAGTTTGTTGAAAGAAATTCTAAAACTTTAGACTTAATTCACACAGATATATGCGATATGAAGTCAACACAATCTCATGGTGGGAAAAAGTATTTTATAACTTTATTGATGACTGGACTCGTTTTTGTTATGTATATTTGCTTAATAGTAAGGATGAAGCAATTGATGCATTTAAGCAAGACAAAAATGAAGTGGAGAAACAATTGAATCTAAAGATAAAAATGATTCGGAGTGATAGGTGTTGACACCCAATTTCGACCCTCCCCAGTATAAATTAGTTCTCGAGCTTCTTAAATTTCCAAACAATATAAAATAATATAGTTGGTATATTTTGCGATTATTTCTCAAAATATTTTAAATTTTAGTAAGTATTCTATTTAACTAATTTAGCTTAAATTATGGTTATATTTTGAATCACTATTTTACAATTTAAATAATTATATTTCTAAATAAGAAGCTCGTTAATTAATTAATACGAATTTGTTTTATTTAAGGTTTAGCCAGATTTATCCTCCTGACTCAATTTGGCTATGTATTAAATTAACCCATCTTAAATTTCCATTTCAATTTTGGGCCATTTACATTTTTTTTTTTAAATCCAGGCCCACTTTCATTTCCTTCCAGCCCATTCCTTTCTATTCTCTTTCCAGCCTAACAATTTTTCCCAAACCCAAATATTTCAGCAGCCCATCCCACCATTATTTTCAGACACCCAGGCCCAATTATATGGCCCATTCCGTTTTAATTATTTCCCAACCCAATTCCCTTTTTCCCTTTCCCTCCAACCTTATCCCTTTTAAAATTCAAAATTCAAAATTCAAATTTTAAACAATTTTCCCCCTCTTTTGGCCATAATTTGGCTTATAAAAGATGAGGAGAGAAGGAGGTTTCTTTTTTTTTTGGTGGGGAGAAAAGAAGAAAGAAGAGAGATAGAAAGAGATGGTTTTTGAAGAGAATTTTTTTTTACATCTTGTGATAGAAAAGAAAAGAATTATTGAAAGAGTTTATTCATAGGAAGATTTTACAATAGTTTAAGCACACCTATATATCTGTTGAAGTTGAATTAAAAACAGAAGGATTGCAGAGTTTTTGGTTATCATTTGAATTCGAAGTTGTGTAGTGGAAGGTCATCCCCTTGCTCGTTTCGTCTCCAGCTCGCTGCCCCGAAGAAGGTGAAATCCTTTTTTTTTCTTTCTTCTTTTTAGATGTTGTCATTCAACCTTGCTAATTTTTTTTTGTTTTGTTTTCTTGTGTGACATCGATTCGAGTCCACTTTGGATTCCATCTTGCATTCCTCGTTGAGCCATAAAGGCTCAAAACACTTTTTCCGAGTCAGCCAACCCCTGAAAAGATGTACAGGTCGAAAGCAAAACCAGCAGAAACTGCTGGAAAAGTTGTTGCAGGGATTTGAAGAACATGTATACAGCAGTATACATGTTTTATACACAGTTGTGCACTGATATACAGGTCGAAGGCGTACAGATGGATCCGAGTTCGAAGTATGAGTTGAAGACAAGGAAATTACACTTCTGAAAAGGAGTTTTCAACTTTCGAAAGTTGAAAAACAGGCTGATATACATCCTGTATACACTGATATACGGTAACTATATACTATAGATATGCTTAAAAAATATGATTGGCAGGGAAACGTACAGGGACGCTTATTTTAACTAAAATTCGGGATTAGGCAATTAATGCGGACGTAGGGTGCAGCCCGTATACATTAGTATACATTATCGGGCAACGATATACACTTGTTAAGTAAGTTTTAAAAATGATACAGGTACAAATACGCAGAACAATGCAGAAATACAGGGGGGAAATAATGGAAAATATGTACTCAAACAGGTGCAGGGCTCAAGAGGTCCAAAATGAGTCAAATATATATTGTATACAGTATGTATACATCTGTGTATACCCTTCATAATTCTTTTTCAGGAATGGGCTAGGGCCCTTCAACAATTTTTTTAACAGGCCAAGGGGCCGAAATGTTTTTTGCAGGATTTTTAATTTGTTGAAAGGGCCCAAGTTCATATTTGAAATTAGATAGGACAGGTGGGCTAAAGCCCAATGGAATGAATTTGGGCAATAAGACTCAAGTTCAAATTTTTTTTTCTCTCCTCTTTATTTATTATTTGTTTGAATTAATTAGTGTTTTGGTATAATTTAAATAATCTCCTAAAGGGTAGCCATTTTTCATTATTTTAAATTTTACTATTTTATTTACTTATTTTATTTTATTTACTTTTATCACAAATTAGTTTTCCTTAAATTAAATCCCTTTAAATATCTCCTTTAGAAATAAAATAATAATAATAATAACAAAATGAAATAAAAAAATATTAAAATAATTTTTCTCTTTACTTAAACAAAAAAAATGTCATTTAGTCAAATCGCCGGTCAACCGCAAGTAAGCGGGCATCCCGAGGGCCTAATACCTTCTCGGGATGTACATTGAACTTCGAACCCTTTTTTTTCCAATTGATTTTATCTGTTTTGAATCTTTTGAAATTTTAAATTTTTTCTTGATTTTTTCAAAAATCAAGTGGCGATTCCATAATTTTGAAAAGTTGATTTTTCTTAAACAATAAGATTAATTGATTTTTCGAAACTCAGTTAATTTTTCCATTTTTAAACAAATAGTAGTATTTTTAAAAATAAAACAGAAATGGCGATTCCGCTGGGGACGTTTGGAGGATTCTAACCCTAAGATTAACATATTTGTTTATTTGTGATCAATTGTTTAAGTGTTTAAATTCTTTAAATTTTTAAACTGTTGCATGCATAACATACATACTTTCGTCAAACGACACTTATTACATTTCCACTAAAGGATGATTATGCGGGATCGCAGTTGTTCGTTAACCAAAAATCTTCTCGGGGCACCCTGACGAGTGTAGTTGACTACTTGATAGTCAACGATCGTTAATTGTCCCAGCCCAAGTAGTCCGTTTGGGTTACCCATTCCACTTTAAATACAACCCACTCTTAGTCAAACTAGGATAGAGCGAAACCCAAATCCCGAAAATAGCGCATTGGCCTAAGACGACGCGACACCCAAGGAGTGTTGGGCCTATTAGAAGACCACCTTGAGTCCAAAATGTCCCACGGCCTAAATGGACGTTCATACTTATGTGTTTAAATTTGAAGGATGTATACGTTGTTTGAGAAAATCATGGTCTAATAGGGTAAGGATTAGATTATAGTTTATATATGTTAAAGAAAGAGCTTTAAAAGCTACTTGTCCATCCAAAGACGCTGGCACCCCAAGATTGCAAAAGTTAAAAAAAAAAAAAAGGATTTTTCGTGGAGGCATAGTTTAGGGTCGTACCCCTGCGTGGGACTGATTATTTTGTATAACTTTCCCCTATTATGTATCCCCATTGGGTTTTATTCACGAAATTTGTATAAATTTGAGTTTTGGGACAACGAAATATTTCAAATGACGTATACATTCCTCAAATCGGTAGGCCTACCCTTGGCACTAAAGGGTCACATATTTGTTTAGAACGCGCAATATTTGTTTATGTGTTATAACTGTTTATGTGAATATGTTGTTTTATTTGGAGATATTCTAGCTCACTCTTCTTCAAATACTTTTAGAACCCCTAAGCACAAATATCAAGTCACTGTCAAAAGTGCGTCCAAATATTCTTCGAGTCTTTAGTTTCCTAAAAAAAATAAAAAAATTGAACTTCATTCTTCTTTAGTACTACTCTCATATCAGAAAAAGATTCATCATTTCAAATCCAAAGTATTTTGAGAAATTTATCTTTTCCAACTCTTACAAGGAAATTAGAGTCACATCTCAATCAAAAATCAAAGTAAGGTAATGAAAGATACCGTCAACTTTGTCTCAACTCAAGTTGATATTTTTTATTCACTAATCCCAAAGTCAAGTAGACAAATTTCTATCTATTTTACAAATTTCTCTATATTGGTTTCTTTATATTTGTGAGCCAGTTTATCTCCGAATAAAGCAACTCTTATGTGTTTACACATATATGTGATATCTTGTATTACTAACCATCTCCAAGAACTAACATATTGGTCTTTTGAGTTTTTTCATTTGTCAGGTATTTAAAACTGATTTGTGTTGATAAGTTGGTTGATCATCCGTATTTCACAAGTTCTAAGGCCTCTAAAGATTCCTTCCCCGATCAAAATTTGCCAAAAAGAAAAGACAATAATGGGGGATAACAATGATGAGATTGACATGAATGATGTTGTCGTGGCTCAACCCGCTGCCGCTGATAAAAATGAATTGATTATGCAGTTGATGCAATAGATTGCCGAAATGAGGGTCGAAATGCAAAGAATGCAAGATGTGTCTAATCCAATTTCATCCTTTAACCCTCCAAGAGATGGAAGACCTCCACTTCACTTTCCTTCCCCAAGCAAGGAACAGGTTCAAAACCTTCTCTCTAACCCTACTCAAAATCCTCCAACCGTTGACTTAACTACCCCCAATCCCCGTCACGCCACCACATCGTGTTAAGCACCACATCATCCTCAAAACACTAACTTTCAAATCCTCCATATCCCTCAAAACCAAAATATGAAAAATGCTCAAACCTTCCCCCCATCTTCAAAACCAAAATACCGATCCTCAAACTTTTCCCCAAAACTATCAAGCCACTCAAAATACCCAGAATCCCTCCATTGTTCCACCCATACCTAAAAAGACTACTTTCCAAATCCCAACTTTAAATGAACCTAATGCCGACTGTTCCGAGCTTGATCACTATAAGGAACATGAGAGAGAGTGGAGGTCAAAAGAAGAGGTAGTCAAGGTGAATATGAAAGAAGAGATCAGGAAATTCATAAAGGAGTTGCACTATATTTCCGAAGTCGATGGATTAAGCTATAAGGATTTATGCATCCATCCGAATCTCGACCTTCCAGAAGGGTTCAAAGTGCCAAAGTTTGTCACTTTTAAAGGAAACGGAAATCCTCTAGCACATCTGAAAGTTTACTGTGATCAACTCGTGGGAGTTGGCAAAAACGAAGCATTATTGATGCGTCTCTTCGGTCGAAGTCTAAGTGGAGAAGCTCTGGAGTGGCTTACATCACAAGAGCTGAGACAATGGCAAAGTTGAAATGCACTCGCAAAGGATTTCACGGAAAGATTTGGACATGACATAGAAGATGCTCCAGATCCCTACTACTTGGAGAAGATCAAACATAAGTCTACAGAAAATTATCGAGAGTACGCTCTTCATTGGAGAAAAAAGGCCGCAAGAGTTCAACCTCCAATGTCTGAACGTGAGATCACTAAAATGTTCATTCGTACTCAAGAGCCTGAGTACTATGAAAGAATGTTGTGTATGATGGGACAAAAGTCTGTCGAGATTGTCAAAGTGGGAGAAGCTTTGGAAGATGGTTTCAAGACTGGAAAGCTCACCAAACTTACCGCATTGCAATCTAATGGAAAATCTACTAGAATTAGTGATATGGATAAATCAAAAGGAAAAGTGGAGGAGGTGAGTATGGTCACGGCTACCCGTATGAGGCCAGCTTCTCAAAGGGAATATCAAAACCATAATGCCAACCATAAAAAATTTCCTCACCCAAAATTTAGGAAGGCTCTTAAAGTATTTACACCATCAAGGGAATCTCAAACTCAACTTTATGAAAGGTTGAAAGCAATGGGTATGCTCTATCCTATAGAAGGAAGACCAGCCAATCCTTTGGGAAAATTTTACAGAGCTGACCACGGATGTGCTTATCATTCAGGAGCCGTTGGACATAACACAGAGAATTGTTCAACTCTGAAGCACAGGATACAAAACATGATCAACAACAACTTGATCAATATTGAGGAAACCACCTGAATGGATGACATATTTGATGCTCAAGAGTGAGTGCAAGACATTTCTGAATTGAGTCATTTGAAGGTATTCATCATCAAAGGTCGAAAAGAAGAATGCCCAACATTGGCCAAAATTTTGCATATGAAGTTTTGTTACCTTTCTTTTGAAAATGTATCGCAAAATTCTACGGTCTGAACTACGTTCGACCTGATTTCTCAAGAATGAGATACGTAGGCGGCCTATGTCGGCCTCGGTCGTTTCTTTTTCAAAACTTCATATTTTGGTTAATCCTCCAGAGGGGAACTACGTTTGACCTAATTCCTGATCCAACGGGATACGTAGGCGCCACAACGGCTCGGTCATATACCCATAAGATTTTACGGATATTAGCCTTGGGTGGATCTCAAAAATTACGACAATCTAGCTTGCAACTGGGACAGATGAGATGATCTCAAAAATTCCACAAATGTCATTTGTTACTTATTGAGGTAAACTGGGACAAAATTTTGAGGAGGGGCCTCAAAATTCCAGAATGAGCAACCTCAGAGTTAACAGAGCAAGTTATGAAAGTTCTTATATATTTTAGAACAGGACAAATTTTTGAGAAGGGTCCTCAAAAAATACCATCAAATATGTCATATAAAGAATGGGCCAGTGTGCAAGCCAACTGCAAGAAGGAACATGGAGACAAAACCAACACAAATCAGTCTTTCAAACTAAGAATTTTTCTTTGGATGCAGGAACATTGAAGTCACAAAAATGGCTATATAAAGCTGTCAAGAATGACAAAAGGCGTCACTTGCACCCATCGTGGACTCCTCAACAAAACATAGAAAATCTTCCACCTTATTTTATCTCTATTCCTTTATATAGCCTCAAGTGATTTCTAAACAAGTTTCTTTTTATCTTGCAGAAATATTATCGAGCCATCCATCTCGTTACAGTTGGAACATTATCGATCCATACACCTCGTTACAGTTGGAACATTATCGAGCATCCACCTCGTTACAGTGGAACATTATCAAGCCGTCCACCTCATTACAGTTGGAACATTATCGAGCCGTCCACCTCGTTACAGTTGGAACATTATCGAGCCATCCACCTCGTTACAATGGAACATTATCGAGCCGTCCACCTCGTTACAGTTGGAACATTATCGAGTCGTCCACCTCATTACAGTTGGAACATTATCGAGCCGTCCACCTCGTTACAGTTGGAACATTATCGAGCCATCCACCTCGTTACAATGGAACATTATCGAGCCGTCCACCTCGTTACAGTTGGAACATTATCGAGTCGTCCACCTCATTACAGTTGGAACATTATCGAGCCATCCACCTCGTTACAGTTGGAACATTATCGAGACATCCACCTCGTTACAATGGAACATTATCGAGCCATCCACCTCGTTACAGTTGGAACATTATCGAGCCGTCCACCTCGTTACAGTTGGAACATTATCGAGCCATCCACTTTGTTACAGTTGGAACATTATCGAGCCATCCACCTCGATACAGTTGGAACATTATCAAGACATCCACCTCGTTACAGTTGGAACATTATCGCGCCATCCAGGCCTCGTTAAAAATCATGCATCACGAAATCATGCATCACAGAAAATCATGCATCGCGGAAAAACATACATTGCGGAAAATCATGCTACACGAAAAATCATGCATCGCGAAAAATCATGCATTGCGAAAAATTATGCATCGCGGAAATCATGCATCGCGAGTCAATAATTATGCATGACGAGAAGATTTCATGCCTCGTCAAATTTATGCATCGCGAGAAGATTTCATACCTCGCTGAAATTTGGACATAGCGAGAAGACTTTATATCTCGCATAAAATCATGCATTGCAGAAAATCATGCATCGCGGAAAATCATGCATTGCGAAAAATCATGCATCGCGGAAATCATGCATTGCGAAAATCATGCATCGCGGAAATAATGCATTGCGAAAATCTTGCATCGCGGAAATCATGCATCACGAAAAATCATGCATCGCGGAAAATCATGCATTGCTGAAAATCATGCATCGCGGAAATCATGCATCGCGAGTCAATAATTATGCACGACGAGAAGATTTCATACCTCGTCAAAATTTATGTATCGCGAGAAGATTTCATGTCTCGCTGAAATTTGGACATACTTTATACCTCGTTAAAAATCATGCATCGCAGAAAATCATGCATCGCGGAAATCATGCATCGCGAGTCAATAATTATGCACGACGAGAAGATTTCATGCCTCGTCAAAATTTATACATCGCGAGAGGATTTCATGCCTTGCCGAAAGTTGTGCATTGCGAGGAGATTTCACACCTCGCAAGAATTTAGGTATCGCGGGAAGATATTCATTCCCCGCAAGAAGACATACACGGATAAAGAAAGGGAAATCGTGTATCTCAAGAAGGATATTTATCCATTGGCCTCAACTACATTCTTTTATTTTGATAAGAGTAGACATCAAAAAGAACATCAAAGACGACGTCAAAAGAAATACCAGCATCATATCATCATTCAATTATTTTAACATCAAACGAAGAGTACATTCAAGATTATATTGCAAATGTCAGACGTAAGCTTTATTTGCTGTACGTCAGACCGATCGAGTCGACGTCGAATATTGAGGAGAACAATGAAGTGTCGACATGGTGCATTATATAACCTTTCAGAGATAAATATGGACTGCCGTTTGAAGCTTGCTAGTGAACGATGGTGAGACAGGCAACTTGACCAAGTCACAACTTTTTATTAAGTTATTTTCTGAATGATTTATCCACAATATTAAACTTCAGGGCTATTGATAGACTGTTGAAGGTGATTAAGATGCAACATCCAGCGCCAGAAGTGTGCAGGAAAGCAGCAACGATTTTGGAAAACCTTGTATCAGAGCCACAGAACAAGCCCTTCCTGCTAATGCATGAAAATGCATTTGCGGAGATGCTTTTTGGTGACCCAAGATACTCAGACATATTTTCCAGGATACTATACGAACTGACATCACGGCCAAGCAACAAAATGGCATCAGCTCGAGGGATCTGGGCATGTAACATCAAAACACACAAGGTACTTTGTTTGGTGATAATTCATCTGAAATATGTTGTTGTACATAGATTTAAATGTGCTTAGTTAAGCTTATGCTTTCGTTGTAAACCTAACTTTTAATTGACCTCAGAAGTGCAATATATAGGTTTGCCATTTCTGGCCTTCATTTTATTCGAAGCTATTAGAACTTGAAATCACTGTTTGCTTATACATCGGATATTGCTTACTTTATTGATGAGAATATACCATATGATTGATCAATTATTAGAAATATGTGCTGGGAACCCAGTAACAAAGCATCAAAAAACTCTGTTGGATAATCAAATTGATCGTATTTACAACTTTAATAAAACAGTTAAATATTTATAAAATTCATTCTTACTTATTCTGTTCGGATTTTGCACCTTTGTAAAGAAATGTTAATAAATATGAATATTTTATCACAGTATATATATTAATTGATAAGTGACTAAATGATAAGGGGGCACATTTGCAAAAGAAGTAGTTACTCTAGTAAATATGATCCATTTAATTTATTTTGATATGTTCAATTTGATTTTTTAAGAAGTTGTGATAATAAGTAGTCAAAACAATTTATGAAAAAAGCGTTTAAATTTTTTTAAGAAGATATCTTTTATTTGATATGTTAGGTAGTTTAAAAAAAAATTAAAAAGGTTTACAAGGAACTCAACAAACAGAGAAATTAAAGGGTGATTTAATATTAAAATAAATATAACATGAAGTACAAAAGATATAACAACTTTTAAATCAGTTTTACTGACAACTATTGAATATGCACTAGTAGACACTTCAATTTGTATTAAATCAAATAACTGCACACACATCCTACATGACATAATACACATAGGACACAAAATGACTATGTAAGATGGTCATGTAAAACAAATGTGTATATTTATTTAATTTTATACAAATTTAAGTGTCTACCAAAATAGGATGATATAATTGTTAGTTGAAAACCACTTATCGAAGTAAGAAACTCTGATGGATATCAATTTGAAGTTTTCGCTTAGACAAAACTGATTTGCCATTATCATCATAAAAGAGGAATTGCAGTGTACAAACTGTGTTATGGACTACTTGTCCTTGACCCTTTTCTGTAGAAATCAATCAGTAGCACTGAATGAACTTGCTAAAGAATACAATACACAATAGTATGATCAACTATCCTTTGAGCTCAAATTGACTTGTATTAGAAAAAAATAGAGCTTGAATTGATCACATTAGCAGCTAAACAACTTTGTCATCACAGTTCTTTCTTGGGGCGTCGTGTTTTGGAAGTAGAAGCAGGGCTTGATATCTCCTTAAATGCCGATGGGCAGAATTCTCTTATCGTACATTTTGCACACCGAGGTCTCAGAGGAGTACATATGGTCTGTCCAAAGCCTACCTGTTTTTTTTCAAAATTCCAAAGGAACTTCAGATTCGAGCATGCATTGGGCGCATATTGGGGAAAATAGTTTATCTTCTAGGGAGAGGATATGACAAACTGAAACAAGGGATAACTCATAGTAGACGGATTAAGATTTTCAATTTATCGCCTGTTTCCACCCATGGACTGCAGGTCCAAAGACACCTCAAGTATAGCTAAGGCCTAAGCTTTACTCTAGCTCGAGGTAGCAAATCAAACTTTTTCAGAGATTTGAGAATGAACGAGTATTCATATAGTCGGCTTTCATTATGCAGTGTAACTGATGGCAAAATAAAGGAGCTCTAGGTGTCAGCTAAATATATACAAAAGGAGCAACAAGCACACATTTCATATATTGATTCTGAAAGCGATATATTTTGACAAAGGTGAAAATGAAGATGTAATGACCAAAAGAGATGGGAAAAGGGGGATAATCAACTAAGCTTCAGAGGAAGAATGACGTACCAAAAGTAAATTAATGGAAACCCATTCTTCTCTAGGAAGCCACTGCTGCAACGAGACCCTTGTCTCTTCGGGGGATCTAGTTCCCTGACAGAGTCAAACATGTAGGAACGGAAGTGCTGTGAGATACCGGCTATCAAAGGCACATCCAAGCAAAATTACTTTCTAACAATGTTCCTCTAGCAGCCTATAACTAAAGTAAACCAATTTGTGCACATATGACATAGCGTATGCCCCAGTTTCTAGATGCTCATTATAGCAGTGAAGCTGTTTTGAATAGAATTAAGCATACCTGCTTTGATCCAGGCCGCGAGACCCAACCAAGTCGATTGCTAACACGATGCACGTGGGTATCTACACAAATCCCTTCAACTTTGTTCCATGCCATAATCATAACCTAAGGAAATTCTATTTAAATAACTTTAAAATGTGTAGTGAAAGGAAAATGAGAGAAGCATAATTTCCTACCAGGTGAGCTATCTTGGGACCAACACCTGGAAGTAGAAGCAAGTCGTCCACTGTACTAGGAATGTCTCCATCATATTTAGAGACACAAACCTTTGCAACTTGTTTAAGGTGCTGAGCCTTTCTTGTGTAAAATCCAACCTGACAATAGCTATAGAAGTTGTTAAGTAACTCAGTGTGAGGGCAAATGTCGGTAATATCATACACTTACACCATTGAGCACATACCGGGTATATCAAGCTCTTTATGGTGGCTTCATCAGCTCTATCCATTGTGTCAGCACTCAGCAAACCATTTTCGAGGAGCCGTTGATTCGCTTCTGCAGATTCAGAGGGCATCATTACATACCAATAGGAATCCAGAGAAGAATAACATAGCCTCATAAATTTTGGAAAATTAATATCTGACTTCAAGTAATCAGAGTAACCTCTAAGATAGGAAACGAAAACATATATGGATATGTTACGAACTCATTCAAGACACACAACCTATCACAAAGAAGAGAATATAACTGTAGTCCTACTAAGAGATAATCACATTATTAACGAGCATCATATAGCTGAAACTTCCAACATCAACACTTGCCATGAGTAACATGACCCTTGGTCTGGCTTGATAACAATGAACCAACCAGAACAGCAAATCTTCTTTCCTGATGAGATTGTGAAGAAGAAAATAGTAATCAACATCACCATCCTATCAGAAGTGTTAAAATATTATACTAGTTTACTCGGTTAATAAAAGAAAAAGGACACTTTCATTCTCAGTTCTAGATTGTAATTTAGAGAAGTTGCTTCATTTTCTCTCGTTGAGTTTGTTCCAAAAGGACTCTAGTGTTGTTAGATGCCAGAAAATCACCTCCTGGCTTAAAAAACCAAGTGTAGCGTTTCACTTTTTTTAAAGAAAATAAAACACAGCCAAAGAATACAACCACTAATCAAGCATAGAAAATATGTATGCACCTTAGGTTGAAGAGAAGTCACCCCTTCATCTGGGTCAATGGAGTCCACAGGTGCATGTTCTGATAATCTCATGCTGCGTATACCTTCCATGATCCTTTCCCAGTTGGCAGGAGGTTGTACTGCATCGAATTTGCCAGATCTTAGTCTTACATCTCATGAGGTTTTCTAATATTCTCAATGATTAAAGGAACAGTTGCAGACAAGTAAGGAATCAAAGTCCTTTTTCTTTTAACATCAGAATCAACCTTTCTATATGGAGATATAGTTAATATTAATACGAAAATTATAACAACAGAAATTGTCTTGGTACTCACTTGACTGAGAATAAACATTGTCACTTGCAAAATCTTCAATTTCTGGATGCCTGAGAAACTGCAACAAGTTAAAAGAATCACATCACTCATTTCTCCTCCTGCAACCTCAAGAACCAAGGATCTATGATATTCGATATTTAAAATAATCTGTGAAGTACATAGACCGCAGAAAAGATTACTCTTCACGAAATGAAGTTTTCCAGTCATTGGATTTAAGAGTACAATAAGATTGTTCATAGAAATGGAGCTAAGCCAATAATACATTAACATGAGAGTTAACTTGGCCTCAACCAATATTTTTGTCCTTTTTAACTTTATGCGTGCACAACTAGACACTTAGACTATATAAAGTTGAACAGATAGATAAATTTACGTCCAACATGTATTATAACACATAAGTATGTGTGCCTACTTGTTTAATTTTTTAAGTGGCACACGTACATACACAAAGTTGAAGGAATCAAGAACACATTTATATATATTATGCCAATAAATAAATATTTCAAATCAAACTTTGGCAAAATAAAAGAGATCACAATAATAAACATACTTTTTTATCTGGAGATTCTATCTTCACCTCTTTAGCTATCATTTCCACTCTCCTTTTTCTCACTCTGTTCTTAGGAGCAACTCCATCATCTTCAGATCCTAAATTAACAATCTTTAATGATTTATTACATAAATCCATCTTCATAATTTGCAAGAAAACATCCAGATTAATGAAAAAGATTACAACTTTAAGCTCAATTTCAAGATTTAACTAAACAAAACATTCTTGTAAGCATATTCAAAAGATGTTTCTCTTTTTTTTGGGTACCTGGGGTTTGCAAAAGAGGAATTTTCCGTGCTTTTGGCATTGCTGTGAAGGAGATGAATCGAACTGGGAATGGAAGTGAAGAGAGATTTGCAGTGTTTCGGAGAAGAGAGAGGGACATTTTTGGAGGGACTGGCCAGAGTTTAAGCCACGTCTCTTAAAAATTGAAAAAATTAGAGTCCACCTCGTTAGGCATCATTTAAGTGGTAACGAGAGATCTCGACTTTGAATTCTCAGTGTTTATCGAAAAGACTTTATTCATAATCTGTTATGTTTAAAAAAATCTTAGTAGATAATTCGATTTCCTCTCTTGTGATGTTATTCCTCATTTTTCTCTGCTCCTATTACCTCATAAAAATTCTTCAATATTTGTGTATATCATTTGAAATGATTTTTTTTGGATACAAATTTTAATTCATCTTAGTTCTTTATATTTATCAAAATTAATAGATTTATAAACTCATCCTTGGTCAAAAGCCTCTCATTATAATACTCAACAAAGAATACACCACCTCCTTTTGGTTAAATTAAAAGAATTTTAACCAAAAACATTGAACATGAAGATGAAATTTGGCAATGATGTCAGATTTACCTCAATGTCATTGCAAACAGGGATTTAACATTTTACAACAACCAAAACAACATACCTTATAAAATTCACCAAGTAGAGTCTGAAAATAAACGAAAACCTTATCACTACCTCACGGTGGAGGAACGTCTTTTTACAATACAAAGCATAAATGATAAACCTAGCAAGCATAGAGTAAAATAAGAGGATCATTTTTCATCCTTCAGTCGAAGATCTTTCAAGTTGATGATGGCTGGCTTAAGATAGATCCCAATACTCTCAACGGCAGAGTCACTCATGGTGCCATGAAAACCACCAAAAAGATTAGAATTTCCTAAGTGAAAGTTGAAGTGCTTAGCATAAGTTGTAGTCTGACCAAATGGTCCATAGGAACCCTTGTTGGTGGTAAATTCAATAGATTCCAAACCTTCACCGTTGACATAGGAACCACTTATCGAAGTAAGAAACTCTGATGGATAATTAAAGACAACTGCGGAGAAGTTTGCACAGTAGTGTCTGCCATGCTTATTTGACTGAACAAAGTTGCCATCCTCATAGAACAGGAACTGCAGTGACTGAATTGAGTCTTCGGTGTAGGAAACAAAAATCCCAGCAACGTCGCCTCGTCCATTTTCTTCCCATATCGATCCATAACCGTTTCCCACTGGCCCAACTTTGATCATTTCCATATTCTCTTCAACTCATCTAACCACAAAGACAATGTTAAATCTTTTATTAACAAAGAGACTTACAGTTGAAGTAGTGGTGGAAGGACTAAAGCTCACCAATTTTGACTAAATCAATAAAGCAAGTAGTGGAGGCATGTTTAATACAATATCTTCGTCCAATATTATTTGTCATGTTATCTATTTTTAGAGTTAAACTATAGAAATTTTGATTAATATTAATGTTTCTTTTTTAGTATCATATTAATATACAAAAATTGTAAAAATTAATCCAAAATGACAAACAATATCGGACGAAAAAAGTATTTTACAAGCTTATTGATTGAAATAATTTTTTTCTGCTTTTCGAACAAGTTAATAATTGATTTTTTCTGCTTTTCGAACAAGTTAATAATTGATTGATATTTTCTTACCTAACTACTGGAGTTTGTACTCCAATACTAATTTATTGTTCTATCATCATTATAGAATATATTGTTGGGAATGTACAAGAATTGATGAAAAATAGAGGAAAGATGAAAAAATTGAAAAGTCGAGAAACTTGAAAAGTCCTTTTATGGTTTAATGAAAATGCATTTTTTCCTCATCGGTGATGGAAAGAAAAATAGTAGAGTTTAATTATAGAAACACTTCTATTAATTGTTAAAGGGTTGGAAGGAGGGATTCCCCTCCCGTTGTCATCGCTCGCTGCCTCGACTTCGGCTTTGAAAAATGATCGAGAGATTATTTTTTGGACAAAGTTTATTTCAATTATTTATTTATTTAATTAATTAAATAGCCAAAAATGTTTTCAATTAATTAGTTGATAACAGAATTTGATCGAAATGTTTTAACTTTTTAGTTGACTAATCGATCCGACTCGATCCGTGCACGACTCGTTTTATTTGAACTTTCCCTTTTTATTTAAATTTCCCGTCATGACTATTCTGAAAGATTGCAAACTTTCATTAATGGTCGTGTTCTGAATAGGTTGCAACCTTTCAGAACATATTCTTCTTGCCTATAAATATCACTTATTCTTCTAAATATTTTCGAACGTTTTTAATAGATCTTCTTCTTCTTCTGCACACATTTTTCTTCGTGTACTTTCTTATTTTGGATTGATTCATTGACAGTAGAGTTTTTGGTATTTACACTCTGCTGATTAAGATCATTTTACCCTAGGAGGTTATATTCCAAATCAAACCTCGCATACTAGAGGGGAATAATTTCCTTAAGGGGACACTGTGAGTTCAGTGGACTTAATCTTTTTTCGATTTAAAAGGTTTTTTTTTTCAAATTTTGGTTCATTTTTACACATTTTAGTTTTTGTAAATTAAATTTCTATTCATCTCTCTTACTGGTTTTATAAATTTAAGTTACTTCGTGTTTCTGAACAATTTATTAGAATTAGTAATTTCTGGTTTTGATAACACAGATTGAAAACGATCTTAAGGATTTTTTTTAAATCTGTGTTTCTGGTTGAGACAAAAATCTTCGTGATTTTATACTCCTTTAAGTATGCAATTATAATATATTGCTTACTTAAATTGTATCAATTTTTTTATCAGAAATGACAAACAATGGTGTTACAGTGGTTGTTTCTGCACCAACCCGAACTGTTGTACCACAAGCAGAGAAACTGGTAAGTTCACGGTGTGAATTTTAAAGGATGGCAGCAACGAGTATTTTTCTGTCTTACCACTTTTGGTTTGCAGAAATTTACAAGTGAAGATACACCAGTTCCTGCTGATGATATGCCAGACAGAGAAAAATTCATGATTATTGAAGCATGGAAACATACAGACTTCCTATGTAAAGGCTACATTTTGAGTGCTTTAGAGGATGCCTTATATAATATCTATAGTGCAATAACAACTTCAAAAGAGTTGTGGGATGCACTTGAGAAAAAATATAAGACAGAAGATGCATTCTTGAAAAAGTTTGTGGTTGCAAAGTTTTTAGACTATAAATGGTAGATAGTAAAATTGTAGGATCACAAGTGCATGAACTTCAACTTATTCTCCATGATCTGATTGCTGAAGATATGGTAGTAAATGAAGCTTTTCAAGTGGCTGCAATGATCGAGAAGTTGCCTCTTTCGTGAAATGATTTCAAAAATTATCTAAAGCACAAGCTTAAAGAAATGAAGCTTGAAGATCTTGTGATTCGGCTCAAGATTGAGGAAGATAACAAAAACGCCAAAAAGAAGTCGCGTAAGAGTTCAACAATCATTGGAGTTAATATTGTTGAAGAAGCTCCTACCAAAGACCAAAAGAGAAAGAAGTCCAACGGGCAGAAGTCAGAACAGGCCAAGAAGAAATTCAAAGGCAACTGTTACAATTGTGGCAAGGCTGGTCATAGGTCTTCTGATTATTGTGCTCCAAGAAAGGACAAAAACAAAGACAAATACAAAAGTCAAGCAAACATTGTGGAGAAGATTGAAGATGCAGATGACTTGTGTGCAATGATCTCGGAGTGTAACTTAGTTGGAAATCCCAAGGAGTGGTTTCTCGACTCAGGAGCCACTAGACATATTTGCTTTGCGAAAGAAGCCTTTGCAACGTACACTCTTGCTGAGTACGATGAAGATTTATTCATGGGAAACACAGCAACAACAAGGATTGCAGGAACTGGGATAGTAATGTTGAAAATGACATTCGACAAGGTTCTGACTTTGAATAATGTCCTACATGTCCCTACGATTAGGACGAATTTAGTTTCTGCTGCACTACTCGTTAAGAACGGGTTTAAGTGTGTCCTAGTTAGTGATAAAACTGTAATAAGTAAAAATGAAATGCTCATAGGAAAGGGATACCTCAATGAGGGTCTTTTCAAACTGAATGTAATGGTTGTTGACAGTATGAATAAAAATTCTGCTTGTGTTTACTTATTGGAGTTAAATGATTTATGGCATGCCCGTTTGGGACATGTAAATTACAAAGCCTTGCGAAAATTGATTAATCTAGAAGTATTGCCTGATTTTAAATGTGATAAATCGAAATGCGAAATTTGTGTAAAAAGTAAGTTTGTTAAACATCCTTACAAGTTTGTTGAAAGAAATTCTAAAACTTTAGACTTAATTCACACAGATATATGCGATATGAAGTCAACACAATCTCATGGTGGGAAAAAGTATTTTATAACTTTATTGATGACTGGACTCGTTTTTGTTATGTATATTTGCTTAATAGTAAGGATGAAGCAATTGATGCATTTAAGCAAGACAAAAATGAAGTGGAGAAACAATTGAATCTAAAGATAAAAATGATTCGGAGTGATAGGTGTTGACACCCAATTTCGACCCTCCCCAGTATAAATTAGTTCTCGAGCTTCTTAAATTTCCAAACAATATAAAATAATATAGTTGGTATATTTTGCGATTATTTCTCAAAATATTTTAAATTTTAGTAAGTATTCTATTTAACTAATTTAGCTTAAATTATGGTTATATTTTGAATCACTATTTTACAATTTAAATAATTATATTTCTAAATAAGAAGCTCGTTAATTAATTAATACGAATTTGTTTTATTTAAGGTTTAGCCAGATTTATCCTCCTGACTCAATTTGGCTATGTATTAAATTAACCCATCTTAAATTTCCATTTCAATTTTGGGCCATTTACATTTTTTTTTTTAAATCCAGGCCCACTTTCATTTCCTTCCAGCCCATTCCTTTCTATTCTCTTTCCAGCCTAACAATTTTTCCCAAACCCAAATATTTCAGCAGCCCATCCCACCATTATTTTCAGACACCCAGGCCCAATTATATGGCCCATTCCGTTTTAATTATTTCCCAACCCAATTCCCTTTTTCCCTTTCCCTCCAACCTTATCCCTTTTAAAATTCAAAATTCAAAATTCAAATTTTAAACAATTTTCCCCCTCTTTTGGCCATAATTTGGCTTATAAAAGATGAGGAGAGAAGGAGGTTTCTTTTTTTTTTGGTGGGGAGAAAAGAAGAAAGAAGAGAGATAGAAAGAGATGGTTTTTGAAGAGAATTTTTTTTTACATCTTGTGATAGAAAAGAAAAGAATTATTGAAAGAGTTTATTCATAGGAAGATTTTACAATAGTTTAAGCACACCTATATATCTGTTGAAGTTGAATTAAAAACAGAAGGATTGCAGAGTTTTTGGTTATCATTTGAATTCGAAGTTGTGTAGTGGAAGGTCATCCCCTTGCTCGTTTCGTCTCCAGCTCGCTGCCCCGAAGAAGGTGAAATCCTTTTTTTTTCTTTCTTCTTTTTAGATGTTGTCATTCAACCTTGCTAATTTTTTTTTGTTTTGTTTTCTTGTGTGACATCGATTCGAGTCCACTTTGGATTCCATCTTGCATTCCTCGTTGAGCCATAAAGGCTCAAAACACTTTTTCCGAGTCAGCCAACCCCTGAAAAGATGTACAGGTCGAAAGCAAAACCAGCAGAAACTGCTGGAAAAGTTGTTGCAGGGATTTGAAGAACATGTATACAGCAGTATACATGTTTTATACACAGTTGTGCACTGATATACAGGTCTAAGGCGTACAGATGGATCCGAGTTCGAAGTATGAGTTGACGACAAGGAAATTACACTCCTGAAAAGGAGTTTTCAACTTTCGAAAGTTGAAAAACAGGCTGATATACATCCTGTATACACTGATATACGGTAACTATATACTATAGATATGCCTAAAAAATATGATTGGCAGGGAAACGTACAGGGACGCTTATTTTAACTAAAATTCGGGATTAGGCAATTAATGCGGACGTAGGGTGCAGCCCGTATACATTAGTATACATTATCGGGCAACGATATACACTTGTTAAGTAAGTTTTAAAAATGATACAGGTACAAATACGCAGAACAATGCAGAAATACAGGGGGGAAATAATGGAAAATATGTACTCAAACAGGTGCAGGGCTCAAGAGGTCCAAAATGAGTCAAATATATATTGTATACAGTATGTATACATCTGTGTATACCCTTCATAATTCTTTTTCAGGAATGGGCTAGGGCCCTTCAGCAATTTTTTTAACAGGCCAAGGGGCCGAAATGTTTTTTGCAGGATTTTTAATTTGTTGAAAGGGCCCAAGTTCATATTTGAAATTAGATAGGACAGGTGGGCTAAAGCCCAATGGAATGAATTTGGGCAATAAGACTCAAGTTCAAATTTTTTTTTTCTCTCCTCTTTATTTATTATTTGTTTGAATTAATTAGTATTTTGGTATAATTTAAATAATCTCCTAAAGGGTAGCCATTTTTCATTATTTTAAATTTTACTATTTTATTTACTTATTTTATTTTATTTACTTTTATCACAAATTAGTTTTCCTTAAATTAAATCCCTTTAAATATCTCCTTTAGAAATAAAAACAATAATAATAATAATAAAATGAAATAAAAAATATTAAAATAAATTTTCTCTTTACTTAAACAAAAAAAAAAGTCATTTAGTCAAATCGCCGGTCAACCGCAAGTTAGCGGGCATCCCGGGGGCCTAACACCTTCTCGGGATGTACATTGAACTTCGAACCCTTTTTTTTCCAATTGATTTTATCTGTTTTGAATCTTTTGAAATTTTAAATTTTTTCTTGATTTTTTCAAAAATCAAGTGGCGATTCCATAATTTTGAAAAGTTGATTTTTCTTAAACAATAAGATTAATTGATTTTTCGAAACTCAGTTAATTTTTCCATTTTTAAACAAATAGTAGTATTTTTAAAAATAAAACAGAAATGGCGATTCCGCTGGGGACGTTTGGAGGATTCTAACCCTAAGATTAACATATTTGTTTATTTGTGATCAATTGTTTAAGTGTTTAAATTCTTTAAATTTTTAAACTGTTGCATGCATAACATACATACTTTCGTCAAACGACACTTATTACATTTCCACTAAAGGATGATTATGCGGGATCGCAGTTGTTCGTTAACCAAAAATCTTCTCGGGGCACCCTGACGAGTGTAGTTGACTACTTGATAGTCAACGATCGTTAATTGTCCCAGCCCAAGTAGTCCGTTTGGGTTACCCATTCCACTTTAAATACAACCCACTCTTAGTCAAACTAGGATAGAGCGAAACCCAAATCCCGAAAATAGCGCATTGGCCTAAGACGACGCGACACCCAAGGAGTGTTGGGCCTATTAGAAGACCACCTTGAGTCCAAAATGTCCCACGGCCTAAATGGACGTTCATACTTATGTGTTTAAATTTGAAGGATGTATACGTTGTTTGAGAAAATCATGGTCTAATAGGGTAAGGATTAGATTATAGTTTATATATGTTAAAGAAAGAGCTTTAAAAGCTACTTGTCCATCCAAAGACGCTGGCACCCCAAGATTGCAAAAGTTAAAAAAAAAAAAAAGGATTTTTCGTGGAGGCATAGTTTAGGGTCGTACCCCTGCGTGGGACTGATTATTTTGTATAACTTTCCCCTATTATGTATCCCCATTGGGTTTTATTCACGAAATTTGTATAAATTTGAGTTTTGGGACAACGAAATATTTCAAATGACGTATACATTCCTCA
This sequence comes from Solanum habrochaites, assembly GCA_027704765.1. Lineage (NCBI taxonomy): Eukaryota > Viridiplantae > Streptophyta > Magnoliopsida > Solanales > Solanaceae > Solanum > Solanum habrochaites. Next base: position 73,791,572 of record JAKWJA010002497.1, read on the forward strand.
AATCGGTAGGCCTACCCTTGGCACTAAAGGGTCACATATTTGTTTAGAACGCGCAATATTTGTTTATGTGTTATAACTGTTTATGTGAATATGTTGTTTTATTTGGAGATATTCTAGCTCACTCTTCTTCAAATACTTTTAGAACCCCTAAGCACAAATATCAAGTCACTGTCAAAAGTGCGTCCAAATATTCTTCGAGTCTTTAGTTTCCTAAAAAAAATAAAAAAATTGAACTTCATTCTTCTTTAGTACTACTCTCATATCAGAAAAAGATTCATCATTTCAAATCCAAAGTATTTTGAGAAATTTATCTTTTCCAACTCTTACAAGGAAATTAGAGTCACATCTCAATCAAAAATCAAAGTAAGGTAATGAAAGATACCGTCAACTTTGTCTCAACTCAAGTTGATATTTTTTATTCACTAATCCCAAAGTCAAGTAGACAAATTTCTATCTATTTTACAAATTTCTCTATATTGGTTTCTTTATATTTGTGAGCCAGTTTATCTCCGAATAAAGCAACTCTTATGTGTTTACACATATATGTGATATCTTGTATTACTAACCATCTCCAAGAACTAACATATTGGTCTTTTGAGTTTTTTCATTTGTCAGGTATTTAAAACTGATTTGTGTTGATAAGTTGGTTGATCATCCGTATTTCACAAGTTCTAAGGCCTCTAAAGATTCCTTCCCCGATCAAAATTTGCCAAAAAGAAAAGACAATAATGGGGGATAACAATGATGAGATTGACATGAATGATGTTGTCGTGGCTCAACCCGCTGCCGCTGATAAAAATGAATTGATTATGCAGTTGATGCAATAGATTGCCGAAATGAGGGTCGAAATGCAAAGAATGCAAGATGTGTCTAATCCAATTTCATCCTTCAACCCTCCAAGAGATGGAAGACCTCCACTTCACTTTCCTTCCCCAAGCAAGGAACAGGTTCAAAACCTTCTCTCTAACCCTACTCAAAATCCTCCAACCGTTGACTTAACTACCCCCAATCCCCGTCACGCCACCACATCGTGTTAAGCACCACATCATCCTCAAAACACTAACTTTCAAATCCTCCATATCCCTCAAAACCAAAATATGAAAAATGCTCAAACCTTCCCCCCATCTTCAAAACCAAAATACCGATCCTCAAACTTTTCCCCAAAACTATCAAGCCACTCAAAATACCCAGAATCCCTCCATTGTTCCACCCATACCTAAAAAGACTACTTTCCAAATCCCAACTTTAAATGAACCTAATGCCGACTGTTCCGAGCTTGATCACTATAAGGAACATGAGAGAGAGTGGAGGTCAAAAGAAGAGGTAGTCAAGGTGAATATGAAAGAAGAGATCAGGAAATTCATAAAGGAGTTGCACTATATTTCCGAAGTCGATGGATTAAGCTATAAGGATTTATGCATCCATCCGAATCTCGACCTTCCAGAAGGGTTCAAAGTGCCAAAGTTTGTCACTTTTAAAGGAAACGGAAATCCTCTAGCACATCTGAAAGTTTACTGTGATCAACTCGTGGGAGTTGGCAAAAACGAAGCATTATTGATGCGTCTCTTCGGTCGAAGTCTAAGTGGAGAAGCTCTGGAGTGGCTTACATCACAAGAGCTGAGACAATGGCAAAGTTGAAATGCACTCGCAAAGGATTTCACGGAAAGATTTGGACATGACATAGAAGATGCTCCAGATCCCTACTACTTGGAGAAGATCAAACATAAGTCTACAGAAAATTATCGAGAGTACGCTCTTCATTGGAGAAAAAAGGCCGCAAGAGTTCAACCTCCAATGTCTGAACGTGAGATCACTGAAATGTTCATTCGTACTCAAGAGCCTGAGTACTATGAAAGAATGTTGTGTATGATGGGACAAAAGTCTGTCGAGATTGTCAAAGTGGGAGAAGCTTTGGAAGATGGTTTCAAGACTGGAAAGCTCACCAAACTTACCGCATTGCAATCTAATGGAAAATCTACTAGAATTAGTGATATGGATAAATCAAAAGGAAAAGTGGAGGAGGTGAGTATGGTCACGGCTACCCGTATGAGGCCAGCTTCTCAAAGGGAATATCAAAACCATAATGCCAACCATAAAAAATTTCCTCACCCAAAATTTAGGAAGGCTCTTAAAGTATTTACACCATCAAGGGAATCTCAAACTCAACTTTATGAAAGGTTGAAAGCAATGGGTATGCTCTATCCTATAGAAGGAAGACCAGCCAATCCTTTGGGAAAATTTTACAGAGCTGACCACGGATGTGCTTATCATTCAGGAGCCGTTGGACATAACACAGAGAATTGTTCAACTCTGAAGCACAGGATACAAAACATGATCAACAACAACTTGATCAATATTGAGGAAACCACCTGAATGGATGACATATTTGATGCTCAAGAGTGAGTGCAAGACATTTCTGAATTGAGTCATTTGAAGGTATTCATCATCAAAGGTCGAAAAGAAGAATGCCCAACATTGGCCAAAATTTTGCATATGAAGTTTTGTTACCTTTCTTTTGAAAATGTATCGCAAAATTCTACGGTCTGAACTACGTTCGACCTGATTTCTCAAGAATGAGATACGTAGGCGGCCTATGTCGGCCTCGGTCGTTTCTTTTTCAAAACTTCATATTTTGGTTAATCCTCCAGAGGGGAACTACGTTTGACCTAATTCCTGATCCAACGGGATACGTAGGCGCCACAACGGCTCGGTCATATACCCATAAGATTTTACGGATATTAGCCTTGGGTGGATCTCAAAAATTACGACAATCTAGCTTGCAACTGGGACAGATGAGATGATCTCAAAAATTCCACAAATGTCATTTGTTACTTATTGAGGTAAACTGGGACAAAATTTTGAGGAGGGGCCTCAAAATTCCAGAATGAGCAACCTCAGAGTTAACAGAGCAAGTTATGAAAGTTCTTATATATTTTAGAACAGGACAAATTTTTGAGAAGGGTCCTCAAAAAATACCATCAAATATGTCATATAAAGAATGGGCCAGTGTGCAAGCCAACTGCAAGAAGGAACATGGAGACAAAACCAACACAAATCAGTCTTTCAAACTAAGAATTTTTCTTTGGATGCAGGAACATTGAAGTCACAAAAATGGCTATATAAAGCTGTCAAGAATGACAAAAGGCGTCACTTGCACCCATCGTGGACTCCTCAACAAAACATAGAAAATCTTCCACCTTATTTTATCTCTATTCCTTTATATAGCCTCAAGTGATTTCTAAACAAGTTTCTTTTTATCTTGCAGAAATATTATCGAGCCATCCATCTCGTTACAGTTGGAACATTATCGATCCATACACCTCGTTACAGTTGGAACATTATCGAGCATCCACCTCGTTACAGTGGAACATTATCAAGCCGTCCACCTCATTACAGTTGGAACATTATCGAGCCGTCCACCTCGTTACAGTTGGAACATTATCGAGCCATCCACCTCGTTACAATGGAACATTATCGAGCCGTCCACCTCGTTACAGTTGGAACATTATCGAGTCGTCCACCTCATTACAGTTGGAACATTATCGAGCCGTCCACCTCGTTACAGTTGGAACATTATCGAGCCATCCACCTCGTTACAATGGAACATTATCGAGCCGTCCACCTCGTTACAGTTGGAACATTATCGAGTCGTCCACCTCATTACAGTTGGAACATTATCGAGCCATCCACCTCGTTACAGTTGGAACATTATCGAGACATCCACCTCGTTACAATGGAACATTATCGAGCCATCCACCTCGTTACAGTTGGAACATTATCGAGCCGTCCACCTCGTTACAGTTGGAACATTATCGAGCCATCCACTTTGTTACAGTTGGAACATTATCGAGCCATCCACCTCGATACAGTTGGAACATTATCAAGACATCCACCTCGTTACAGTTGGAACATTATCGCGCCATCCAGGCCTCGTTAAAAATCATGCATCACGAAATCATGCATCACGAAATCATGCATCACAGAAAATCATGCATCGCGGAAAAACATACATTGCGGAAAATCATGCTACACGGAAAATCATGCATCGCGAAAAATCATGCATTGCGAAAAATTATGCATCGCGGAAATCATGCATCGCGAGTCAATAATTATGCATGACGAGAAGATTTCATGCCTCGTCAAATTTATGCATCGCGAGAAGATTTCATACCTCGCTGAAATTTGGACATAGCGAGAAGACTTTATATCTCGCATAAAATCATGCATTGCAGAAAATCATGCATCGCGGAAAATCATGCATTGCGAAAAATCATGCATCGCGGAAATCATGCATTGCGAAAATCATGCATCGCGGAAATAATGCATTGCGAAAATCTTGCATCGCGGAAATCATGCATCACGAAAAATCATGCATCGCGGAAAATCATGCATTGCTGAAAATCATGCATCGCGGAAATCATGCATCGCGAGTCAATAATTATGCACGACGAGAAGATTTCATACCTCGTCAAAATTTATGTATCGCGAGAAGATTTCATGTCTCGCTGAAATTTGGACATACTTTATACCTCGTTAAAATCATGCATCGCAGAAAATCATGCATCGCGGAAATCATGCATCGCGAGTCAATAATTATGCACGACGAGAAGATTTCATGCCTCGTCAAAATTTATACATCGCGAGAGGATTTCATGCCTTGCCGAAAGTTGTGCATTGTGAGGAGATTTCACACCTCGCAAGAATTTAGGTATCGCGGGAAGATATTCATTCCCCGCAAGAAGACATACACGGATAAAGAAAGGGAAATCGTGTATCTCAAGAAGGATATTTATCCATTGGCCTCAACTACATTCTTTTATTTTGATAAGAGTAGACATCAAAAAGAACATCAAAGACGACGTCAAAAGAAATACCAGCATCATATCATCATTCAATTATTTTAACATCAAACGAAGAGTACATTCAAGATTATATTGCAAATGTCAGACGTAAGCTTTATTTGCTGTACGTCAGACCGATCGAGTCGACGTCGAATATTGAGGAGAACAATGAAGTGTCGACATGGTGCATTATATAACCTTTCAGAGATAAATATGGACTGCCGTTTGAAGCTTGCTAGTGAACGATGGTGAGACAGGCAACTTGACCAAGTCACAACTTTTTATTAAGTTATTTTCTGAATGATTTATCCACAATATTAAACTTCAGGGCTATTGATAGACTGTTGAAGGTGATTAAGATGCAACATCCAGCGCCAGAAGTGTGCAGGAAAGCAGCAACGATTTTGGAAAACCTTGTATCAGAGCCACAGAACAAGCCCTTCCTGCTAATGCATGAAAATGCATTTGCGGAGATGCTTTTTGGTGACCCAAGATACTCAGACATATTTTCCAGGATACTATACGAACTGACATCACGGCCAAGCAACAAAATGGCATCAGCTCGAGGGATCTGGGGCATGTAACATCAAAACACACAAGGTACTTTGTTTGGTGATAATTCATCTGAAATATGTTGTTGTACATAGATTTAAATGTGCTTAGTTAAGCTTATGCTTTCGTTGTAAACCTAACTTTTAATTGACCTCAGAAGTGCAATATATAGGTTTGCCATTTCTGGCCTTCATTTTATTCGAACCTATTAGAACTTTGAATCACTGTTTGCTTATACAAAATTAAGAGAAACAATTCTTGCATCACCATTCCTTATCCATTGTAGTTATCTACATATAATGAACTCTTTTAAGTTTTCTTCAGCTTAATGCTTCAAAATTTCTGTTATTCTCATCAATATTGCTTACTTTATTGATGAGAATATACCATATGATTGATCAATTATTAGAAATATGTGCTGGGAACACCCAGTAACAAAGCATCAAGAAACTCTGTTGGATAATCAAATTGATCGTATTTACAACTTTAATAAAACAGTCAAATATTTATAAAATTCATTCTTACTTATTCTGTTCGTATTTTGCACCTTTGTAAAGAAATGTTAATTAATATGAATATTTTATCACAGTATATATATTAATTGATAAGTGACTAATGATAAGGGGGCACATTTGCAAAAGAAGTAGTTACTCTAGTAAATATGATCCATTTAATTTATTTTGATATGTTCAATTTGATTTTTTAAAAAGTTGTGTTAATAAGTAGTCAAAACAATTTATGAAAAAAGCGTTTAAGTTTTTTAAGAAGATATCTTTTATTTGATATGTTACGTAGTTTTAAAAAAACTTAAAGAGTTTTACAAGGAACTCAACAAACAGAGAAATTAAAGGGTGATTTAATATTAAAATAAATATAACATGAAGTACAAAAGATATAATGACTTTTAAATCAGTTTTACTGATAATTATTGAATATACACCAGTAGACACTTCAATTTGTATAAAATTAAATAACTGCACACATATCCTACATTACATAGAACACAAAATGACTATGTAGGATGTCATGTAAAACAGAATGTGTGTATTTATTGAATTTTATACAAATTTAAGTGTCCACCAAAATAAGATGATATAAATGTTAGTTGAAGTCAAGTTGAAAACCACTTACCGAAGTAAGAAACTCTGATGGATAATCAATTTGAAGTTTTCGCTTAGACAAAACTGATTTGCCATTATCATCATAAAAGAGGAATTGCAGTGTACAAATTGTGTTATGGACTACTTGTCCTTTACCCTTTTCTGTAGAAATCACTCAGTAGCACTGAATGAACTTGCTAAAAGAATACGATACAAAATAGTATCATCAACTATCCTTTGAGCTCAAATTGACTTGTATTAGAAATCACATTAGCAGCTAAACAACTTTGTCATCCCAGTTCTTTCTTGTGGCGTCGTGTTTTGGAAGTGGAAGCTGGGCTTGATATCTCCTTAAATGCCGATGGGCAGAACTCTCTTATCGTACATTTTGCACACCGAGGTCTCAGAGGAATACATATGGTCTGTCCAAAGCCTACCTGTTTTTTTCAAAATTCCAAAGGAACTTCAGATTCGAGCATGCATTGGGCGCATATTGGGGAAAAGCTAGGATGTCTCTATTATAGGGTCGAATTCATGTAGTCGGCTTTCATTATGCAGTGTAACTGATGGCAAAATAAAGGAGCTCTAGGTGTCAGCTAAATATATACAAAAGAAGCAATAAGCACACATTTCATATATTGATTCTGAAAGCGATATATTTTGACAAAGGTGAAAATGAAGATGTAATGACCAAAAGAGATGGGAAAAGGGGGATAATCAACTAAGCTTCAGAGGAAGAATGACGTACCAAAAGTAAATTAATGGAAACCCATTCTTCTCTAGGAAGCCACTGCTGCAACGAGACCCTTGTCTCTTCGGGGGATCTAGTTCCCTGACAGAGTCAAACATGTAGGAACGGAAGTGCTGTGAGATACCGGCTATTGAAATCAGAATCAAGACCTCAGCCTATTTGCAAACTGAGATACCGGCTATCAAAGGCACATCCAAGCAAAATTACTTTCTAACAATGTTCCTCTAGCAGCCTATAACTAAAGTAAACCAATTCGTGCACATACGACATTACATACGCCCCATTTTCTAGTTGCTCATTATAGCAGTGAAGCTTCTTCTTAAATAGAGTCAAGCATACCTGTTTAGTTCCAGGCCGTGAGACCCAACCAAGCCGATTGCTAACGCGATGCACGTGGGTATCTACACAAATCCCTTCAACTTTGTTCCATGCCATAATCATAACCTAAGGAAATTCTATTTAAATAACTTTAAAATGTGCAGTGAAAGGAAAATGAGACAGACAAGCATAATTTCCTACCAGGTGAGCTATCTTGGGACCAACACCTGGAAGTAGAAGCAACTCGTCCACTGTACTAGGAATGTCTCCATCATATTTAGACACAAATATTTGCAACTTGTTTAAGGTGCTGAGCCTTTCTTGTGTAAAATCCAACCTGACAATAGCCATAGAAGTTGTTAAGTAACTCAGTGTGAGGGCAAATGTCGGTAATATCATACACTTACACCATTGAGCACATACCGGGTATATCAAGCTCTTTATGGTGGCTTCATCAGCTCTATCCATTGTGTCAGCACTCAGCAAACCATTTTCGAGGAGCCGTTGATTCGCTTCTGCAGATTCAGAGGGCATCATTACATACCAATAGGAAGCCAGAGAAGAATAACATAGCCTAATAAATTTTGGAAAATTAATATCTGACTTCAAGTAATCAGAGTAACCTCTAAGATAGGAAAGGAAAACATATATGGATATGTTACGAACTCATTCAAGACACACAACCTATCACAAAGAGAATATAACTGTAGTCCTACTAAGAGATAATCACATTATTAACGAGCATCATATAGCTGAAACTTCCAACATCAACACTTGCCATGAGTAACATGACCCTTGGTCTGGCCTGATAACAATGAACCAACCAGAACGGCAAATCTTCTTTCCTGATGAGATTGTGAAGAAGAAAATAGTAATCAACATCACCATCCTATCAGAAGTGTTAAAATATTATACTAGTTTACTCGGTTAATAAAAGAAAAAGGACACTTTCATTCTCTGTTCTAGATTGTAATTTAGAGAAGTTGCTTCATTTTCTCTGGTTGAGTTTGTTCCAGAAGGACTCTAGTGTTGTTAGATGCCAGAAAATCACCTCCTGGCTTAAAAAACCAAGTGTAGCGTTTCACTTTTTTTAAAGAAAATAAAACACAGCCAAAGAATACAAGCACTAATCAAGCATAGAAAATATGTATGCACCTTAGGTTGAAGAGAAGTCACCCCTTCATCTGGGTCAATGGAGTCCACAGGTGCATGTTCTGATAATCTCATGCTGCGTATACCTTCCATGATCCTTTCCCAGTTGGCAGGAGGTTGTACTGCATCGAATTTGTCTTACATTCCATGAGGTTTTCTAATATTCTCAATGATTAAAGGAACAGTTGCAGACAAGTAAGGAATCAAAGTCCTGTTTCTTTTAACATCAGCATCATCAACCTTTCTATATGGAGATATAGTTAATATTAATACGAAAATTATAACAACAGAAATTGCCTTGCTACTCACTTGACTGAGAATAAACATTGTCACTTGCAAAATATTCAATTTCTGGATGCTTGAGAAACTGCAACAAGTTAAAAAGAATCACATGACTCATTTCTCCTCCTGCAACCTCAAGAACCAAGGATCTATAATATTCGATATTTAAAATAATCTGTGAAGTACATAGACCACAGAAAAGATTACTCTTCACGAAATGAAGTCTTCCGGTCATTGGATTTAGAGCCTGTTTGGCTCAGCTTAAAAGCTCGTCAAACTGACTTAAAAACTAATTTTTGACTTATTTAGCTGTTTGTCAATACTGAAAATAACTTATTTTAAGTTAAAAAAAACTTATTTTAAGCCAAAAGTTAAAAGTTGGGGTAGATGTGTTTTTCTTTTTTTAGCTTATAAGCTGTTTTAAGTTGACCAAATTTTTATGTGTTTGCCCTTAATATTTTTATACAATCTCCAAATTACAACATAACCCTAACATCTCTTTCTTCCATTTTTCTCTTTTCACGTTTGGCATAGCAACTTCAGCACTTTTATCCAAACATATAACTGCTTATTTTAAAAATAAGTTTCAGCACTTTCAAAAGTACTTTTTTAAAGCTGCTTTTATTAAGCTCATCCAAAAGGAGCCTTAGAGTATAATAAAATTGTTAATAGAAATGGAGCTAAGCCAATAATACATTAACATGAGAGTTAACTTGGCCTCAATCAATATTTTTATAGGCGTGCACAACTAGACACTTAGACTATATAAAATTGAACAGGTCACAAATTTACGTCTAACATGTATTACAACACATAAGACATGTTTGTCTACTTGTTTAATTTTATAAATTTAAGTGGCACACGTACATACACAAAGTTGAAGGAATCAAGAACACATTTATATATATTATGCCAATAAATAAATATTTCAAATCAAACTTTGGCAAAATAAAAGAACGATCACAATAATAAACATACTTTTTTATCTGGAGATTCTATCTTCACCTCTTTAGCTATCATTTCCACTCTCCTTTTTCTCACTCTGTTCTTAGGAGCAACTCCATCATCTTCAGATCCTAAATTAACAATCTTTAATGATTTATTACATAAACCCATCTTCATAATTTGCAAGAAAACATCCAGATTAATGAAAAAGATTACAACTTTAAGCTCAAATTTCAAGATAGAAAGAAACAAGATACAAAAAATTCAAGATTTAACTAAACAAAACATTCTTGTAAGCATATTCAAAAGATGTTTCTCTTTTTTTGGGTACCTGGGGTTTGCAAAAGAGGATTTTTTCGTGCTTTTGGCATTGCTGTGAAGGAGATGAATCGAACTGGGAATGGAAGTGAAGAGAGATTTGCAGTGTTTCGAAGAAGAGAGAGGGACATTTTTGGAGGGACTGGCCAGAGTTTAAGCCACGTCTCTTAAAAATTGAAAAAATTAGAGTCAACCTCGTTGGCATCATTTTAGTGGTAACGAGATTGGCATCATTTTAGTGGTAACGAGAGATCTCGACTTTGAATTCTCTGAAATCGCCTTGGTGAAAAAAGACTTTATTCATTGTTATGTTTAAAAAAATCTTAGTAGATAATTCGATTTCCTCTCTTGTAATGTTATTCCTCATTTTCTCTATTCCTACTACCTCATAAAAATTCTTCAATATTTGTGTATCATTTGAAATAATTTTTTTGGATACAAATTTTAATTCGTCTTAGTACTTTATATTTATCAAAATTGAATAAGATTGATAGATTTATAAACTCATCCTCTCTCATTATAATACTCAACAAAGAATACACCACCCCCTTTGGTTAAATTACAAGAATTTTAACCAAAAACATTAAACTTGAAGATGAAATTTGGCAATGATGTCAGATTTACCTCAATGTCATAGCAAACAGGGATTTAACATTTTACAACAACCAAAACAACATACCTTTAAGGAGTCTGAAATAAACGAAGAGCTTATCACTACATCTTTTTACAATACAAAGCATAAATGATAAACGTTACATAAAGCATAGAGTAAAATAAGAGGATCATTTTTCATCCTTCAGTCGAAGATCTTTCAAGTTGATGACGAATGGCTTGAGATAGATCCCAATACTCTCAACGGCAGAGTCACTCACGGTGCCATGAAAACCACCAAAAAGATTAGAATTTCCTAAGTGAAAGTTGAAGTGCTTAGCATAAGTTGTAGTCTGGCCAAATGGTCCATAGGAACCCTTGTTGGTGGTAAATTCAATAGATTCCAAACCTTCACTGTCCACATAGGAACCACTTATCGAAGTAAGAAACTCTGATGGATAATTAAAGACAACTGCAGAGAAGTTTGCACAGTAGTCTCTGCCGTGCTTATTTGACTGAACAAAGTTGCCATCCTCATAGAACAGGGACTGTAGTGACTGAATTGAGTCTTTGCTGTAGGAAACAAAAATCCCAGCAACGTCGCCTCGTCCATTTTCTTCCCATATCGATCCATAATCGTTTCCCACTGGTCCAACTTTGATCATTTCCATATTCTCTTCAACTCATCTAACCACAAACACAATGTTAAATCTTTTTTTATCAAAGAGACTTACACTTTGAAGTAGTGGTGGAAGGACTAAAGCTCACCAATTTTGACTAAATCAATAAAGCAAGTAGTGGAGGCATGTTCAATACAATAGTCCCAGTTCGATATTGTTTGTCATGATATCTATTTTTAGAGTTAAATTATACAAACTTTGACTAATATTGATGTTTCTTTTTTAGTATCATATTAATATGCAAAAAATATGAAAATTATTTAAATTGACTTTCGAAAAGCGCAACATGACAAACAATATCGGACGAAGAAAGTATTTCACAAGCTTATTGATTGAAAATTGAAATAGTTTTTTCTGCTTTTCGAACAAGTTAATAATTGATTGATATTTTTTTACCTAACTAGTGGAGGTTGTACTCCAATAGTAATTTATTGTTCTATCATCATTATACAAGAGTATATTATTGGGTATATAGCAAGAATTGATGAAAAATAGAGGGAATGAGATGAAATTGAAAGTTGAGAACTTGAAGAGTTGAGAACTTGAAAAGTCCTCTTATGGTTTAATGAAAAGTCATTTGTCCTTCATCAGTGATGAAAAGAAAAATATGAGAGTTTAAATACAGAAACAGTCCTATTAATTGTTAAAAGAATTGGAAAGAGTGACCCCTCGTGTAGCGTCGCTTGCCCGCTTTGACAAATGATGGAGAGATTATTTTTTGGACAAAGTTTGTTTTAATTATTTATTTAATTAATTAATTAAATGGCCATTTGTTTTAATTATTTATTTAATTAATTAATTAAATGGCCAAAAATATTTTCAATTAATTAGTTGATAACAGAAGTTGACCGAAATGTTTCAACTTTTTAATTGACTAACCCGATCCGACTCGGATCAGCGTGCGACCCGTTTTATTTGAACTTTTACGTTTTGTTTAAATTTTCCGCCATGATTGTTCTGAAAGATTGCAAACTTTCATTAATGATCGTGTGAATTTTGAAAGGGTTTCAACCTTTCAGAACATTTTTTTTGTCTATAAATACCACTCATTCTTCAGATTATTTTCGAACGTATTTTCTGATCTTCTTTTTCTTCTTATGCACACATTTTTCTTCATTTACTTTCATGTTGTGGATTAATTCGCTGACAGTAGAGTTTTTGGTATCTACAGTCTGCTGATTAAGATCATTTTATCCTGGAAGGTTATATTCCAAATCAAACCTCGGATACTAGAGGGGAATAATTTCCATGTGAACGGATTGAGTAATTAAAATATTATTTTAAGGAAAAAGGGTCAAAAATACCCTTCAACTTTGGTTTATTGTTTGAATTTAGCCTCGCCGTTAAAATGAAGTTAATTTTACCCTTCAGTTACTAATTTCACCAAAATTGTTCCTCATTAAACGGGATCCCCACAATTGATCCAAATCTTGTAAAAATTCATCATATTCTTCTGCTGCTCATGACTGGTAATCAGCCTTGTTGAAATCAAGAGTAATAGGTTCCAACATTTGTAAGAGCTGACAAACATGGATCAATTGAATTCCTCCTAAACTGCAGCTATCATTCATTCAGAGTTGAAACATTCAAACTTTTACAATATTGGTCATTTCTAATATTTTTAGTTTTCATGTGCCATTTGTTATGACCAAACAATTGGCTAAATGGGAATGGATAACATTGGATTAATTGGGTTAACCGGGTTATCCTATTGGGATCGGGTCATTGAATTAAAATAGAGAATACGTTTTTTTTTTTAAAAAAATTTCGATAATTTGAATCAATTTTGGAAATTCCGTTAAATGAAAGATAATTTTGATGAAATTAGTGTATTATCTAAAAATTTGATTTCAAGAAGAGTTTAATTTATTTTAAGGGTATTTTTGACTTTTAGAAGTCGCCACTTAATTTTTAAGAAAAAATCAAGAAAACTCATTTCCAAAACAACTTAAACAGGAAAATTGTTTTGAAAATATTTTAGGGGGTTCGGGATTCAACTTAAACGGAGCGTTGAAAGCACCTAAAACGCTCCGTTTAATACGATTTTCCGGCGATTAACTTATTTGACTATTTTATTAACTTTTACAATTCTTTTGTTTATAAAACTTTATTAGAAACTCTTATGCGAATTCTCCAATTTTTTAGAATATTTCATTGAAGTTAAAACTTTAACTCTAAGCAATTTCCAAACTTAAACATCTATCTCTTAAAGTTTCAAATTTTAATTTGAGTTTGATAAAACAAAAGACGTTCAATGGGGTTGGAGTTTTCTAATCCTAGACTAACGGTATTCAAGTAAAAAAAAGCGTAAGCAAATAATAAAGAGAGAGAGAGAGATTCGGGTCCAAGTTTCAGATGCTGTTCGCCTTGGCCGAAACTCGGACCCACCTGCTTTCGGGGTTTTTGACCCATTTTGTACCTGTCCTAGTCTAAACATACAAAATACATAGGAAAGTAAGAATGGAACGACAAGAGGGCTTATGCCCATTACAAAAATAATAATAACACAAAAATACAAAGTGAACAAGTCTTCTAATCCGTTTTGGATTTTTTTCCATTTTCATGACATGGGATTCCATACGCCCCCCGCCTTGAAGGGGGTTGACTCGATGGAGAAGGCGAATCTCAATGGTTCATTCGTAAAGCTAAGGAAAATGGGAGTTCGTAAAGAACTCGGATAAAATCATGCAAAACAAATAAATAGAAGGACGTTAGCGCGATACCCCATTTTTAAAGCGAAATTAATATCAAGCCATTGCAGCACACAAAATCACGATTTACAGACACTATTTTTTATCATGACAACACATGTAAGTAGTAGTGAATCATACGCCTAAAATTTGTGGGCTTAATATCATACTAATCGAGAATTCAGTAAAGCAAAAACAAGATAAATAACATAAGATAAAAAAAAAAAAAAACAGGGAATACAACATATGAGATGGACTTTATTAAGATATTCAAGTCACGGATATGGTATTTAACTTCTCAAATAAATAACAACATGTTTATCGCAGCTAGGTCTTCGCAAAAGCATGAGACAGTGACAATAAGAAAACACGAGCATTGTAGTACTAAAAAAACTCATTACGAAGACAAAATGACAGCAACGACTAGAACAGAACGCTAGCTGACTTCCTTAACACCAGATTCGAACCAAGGCGTATATCAACCAATACGTAAACTAGAGCAACTCCCAATGTCTGAAAACGCACACTCCTAAGCAACACTATCGAGGGAATTCAGCAGCAGGGAAATCAAATGACCCTAACGTAGATACTACATTAATAAATCACAAGAGAACCTCTCAAAGACGAGATAAGACGAAGGAAACAGAAGAAGAAGAAAAAAAAATGAAGCAGGAAAAGGGGAAGCCAACAGACGTCCCTGCTGTTCGAGAGCTTGAGCTCACATTCGCGAACCCAAGACACAACCCCCTCTCCCTAACACTGAAGCGAGCTTCAAACATAAAGAAGAAAATAACCATTCGGGCATGAGCCAGCTTCAGAAGGACAAGCCATGTTTAAACCTCACGAAATGTCATCAGTTTAATCGAACAAGCAATAGATGGAACCATGAAGATAAAATTTCGTGCATAGATAACACAACATCACAATATGCGCGCAAAAACAGCAAGAAAACAAAAAAAAACAAGAAGAAAGAAAAACTACAGAGGAAGAGACGTTACCTCCTTCGAGCAGCAAAACAGGGACAGGAACGAGCAGGTAACAACGAACTTCCACCACCGAAACCACCCTCGAACCACATCAAAGGCGTCTAAACAGACTGTCACAGCCGAACGTCAGAACCGAATGTATTTCTCCACTTCTTGTTGATTCTTTTGGTTTATTTCTGTACCCGTCTTGTTCTGGGCGAGACTTTCTAAAATATACTTGAAATTTCTCCCACAATCGAGCAGGAAAACAAAGAATTTCCACTCAAAATTTCCTAACTCTCTATGATCTTCTCGATTCTCAACTCTCCTATATTCTCTTTGTTAATCCTTTACGCACAGCAAATACTATCGGAAGAGAACGAGCGTGAATTTCTTCTGGGGTTAACTCCTTTCTTCTTCTCAAAAGGAAGCTGGGTTATATTTTTTATATATCGGATTTCAGCCAAAAACAACAACAACAAAAAAACGACCACCGCCAACGAAAAGGATTTTACCAGAGACTTTCAAAGAAATTCCAACTCAATTTTCTCAAAGAAAATTCCAAAAAATGTCAAACTAAAATCTGTCGACCCAAAATTCCAAACAAAATTTTTCCACCTAAAATTGCTAACCCCGTTTTGAAGAGAGGTGGGGGTTTATATAGAAGAAGCTAGGGCTTCGATTCGAGGCGGGTAAAACGAATTCGACCCATTTCAAATTTGAAATTTGAAATCCTCTCCGAATCTGAGGGAATATGCCCTTTTTTGATGCCAAAACCTCCAACGGATTGAGGGCATATGTGGAGGGTCGAGATCAAACTCTCGTCCTTGGCAAACGACGTGGCTCGATCCTACGTCGCCAAGGACGAGCTCGCGTCGCCTAGCGTGCTGCGTTGCTGTACGACGAGGACAGGGTGGCAGGTTTCCGTTGCGGATTCTTTCGTCCACGCGCGATGGAGAGAGGGGGAGAGAGGAAGGAGAGAGCGTGGGAGGGACGCGGGTTCTGGGGATTTCGCGTTTTCTGGGAATTTTGTGGTTGCCTTCTGTTTTCTCGTACGCGTGAAGAAGAGGGGGATGAAGGAAAGGGGAAGTGGGTTGGACGGGCGGGTCAAAAAAAAAGGTTGGGTCGGGTAGGAGGGATAATTGGGCTGGAGGGAATGTTTAGTGGGTTGGGTTATAAGATTAAAGGGGGGTGTTGGACTGTCCGGGTTGGGCTTGGGAATTCATTTAGTGTTGGGTTGAAAGAGAATTTGGGCCTGGCGTTGGAAGTAGAAGTGGGCCGCCTGGGAATGAAAATAAAATGGGATGGGTTGAAGGAATTGGGAAAAAGGCATGGGCCCAAAGCTGATTTTTCCAAATTAAAAGGGAAAATGAGTTCAAATTAATAACTAGCCATTGATTTAAGACAAAACGAAATTGGTATAAATTTATTAACGATCTTATTTATTTAGTAATAAAATAGCGATTCAAAATATAATCGTAATTTAAAATAAACTAGTTTAATAGAATATTTTCTAAACTTAAGATATAGATATATATATATATATACATATATATTATATACATAATTAAAGAAATATATATCTTATCTAAAGTTATGCTAAAGGTAACCGACGTAATATAAAGTTCATGCATTATATCAATATATTCGTACAATTTATAAAACTAATTAATTTAAATTATTTAAAAATTTTAGGAAGCTCGATAATTAGATTATACCGGTGCGAGTCAAAAATTGGGTGTCAACAATTAGTAACAGAATGGGGTAAAATTAATTTCATTTTAACGATAAAAATAAATGTAAACAATAAACCAAAATTGAAGAGTATTTTTAAACTCTTTCCCTTATTTAAATCCAAAACTGCCTGATGAAGCTGTTTGAAGAGAATTTTAAATCTAAATTACTTGTAAGATTATGTTCTGTACATTGTATGGCAACATCTTACAATAAATGCAACAATAACAAAGTGAAGTCTGAGAAGCATAGACGGTAGTATGAAAAACAATAACATACCTAGCAAGTAAATTTTGAGAAGCATAGACGGTACAAAGATCTTACCACGAGGAACTTATTTTACAACACAGCATATGTATAAATGATAAAACATTACATAATAAGCCAGCAGCAAGCATAGGGTAAAAGTAAAACGGAACTACAATCATTTTTCAGCCTTAACTCGAAGAGATCCTTTCAAGTTATTCATGGAGGATATGACTGGCTTAACATAAATCCCAATACTCTCAACAGCATGACGACTCATGGTTCCATGAAAACCACCAAAAAGATGATGATTTCGTAATTCAAAGTTGAATCGCTTGCTACTACTTGTAGGCTCTGTACGCCCAAATGGTCCGTAACAACCCTTGTTGGTATTAAATTTAATAGCATCTAAACCTGTTGATAAATACCTCTCGCCAATATACGAACCACTTATCGAAGTAAGAAACTCTGATGGATAATCAAACAGAAGCGCACAAAAGTTTTCAGAGTGGTCACTGCCATGCTTATTGGACTGAACATAATTGCCATTCTCATAAAACAGAAACTGAAGCGACTGAATTTTGTCTTCGGTGAAAGAAACAAAAATACCAGCAACTTCACTTCGTCCATTTTCTTCCCATATGGAACCATCATTGCTTCCCACTGGTCCAACTTTGATCATCTCAAATTTACAAAAAAACAGGGGAAGTGAAATATGAAGTGAATAAAAGGAAAATGAAGAGAGAGATTAATAGTACAAGAAAATAAATGAGGAACTTGCAATTATAGGAAGAAAAAATGTACGACTACCCCTATACGTGCGAAATTTTAGAGACACACCTTAACTATTCTGTGGTTCTATTATTTCCTAAATTTTTTTTTTTATAATTTTGTGCACCTTTTTGACTTACGTGACATCTATATATCTACTAAGTGTCTCAATTGCATGGAGTTACAGAGTGCGTCACGTAAGAAAAAAAAAGTATAAAATTATAAAAAAAATAAGTTCAGAGGTAATAAAACTTTAGTTTAGTTAACGTGTATCTTTGTATATTTTGATCATAGTCTAAGAGGATATTTGTGTATTTTTCCTTAAGGTGGTGGTGTAAGCAGCGGCAAGGTGAGGGGTGAAGAGGTTTATAATGAAGTTGAAGAGGTTTGTTACTGGTATTTGTATTGGAGTCTGATTAATTCAGATTTACGTGAATCTATTACAGATTCGTCCATGTGCAGGACTAGAAATCAAAACTTCTAATTAAGAGTGAAATAGTCTTTGTCACAATATTTAGTGAGGAAACTTAATAATTAAGGACGGAGGAAGAATCAATCAATTATGGTCCTGTCGTTCATACCGCAATTAAGTATGAATTACGCATTGCAAAGATACGTTAAATGACGTTCCCAAATAGAATAGAATATTTATCATAATCAAACCATAATACAGACTCTTATTGTTCACACTCTTTAAATGAAAACGACTAATCATCTAATTTTTGAAATCGAATAATTTCATCATGGCTACTCCACTATCAACTATTCGAATTTTCCGACGATATTATTCTTATAAAAAGTGCTAGATGATTCTCTAAGAGAAAATAATAATAATAATAATATTGATAAACTTCACACAAACAAAATACCCAACAAAAAAATAATAATTAATTTTAAGAATTAAAATCGTCACTAATACGTCGTTAAATTGTTTGTAGCTTAAGTTATGTTGTTAATTGTTGTAGCTAAAATATTTTTAATAATCCATTTCTAAATAGTATTGACGACAAATTTGTCCGTTTAGCTACAAAATTTATCACCAAATATCTAGGTTCTAAGTAAAACAAATGACAAATCCAGTACTTTTTATATGAAAAAAAAAATATATATAGAAATTTTAGGAAAATAGAGTAGAGGATCAATACATATAGGTTAACCAAAACAAAAAAATACATTATGTAAAGCCATACCGAAATTAGTAAATAAACAACACAAACTATACTATATCATATATTATATAAATATAATTAATCTTCTTATTTTTCCTCTTTAACCTTAACTTGAGAATCTTTAATCTTGATCACAGAAGATGGAACATCCTTCACATAAAACCCAATACTCCCAATAAAGCCATTAGAATTCTCAGTGCAATGAAATCCACCATAAAATTGATGATTTCCTATTAAAAAATTGAAGTGATTTTTGATCATATCCATATATTTAATAGTATTATTGTTCTTTTTTTTTTCTTCATAAATTGTGGATTTATGATATTGGAAGATTGAGTTATTATTATATGTAGAAGAGTTTTGATTAAGAAATTTATAAGTGGTAGTATATTAATTACACCTTTACAAGTATGTAAAGCGTTTTCATCGTCATGCGTTGCTCTTTGATCTTCTATCTCGAAATAGGAGTTTTGGTGCTTCGTTTCTCGCTTTCAATTAAATTTTGGGCATGACCATTCAATGAATTTCAACATTTTACCAATAGTTTAACCATAAATTTAATCATTTTATTTTGGCCATTGTATCTTCAATATTCCTAATTCATTAATGACCTCTTAAAATTGACGTTAATTTTCACTTAGTCATTTTTATTAATCGTTGTTTATTTTAGATACATTATGTTATAGAACATTGTGTCATTTTAGCACTTTTTTAATGATCAATAAAATATATATGGTCTGTATAACACACTCGCTGATTACGTGTCAAAGTGACAAAGTAAATAAAACACATGGCATATATATTAAAAGTAATTTTTAAATAATACTCCATTTTAGAAGAATGAAATAGTCAATGACTTAATGACGTGTGAAATTTTTTACAAAAGAAATTCAAAAAAACAACAACTCCACCCACATCGTCTTCTCCATACCTCTCCCACCCCACCCATCGTCTTTTTCAAGTTTTTCCGTTACCATTCTTCTTCGCGACAACATGAACATGACTTTTGTAATGGATTGAATGTTTTTTTTTTTTTAAATCTCTTCATGTTGAAATTTGTTTTTTATTTGTCCGTGGCATCATCTATACTATTTCTCCATAGAAGGAGTTCAAGTTTGAGAGATGGTAGCTGAAAATGAGGAAGAAAATGAAAAAAATATAAAACAAAAAGATTAAATGAGTCTTTCACGCGCTGGTATTGAGTGTATTACATTCACTAGGCCATGTCAGTAAATAAAGTCAAAAAAACACATCAAGACATAACATTAAATATCTAAAATGAACAAAGCTTAATTAAAATGTCTAACTGAAAATTAGCGTCAATTTTAAAAGGCCACCGATGAATTAGACCATTAATATTTCCGATAGTTTAAATGAAGCGAATTGATATTTATGTACCCTTTGAGAAAAGAGATATTTAAGCGAAATGACTTCTCATTCAATTTTAAATCACAAAGTTGAAACTCAAAATTATTCCCGAAATCAGATTGTCAAAATTTTGTTGACAAAAGATAATCCATATATTGTATATTATCTCTTGTTTAAATCTTACAGTGAATGTAATAAAATAGAAGGTGAAAAATATCGTTTTTTTCCAAAATTATTTTTAAAACAAAATTGAATACGGTTCACAAAATAATTAGGCAACAAAGAGAAAAATATATGCATTTATATTTGCGAGATATATACTTTAGGCACATATGAATAGGATCCACTCATATATAAAACTAAATAAAGAGACATTTTAGGCATATATGTAGAGAATCCATACATATAAAACAATAACCAAATTAACACCAAATGAGTAATTAAAACTACTACATAGTTAATTTTTTTTCATTTTCCTTTTCATCATGTCCTGTCAAATATTTTTTGATCAAAGAGAAAGGGATGTTCTTCAAGTAAAATCCAGTACTTTCGATTCCATCACAATTCTTAGTACCATGAAAACCCCCCAAAAATTGTTGATTTCCTATAACAAAGTTGAACTCAATATTATTATTTCCATCACTTGATGGAGCACCAAATGGTCCATAACAACTTTTATTGGTACTAAATTTTATTGATCTTAAAATTGTCGAATTTCGAGTTAGAGAAAAAAGACTTTTTATTAAATCGTTCAAATGAACCATATATCGAAGTAAGATATTCTGATGGATAATTCAAGATAATTGCACTATAGAATTTACATTGCGTAGAACCATATTTCTCTGAATTAACAAAGTTTCCATTCACACAATTAAGGAATTGAAGTGAATAAACTTTGTCTTCACAATAAGATATAAAAATTCCAGCTAATTCATCTCCTTTTTGTTCCCAAATTATTCCACCACGTCCTCAATTTTGGTTTTATTCATAGATAATTATTTTCTATTGTTATGAATTATAATAATTGGAGTAATGTTGATGGGAGATAGAGTTTTATTTTTTTAATTATGTATACAAGAGTTGATTAAGAAGTATTTTGAGTCGTATTAATTAGTTCCGTTTGTTTTTCTATCTCGAAAATAGTAGTGTGATGCTTCGTTTTTCTCTTTCTATTTAATATTAGCGTGCGTTTAACCGCTACAACGAAATAGATATTTAATCACAATAATTGAGTTAATGCTATTGTATTTTAAAGTTATTAAAACTATAAAGTTTTGATTATAAATACTCATATTTATTATTGTCATTAAATATATACTCTCTTTTTCCTGATTATTTGTCCATTTTTTACTTATTAGTTGTTCCTCATTAATGTTCATTTTGAAAAATCAAGAAATGACATTTTTTAATCTATTATATCCTTAATTAATTATTATGAAAATATCAAAATTTTAATTAATCCACTTTATAATTAATAAAAATAAAAATGATAAACTCATTATGTTACGATAAACTTTTTTATTTTAATATGCGTGTTAATTTAAAAATAGACAATAAATTAATGACAGAGAAATATGTAAGGACAATTATATTATTAGCGGTGGTAGTGAATGAATTTCAGTAGTTTAATTTTTTGATTGATGACGGAGTAATATACTACTCCCTTCTGATCATATGGTGATGCATTTTTTAAAATTTTATTGTTTAATATTTCTTTTGTCCCTATTTACTTATTCCTATTTTTTCTTTTAGATGTCTCTATTTATTTGTTCGTTTTGATAAATTAAGAAAGGATAAAACTTCTTGAAAATTTCTAACTTTTAATTCATTCTTTTTGAAATCATATTTAATAAGAGTAAAATTGTAATTTCACTGTATTAATTATTGTTATCTTAATATATTTGTCTTTTCTAAAGCGTACAACTAAATAGAGACAAAGAAAATAAGTGATAATTTAAATAATTAAGAAAACGTTAATAATAATATTTTAATTCTTCCTTTTTAGCAAAGTTAATAAATCGTAATTATATCAAAGAACACTTCAATATTTAGTAGTGGAATTACCAAATAAATAAATTTATTTAATTTTTGGTTGTGGAGTACTTTTGGAATGATGAAGAAAACCATCGAAATTAAACGCTTTGTTTGAACCTTTTGAATGCGTTTGGCATGAAAAACATAGTATTTATTTACACTTTTTTTTCATATTTGATTGATCAAAATATTCTCCGGAAAAAAATATTTCATAAATAAAATTTCGAATTCAGAATGACCTCCTCCTTGAAACCACTACTTCCTCCATAAGATACTAATAAATTTTTAACGTCTAATTAGATTGTGAATCATACAGATTAAGAATAAAAGCTCGTTATTTTTTCTTTACCTAAAATTTTATTAAAGCCATAACCTTATCCATTTATTCATTCGATTCAATCTAACACAATTTTTTACCCATCTAGAAAAAAATAAAATATTTTCAGAACTTTCCTTTAATACGACATGCTATTTTTACTATTCATTTTCTTTCAGGATCAGTAACTGTCTTCCAAACTTTACCATGAATATAGACGAATCACTAACTTCATCCATATGTGTTACAAGACAATAGCCACACATAAAAATGATTACATGCAAGATAGAACCCAAAAATAAGCTACAATTAAGATCTAAACCAAACTTTTATATATAGAAAACATCCAAACTATTGATACGAATATAAAAGTAAAACCAATAACAAAAAAGCATAGATAATTTTTTTTTTTCAATAGATAACATAAGAACAAGTAGTAATAAATAACTCAATTTTCTTCCGTTTCATCTTTGATTGTAGAAATAACTTTCGGATTGATGATAGAAGTTGTATTAGCCTTGACATAGACCCCAATACTCACAATGCATTTGAAATTCTGTGTGCCATGAAAACCACCAAAAATACGCTGATTTCCCATGAAAAATTTGAAGTCCTTATTATCATTAGATGGACGTGTACCAAATGGTCCATACGAACTCTTGTTGGTAACAAATTTTATCGAAGTTACTATGTTTTTATTAAAACTATCGCTTATTGAAGTAAGAAACTCTGATGGATAATCAAACATGATTGAACAAAAGTTATCGGAGTTACTTTCATATTTCATCTTACCATAATTTTCTGACATAACTAATTTACCATAATTGTGTAATACACTTACTATATGAGTATTATTAAAAAATATTTTTTTTGTCTCTTATTACTTGTCAATTTTTTTACAGTTATCCTTCATTATTTATTTATTTTGGCAAATCAATAAAAACTAATTTTTTTATCTATTATATCCTCACTTAATTACTTTGAAAAAAGTAGAGCTTTTATTGAAAATTTTAAATTTTTAATTCATCTAATTCATTATTAATATAGAGGTAAATTGGTAAACTAACAATATCAATAATTATTTTTTTTAATAGATATGTCAATTTAAAAGTAGACAATTATTAAGGACGGAGGGAGTACTCTCTTTATTTCATATTAAGTGAATTTCTGATTTTTTTGTATTGTTCAAAGTTCAAAATAAATGTTTAAACTTACTATTGAGCCGTAATTCAATGGTAAAAGTACGCTCAATATATACAAATTTTAGCATCAACATTTTGTATATTCAAGTTAATGTGGTCTGCTTAAAGTTTTAATGATTTGCTAAGTTTGGTAGATTTGACCAAATAGTGTATCTACGATATGACACAATTATAAATCACCTATGTGAGTGTGAAGTGAAAGCCGCTTCAAAGAGAATTTTATGTCAAAAGTCTATTATCTATACACTCATTAAATCAGGAGGTGTTCATGGCTGAAACAACACAACCGTAAGAACCATAAACAGTAAAAGATTAATTGTGTGACATATGGTTGTCTAGGTATACACCAAAGCTCGACGGTTCAAAGATAACACATCTACCGATTGACCAAGTATACCCGAAATATGTTTACTACGGAAAGTCCAAGGGGAAACCTACTTATTCAGATGCAATTAATCCTTGCCTGTAAAGTACACAATGGTCCGTGCATTTCTATGTTATAACCATTCCCCTAATGTGGGGGATTGTTGGGTATGTAGCAAGAATTGATGGGAAATAGAGGGAAGGAGAGAAAATTGAAAAGTTGAGAACTTGAAAAGTCCTGTTATGCTTTGATGAAAAGACATTTGTCCCTCATCAGTGATGGAAAGAAAAATAGGAGAGTTTAAATACAGAAACACTCCTATTAATTGTTAAAAGGGTTGGAAAGAGGGATCTCCCTCGCGCCGTCGCTCGCTCGTCTCGGCTTCGGCAAATGATCGATCGAGAGATTATTTTTTGGACAAAGTTTGTTTTAATTATTTATTTAATTAACTAATTAAATGGCCAAAAATATTTTCAATTAATTAGTTGATAACAGAAGTTGACCGAAATGTTTCAACATTTTAGTTGACTAACCCGATCCTACTCGGATTCGCGTGCGACCCATTTTATTTGAACTTTCCCGTTTTATTTAAATTTTCCGCCATGACTGTTCTGAAAGGTTGCAAACTTTCATTAATGGTCTTGTGAATTCTGAAAGAGTTTCAACCTTTCAGAACATATTCTTCTTGCCTATAAATACCACTCATTCTTCAGATTATTTTCGAACGTATTTTCTGATCTTCTTCTTCTGCACACATTTTTCTTCGTTTACTTTTCTGCTATGGATTGATTCGCTGACAGTAGAGTTTTTGGTATCTAGACTCTGCTGATTAAGATCATTTTATCCTGGAAGGTTATATTCCAAATCAAACCTCGGATACTAGAGGGGAATAATTTTCTTAAGGGGACACTGTGAGTTCAGTGGACTTGATCTTTTTTCGATTTAAAAGGTTTTTTCAAATTCTGGTACGTTATTACATATTTTAGTTTTTGTAAATTAAATTTCTGTTCATCTCTCTTACTGGTTCTATAAATTTCAGTTACTTCGTATTTCTGAACAATTCATTAGAATTAGTAATTTCTAGTTTTGATAACATAAATTGAAAACATATATAAAAACAAAACTTAAAACTAGTGTAAACCATAGTGGGTATTATAAGTTTTATTTGTATCACTGCATGATCCTCCTTTGGCAATCCAGTATTGCCTGTACAAATGCACTATCAGGAAGGTTGTTGCTTCTCAGTATACAAACTAGTGTATATGATCGGACAAGTAATATAGATTTTTTAAGAAATAAGTTATTGTTCTCAAGGTTAGATTAGTAGTTAAGGGGTATAATCAAGGGAAGGTCTAGATTATGATGAGACTTTTTCTCCTGTTGTTAAGATGGTAACAGTTAGGAGTGTTTTAAAACTAGCTACAACAGGCAACCAAATGGATGTGTATAATGCTTTTCTGCAGGGAGATTTGTATGATGAAGTATACACGACACTTCCATTTTTGATACACTTATTAAAATAGAAAATATTGATATAGTAAGTTTATCATTTTACCCCTATTAATTATGAAGTGAAAATTCAACATTTTCAAGAAATTGTACCTTATAAAAAAGTAATTAATTGAGGTTATAATAAGTAAAATTATTTTGTCATTTCTTCATTTGTCAAAATAGACAAGTAATTTAAAATAACTATATAAAAAAAAAGTGGACAAGTAATTAGAGGTAGGGGTAGGGAGTAATGTTTGGTACCGAGTATTTTACATCATATTTGTATTAATGGATGATAAGTAATTAATATTGAAGTAAAATACGGAAAGAAAAAAAAGTTTTATGTGTATTTTATTGATGTGTAGAGTTATTTTTTTTAAAAAAAAATTATACGACTAGATAGTGCGTCTAGCTGTTCTTTTATTAAAACAAAGATCTTTAAAAAAAATAAGTACAAGCAAGTGGGGTTACGCCTTACCTTGTCAATCCTATGAGGTAACGAATCTCTACTAATTAACAAGTATGAAGAAAATAAGAGCTAGAGAACTAGATATTCTATGATTATGATAGAATTATTAGTACACTCTATGATGATATTATAAATGAGAATGCTTAATTAATGCACAAATATGAAATCCAAGAAGAAAGTTGAGTTATCACCTTAAAGTTACTTCTAAAAATGTGACAATTAAAAATGATTGATACTCCATATAAAGTAACTTGAATTATTTTTCTCTTGTCTTCTTCTTCTTCAAATCTTTCCAATAAAACTTTATATTTCATCATTTCTTTTTGGATGTATTAGATCTTGTTAGAACTGTTGACACTGTCATACGATTTTATTTTGCCAGTCGCATTGACAGGTACCTTGAAACAAACTCTCATTTAAAGTGAACTGCAACAACACATGCCCACTTTCTAATAATTCATTGTTAAATTTGTTGGAAAATAGCATATACAGCGGAAGCATTCCAGAATCATACATCTTGCATGAATATAAATAACAATCACAAATAGTTATCACATACAAAGTATGCTGAAAATTAACTCAAGATTACCTCTTGAAGCGTGTGCAGATATCTTGAAGTAAATCCAACTCCAGTTCTATAGTCTTCTACAGTGATCCCAATCAACAATTGAACTCTCTCAATACTTGGGTGGACAAGTTTTGTATTCAATACTCTCTCCAATATAGGTTAGAAGATCCCTATTTATAGAGATGTCTTCCTAGTCCAAAGAGGAGAAGAAAAGCAAATCTTTTTTCTTCAAGAACTTGAAACACACGTTTCTTCCTTTTAAAAAGAAAAACACACGCTACTTTTCCATCTTCTACTAGAAAATAGGATTCTGAGTTCTAGTTAAATTGGGCAGTGGAGGGACCACATAATTTATTACTGAGGCTTCCTATTATGGAAATAATTAATTTGAATTATTCTTACCATATAAATTACAAATCATTCCACTAAAAATTCGTAATTGAACTCCTCTATTTATTTCGAAATTCACCACTAAACACTTATTTGATTCCCCATGTTAAGATTACCGATACTAATCAATAAATTAAATTACTGACGAATTTAATTCAATGATTAACTTCTTTTAGAGCAATACTTAACTTATTTCATGTGCCAGATTCATAAATCTACCGGCCGGATTTACACATGAAAACTTACAAGCTTCTCATAAAGGGTGTATCATCAATCTCTATACTGAGACATGGATTCCATCAACTAACTAATTATTTCACCAATATATATTATTATCATCCAATCTACCAGGCATATTGACCCATCTCAGAATCTCACCTTTTAATAAATAAAAATGATAAATAATATATACAGATCATAATCGTTATATCAAGATTAAGAATATAAGTACATTTAATGGTTTAGAGAATATGTTTTTATCAGTCAGTCTAAAACAACTATCTCTGCTTGGTCCCGTTCAATACATACCAAATGCACTAGCACGAGAAGTTAGAACTATGCCATTCTCATAATCAAGATAAATTACATTTAATCTCGTGCTACAATCTTTCTGATGATTTTGTCCAAATTTTCATCTATGATTGTGAACTATAAATTTTTAACTTATAGGAACTGATTATTTAATCTTCTGTGTATAAGCTTAAACTCTATACACCAAATCATCTACTATATAAGTTGAGGACACATATATGACAATTGATCTATTTAATGTAACACTTTATTGAATTGAATAAATAAATAAACAATTGTTCAATATTAATACTATATCAAAACGCATGATTAATAGTATATCCTAACAATCTCCCACTTAGACTCATAACCATGCACCTACAACTCTAACACCCATTCCTTCAACATGTCTATCAAAAGACTTTTGCGGTAAAAATTTTGTGAAAGGGTCTGCAAGGTTGTTCTCTGATGCAATCTTCGCCACCATCGCATCCCCTCTCTGTACTATGTCTCGAATCAAATGGTATTTTCGCTCAATGTGTTTTGCCTTCTTATGACTTCGTGGTTCCTTTGAATTTGCAACCGCTACACTATTATCACAAAACATTGTAAGTGGCATTTCTATTGCAGGAACAACCGCCAAGTCTTTCAGAAAGTTTCTGAGCCACACTGCCTCCTTAGCTGCTTCAGAAGCTGCTACATATTCGGCTTCCATGGTAGAATCAGCAACACAGGTTTGCTTGATGCTTCTCCAAACAATGGCTCCACCTCCCAAAGTAAACATATTTCCTGAGGTCGACTTTCTAGAGTCCATATCAGACTGGAAATCTGAGTATGTGTACCCTATAGGCACCAACTCATCCGAATGATAGACTAGCATGTAATCCCTAGTCCTTTTTAGGTACTTAATTATATGCTTAACTGCTGTCCAATGTTCTCGTCCAGGATTAGACTGATATCTGCTAACCATGCCTACGACAAAACAAATGTCAGGTCTAGTGCATAACATGGCATACATGAGACTTCCTACCGCTGATGCATTAGGAACTGTCTTCATGCTTTCTGTTTCCTCATCTGTCTTAGGACATTGATCCTTAGATAAAGAAATTACATGTCTAAAAGGAAGAAAACCTTTCTTGGAATCGTGCATGCTAAACCTGGTAAGAATGGTATCAATATAAAGAGCTTGAGATAAACCTAACATCCTTTTCTTACGATCACGTAGAACCTTGATCTGAAGGATGTGAGCAGCTTCTTCCAAATCCTTCAGATCAAAGTTTGTGGACAACCATTTCTTAACTGAATTCATCAAGCCGACATTATTTTCTATGATCAAGATATCATCTACATATAATCAAAAACACCACTTTATCCCCATTCCACTTTTTGTACACACAAGACTCATCAAGACATTGCTCAAAACCAAAAGACTTGACTGCAGTGTCGAAGCAAGTGTTCCATGCCCTAGAAGCTTGCTTTAATCCATAAATAGATCTTTTAAGCTTGCACAACATGTGTTCTTTTCCTTTTTCTATGAAACCATCTGGTTGTCGCATAAATATGCTTTCATCAAGACTTCCATTGAGGAAAGCTGTCTTGACATCCATTTGCCAAATTTCATAATCATAATGAGCAGCAATGGATAAGAGAATTCTAATAGACTTAAGCATGACTACTGGCGAAAAAGTTTCCTCATAGTCGATCCCTTCTTTCTGAGTAAATCCTTTTGCAACAAGTCTAGCTTTGTAAGTTTGCACTTGTCCATCTACTCCTCTCTTTTTATTATATATCCATTTGCATCCAATGGGTTTGACTCCATCTACAGGTGGTTCTACAAGATCCCAGACTTTGTTAGAGTACATATACTCCATTTCTGATTTCATAGCAACAATCCATTTTTCTGCATCTTTATCTTGTAGTGCTTCGTCGTAATTCACAGGTTCGGTATTCGGCTCTTCAGGGATTCTGTCAAAAGACTCTCCCAAGAGTGCATACCGAAGTGGTTTTCTTATCACTCTCCCACTATGACGAGACACTACAGTTGCAGGGGCAGGTTCAGAGTGGTGGAACCACATCATTTTTAGGATCTTGAGTTTTCATGTTATCTTCAGTATCTTGCGGTGCAGAGATATCAACAACTTCTTCCTCTAATGCAATCTGCTCATTATTACTCCCACTACCTTGATGCAATGAATTTTCAAGATCTTGTACTTGCAGAATTTTATGTTTGTTAACATCTCTCCCACTATTATAATGCAATGGTATGTTAACTCTAACATGTGGGGTTTGAATTTGGTTTTTCTTATTTTCAGTAGATTGATTTGTTTTCTCTTTGCTCAATTCCTGTAAAACTAGTTTACTTCTAGGAATATGGTTTGTTAAAAAATTCGTTTCCAGAAACTTGGCATTGGTAGACACAATGACCTTCTTTTTTTTAGGATTATAAAACATACCACCTTTCGTTCCTTTAGGGTATCCAATAAAAACACATACTTCTGTTTTAGGTTCCAATTTTTCTGCCTTCCCTTTTAATACATGTGCTGGACATCCCCAAACCCGAATATGTCTCAAACTAGGTTTGTGCCCAGTCCACAGTTCAATGGGTGTCAAAGGAACAGATTAGAAGGAAATAAGTTCAGAATGTAATTTGCAGTTTCTATGGCATATCCCCAAAACGAATGCGGCAAATCAGAGTAACTCATCATTGATCTAACCATTTCTAAAAGAGTTCTATTTCTTCTTTCTTCTACATCATTTTGTTGTGGCGTTCTAGGTGCAGACATTTGAGATGTAATTCCTTGTTCTGATAAGTAACTAATAAAATCATTAGAGAGGTATTCGCCACCACTATCAGATCGCAATGACTTGATATATATTCCATGTCGTTTCTCTGTTTCAGCCTTAAACTCTTTAAATTTCTCAAAGCATTCAGACTTACGACGCAACAAATATATATATCCATATTTTGAGTAGTCATCAATGAAGGTCACGAAGTACTCATACCCACCTCTTGCTTGAATGTTCATTGGGCCACACAAATCAGAATGAATTAACTCTAGTTTATCATTGACTCTATTTCCTTTTGAGGGAAAAGTTCTTTTAGTCAATTTCCTTCTAAACAAGATTCACATGTTGGTAGTGCCTCCACTTTTAATGAACCTAAAGGTCCATCTCGAACCAACCTTGAAATCCTATCTAGATTTATATGACATAGACGCAAGTGCCATAAATAAGTCTCATTAAAATCAGAAGAACGTTTTCTTTTACTTGAAAGGTTAACATTATTCAATTCTACGATTTGTTGCAGTTCTGGAGAGACATTAATAATAAAAAGACCATCAATCAATGTACCAGCAGAGACAAGATGTTTATTATAACTAATAACACAATCGTTATCAGAAAAACTAACATCATAACCATCTCTCAAAACTTTAGAAACTGAAATCAAATTTCTTCTAACAGCAGGTGCATATAGAACGTCTTTTAAAATTAAAACTCTACCACTATCAAATGAAAAGGTAATATTTCCTAATGCTAAAACTGGAGCTACAGAGCCATCTGCTTGAAAAACGCTAACTTCACCTCTAGTCAGCTTGCACGTTTCTTGAAACCCCTGCATAGTAGTGCAGATATGATCAGTGGCTCCTGAATCTACACACCATGAAGTGGTAGAAACAGCCGCTAAAAATGTTTCAACGACAAGTGAAAGTGAGTTACCTTGTTTGTTTTTCTTCTTGGCTAAGAAATCTGGACAATGTGCCTTCCAATGACCTGACATCTTGCAATGAAAACACTTACCCTTAGACTTTTTCACTCCCCCAGTTGGAGGTGCAGTTGCCTTAGCTTTGTGAGCCTTTTTCTTCTTCTGTCCACCTTGCGGTTTAGAAGTAGAACCTTTCTCAACATTAAGTGCCATTGATGGTGCATGTTTTTTGACAAGGGTCTCTGCCGCCTGTAGCTCATTCAACAATTGTGCCAAAGATAGACTCATCTTATTCATATTATAATTTAGGCAAAATTTGTTGAAAACTATTAGGAAGAGACTGCAATATCATCTCAACTTGGGAGTCATTGTCGATTTCAGCCTCCAAAACCTCTAGTTCATTCAGAAGACCTATCATCTTCAGAACATGGTCTCTTACAGGGGTGCCTTCAACCATCTTAGTGTTCATGAGAGTTCTCATGGCAGTCTGCTTAGCTGATCGACCCTAGTCTCCAAACATTTGTTTGAGATTCTCCAAAATTTCAAAAGCAGTCAACATAGCTTGATGTTGATGTTGCAAAACATTTGACATTGAAGCCATAATGTAACATCGCGCCATCTCATCAGCTTTGCACCATTTCTGATAAGCTAACTTATCCTCATCACTAGACTGATCATTTGGTTTCAATGGACATTCCTCATGAAGCACAAACTTATATTCTTCAGCAGTAACACAATGTCAAGATTTCTCCTCCAGTCAACATAGTTAGAACCCTCTAGTTTGTTTTGACCCAAAATAGTACTAATGGGATTAAAAGGAGACATGTTAAATCTGAGATTGAAGAAATAATTACAATAGATCAATAACATAGTCATATAACATTGAATATTTACTTTCAAACTCATGATATACATATACATTCATGCATCTTAAATAGCCAATCGTTGGGATTGGAGAACTATTCATACAATATACATATATAATGACCGATTATTCACTCCATAAATTTATACAGACCTAACTCAGTTGGAGAGTTTACTGTTAGTTTAATTCAAGTGAAAATCCTCTAGTTGCATTGATCCAATCATATATTACTCAGTTTAGGAGAGTTAATACAAATTATCAAACTAGCAATTAAATACGTAATGACTTGTATTAAATTCATCCGATGAGGAGGAAGGTCTAAGCCAACACATAAATTAAATACTTCATTACTATATCTTGGTAATTTAAAAAAATATACTCATCACCATTTATTTTCTTCCAAATTTTATACAAAAAAAAATTTCAGAAAGAAAATATGCTCACATTAAATCTCCAATACATTCCATGTGTCATCTCATACATATTCATTAATATATACCTCTTGAGAAGATAACATATAATAATGTAAAATTTAGAAATAATCTTGGTTCACTAAGATTTTAAAAAATAAAAATTATGACTCCAATAACCTGAACAAGAAAATTACACCCATACTGTTTTAATAATCAATGATTTCTTTTCTACATAATCACGTTAGCTAAATTATTATTTTTTTCAGTCAACACTTCTGTTAATATACCAGCAAACAACCAGCCGATTTAATGAGAAAATAAAAAATTCTGAGCTATCTCACAAAGATGACGCCACAAGAAAAAAAAAATGACATGTGCATGCTGCCATTAAATTTCTTTCCAAAATTCTTCATCATATAGTACAAAAATTTTGCATGATCTCGTGAAAATACTTATCAGAATTTAGTGATTAATTTTCATAAATAACTATATATTACTGTATGCATTAAACAAAACCAAACCAATTCAAGTTTCTTCTGTTTTGTCCTTTTCGTGATAAAACAAAATTCACAACCACGAATCATACATACAATTTCACATACACATATTTTAGGTTATCTATAAAGATGCAAGTATGGCTCTTGATGCCAATTGTTGGAAAATAGCATATACAGTGGAAGCATTCCAGAATCATACATCTTGAATGAATATAAATAACAATCACAAATAGTTATCACATACAAAGTATGCTGAAAAATAACTCAGGATTAACTCTTGAAGCGTGTGCAGATATTTTGAAGTAAATCCAATTCCAGTTCTATAGTCTTCTACAGTGATCACAATCAACAATTGAACTCTCTCAATACTTGGGTGGACAAGTTTTGTATTTAATACTCTCTCCAATATAGGTTAGAAGATCCCTATTTATAGAGATGTCTTCCTAGTCCAAAGAGGAGAAGAAAAACAAATCCTTTTTCTTCAAGAACTTGAAACACACGTTTCTTCCTTTTAAAAAGAAAAACACACGCTACTTTTCCATCTTCTACTAGAAAATAGGATTCTGAGTTCTAGTTAAATTGGGCAGTGGAGGGACCACATAATTTATTACTGAGGCTTCCTATTATGGAAATAATTAATTTGAATTATTCTTACCATAATAAATTACAAATCATTCCACTAAAAATTCGTAATTGAACTCCTCTATTTATTTCGAAATTCACCACTAAACACTTATTTGATTCCCCATGTTAAGATTACCGATACTAATCAATAAATTAAATTACTGACGAATTTAATTCAATGATTAACTTCTTTTAGAGCAATACTTAACTTATTTCATGTGCCAGATTCATAAATCTACCGGCCGGATTTACACATGAAAACTTACAAGCTTCTCATAAAGGGTGTATCATCAATCTCTATACTGAGACATGGATTCCATCAACTAACTAATTATTTCACCAATATATATTATTATCATCCAATCTACTAGGCATATTGACCCATCTCAGAATCTCACCTTTTAATAAATCAAAATGATAAATAATATATACAGATCATAATCGTTATATCAAGATTAAGAATATAAGTACATTTAATGGTTTAGAGAATATGTTTTTATCAGTCAGTCTAAAACAACTATCTCTGCTTGGTCCCGTTCAATACATACCAAATGCACTAGCACGAGAAGTTAGAACTATGTCATTCTCATAATCAAGATAAATTACATTTAATCTCGTGCTACAATCTTTCTGATGATTTTGTCCAAATTTTCATCTATGATTGTGAACTTTAAATTTTTAACTTATAAGAACTGATGATTTAATCTTCTGTGTATAAGCTTAAACTCTATACACCAAATCATCTACTATATAAGTTAAGGACACATATATGACAATTGATCTATTTAATGTAACACTTTATTGAATTGAATAAATAAATAAACAATTATTCAATATTAATACTATATCAAAACGCATGATTAATAGTATATCCTAACAAAATTCACCCTTAAATCCTAATTGTTGAGACAATATTTTCAGTAAATCTAGAAATTCAAGCCTTCCATGTGACAATTCGACAATGAGAACGTATTTTAGATTCTACTTTGTCATAAACGTTTCTATGTTTTAGGAGTCAAACACTAGTGTGGGTTCTCCATGTAAAAGAATGACTGGTTTGAGAGATTTCTCACTTGTTGCTTCTCCATGTGCGCGGATTGAGTAATTTAAACATTATTTAAAGGGAAAAGGGTCAAAAAATTACCTTTCAACTTTGATTTATTGTTTGAATTTAGCCTAGCCGTTAAAATGAAGTTCATTTTACCCTTCAGATACTAATTTCATCAAAATTATCCCTCATTAAACGGGATCTCCACAATTGATCCGAATTTTGTAAAAATTCATCATATTCTTCTGCTGCTCATGACTGGTAATCAAAATCAAGAGTAATATGACCAAACAATTGGCTAAATGGGAATGGATAACAGGGCATTGCATTAGTTGGGTTAATCGGGTTATCCTGGTGGGGTTGGGTCATTGGATTAATATAGAGAATAAGTTTTTTTTAAAAAAAAGAGGATAATTTGGGTCAATTTTGGAGATTCCGTTAAATGAAAGGTAATTTTGATGAAATTAGTAACAGAATTGGTAAAATTAACTTTATTTTAACTATAAAAGTAAATTTAAACAATAAACCAAAATTAAGAAGTATTTTTTACCCTTTTCCCTTATTTAAATCCAAGACTGCCTGATGAAGCTCTTTGAAAGAGAATTTTAAATCTAAATTACTTGTAAGCTTTATGTTCTGTACATTGTATGGCAACATCTTACAATAAATACAACAATAACAAAGTGAAGTCAGAGAAGCATAGATGGTATGAAGAACAATAACATACCTAGCAAGTGAATTCTGAGAAGCATAGACGGTACAAAGATCTTACCACGAGGAACTTATTTTACCTTTCAGTTACTAATTTCATCAAAATTATCCCTCATTAAACGGTATCTCCACAATTGACCTGAATTTTATAAAAAATTCCTATTCCATATTTTAACTCAATGACCCGACCCTTTGAGGATAACCTGTTGACAAACATCGATCAATTGAATTCCTCCTAAACTGCAGCTATCATTCATTCTGAGTTGAAACATTCAAACTTTTACAATATTGGTCATTTACAGTAGACAAGCATAACTATGATATTTTTAGTTTCCATGTGCCATTTGTTATGACCAAACAATTGGCTAAATGGGAATGGACAACAGGGCATTGGATTAGTTGGTTAATCGGGTTATCCTAGTGGGGTCGGGTCATTGGATCAAAATAGAGAATCAGTTTTTTTAAAAAAAAATTGGGTAATATGGGTCAATTTTGGAGATTCCGTTAAATGAAAGGTAATTTTGATGAAATTAGTAACAGAATAGGGTAAAATGATAAAAGTAAATTTAAACAATAAACCAAAATTGAAGAGTATTTTGACCCTTTTCACTTATTAAATTCAAGACTGACTGAGGAAGCTGCTTGAAAGAGAATTTTAAAACTAAATTACTTGTAAGCTTGTGTTCTGTACATTGTATGGCAACATCTTACAATAAATACAACAATAACAAAGTGAAGTCTAAGAAGCATAGACGGTACGAAAAACAATAACATATCTAGCAAGTGAAGTCTGAGAAGCATAGACGGTATAAAGATGGTACTAAGAGGAACTTATTTTACAACACAGCATATATAAATGATAAAACATTACATAATAAGCCAGCAACACGCATAGGGTAAAAGTAAAACATTACATAGAGATCCTTTCAAGTTATTCATGGAGGATATGACTGGCTTAACATAAATCCCAATACTCTCAACTTGTAGGCTGTGTACGCCCAAATGGTACGTAACAACCCTTGTTGGTATTAAATTTAATAGCATCTAAACCTGTTGATAAATACCCAACTCTGATGGATAATAAAACAGAAGCGCACAAAAGTTTTCAGAGTGGTCACTGCCATGCTTATTGGACTGAACATAATTGCCATTCTCATAAAACAGAAACTGAAGCCACTGAATTTTGTCTTCTGTGAAAGAAACAAAAATAGCAGCAACTTCACCACGTCCATTTTCTTCCCTGGTCCAACTTTACAAAAAAACAGGGGAAGTGAAAATGAAGTGAATAAAAGGAAAATGAAGAGAGAATTTAATAGTACAAGAAAATAAATGAGGAACTTACAATTATAGGAAGAAAAAATGTACGACTACTATGAGCGAAATTTTAGAAACACACCTTAACTATTCTATGGTTCTATTATCTCCTAAATATCTTTTTTTTTAAATAATTTTATGCATTTTTTTGACTTGCGTGATATCCATATATCTACCACGTGTCTCAATTGCGCGAATTCACGAAATGTGCCACGTAAAACAAAAAATGCTGAAAATAATTTTAAAAAATAAGTTCAGAGGTAATAGAATCTTACTTTAGTTAACATGTATCTCTAGAATTTTGATCATAGTATAAGAGAATAGTTATGCAATTTTCCTTATAGTAAAAAACTGGAAGTGAAGTAGTGGCGGTGTAAGCAGCGGCAAGGTGAGGGGTGGAGAGGTTAATAATGAAGTTGAAGAGGTTTTTTACTGATATTTGTATTGGAGTTTGATTAATTCAGATTCACTTGAATCTATTAAAGGCTTGTCTATATGCAGGACTAGAAATCGAAACTTCTAATTAAAAATAAAAGTCTTTATCACGGTGCTTAGTGTAGAAACTTAATAATTAAGAAAGGAGGAAGAATCAATCAATTATGGTCCTATCGTACATACCGCAATTATGTATGAATCACGCATTGCAAAAATACGTTGAATAACATTCCCAAATAGAATAGAATATTTACCATAATCAAACCATAGTACAGACTCTTGTTGTTCACACTCTTTAAATGAAAACGACTAATCATCTTCTTTTCAAATCGAATAATTTCATTATGGCTACTCCACTATCAACTATTCGATTTTTTCGACCATATTATTCTTATAAAAAGTGGTAGATGATTCTCTAAGGGAAAATAAAAATAATAATAACAATAATAAACTTCACACAAACAAAATACCCAGCAAAAATAATAATAATTAATTTTAAGAATTAAAACCGTCACTAATACGTTATTAAATTGTTTGTAGCTTAAGTTATGTTGTTAAATTGTTGTAGCTAAAATATTTTTAATAATCCATTTCTAAATAGTATTGACGACAAATTTCACCGTTTAGCTACAAAATTTATCACCCCTAAATATCTAGGTTCTAAGTAAAACAAATGACAAATCCAGTACTTTTTATATGAAAAAAAATAAAATATATAGAAATTTTAGGAAAATAGAGTAGAGGATCAATACATATAGGTTAACCAAAACAACAAAAATACATTATGTAAAGCTAAATCAAAATTAGTAAATAAACAACACAAACTATACTATATCATATATTACATAGAAGAGTTTTGATTAAGAAATTTATAAGTCGTAGTATTAATTACACCTTTACAAGTATGTAAAGCGTTTTCATCGTCATGCGTTGCTCTTTGATATTCTATCTCGAAATAGGAGTTTTGGTGCTTCGTTTCTTACTTTCAATTAAATTTTGGACATGACCATTCAATGAATTTCAACATTTTACCAATAGTTTAACTATAAATTTAATCATTTTATTTTGTGCCTTCAATTAATATCGACCTAATTCATTAATCACCTCCTAAAATTGATATTATGTCACGATCCAAAAATCACGAGTCGTGATGGCACCTATATTCCCAACCAATAGGTAAGCCAACCAACATATTTTAACAAACTTAACTAACTAATGAGTGAAAAAAAAAAAAACAATAAGTCAAATCTTCAATATTGAGTTCCTTATAAGTACGAATGCGGAAAACTGAAAAAAAATACTACCCAAGAATTGGTGTCATAAGTACAAGAGCTTCTAGAATACGATGCAAGTCTGAAACTAAAATGACAAATCTAACATAAGGGATATCCTGTCTGAATACTGAATAACAGAATACGTAAAAGATAGAGGGAGATGTGGGCCACGGAACAGCCAAGCAGCTCACCACAACTCCAAGACACTCCAAACTCGGACTCAAACTGCTCCTCGAGATGTGCTCCTACTCGGAATCGAATCTGCACCACAAAGAGTGCAACAAGTGTAGTATGAGTACGAAACCACGTGTACCCAGTATGTCTCATTGACCGACAACGAAGAAGTAGTGACGGGAGTTTATATAAGAAAATAAATTCTTAAATTATACAAGTATATATATATATACACCTACTATTTTAGTTTTACCAATAAAGGAAATCAACATAAGGTACTTTCCAAACACCAAACGAAACATATAATCATCAAGAATGAATGATGTGATGAAATGCAATGCAATGTGATACCATGTAATGATATGTCTCAGAATACCCTGTACTCACTCAACCGTATACACATGATACTCCTCGGAAATACATCGAGAGTTCATGACCCATGGGGGACTCGCGAGGTCCGTATACTGACACGGACGATCTCCATGTGTCTGTGCGGACGATCTCAACGCACAATCATAAAATTAATAATTTCCGCACGAACGGTCTCCACGTGCCCAAATTACAATCTTAACATATCACCATCCCCAGCACGGACGATCTCCACGTGCCCAATTTATACTCAATCTCATGTCAATGCATGTACACAATATTATTTCAAATAAGGGGATGATGATGCACCTTAATCAATCAAGTATCTACATAATACATAATCACCTCAATAATCACAACTATACGGGTGTAACAAAGAAAACACAATCACACAAGGATTTCAAGTCAATAATACATCAGCTAATGCCCATATGCTTTGGCATTTTCAAATTTCAATCCACATTCTATAGTAGTAACTTTCCCTTTTATAATACCGGTACTCGTACCAATGCCCGTCACACCATTGATACGAGATCCCCCATCTTTCGCCCTTACCCATTGTCTATTTCATTTTTTTTTCTTTAATTAGGAAAACGTCGTTCAACAAGTCTAAAAAGTCTTAGCATATCTCAAGTGTCGAATTCATGTCACGAATCTTCAAGATAGTTCCTTCCCTTTTTGCAAAGTTTCGGAATGTTCACGATCTACCAATGATGCAATATTCATAAGTAAGCGAGTTTGTAGACATTCATATTATTATGTGCCTATCATAGACCCTAAAATTCACTCATACTTCTAATCAAGCTCCAAATCTTGATATAATTTGTATGCCAAAATTATCGTACTTGCTAAATTTCAAGTCAAGAACTTATCTTTAACTTTTCCAAATATCCTAGAATTCAATGTTAAATCATATAATATACACCTAATAATTAATTACCTATCTCAATATATCAAAAACTAGTATCATAATTTGATAAAATAAATACAAATAAGAATTAATAAAGATAATCAAAGAATACGATAATGCCAAGACCACGTTTTTTTTTCTTTTCTTCAAATGGGTACTGTCAAATGTCTAACTTTGTAAAGAAATATGCATATAATTGCATGAGAAGCCCATTGTATCCAATGATTAAGCGTCATTACCCCAATCAATCCTTTGTCACTTTATAGTTTAAAAAAAATACATTATAGTGACTACCCTACAATTTAATCCCCTCCAAAAATCTTATTTTATTATATTACTACAAGTGCACCATACAATTATATATAAACCTTAACAAATTTGGATTGATTTACCTGGAAATTAATGTTCTCCGCAGCCGTTTGGTCCCTCTCGTCTCCAGGTAGTTTCTAACCTTTATATATATTTTTTCTTCTTCTAAAATAACCTAACTGATTTGTTTTAATTATATAGTCAAATGGTAAGGGTTATTAAAAAAATGAATTTGACCCAATTATTATTCAAGTATATTAATTATAATATAGATATATGTATCAACTAAGTACTCCTAGTTATCAAATAGTTTAAAATACTTCTTTGAATTTTTCGGAAAGAGCCAAAATAGTCCTAGTTCTCAAAACGACCTAGCGGATCGTTACATATTAATTTTCACTTAGTCATCTTAATTAATCGTTGTTTATTTTAGATATCTTATGTCATAGTACATTGTGTCATTTTAGCACTTTTTTAACAATTAGGAAAATATATATGGTCTGTATAACACACTCGCCGATGACGTGTCAAAGTGACAAATTAAATAAATCACACGGCATATACATTAAAACTAATTTTTAAATAATACTCCATTTTAGAAGAATGAACAAGAAATTAGAAAAAAAAAAAAAAAACTCCACCCACATCGTCTTCTCCATACCTCTCCCACCCCACCCATCGTCTTTTTCGAGTTTTTCCGTTGCCGTTCTTCTTCGCGACAACATGAATCATGATTTTTTTAATGAATTGAATTTTTTTAAATCTCTTCGTGTTGAAATTATTTTTTTTATTTGTCTGTGGCATCATCTATACTATTTCAACATAAAAGGAGTTCAAGTTTTAAGAGACAGTGGCGGAAAATGAGGTAGAAAATAGAGTTAAAAAAAAGATTAAATAAGTCTTTCACATGATGGTATTGAGTGTATTACATTCAGTAGGCCATGTCAGTAAATAAAGTCAAAATAACACAACAATACATAACATTAAATGTCTAAAATGAACAAAGCTTAATTAAAATGTCTGACTGGAAATTAGCATCAATTTTAGAAGGCCACCAATAAATTAGACCATTGTTGACACCTAATTTTTGACCCGCGTTGGTATAAATTAATTATCGAGCTTCATGAGTTTTCAAATTATTTAAGTTAATTGGTTTTATAAATCTTGCGAAAATAAGATAGATGTATATATATACATATATGTATATACATATATGTATATGTATATGTGTGTATCTTAAAAGCTTCCCTTCCTCCAGCCCATTTCCCTTTTGTTTATTTTCAGCCCACCCCATTTCTCTTCCCCTTTTCCAGCCCATCCCCCTCAACCCAATCGAATCCTCTTCAGCAGCCCATCCTCTCCCAATCACTAACCCGGCCCAAAACATTTAAATACCCATCCGACCCAAACCCATTTAACCCCCCGACCCAATTCCTACCCGACCCGACCCATTTCCCTTTCCCTTCTTCTTCCCCCAGAACCCCACAACAGAAACAGGAACCCAGCGAAAATTCCCTCTCTCCCGCGTCTCACGCCCACGCTCGCTCTCTCCTTCCCCTCTCGACAGTAACCCAGAAACACAGACGCGACGTACGCCAACAACCCCCCAGTCGCGTTTCTCTCTCCCACGTTCTTCTCCCTTCCACCTTCCTTTTCGTGTGAGCAAGACGCAACGACAGAGACCCATACCCTGTCAAGCAGGTCTGCGAAACGTCGCAGTCATCCTCGCCGGCACGCGATGGCCATGTGAGGTTTGACTCAAAGTGAATTTGAATTTTTTTGAATTCAAGAAGGGGCTGTCTCTTTCCCTCTATAAATACCCCTTTTCTTCATTAGAAAAGGGGTTAGAAGATTATCACGAGAGCTTGGAGGGTTAGAGAGATTTTTATCAAGAAAATTCGAAAGTTTGGAAGAGGAAGTTTAGCTATTTCGTTTGTTGCATATTTTCGAGAATACTTCATTTTCCTTTCCTGTTCGCTGCATCCTTTCCTGTTCGCTGTAAAAGAACGAAGGAGGATATCGAATTCGAAGCGACACCAGTCCCTTAAAGTGTTCATTCGAGGCGTTTAGTCGTGGTTCGCGTGTGGAATCCTGTTGCTGCTCGTTTGTTCCCAAGTTCGCTGCTCCTCAACAGGTAAAACTACTTTCGTTATGTAATTTCTTCTCCTCTCAACCCCGATATGGTGACTTGATGGCTCAGAACTGTGTTGTTGTTTAACGGTTTGTTTTGAAACTGTTGGGATTGAAATCACTCGAATGTCTGTTGGCCTGTCTGCTGGGGTTAGCTATTATTTGTGTTGGTTTGTGTCGCTGAAGTTCGGTCTGTTTTCGTGATATC
This sequence comes from Solanum habrochaites, assembly GCA_027704765.1. Classification (NCBI taxonomy): domain Eukaryota; kingdom Viridiplantae; phylum Streptophyta; class Magnoliopsida; order Solanales; family Solanaceae; genus Solanum; species Solanum habrochaites. Next base: position 73,834,373 of record JAKWJA010002497.1, read on the forward strand.
TTGCCTTTCTTTTCGAGTCCGTCGTCGCGTGGCAGCCATTGTGGTTGGTTGGCTGACCTCGCGCGATGTATGTCGACTCTAAAGTTTATCTCGCGAGCTTTTCTGATGACAGTTATCCGTTTCCAATAAAGTTCAGTTGGTATCTTTGCGTTCGTCTTCTTCTTAAGGATATTTATTTGATTTCTCCACTGTGTATTCGTTTGTCCTGTCTCGAATAGTTGGTATAGATGATTAGTTGTTGGGATTGTTGTGTTGAGTTCTGGATATACCTCGCTTGAGAATCTGGTCGCGTGGGGTTAGATGGTTTGGTACTAGTGAATCGATATCATGTGGTATGAGTGCTAGGATTGTTAAATGTTAACATAAGTTGGTTACCTGCTAGATTCGATATGATTAATGGTGAGTATGACAGTGAAAATTTTCTTAAAGTTAAGCAATTTTGGGAGGAGTTTAAATGTTCTACTCTGCTGAAGGTCATTTTCAAGTCAATGTGACTTCCTGTTTTCGTCAAAGCTTTAATTTTGATGCAGTCTTTTTCTGTCGTAAATGCGAGTTTCGTGAAGTGTAAATGGATTTTGGAGATCTGAATGAATATTGTAGTCGATTCGCTAACTCCTTTATCAATCTTTGTCCATTAAAATATGCCTAGACTGTTCAAGTTTTGGATGTTCAAAGATAATTTTCTCATGTTTCATTCCACCTCGTCTTAGGCTCATTTTTTTTTTTTGGTTTGTTGTTGCGCATTCAGTCTAGATTGAGCTTGTAGATAGTAGATGTATGCTTGTTTTAACGGATATGGCTATTGTTCGTCTGTTCTGGATCAAATGCATTAAAATATTCGAGTGTTGAGTATACATGGCTCGTTTGCTGTGAATATAGGATTGTTATATGTGTTGGGTTGCCATATGCGTTGTTTATTTTGTGAAGGGACTTGGAATTAGCATGATAAGACTTCATGTTCTCTTCTTAACTCTTTTTGTCTTTAATCGCATGTGAAATTCCTTTCGAGTTTCCTTTTGGGACTCCCCTCCGTTCTTGCATTTCGGGAGAGCCGTAAAGGCTCAGGAGATTTCCATCGAGTCAAGGCAAACACACGAGAGTCAAATGCCCTAAATATCGAAGAAATTGAAGAAGCGGATTAGAAGACCCATTGAAGTTCTTTATTTTTTTTTATTGTACTTTTATTTTTGTAATGGGCATAAGCCCTTGTCGCTTTACTTTCTCGTGTTTCATTTTGTATATTAGATTAGGACAGGTGAACGGGTAAAAACCCCAAAGACAAGTGGGTCCAAGTTTCGGTCAAGGCGCACAGAACCCGAAAACTTGGACCCAAATCTCTATCTCTCTCCCTCTCTCTCCCTCTCTCTCTCTATCTCTCTTTGCTATTTGTTTACGTCTTTTTTAAATGTCGTTAGCTTAGGATTAGATGAATCCAAACCCCATCGAATGCCTTTTATTTTATCAAACTTAAAAAATCGAATTTAAATCTAAAACGATAATATTTCCAATTCGTAAAGGTTGTTTAGATAAAACTTTAAGGAAATCAAGCTTCGAAAAGGATTCGCGAAAATTACAAAAATAAATAAAGAATGTTTTAAAACTTGTAAATTCGCCTAAGTAATTTTTAATAAGTTGAAATGACAAAAGATTCACAAAAAATTGAAAAATAGTCAAAATAGTTAGTCGCTGGAAAACCGTATTTAACGGAGTGTCTTAGGTGCCTTACACCTTCCTAAGACACTAATAAGAATCCCGAACCCTTAAAAAATGTTTCAAAATGATTTTTCTGTTTAAATTGTTTTAGAAACAAGTTTTCTTGATTTTTCTTAAAAATTAAGTGGCGACTCCTAAAGTCGAAAATATCTTCAAAATAAAACGAACTCTTTTCACCCTCACCCTTTTTTCGATAAAACAGAAATGGCGACTCCGCTGGGGACATGGAGGATTCTAACCCTAAGACTAATTATTTGACTAACTTGTAATTTGTTGTTTGAATTGTTTAAATTGCTTAGTTTTGAAAAAATTGCATTTCTCTCATGGCATATTTCCGATTTGTACATATAGTATATTAAAGGACGGTTTGCGGAACCGCAGCCGGACTTTTTTATACTCACCCTATTTCGAAATTAGCGGCAATTTATTGGTTCGTCAGGCGTCCAATGGTTGTCGCGAGTTTCAGCCCAAATTGTCCGTTTGGGTTCCCGGTCCTTTCAAAGCCACTCTTAGTCAACTAAGATAGAGCGAAACCTAATCCCGAAACTAGCGCATTGGCCTAAGACGACCCAACACCCAAGGCGTGTTGGGCCCATTAGAAGACCACCTTGAGTCCAAAATGGCCTACGACCTAAATGGACGTTCATACTTATGTGTTTAAATTTGAAGGATGTATACGGTGTTCGAGAAATATTTCAAATGACGTGTATATCCCTCAAATCGCTAGGCCCACCCTTGGCAGGAAAGGGTCACATATCTGTTTAGAACGCGCAATATTGGTTTATAACTGCTTATGTGAATATGTTGTTTTATCTGGAGATATTCTAGCTCACTATTCTCCAAATATTTTTAGAACCCATAAGCATAAATATCGAGTCACTATCAAAAGTGCGTCCAAATGCTCTTCGAGTCTTTGGTTTCCGGAAAAAAAAAAAAAAAAAAAAAAAAAAAAAAAAAAAAAACGAACTTCATTTTTCTTTAGTGTTACTCTCATACCAGAAAAAGATTCATCATTTCAAATTAAATGAATTTTGAGAAATTTTTTTTCTCTTACAAGAAAATTAGAGTTACATCTCAATCAAAAAGTACGGTAATGAAAGATACCGTCAATTTTGTCTCGACTCAAGTCGACATTTTTATTTACTAAATCCCAAAGTCAAGTAGACAAATTCCTGTCTATTTAATCATTTCTCTATGTTGGTGAGCTAGTTTATCTCCGGATAAAGCAACTCTTACGTGTTTACACCTATATGTGATATTTTGTATTATTTACCACCTCCAAGCACTAACATATTGGTCTTTTGAGTTTTTTCATTTGTCAGGTATTTAATACTGATCTGTGTTGGTTGATCATCCGTATTTCACAAGGTCTAAGGCCCACTAGAGATTCCTTCCTCGCAAATTTGCAAAAGGAAAAGACAGCAATGGGGGATAACAATGAGGAGATTGACATGAATGATGTTGTTGTGGCTCAACCCGCTGCCGCTGATAAAAATGAATTGATTACGCAGTTGATGCAACAAATCACCGAAATGAGGGTCGAAATGCAAAGAATGCAAGATTTGCCTAATCCAATTTCATCCTTCAACCCTCCAAGAGATGGAAGACCTCCACTCCACTTTCCTCCCCAAAACGCGGAACAAGTGCAGAACATCCTCTCTAACCCCACTCAAAATCCTCCCACCATTGACTTAACTACCACTAATCCCCATCACGACACCACATCATGTCAAGCACCACAGCATCCTCAAAATACTAACCTTCAAATCCTCCATCTCCCTCAAAACCAAAATACGAACAATGCTCAAATATTCCCCCATCTTCAAAACCAAAATGCCGATCCTCAAACTTTCCACCGAAATTATACAGCCACTCAAAATACCCAGAATCCTTTCACTGTTCCACCCATACCTCAAAAGACTACTTTCCAAATCCCAACTTCAAATGAACCTTACGCCAACTGTTCCGAGCTTGATCACTATAAGGAACAAGAGAGAGAGTGGAGGTCAAAAGAAGAGGTAGTCAAGGCGAATATGAAAGAAGAGATCAGGAAAGCCATGAAGGAGTTGCACTATAATTCCGAAGTCGATAGATTGAGCTATAAGGATTTATGCATCCATCCGAATCTCGACCTTCCAGAAGGGTTCAAAGTGCCAAAGTTTGTCACTTTTAACGGAACAGGAAATCCTCTAACACATCTGAAAGTTTATTGTGATCAACTCGTGGGAGTTGGCAAAAATGAAGCATTATTGATGCGTCTCTTCAGTCGGAGTCTAAGTGGAGAAGCTATGGAGTGGCTTACATCACAAGAGCTGAAACAATGGAAAAGTTGGAATGCACTCGCAAAGGATTTCACGGAAAGATTTGGACATAACATAGAAGATGCCCCAGATCGCTACTACTTGGAGAAGATCAGACAGAAGTCTACAGAAAATTATCGAGAGTACGCTCTTCGTTGGAGAAAAGAGGCTGCAAGAGTTCAACCTCCCATGTCCGAACGTGAGATCACTGAAATGTTCATTCGTACTCAAGAGCCTGAGTACTATGAAAGAATGGTGTGTATGATAGGACAAAAGTTTGTCGAGATTGTCAAAGTGGGAGAAGCTTTGGAAGATGGTTTCAAGACTGGAAAGCTCACCAGATTTACCGCATTGCGATTGAATGGAAAATCTGCTAGAATCAGTGATATGGATAAATCAAAAGGAAAAGTGGAGGAGGTAAGTATGATCACGGCTACTCATATGAGGTCAGCTTCTCAAAGGAAGTACCAAAACTATAATGTCAATCAGGAAAAATTTCCTCATCCAAAATTCAGAAAGGCTCCTAAAGTATTTACGCCATTAAGGGAGTCTCAAACTCAACTTTATGAAAGGTTGAAAGCAATGGGTATGCTCTATCCTATAGAAGGAAGACCAGCCAATCCTTTGGGGAAATTTTTCAGAGCTGACCACAGATGTGCTTATCATTCAGGAGCTGTTGGACATGACACAGAGAATTGTTCAACTCTAAAGCACAAGATACAAAACATGATCAACAACAACTTGATTAATATTGAAAAAACCACCTGAATGGATGACATATTGTATGCTCATGAATGAGTACAGGACATTTCCGAATTAAGTCATTTGAAGATATTCATCATCAGAGGTCGAGGAGAAGAATGCCCAACATTGGCCAAATTTTGCATATGAAGTTTTGTTATCTTTCTTTTGAAAATGTATCGCACATTTCTTGGAACTACGTTCGACCTGAATTCTCAAGAATGAGATACGTAGGCGGCCTATGTCGGCCTCGGTCGTTTCTTTATCAAAACTTCCTATTTTGGTTAACCCTTGAGAGGGGAACTACGTTTGACCTGATTCCTGCTCCAATGGGATACGTAGGCGCCACTGGGACAGAATTTTTGAGATGATCTCAAAAATTCCACAAATGTCATTTGTTACTTATTGAGGTAAACTGGGACAAATTTTGAGGAGGGGCCTCAAGATTCAATAATGAGCAACCTCAGAATTAACAGAGCAAATTATGAGAGTTCTTATATATTTTAGACCGGGACAAATTTTCGAGGAGGGTCCTCAAAAATTCCATCAAATATGTCATATAAAGGAAGGGCGAGCGTGCAAGCCAACTGCAAGAAGGAGCATGGAGGCAAAACCAACACAAATCAGTCTTTCAAACTAAGAATTTTTCTTTGGATGCAGGAACATTGAGGTCAAAAAAAAAAAAAAAAAAAAATGGCTATATAAACCTGTCAAGAATGACAAAAGGCGTCACTTGCACCCATCGTGGACTCCTCAACAAAACCTTGAAAATCTTCCACCTTATTTTATCTCTATTCCTTTATATTGCCTCAAGTGATTTCTAAACAAGTTTCTTTTTAACTTGCAGGAATATTATCGAGCCATCCACCTCGTTACAGTTGGACTATTATCGAGCCATCCACCTCGTTACAGTTGGAACATTATCGAGACATCCACCTCGTTACAGTGGAACATTATCGAGCCATCCACCTCGTTACAGTTGGGACATTATCGAGCTATCCACCTCGTTACAGTTGGACTATTATCGACACATCCACCTCGTTACAGTGGAACATTATCGAGCCATCCACCTCGTTACAGTTGGAACATTATCGAGACATCCACCTCGTTACAGTTGGAACAATATCGAGCCATCCACCTCGTTACAGTTGAACATTATCGAGCCATCCACCTCGTTACAGTTGGAACATTATCGAGCCATCCACCTCGTTACAGTTGGAACATTATCGAGACATCCACCTCGTTACAGTTGGAACAATATCGAGCCATCCACCTCGTTACAGTTGGACTATTATCGAGACATCCACCTCGTTACAGTTGGAACATTATCGAGCCATCCACCTCGTTACAGTTGGAACATTATCGAGCTATCCACCTCGTTACAGTTGGAACATTATCGAGCCATCCAGGCCTCGTTGAAAATCATACAAATCATGCATTGCGGAAATCATGCATTGCGGAAATCATGCATTGCGAAAAAAACATGCATCGTGAAAATCATGCATCGCGGAATCATGCATCGCGGAAATCATGCATCGCGAGTCAATAATCATGCATGACGAGAAGATTTCATGCCTCGTCAAAATTTATACATCGCGAGAAGAATTTATGCCTCGCTGGAAATCATGCATTGCGGAGTCATGCATCGCGGAAATCATGCATCGCGAGTCAATAATCATGCATGACGAGAAGATTCCATGCCTCGTCAAAATTTATACATCGCGAGAAGAATTTATGCCTCGCTGGAAATCATGCATCGCGGAATCATGCATCGCGGAAATCATGCATCGCGAGTCAATAATCATGCATGACGAGAAGATTTCATGCCTCGTCAAAATTTATACATCGCGAGAAGAATTTATGCCTCGCTGGAAATCATGCATCGCGGAATCATGCATCGCGGAAATCATGCATCGCGAGTCAATAATCATGCATGACGAGAAGATTTCATGCCTCGTCAAAATTTATACATCGCGAGAAGAATTTATGCCTCGCTGGAATTCATGCATCGCGGAATCATGCATCGCGGAAATCATGCATCGCGAGTCAATAATCATGCATGACGAGAAGATTTCATGCCTCGTCAAAATTTATACATCGCGAGAAGAATTTATGCCTCGCTGGAAATCATGCATCGCGGAATCATGCATCGCGGAAATCATGCATCGCGAGTCAATAATCATGCATGACGAGAAGATTTCATGCCTCGTCAAAATTTGCACATCGCGAGAAGATTTTATTCCTCGTTAATTGTTATGCATCGCGAGAAGATTCATTTCTCGCAGACATTTACGTACCGCGGGAAGATATTCATGCCCCGCAAGAGGACGTACTTGAATAAAGAAAGAGCAATACTTATCCATTGGCCTCGACTGCATTCTGTTATTTCTTATAAAAATAAACATCATGGAGAGCCTCGAAGATGACAACAAAAGAAACATCAATATCGCATCAGCATTTATTTATTTATTTCGACATCAAGTATGGAATACATTGAAGATGATATTGCAAAACACAAGGCATAAGCTTTATATGCTGGACGTCAGACCGATCGAGTCGACGTCGAACATGGAGGAGAACAATGAAGTGTCGACATGGTAAAAGACACTGTCTCCCATCCTAATTGCATTTTTTAAGCTGACGAGTTTTATCTCAGTCTTTGTCGAGAGCATCCAAAAGGATGAATTCTCCAAAAACCACAGGTGCGGACGACATCAAAAGGGATGCAGCACAACGTGGAACTTTTTCTTAGCAGCGAACTGGGACACGGTCCAAAGAGGAGTGTCAAACTCTTAGGACGCGAGCAGAGGAGCGACTTCCACCACAATCGAACCACCCTCTCGAGGCTTACGGGTTTTCTCTAGTTCTGTCAGTTTCTGTCTCGCTTCTGAAAGTTTTGTTTCATCGGAAGCAAGTTTCCAATCTGAGTGACAATACGCCAAAAGATTTGGAAATTATGTCCGTGTAAGTTCTTAATTATGGGTGTGAAGCGCGCCACATTCATGGCTAAGAGGTTACAAGCCTCTTTTTCATACTCGTTTAATGTGTCACTCGTCCAAAACAGGAGGTTAGCTAGCATAATAGTTTTCCTTTTCCAACGATCGAGTCGAACTACACACAGCCTGATTCCGAAGGTTTAAGGGTATGTAGGCGGATTCAATGTTGAAAACTCGGCTGTATTCCAACATTCGCTCTCGAATTCTATTCTCGAGCATTTCGATACCTTCATAATTCGGTGTCGAGGTGGCTTTTGATTCTTTGAAATCGTGCGGTAAATCAAGCTTATCGAACTACAAGTGGCCTGAATTCTCATATAGCCTGAGATATGTAGGAGACCCGTTTGCAAGGGTTCGGCCATAATTCCTAAACTCTTTGTCAAACCCTTCTTCTTAAAAGCGAATGGAGTTGGTCAAAATTGGTTCGGTCAACTTCATTTTCCTCGAGTTGCTTGCATCAACCCAAGTAAAATGAGGGACAGTTGTTGACACCTAATTTTTGACCCGCGTTGGTATAAATTAATTATCGAGCTTCATGAGTTTTCAAATTATTTAAGTTAATTGGTTTTATAAATCTTGCGAAAATAAGATAGATGTATATATATACATATATGTATATACATATATGTATATGTATATGTGTGTATCTTAAAAGCTTCCCTTCCTCCAGCCCATTTCCCTTTTGTTTATTTTCAGCCCACCCCATTTCTCTTCCCCTTTTCCAGCCCATCCCCCTCAACCCAATCGAATCCTCTTCAGCAGCCCATCCTCTCCCAATCACTAACCCGGCCCAAAACATTTAAATACCCATCCGACCCAAACCCATTTAACCCCCCGACCCAATTCCTACCCGACCCGACCCATTTCCCTTTCCCTTCTTCTTCCCCCAGAACCCCACAACAGAAACAGGAACCCAGCGAAAATTCCCTCTCTCCCGCGTCTCACGCCCACGCTCGCTCTCTCCTTCCCCTCTCGACAGTAACCCAGAAACACAGACGCGACGTACGCCAACAACCCCCAGTCGCGTTTCTCTCTCCCACGTTCTTCTCCCTTCCACCTTCCTTTTCGTGTGAGCAAGACGCAACGACAGAGACCCATACCCTGTCAAGCAGGTCTGCGAAACGTCGCAGTCATCCTCGCCGGCACGCGATGGCCATGTGAGGTTTGACTCAAAGTGAATTTGAATTTTTTGAATTCAAGAAGGGGCTGTCTCTTTCCCTCTATAAATACCCCTTTTCTTCATTAGAAAAGGGGTTAGAAGATTATCACGAGAGCTTGGAGGGTTAGAGAGATTTTTATCAAGAAAATTCGAAAGTTTGGAAGAGGAAGTTTAGCTATTTCGTTTGTTGCATATTTTCGAGAATACTTCATTTTCCTTTCCTGTTCGCTGCATCCTTTCCTGTTCGCTGTAAAAGAACGAAGGAGGATATCGAATTCGAAGCGACACCAGTCCCTTAAAGTGTTCATTCGAGGCGTTTAGTCGTGGTTCGCGTGTGGAATCCTGTTGCTGCTCGTTTGTTCCCAAGTTCGCTGCTCCTCAACAGGTAAAACTACTTTCGTTATGTAATTTCTTCTCCTCTCAACCCCGATATGGTGACTTGATGGCTCAGAACTGTGTTGTTGTTTAACGGTTTGTTTTGAAACTGTTGGGATTGAAATCACTCGAATGTCTGTTGGCCTGTCTGCTGGGGTTAGCTATTATTTGTGTTGGTTTGTGTCGCTGAAGTTCGGTCTGTTTTCGTGATATCTTGCCTTTCTTTTCGAGTCCGTCGTCGCGTGGCAGCCATTGTGGTTGGTTGGCTGACCTCGCGCGATGTATGTCGACTCTAAAGTTTATCTCGCGAGCTTTTCTGATGACAGTTATCCGTTTCCAATAAAGTTCAGTTGGTATCTTTGCGTTCGTCTTCTTCTTAAGGATATTTATTTGATTTCTCCACTGTGTATTCGTTTGTCCTGTCTCGAATAGTTGGTATAGATGATTAGTTGTTGGGATTGTTGTGTTGAGTTCTGGATATACCTCGCTTGAGAATCTGGTCGCGTGGGGTTAGATGGTTTGGTACTAGTGAATCGATATCATGTGGTATGAGTGCTAGGATTGTTAAATGTTAACATAAGTTGGTTACCTGCTAGATTCGATATGATTAATGGTGAGTATGACAGTGAAAATTTTCTTAAAGTTAAGCAATTTTGGGAGGAGTTTAAATGTTCTACTCTGCTGAAGGTCATTTTCAAGTCAATGTGACTTCCTGTTTTCGTCAAAGCTTTAATTTTGATGCAGTCTTTTTCTGTCGTAAATGCGAGTTTCGTGAAGTGTAAATGGATTTTGGAGATCTGAATGAATATTGTAGTCGATTCGCTAACTCCTTTATCAATCTTTGTCCATTAAAATATGCCTAGACTGTTCAAGTTTTGGATGTTCAAAGATAATTTTCTCATGTTTCATTCCACCTCGTCTTAGGCTCATTTTTTTTTTTTGGTTTGTTGTTGCGCATTCAGTCTAGATTGAGCTTGTAGATAGTAGATGTATGCTTGTTTTAACGGATATGGCTATTGTTCGTCTGTTCTGGATCAAATGCATTAAAATATTCGAGTGTTGAGTATACATGGCTCGTTTGCTGTGAATATAGGATTGTTATATGTGTTGGGTTGCCATATGCGTTGTTTATTTTGTGAAGGGACTTGGAATTAGCATGATAAGACTTCATGTCTCTTCTTAACTCTTTTTGTCTTTAATCGCATGTGAAATTCCTTTCGAGTTTCCTTTTGGGACTCCCCTCCGTTCTTGCATTTCGGGAGAGCCGTAAAGGCTCAGGAGATTTCCATCGAGTCAAGGCAAACACACGAGAGTCAAATGCCCTAAATATCGAAGAAATTGAAGAAGCGGATTAGAAGACCCATTGAAGTTCTTTATTTTTTTTTATTGTACTTTTATTTTTGTAATGGGCATAAGCCCTTGTCGCTTTACTTTCTCGTGTTTCATTTTGTATATTAGATTAGGACAGGTGAACGGGTAAAAACCCCAAAGACAAGTGGGTCCAAGTTTCGGTCAAGGCGCACAGAACCCGAAAACTTGGACCCAAATCTCTATCTCTCTCCCTCTCTCTCCCTCTCTCTCTCTATCTCTCTTTGCTATTTGTTTACGTCTTATTTTAAATGTCGTTAGCTTAGGATTAGATGAATCCAAACCCCATCGAATGCCTTTTATTTTATCAAACTTAAAAAATCGAATTTAAATCTAAAACGATAATATTTCCAATTCGTAAAGGTTGTTTAGATAAAACTTTAAGGAAATCAAGCTTCGAAAAGGATTCGCGAAAATTACAAAAATAAATAAAGAATGTTTTAAAACTTGTAAATTCGCCTAAGTAATTTTTAATAAGTTGAAATGACAAAAGATTCACAAAAAATTGAAAAATAGTCAAAATAGTTAGTCGCTGGAAAACCGTATTTAACGGAGTGTCTTAGGTGCCTTACACCTTCCTAAGACACTAATAAGAATCCCGAACCCTTAAAAAATGTTTCAAAATGATTTTTCTGTTTAAATTGTTTTAGAAACAAGTTTTCTTGATTTTTCTTAAAAATTAAGTGGCGACTCCTAAAGTCGAAAATATCTTCAAAATAAAACGAACTCTTTTCACCCTCACCCTTTTTTCGATAAAACAACCATTAATATTTCCGATAGTTTAAATGAAGCGAATTAATATATATGTACCCTTTAAGAAAAGAGATAATTAAGCGAAATGACTTTTCATTCAATTTTAAATCACAAAGTTGAACTCAAAATTATTCCCGAAATCAGATTGTCCAAGTTTTGTTGACAAAAGAGAATCCATATATTGTATATTATCTCTTGTTTAAATCTTACGGTGAATTACATTTAAAATCAAAGGTGAAAAATATAGTTTTTTTCCAAAATTATTTTTAAAACAAAGTTGAACTCAATTTTTATTATTTCCATCACTTGATGGAGTACCAAATGGTCCATAACAACTATTATTGGTACTAAATTTTATTGCTCTTAAAACTGTCGAATTTCGAGTTGATAAAAAAGACTTTTTGTTAACCCGTTCAAATGAACTACATATCGAAGTAAGATATTCTGATGGATAATTCAAGATAATTGCACTATAGAATTTACAATGTGTAGAACCATATTTCTCTGAACTAACAAAGTTTCCATTCACACAATTAAGGAATTGAAGTGAACAAACTTTGTCTTCACAATAAGATACAAAAATTCCAGCTAATTCATCTCCTTTTTGTTCCCAAATTATTCCACCACGTCCTCAATTTTGGTTTTATTCATAGATAATTATTTTATATTGTTTATATTGGTTTTAATTATATATAATATATAGAAGAGCTGATTAAGAAGTATTTTGAGTCGTATTAATTAGTATCGTTTGTTTTTCTATCTCGAAAATAGTAGTGTGATGCTTCGTTTTTCTCTTTCTATTTAATATTAGCGTGGGTTTAATCGCTACAACAAAATAGATATTTCGAGTTAATAATATTGTATTTAGAGTTGCTAAAACTTATAGTTTTGATTTTAAATATTCATATTTATTATTGTTATTAAATATATACTCTCTTTTTCTTGATTATTTATCCATTTTTCCTTATTAGTTGTTCCTCATTAGTGTCCATTTTGAAAAATTAAGAAATGATATTTTTTTATCTATTATATCCTTAATTAATTATTTTGAAAAATATGTAATTTTTTAAAAATCTCAAGATTTTAATTAATCTACCTCATAATTAATACAAATAAAATGATAGACTCACTATACTATGATAATTTTTTTTAATATATATGTTAATTTAAAAATAGACAATAAATTAAGGACAAAGAAATACGTAACGACAATTATATTATTAGCGGCGGTTGTGAATGAATTTCATCAGTTTTCAGTAGTTTAATTTTTTGATTGATGACGGAGTAATATACATGTGCACCAGGTGAATTAATGGAAACACTACTCCCTTCTGATCATATGGTGATGCAATTTTTAAAATTTTATTTTCTAATACTCTCACTGTTCCTATTTAGTTATTTATATTTTTTTTTTATAGATATTTTTATTTCTGTTCCTATTTAATTGTTCATATTTTTTCTTTATATTCTTATTTACTTATTCATTTTGATAAATCAAGAAAAAACAACTTTTTTTCTATTATACTCTCATTTAAACTTCTTGAAAAATTTTAAGTTTTAATTCATCCTTTTTTGAAAACATATTTAATAAGGATAAAATTGTAACTTTACTGTGTTAATTATTGTTATCTTAATATATGTATCTTTTTTAAAGTGTACAACAAAATAGAGACAGAGAGAAGTAAGTGATAATTTAAATAATTAAGAAAGCGTTAATGATAATATTTTAATTCTTCCTTTTTAGCAAAGGTAATAAATCGTAATTATAATAGTAACAAAACATATATCAAAGAACACTTCAATATTTAGGTGTGGAATTACCAAATAAATAAATTTATTTAATTTTTGGTTGCGGAGTACTTCTGGAATGATGAAGAAAACCATCGAAATTAAACTCTTCGTTTGAACCTTTTGAATGCGTTTGGCATGAAAAACATAGTATCTATTTACAATTTTTTTGATTGATCAAAATATTCTCCGATAAAAAATGTTTCATAAATCATATTTCGAATTCATGGTGACCTCCTCCTCGAAACCACTAATGGGAAAAGAAACCCTTCCTCCACAAGATATTAATAAATTTTTAACGTCTAATTAGATTGTGAATCATACAGATTAAGAACAAAAAAAGCTTGTTATATTTTCAATCCTAAAATTTAATTGAAGCCATAACCTTATCCATTTATTCATTCGACCCAATCTAATACAGTTTTTTACTCATCTAGAAAAAAATAAAATATTTTCAGAACTTTTCACATGCTATTTTTACTATTCATTTTTTATTCGAAATTTTGTCCATGTACACAAGTTCAATGGAAATTTAAATGCATTTCCGGTACTATTACGTGCAAGATAGAACCCAAAAATAAGCTACAATTAAGATCTAAACAAAACTTTTATATATAGAAAACATCCAAACTATTGATACGAATATAAAAGTAAAACCAATAACAAAAAAGCATATAGATAATTTCTATTTATTTTCAATAGATAACATAAGAACAAGTAGTAATAAATAACTCAATTTTCTTCCTTTTCAGCTTTGATTCTAGAAATAACTTTTGGATTTATGATAGAAGTTGTGTTATTCTTCACATAGACCCCAATACTCACAATGCATTTGAAATTCTGTGTGCCATGAAAACCACCAAAAATACGCTGATTTCCCATGAAAAAGTTGAAGTCCTTATTATCATTACAAGGACGGGTACCAAATGGTCCATACGAACTCTTGTTGGTGACAAATTTTATCGAAGTTACTATGTTTTTATCAAAACTCCCGCTTATTGAAGTAAGAAACTCTGATGGATAATCAAACATGATTGAACAAAAGTTATCGGAGTTACTTTCATATTTCATCTTACCATAATTTTCTGACATAACTAATTTACCATATTCATGATACATAAATTGAAGTGAATAAATTGTGGCTTTGTCGTAGTAAATAAGAAGACCAGCAACTTGGTCTCGTCCCTTTTCATCCCAGTTGAATCTACCACGTCCTCCCACTGCTCCAATTTTAATCATATTCACTCCTTTTCAAATTACTAGAATAATTATATTGGAAGATCAAGTTATTTATTATTATATATAGATTAAATTAGATGTACGTAGAATAGACCGTTTGAGATTAATTCTATCTCGAACGTTTTGTTTCTCACTTTTAGCGTATATACAATGAATTTCTTTTTTGGAACCTTAAAGAAATTTTACGCTATTCTTTGGATCTGCATCGAATAAATTTATTGTTGTGTAATACACTTACTAAATGAGTATTATTAAAGATTATTTTCTCTGTACCTTATTACTTGTCAATTTTTTTTTATAGTTATTCTTCATTATTTATTTATTTTGGCAAATCAATAAAAACTAATTTTTTTATCGATTATATCCTCAATTAATTACTTTGAAAAAAGTAAAACTTTTATTGGAAATTTTATTCATCTGATTCATTATTAATATATGGTAAATTGGTAAACTAATAATATCATAAATTGGTTATCCTTAATATTTTTTCAAAGTTCAAAATAAATATTTAAACTTATTATTGAGCCGTAATTCAATGGTAAAAGTACGCTCAATATATACATAATACCCATATTCGAATTTTAGCATCAACATTTTGTATATTCAATTTAATGTGGTATGCTTTAAAACAATATTAAGAAACATAATAATTTTAAGGTAGTATAGAGCACTAGCTTAGTGTGTTTGAATAAATCAAAACAAACAACTGTTATTGGATGGAGAAATAAGTATTACCTAATTATCTTCATTTTCATTCTTAATTTTGAACATCTTTTAATGGGTTAGGCAACTTCACATAGATCCCAAGTAGGGTGTACATAGGTCGGTTTGATTTGATTTTTTATTTTTAAAAATCTAAACCAATTATATCAGTTTATCAAATCTAAAAATCAAGTCAAATCATATAAAATTGATTTTTTTGGTTTAGGTTTTAGTCAATATTTTTGGGTTTTATCGATTTTCGATTTTTTACAACTATGTCGCATTTGAAAAAGCGATAAACATTTTTTCACTTACATGTATAATAACTAAACTTAAAAAATGTTAAGTGAATAGAAATTTTTGAAAAGACGGTAAAATTCACATGAGTACAAAATATTTATTTTTTTTTAAATATCAACGTTCATTATGCTTAACTAATAAGATTAAAAGCTAGATACAAACTGAATACAAAAAATATTTACAAATTAAATTAAAAGTTCGAATTTGAAAAACTATAACAATATAATTATAACTTCGGATCTTAACACAAAATAAAAATTTACAATTTTAAAAGTTCAAATTTAAAATAAAATAGATAAACATTGAAAACTATAAACTAACTCAAAATATATCAACAAATTAGATTATGAATAATATTTTTTAGTTATAAATAAAATTATCTATATAACTATAAACTAACTAAAAATATATCAACAAAGTAGATTATATGTAAATAATTTTATCTATATACACACACACTGAGAACTATAAAATAACGAAAAATATATCAGCAAAATATATTATAAATAATATTTTTTAGCTATAAATAAAATAAATTATATATATTTATATATAAAAAAATTTATAAATCCAAATTTGAAATAAAATATATAAAATTGAAAATCATAAACTAACTAAAAATATATTACCAAAGTAGATTATATGTAAATAATATTTTTTATCTATAAATAAAATAAATTATGTATATATGTATGTGTCGGTTTAATTTGAGTTTGATTTAATTCTTTTTTTCTAATACCAAACCAAATCAAGAATAGTCGAGCTTTTTTTCAACTTCCAAATCAATTAAACCAAACTATAAATTGGGTTTTTTCGATTCGATTTAATTTATCAATTCGATTTATCTTAATGATTCAATTTGTACACACCGCTATTCCCAAGACAATTGTTGAGTCCCTGCTATCGACAATTGTGCCATGAAATCCCCCAAATTCCTTTATATATATATATATATATATATATATATATATATATATATATATATATATATATATATATATATATATATATATATATATATATTATATTATATATGGAGAGATTGAGTTATTTAATTTCACTTTGTGACAAGTTTTTGAGTCCTACTAAATATTAATTACTTACGTAGCACTCGACTCCCTTTCTTGAAACCAAGAGTAACGCTTAGTTTTTATATTTAACTAAATAAAAGAAATTTCAGTGATTCCACAAAAATGTGAAAAGTTGTCTTAAATAAATAAACTGATGAACTTTCCATAACATTGATTAATTATCATCTTTGAAATTTGGATTATGAATTTGATAAATAAATTGATTTTGAAATCATAATTAATAGAGATAAAATAATAAATTCACAAAAATATTTATGAAAGTAATGGAAATAGAGCTGTCAATATGGGCTAGCTCAACCCATTCGAGCTAATCCATATAAGCTTTGACATTTCACGGATCAGGTCGGGCTAGCCTATTTTTTGTGTGGGCCAGAAAACGGTCGGCTCAACCCACAAGTACGTGGGCAACAGGCTTGTCGGGTCAATCCACTTTCTTATATGGGAAAATTCGTGGTTAAACAAACTTATACTATTTCACTACTCATCATAGCTATATTTTGCTATAATTACTACTCGTGATTAACATTATACATTAATTACATTGGTTGACTTTGAGTTTGTATAATTAGTCACGTTTATATATGTATAATTCGTCAGAATATACAAATATGTATATATAATATACAATTATCTAACTGATTTACATATACAATTCACCTGTCTCCACTCTCTGCCCCTCTCGCGCGCCTCTTTCCTCCATCTCTCAATCTTGCTCACCTCTTTCCTCCCTCTCCCAATCTCGCTTGCGATATATACACATGCATATGGATAATATACAATTATATACATATAAAGTTCACCTCTCTCCCACTCTCTGCCTTCTCTCGCTGGTCTCTCTTCTCCGCCTCTCTCCTCCATCTCTCAATCTTGCTCACCTCTTTCCTCCCTCTCCGAATCTTGTTTGCAATATATACACATGCATATGTATAATATACAATTATATACATATAAAGTTCACCTCTCTCCCACTCTCTGTCTTCTCTCGCTCGCCTCTCTCCCTCTTCTCTCAATCTCGTTCGCCTCTCTTCTCTCTCTTCCAATATTGTTTTTTCATACATACAAATATATATGTATAATATAAAATTATCTAATCGATATACATATAAAATTCACCTTTCTTCCACTCTTTTCCATATCTCCTCCATATAACATGTAACTGTGAATTGTAATTATCAAACTCTAGATATAAAGAGTAATTAGACTATTTTTTTTATAGCTATATGTGAAAGTTCTCTTTTTTAAAATTATATTTTTTTAATAATTATTAAAATAAATTGTAAATAAATATTATCATAAATATCGACAAAACAATATTACATGATGTTAATGTTACTACTTGTTAATCAAATCCATAAATAAAAGTATCTTTACAAAATATGTATTAAGTTTTTTATTCAAATAAAAAATAAATATTTAAATAGAAATATTAACCTAATTATTTGTGTTTGGACTCTCATTAATTTTAAATTTTAATATTATGTTATATTTTTAATTAATTTTTATTGATCTATTGGATGAACCTACTGATATTTCTCAAGTCTCACAAATGAGCAGGTTTATTCAGGTTGAGCTAAAAAATCATTTTCTTAAATGAGCTTCAAAACTCTTAGCCCAACCCTATTATATTCCGGGTTAGGCCAGATCAGCCCAACGGGCATAGCCCATATTGTCGACTCTAAATGGAAGCTTGGAAGTTTCATATATGAAAGCTCTTTTATATTTTTTTAATGTTGGACGAAGTTGTTGGATAGATATTACTTTCTCCCCATTTTTATTTAGTTGTTTACATTTTTCAAAGATGATTTGATTAATTTTTACATGTAAATTTGATAACATTAATTTGATATTTTAAATTAAAAAATATATATAAAAAATATTATAAAATTGTAATATTTTACGTATCATTATAATGAAAAAATATATAGTGAAATGGTAATTAAAATTCTTATGATTTAATT
The DNA here is from genome assembly GCA_027704765.1 of Solanum habrochaites. Classification (NCBI taxonomy): domain Eukaryota; kingdom Viridiplantae; phylum Streptophyta; class Magnoliopsida; order Solanales; family Solanaceae; genus Solanum; species Solanum habrochaites. The sequence continues at coordinate 73,852,856 of JAKWJA010002497.1, forward strand.
CTAAAAAAAAAAGGAAACATGAATACTGAAAAAAGAACAGAGAGAGTACCTTTAGATATCTTCACTTTTTGTCAAAAACACCATGCAAATACAAATGATGACTATATATATATATAATATAAACTCAAGTAATTCAAATATATTAGGGAAAAAAAACTAAAGTTTATGAATCAAATAAAACTCTAATGATTAATAATAAATCATAGCAAATAAGAACTTCCATCAAACACCAAACTTCAAAAATCAAACCCTTATAGGTTGATTGAGCGTATCCTCCCGCCTAATCAATATTCTAGTTTTTGAGTTAAGCTCTCCTATTTAATTTTATACTAAAGTAATTCATTCATTCATTCGTTACTTATTATTTATTTTATATATTTTTATTTGTTACTTCTTCAAATCATTTCCTAAGACTCCTATACACCCAAAGGCAAACCAGTTGGACTTGAATCCAGGTCTCGCGAGTAGATTCTCTAGCTTGTGCTAGTAGCATAATGACACTGTAATATTTTTCATGGATGCATTGTTAATTATATTCTAATTTCTAACATTTTCTCAAAATATATATATATATATACACGATTTTTTCCGAAGATAACGAGTGCACATACACTCTAGAGTACAAAATCAATTGTGGAGAAATAAAACTAAATGAAGAGAGTATCTCTTAGTATCAAAGTTCGTTGATCAAATTGAGGCCGCGACCTTTATGTATTATGTGAACTTCTTTTATTCATACTGCAATGCATGGTTGATTAACATTTGATGGATGAATTTAAACTTGTAATCAATGGTTTAATAGTATGGGATATGAATTACTCGATTTGTTTATCACATCGATCGTTAATCCGTTGTCTAACTAAATTATATTTATACCCTTGTACGTATAAGTAGTATAGTAAGTTATAATGTGTGAAATATTATAACTTGTTGAAAGCTAGTTTTTGAAGTTAGGTTGAATTTAGATACCATACATGTACATGAAATATATCACCCAATTGTGCTCTATCAATGTCGTTCTTGATCTATCATGGACATGACATGACCGAGTGGATCGTTTGATTAGACCTAAGTCCCATATCTTGTACTAATATATATATATATATATATATATATATATGTTCAATAGAGTGAACAATTTTAATTTGCACAAAAATAATATATCTTTTAAGTAACATAAATACATGACCAATTTTGACTAAATCCATATTATTACTATTATTTTTGATTTGTTGTTGGAATAATATTTTCAAGTTTATTATTATATAGAGAAGTTAATTTCAACTTATTAAGAAGTTATTGAGTCATACTATTAATTAATTACTTGGAGCCTTTTCATTGTCACATGTTGATGTTTCTTATTCTATCCTATCTCGAAAATTGGTGTCGGACGATTAGTTTCTCTCGTCATTTAATGAATTTAACTTTGTAATATTTTCTTCGATAGATTTTTAATTATTTGTTCACTTTTTTTTTTAGTTATTTGTAATTACTTGTTCATTTTGATAAACTAAAAAAAATATCTATTATATCCTCAATGAATTACTTTAAAGATTGTAAAAAAATTGAAAATTTTGAGTTTATAATTCATCCACTTCACAGTTAATGGGAGAAAAACAGTAAATTCACTATGTCAATTATTATTTTCTTAATAGGTGTGTCAATTCAAAATTGAACAAATTATTAGGGACAGAGGGAGTAATATTAAACATCAATTAATAGCAACGTGGTTAAATAATCATGTCAATTATTATTTTTTAAATATATGTGTTAAATTTAGATATAATAAGTAAAAGTGATTGGAGCTATAAAGTTTTAGTGTTTTTGTAGAGAAGTATCTAAAACACTCCTAAACTTGACACAAGTTATTAGTTTCACCCTCGAACAATTAATAGCCAAAGACACTCTTTACTCACTAAGTGAACTTAAATTCTCACCTATGTTAAAAAGTATTTTCAACACTTCTCATAGTTCTTTATTAACAGTCACATATTCCTACAAGAGTTTGAGACAATTTACTATCATATGGCAGATCGAGAATATAATTAATCAAGTCGAGCAAGGTTTATTTTTAAAAATATCAATAATTTAAAGACCAAATTAGTAATTTGTAAAGTGTAGAGGCTAATAAAGTCGTTAGTTCTCGAGCAAAAACGATTGATATCAATCAACTAAGTTCCCTATGAATACAATAAATATTAATTAATGAACTTAGACTAATTGTACTCTCACCTCTAATTGGATAATTTTAATACTTATAAGGTTTTTCACAATTAGTCGCTAACGTTAATCATTCGATACCGACTACATTTAATGATTTAATGTATACATTTTAAATTGTGAACGCCAATTTAAGAGGGATGACATCGAGGACAGAACCAAAAAAAAAATTAAATCCTTAGCGTATCGCGATAGGGAAATATTTAAATGAGACAAAATAGGACGAGTTACATCGAGTGGTTTTTCAGCTTTTTCTCTGCTGTCATTTTTCTGGTCGATCTTAATATTAGCAAAGAAAAAAAATGGTTTCCCACTTGTCAATCGTCTTTCATATTCATATTAATTAGTGTACTGTATCCTTGTTCGATGAAAAATATATTGATTATTCTTCACCAAAAAGCACATATCAATATGTTTGAAATATTTTTGTTTTGACGTAAAAAATAATAGTTTAAAATTGAAATTAATGAAGAGTGTTCTTCACTTATAAAATGTTATTACATGTATAATTACAATAGTTAGGCAAATATATGTATTAAATTAATATGAAATGTAGGGAGTATAAAAATAAAACTCTAATTTTTCATCTAGAAAAACAATAAATGCAGTATGCTCATTTGTTAGTGAAACATGTGACATGTTTTGATAACTTATATGCAATAAATTCACATGACATTAGCATCAGAGCATGTATAAACTGTTGACTTATAAGGTCAGTCATAATACAATTAATATCATACAATTTTAACTTAATCTTAATTGATATTTTATCTTTCAATTTTATGTGTAGTATAAGTATACATTAAAATTTATATAAAATTAGATGAGCTAAGTAGATATAAATATCTTACGTGGCATAATACAAATCAGTTTAAATGTATATCACGTGAATCGTTACGTAGAATGTCGCGTGCAACTTCTAAGTCTCTACTCGTGTACACCTGAAATTAAAAAAAATATATAAAGAGAGATATCAACTGATACCAAATTAAATAACACGTTTATGAAAAACATGTATATAGAAGATATTGTATTGATTTCTTAAATCATAATCAAAGTACATATCCACCTAATTATAACAACAACAACAAAGTGAGGTAATATTACAATGATCACAACACATAAACTAGTTCCTTTGCTTCCCCTTTTTTTAGGTTAAACAAAACATTCTTCAAGAATCATTAATTGTCACAACCCTAGGCACTTCAACTGGAAATTCATCAATCTCATCCATCCAAGGATTCTTCTCCTTAGCAGGATTAATAGTCCTTAATGCACACCACACAGCACTATTACACTTAAATCCTGAACCAAATGCAATTTGCCATGTCCTATCACCTTTCTTAATCCTCCCTTTAGCTTCAGTATATGCCAATTCATACCACAATGAACTACTTGAAGTATTACCAAATCTGTAAAGTGTCATTCTTGATGGCTCCATATGCCATTCACTCAACTCAAGATTTTTTTCTAACTCATCCAACACCGCTCTACCACCAGCATGTATACAAAAATGTTCAAACGCTAACTTAAAATCTGGAATATACGGTTTTATTTTCATCTTCAACACTTTCCTCGCGACTAATGTCGCGAAAAATAATAGTTGTTCGGACATAGGTAGAACAATTGGCCCTAGAGTTGTAATGTTCGTTTTCAAGGCCTCCCCTGCTACAGCCATTAGGTCTTTAGACAGCGCGACCCCGATTTTTTTATTATCATCTTCTTCTTGGAACACACATCCGTAGCTCTTGTCATCCGCACCTTTGTGTGTTCGTACTGTATGTATGAGTTGGTATTTTGAACGTTTTCGATCGGACCATTTATTTGATAACAATATTGCTGCACCACCCATACGAAAAATGCAATTTGAGACTAACATTGATCGATTGTTACCAAAGTACCAATTTAGTGTTATGTTTTCCATGCTGACTACTAGTGCATATGAGTTTGGTTGAACCTGTTACAACGTGTGATATAAATAACATATGAAAAAAAGAAATTAGTAGTATACTAAAAATATTTTAGTACAATATTAAAAGCTAGCTAGCAGTTGGTAGATGTTCAGACATTAAATTGACTATGTCCACTTGAACTTCTTTTTTTTATACTCAATTCAGCAAAATCATGTCACATCTCATACGAGTTAATTAATTATAAATTATGTGTATGTCTCAAATGAGTTGGAGTCAGCTAATATATGAAAATAATTGTACCACTTCACTATAATCATCATGTTCATTTTATTCTAATTAATTACATAGTAATATATCTTTAAGGAAACTAAATATCATGTAAATCTTTTACTAAATAAAACAAAAAAAAAGAGAGCAAGATTTTACTAAGATGATGTGTATATCACCTATATTATTCGAACTTATCAAAAATATCGTTTAATATATATCAGATCCTTCAAAACTAGTATTTTCCAAAGATCCTGACTTCTGATCCTTTTGCTAATTTGACATATTTTAAAAGTTCGAATAACTTAGCATACCACCCATACTAGTGATTCATGTAATTAAAAACCATGCCAAGAGCACTCTTAAAAGCAACTTAATTAATACTCCTGTAAAGAATAAAAATACATACTATTAATATAATTTAACATATTATAGCATGTTGCTTATTTTATTTTTGAATTATTTGATGTGTTGACCACTTCATTTAGAAAAAGAAATTGTCTTTGCAAGTAACTTAACTTTCATATAACTTCACTTTCATAAAAATAATATATATTATACTATCAGTATATATAACTTAAACGGAAAACAAACCTGTAGCATTTGCTTGGCAAGGTCAATTGAAATTAATCCAGCACTACATCCCATACCACCAAGGTTATAACTCAAAATATTTCCTCTAAGCTTATAATGATTAACAATCATAGCAGAAAGTGATGGAGTTGGATTAAATAAACTACAATTCACCACAAGAATCCCAATATCCTTAGCCTTAACACCAGTTTTCTCTAACAATTCATCAATTGCACCAAACATAACCATTTCAGCTTCTTTTCTTGCCTCAGCCATACAAGGATTTGGTGGCAATTTCAAAAGTGCTTCCGGAAAATATGTCTTTTGACCTAAACCTGACCTCTCTAGTATTTTCTTCTGAAAGGCCAAATTCTCCTCAGTGAAAATCCCGGCTAACTTTGATCTCTCCATGAATAATTCCTTAGGACACATAACTTCAGGTTTGGGCTTGTAACACGAAAAATCGACTAGGTACACTTTACGTGGCCTAGTCATAAAATAAAGTGTAGCCAAGAAAACTATAAGGGCTGAACATAAAATTACTGTGACAAGATTGAATTTTAGTTGATTCCATAATTGAACCATATCTTCCATTGTAATTGTTGAAAGATGAACAAATAAAGCAATTAAAATTGGGATAAGGAACAAATACATAGCATGGCTAATCAAATAATGATACCCAAGTTTAACATATTTGAGCCTAACTGATAATAGAAAATTTGGAAGTTTATTACTATTAGCTTCAACTGAAACTCTTCTAGTTGATTCATCTCCCATTTTGTTGGAATTTTATAATCAACCCCACAAAATTATCAACTATAACTTAGACAAATAAGTGACTTTCTTGGATTTTTATTGATTTTTTTGTGACAAATGTGAACAAGAAGTACACAAGTAAGAAAAAAAGGACTTGAGGAAAAGTAGAGATGTGTTGAGGAGGAAAAAAAAAGGTTGTATGAGAATTTAAAGAATATGTGGAGAAGTGGTGTGTGTGGGGGGGGGGGGGGGTAGGGGGTACAACTACCCCAACAAACTTTTAATTGTTAGCCCTACTATAACATTTAATTAAATTTGCCAGAAGGAAAACTAGAGGAATTTTCTTGTATAAGTTTTATATATATATATATATATATATATATATATATATATATATATATATATATATATATATTTGGAACTTGACTTACTCTCACCAACTATGATTTCTTCTTGGCCACCCTAAAAGTTAATAGCCATAAATTATTGCATTTGCCTTGTTACACAGTAATAAATTAAAATTCAGGCAAAAAGGATATGGTAAGTTTGAGTGGATGGAGTTGCTTTTCGATTTTTTGTTTAGAGATTTTTAATTTGAGCTTTAGATATGAAATAGTATTTAGAAATGTGCGAATCCAGATTATTCGGGTTTCAATATGAATATCAGATATCGAATGAAAAATAAAAATAATAATAATTAAAACTAAACTTCGTGTTCAGTTATTTTATATAAATTTCTTTAATTGGTTATGGAATTTAAGAAGAAAAAATTACTTTTAAAATTTATGGTATTAAATATATCATAATATTTGTGTGAAATTATAATTTTAAAAATTCTGATATTATACATGTTATAATATTTATTTGTGTGGCTATAAATAAGTCATTAGTAAGTACTTCCTCTGTTACTATTTACTTATTTATATTTTCTCTTTTAGTTAGTCCTATTTACTTGTACATTTTGACAAATCAAGAAAGAGTAAAAAAAAATCATATTATACCCTCATTTAAATTTCTTGAAAATTTTCAAGTCTTAATTCATTTTTTTTGAAACCATAGTTAATAAGGATAATTGTAGTTTCACTATATCAATTATTGTTATCTTAATATATGAGTCATTTCTAAAGTGGACAACTAAATAGAGACGGAGTATGTATAATTAATTAAACAATTATTTATATTTTATTCTAATTTAAAAAAATGTCATTCTTCTTTTAACATAGCAAAAAGGGAACAAATTAACGTACGGGGACATTAATTATGAGCATGTGTTGTAAGATTAAATACTTTATAACATAATATCAAGATTTTAGACATAATAATCTTACATAGAGATCGTTAGAGGTACATACCTGATAAGAAATACATCAGCACTGAGAAAAATGGAAGCGTTAGTCGTAAATTAGTTTCTACATCCTTGCCATAACTTTATGTTATCACAACCGTTAATGATGAAATTGATGTAGAGAATATGTAGTAACCTAATGAGTGGAAGGATGACCAATTTATAGAGTTTATGACTAACCTGGTACGTCCATCAAGTAATCAATATACGGTTGAGATCTAATATTCCTTATTAAATATTATTTGTAATATTACTTGGATTACAAGTAAATTTAAATCATAAGTAAGAAAAAATTAATAACAATAACAATTAATAATAATAATAATTCTTACATGTGTATCATCTATTTAAAATGAAACTACTATTATACTTATTTTATATCATAATTAAGCAAAATCTCGTTATTTTTTCGCTTAAGAAAAGGGCGATTTCGTGAAAATAAAATTAAGGAGATAATGTGATGAAATTGCTAATCGTCGTGTCAACTTATTACGATATTGTTGTGTTAACGTATGACACTGTCCAAATGATTAAGACTTAAGTAACATTACCAAGTAAAACATTTTTTAATGAAGTGACTAGAAAAGTACTTTTTTCATGTTGTTCTTATTTTTTAAAGAAAAAATAAATAAAACCTTTTTCTTGTTAACTAAATTGATCATATAAAAAACTTTACAAACGTTGTCACTGTATATCTATATAACCCAAAAATCCTTTTGTAATACTCTATTTAACTCTAAAATTTATACATATAAAATCTAGGTGAGTCTGTAATAATTGTATCGAGTCGCTGGATTTTATTTTATATTAATAAGATTATTCAGTTAAGAGTTTTTCTCTTGTAAAATTGCTCAATTAAATTTCAGTCAAGAGTTTTTCTTTCGTAAAATCGCTCAATTAAATTTTTCATGATAAAAAAACTTTACCTATTGAAATTTTAAGATTGAAAAATAATATCACTTTATATTTTATATACGATAATAAACCCCTTTGATCATAACTCAATAACTGGAAATTAGTTATATTAATTATTAGATATATTTTTGAATATAAAATATCAAGAACGACTTTTAACTAATATGAATGGTAACATATACTCTTTTGAATAATTAATTTTATTTTTGAATTAAATGAATCATCTCCAATCAAATGTTATTTTTTAAATAATAATAATATTTTATTAATTTAAATATTTTTTAATATTTACTTCCTTTTTTATTTGAATTGTATATTTACATATTAAAGAGTATATAAATTATAGATATTGAAAAATAAATAACGCTGAATCTTAATCATTTAATGTTTAAATATCAAGATAATATCTTAATCATTTAAGTGTACATTTAAAATTAATTACTTTTACTTTAATAAGAATAAATAAGATCTTACGTAGTTATAGATAATTTATCGTAAACACTCTTAACCGTTGGTTCAACACAAACTTTCAAATCAAACTTTACATTAATTTTTTTTAAAAGAAAGAGAAGTCATTAAGTAACCCTATTTAGGGTTAGGTGCCAAATTAAATGGCCTGCAAAATTAAATCCCAAAAATATTGTTGATTAACCATCTAAATTAAAATATTTTTATTGTTGTTGTTATAATAAAAAGAAGCTACTCAAGTAGGTGAACCATCTACAAGATTATATACTATTAATAGAAGTTTCTCAAGTAGGTGACCATCTAAACTATGATTTACCAATCTTACGTGACATACAAAAATGCTAAAAATAAATAATCCACTTGAATTTATTTCTAACAAAGTTCAAATTAATGTTTTTAACCCAATGTATTATAAATATACAATAAGTATACTCTTAATATTCAAAAATAAGGTGTGAGTAAGCATTTATCCTATAAGTACTTTGTTTTTATTTTCTACTCTCCCTTTTATTTCTTGCACTATTGTTTATTCCCTCTGTCACTTATTATTTGTCCATCCTTTTATTTTGTCTCTCAATTTTAACCAATTAAGAAATGACAGTTTTTTCTTATATATTATATTCTTAATTAATTATTTTGAAAAAGATAAAAAAAAATTGAAAATTTTTAATTTTTAATTCAACTATTTCATAATTAATCAGGTTAAAATGATAACTTCACTTTGTCGTCAATTGACTTATTAATAGGTGTGTCAATTTAAAAGTGGATAAATAATTTGGGACGGAGGGAGTATTTTTTAGTCATATAATCGTTCTATATGTCTATTGCCATACTATTCAATATGTGAAAAATCCTCTAGCTAGTTAGGGAATTCTTCACATGATTATTTTTGTGAAGTCTTTTCAAATTATAAATCATATATATGGAGCAGAATAACTTTCCAAATTACTCTCTTTATTCATTTTATTTATTCGGTATTGATTTGACATATTCTTTAAAAAATAAGAATATTATATTTTTCTATATAGTTCTTTGAATATAACAAATTTAATATATTGAAAAATAATTAATATAATAAGGTAAGTTAGAAACTAAAAGATAAATTGTTTCTTAATTGTATTTTGGCATATATATTATTTACTTTTTTAATCAATATATACATATATTATATACTAGTTATACCTATATCATATATCAATCATATATTGGTGATTATTTTTAATTTAAGTTATTAAGTAAGTGACTATTTGTAGATTAATTCCTTCATAAATACACGTAACTTAGGGTGACATGACCTTAAGACTATATTTTAGCATCATGAGAATGAAAACATACAATAAATTAGTCCAAGCTAGAATCATATTTAAAAATGATATAGTAAATTGTTATTTTATTAATTATTTTTTAAAAATGTATTATGCCAATACCTAGGGCAAATAATGAAAAAGCCCAAGCTTAACAAAGGTAGATTATATCATTAGGCCGTGAATAGATGATTGGGGTTTATCCATCCTAAATTAGAGATTTCATAGTAAATCAGTTAAAATTTTGAATATGAAAAGAATCTTGCTAAAAGTTGTATCTCCAGAATGAGTTTTGTAATGCACAATTTTAATATAATCAGACTGTAATATAAATACTAACCATCGAAACGAAAAAAAATAATGATAGAAGTAATCATATCTTATTTAAAATTATCCCAATCTAGATCTAGAAAGCAAAGTCAACTGCAAATGCATGTATTATTATTTATAATTTTATTTTTTGGCAATTTTTGAGTGATTTATTATACAAATTTATACTTTATTTCGTAAATATCAACTTCAGATGAATTTAATATTACAAAGTTTCATTGCTTCTATCTCTAGGATAAATACTAATTCAAATTAGCTCCGCGTAAACCTTGAAAATTAAACACTCATTGTAAAAATAAAAAAATTCATTCACGATTAAAAGCAATTCGAAGCTTTTCCTCATGGCAAAGAAATTTTATCTATTTTATCATAATTTCACGTGAAATATATTGGTGACAGATATAATAAATTTGGGTTCACACGTTGCTATAATTGCTTATAGAAAATGAAAGTCTCGAACAATAAAAATCATATCATTGAACTGGCAGTCTAAGTTTGACTTCTTAATTATATCACTGAACAATAAAAATCATATCACTGATGCTTAGAGTTAAATTGAATTAGATTAATTTAATATTAAAAAAAATAAAAATTTAAATGTTGAAACTTCTTATATTATTATATTATTATGACGAAGTACATCTTGATATATTTGATAAAAAATTTATGTAATTTGACTCTTATACATAATGTGATATGCAAAATGAACTGAGGAAATAATATTTTATGATTATTATTAAATATGTTTTAAGGAAGAATATTGAATATAGACATTTTTTTTTGTTAAATAAGAATGGAGATTCATGTGAGTTGGGGTTTTTCTTTTTCTTTTTAAGAAAAGTACAAATTTACCTTTTTTGTAACTTTTATCTTCTTTTTGTACATATTCATACGAAATTATTCATTTATATTCTGATAAACCTATTTTAAAACTAATTGATTAATTAATCGACGAGCCTTAGCTAACTGACAATGATACTTTCTCCGTTTTATTATTATTTATCATAGTTTTTAGTTTTAAAATCAAATTTAAAAAATTTTAATTAACATTTCAAGATGTATTTTTTCATCATATTGATATGCAAAAAATTGCAATTTATAGTACTTTTCATATAGTTTTTGAATATTAAAATTTTTTATTTAAAATATCGAATCAATATAATTTAATTTATCTTTAAAAATTAATTAAATTGACATTATGCAACATGACAAATAAAAATGGAAAGAAGAAATAGTAATTTTCTTTTATCAATTATATATATTAATCAAGACAAAATCAATAACAAACACTTTAGAATAAAGAAGTTACTTCTAAAATACCGATTAATATATATCATGAATATTTAGTAAGTTTCTAACCAAAACAAAAAGAATATTAGTAAGTGAACTTATTTTAGTTATCAACTTCCATTTATGTCATAGTATATATGACTTAGGCCCGTTTGGATGGGCTTAATAAAAGCAGCTTTAAAAAAGTACTTTTGAAAGTGCTGAAACTTATTTTTAAAATAAGCAGTTATGTGTTTGGATAAAAGTGCTGAAGTTGCTATGCCAAATGTGAAAAGGAAAAATGAAAGAAAGAAATGTTAGGATTATGTGGGTAATTTGGAGATTGTATAAAAATATTAAGGGCAAAAAGATAAAAATGTGGTCAACTTAAAACAGCTTATAAGCTTAAAAAAAAAAAACACCCCTACCCCAACTTTTAACTTTTGGCTTAAAATAAGTTTTTTTTAACTTAAAATAAGTTATTTTGAGTATTGTCAAACAGCTAAATAAGTCAAAAATCAGCTTTTAAGTCAGTTTGATCAATTTTTAAGCTGAGCCAAACAAGCTCTTAGCTAGTTGAAGACTACAATTATTAAGTTTTACATTTTTATTTCTTTTAATTTGTTTTGCTTACTAATGAAATATAGAAATTACGAAATATTTATCATTAACTTTTAATATATATATATTACATTATTATGTTAAACATTATTCGTTATAGTAAATAACATACTTTATTTTTAAAAGTATAAATTTCATATTTTAAGAAACTTACCTGTATTATATCATTTGGATAACCTTATAATATAAAAAAAAATATATAAAAAATTGATGGTGTCAATATTTAAGTGCTCCCCAATTTTAGGGATAATTGGCATTCTTTGAAACTAATGAGCTAACTTTAAATGTTATTATAATTAAGAAGTCAATTGCTTACAGCATGAAGTCAAAATTGATAGAAATTATAGGAGAAGATTATGACAATGTAATTATAGCCCATAATTTGGATATAGATGATGACTTTTTAGTTAAAAATAGTAACATATAAACATGTTCTAAAATTAAAGATACTAACCCAAACACTTCACATACACCAATTTTTTTGGACATGCAAGAAATATTAATCAGTTTCATATTAATCGTTTATTTTTCTTTTTACACGCTCTTTAAATCATTTTAAAAATAAATGACAAAGTTATAGTTTCAATTAAAATATGGTTACATTTTATTATCCTAAAAACTACTTGGTTGTAGGTTTTCTAGATCTCACAAAAGGTTCTCATATCTTCTATTTTATAATTATTCCACTCTAATATTGACATGTTCTATCTATTCTAGGAAGGAAAATAATAATAATAATATCATTATATTAATTTAATACTTTTATGATATTTACTTACTTTTTATTTAAATGGTATATTTATTATATTTCAAAGTATACTAATTATAAATATTCAAATATTAAAAAATAAATAATATTAAATTTTAATTATTTAATGTTTAGATAATAGAGATAACATTTATGAAAATAAATACGATCTGACGTAATCATAAATAATTTCCCATTAATTGTTTTAAAGATAGAGAAGGTGACACCTTAGACTATATTTTAGCATCATGAGAAGGAAAACATACAATACATTAATTAGCCCAAGCTAGAATTATATTAAAAAATGATATAGCAAAACTTTAATTTTATTTATCACTTCTTCGAGAAAATGTTTTAAGTCAAACATAAAAAATAAAAATGAATAAAAAAAGTATTTACATGCGATTACAAATGAAGAAGCCAAAGTTTAATAAGGATAGAATATATATATCAATAAGATGTGATGAGATGGTTGAGTCAGTGTTGGAGTTAAAAAAAAATTATCAAGCGTGTATGTTCAAAAATAATAATGTGTGGCCGTTAAAATAAATAAAAAATGATAGTTGATTATCCTAGTCTTAGTATAACTATATTCTCGATTTTTCTTTATTCTTAATCAGAGATTTCATATTAAATTCAATTCAGTTAAAACTTTGGATATAATTTTTCTTTTTTAGAGCTTTATCTCTAGAATGAGTTCTATAATGTACAATCTTAATATAATCAAACTGTAATATAAATATTAAACAAACGAAAAAATAAAAAAAATACGATAGAATATGAATTTCATGATCACTTCAAAGAAGTACCCATATCTTATTTAAAATTATATCCCAATCTAGATCTACAAAGCAAAGTCAACTGCAAATGCATGTATTTTTCTTTTCTTTTCTTGGGCAGTTTTATAGGGATCTTTTAAAATGGTATATAAAATTTTAAAAAGAATTTTTTTAAAAAAAAATTGCTGCCTAGGCAGCGATTTCGTAAAAAAAAAAATCTATAAATCGCTGCTTAGGCAGTGATTTCATTTTTTAAAAAAGAAAAAAATTAGATTTGCAAAATCGCTGCTGAGGCAGCGATTTTCTTTTTCCGGTTGAGTAAGTCGTTGTTGGTGCAGCGATTTTACCGTTTTGGTTAATATAAAATTTTAAATAACATTTTAAAATTTTTGTTAATATTTTGTACCCTTGAGACTCCGGACTCAAATTTATACTTTATATCATAAATATCGACTCAAATGAATTCCCTTCTATCTCTAGGATAAATACTTATTTAGATTAGCTCCGCACAAGACAATTAAAAACTTGAAAATTAATACACTGATTATAAAAAAAAATTATTCACGATTGAGAGCAATTCGAAGCTTCTATTCATTTAAAAGAAATTTTATTCATTCTATCAAAATTTCACATAATTATATCGATGATAGATATACTATCGATGGGTTCACACGTTGCTTTAAATACTTATATAGAAAATGAAATTCTTAATTAAAGTTTGACTTATATGTGCTACGTATACAACGTATAGGGATAACATTAATAAATAAATAATTGGTAACATTATTTATAACTCTTGTAGTTGGGAGCTAGCGGTAGGAAGATGGAATTATGATAAATTGTGCTACACTTTTGTTTGGATAACAAGAAATTCAAATCCACACCAAAAAAATTTCATACCATCAAGTGATTTTTTTTTTAATATAGCGGTGAATCAGATTAAAATATTTTCTTACACTTTCAGATTTTTTCTTACGATTTTTTTATAGATATTTGAAGAAGTTATTCTCGACACAAGGGGTGATAATTTATTATTCATTTGTTGTGGTATTACTCTTTCTGTTCATTTTTACTTGATACGACATACTTATTTAAAGTTAATTTCGCTGATGCATAGAGTTAAATTGAATTAGATTAATTTAATATAAAAATTAAATTAAAATTCATATGTGGAAAATTCTTATATTATTATATGATGACATCTTCATATATATATATATATATACACTTCATATAATTTGTCTCTTATGTAAAATGTAATAAGTAAAAATGAATAGAGAAAGTAATATTATATCATCATTATTAAATACTCTCTTCGTCCCATGTTATATGTCATTTTTTTCATAAAATCAATGCATAAATTATCATATATTTTTTTTTACCCTTATGAATTATTAGCCTTGAAAATATATATTTGACTAACTTAGAAAAGCTAAGTAAATGATTCATGTTCATTGATTAAATTAATTAATTAAATTAATTAATTCATATTCATTGATTGAATATTTGAGTTCCAAAAGAGTTAAATAAGGGTAAAATTATAAAGTTACAGTATTTATTAATACAAATATAAAGTAAAAAAATGACATATAAAATGAGACGGGAGAATAGTATAATTATAAGAAGTCAATTGCTTACAACATGAAGTCAAAATTGATACTCAATTATAGGAGATTATGAAAATGCCAAGTCAATAGCCCATAATTTGGATATAAGATAAGATGACTTATTAGATAGAAATAGTATATAAACATGTTCTAATTAAAATTAATGATACTAATCCAAACACTTCACTTCCACCAATTTATTTAATTTTTTTTTTGGGACTTTTTCAATTGTCCCTAATCAGACGCAAAATAATTTCACTAAATAGAATTAGGGATAAAATTTTACGTATTATTTAGCGATAGAATTGTTTGACCCTAATTTTTTCTTTTCGTTTTCTTTTAATGATATACTTTTAAAACATAAACAAAATTTGACTTTTCACATGACACATTTTAGATAAAAAAACAAATTCTTAGAATTATATATTGGAAAATCTTAAATTGAGCATACTAATTTAAATGTAGCTTAACCAAATCCCACCCCCAATCACTGTGGGACACACAAATTTTATTTCAACCATTGACATTGCTCCATCCCTCTCCATGTGCACAAAGTAAGTAATAAAGTTGCATACTTATCCTCGTTATTACTTTCTTCGTCTCATATTAGTTATTCAGTAAAGTTATTTTTTTATTTATATTTTTCTAAAGAGCGTTTGAAAAGAAAAATGAACCATACCATGCATGGTCCAATTTGTCACCCAAACTATTTGTATGAATAGTAATTAGACTTAGATTTAATGAAGTCATATCTGCCTATCTGTCCCTTAATGTGGCAAACCATTACATTGTGTTCATATTCAACTCTAGAAATAAATGAGAATTTATAGTTTCAGCCAAAATATGGTTACATTTTGTTATCCTAAAAACTACTTAGGTGTAGGTTTTCTAGATCTCACAAACTATTTTCTTCCACTCTAATATTGACATGTTCTATTTATTCCAAAATTGGAAGGAAAATAAATAAATAAAAGAGGGGGAAAAAAAGAATACATTAATAATTAAAATAAGTCATCTATTGATTGTGATATTAACATGTGTTAGCCTAAGCTTTCGTTATCGTATCTAGAAACAATCAATCATCCACTTTGAATAACTTTTTTTTTTTACGGTCGAGGATCTATCAGAACCACTTACTGTACCTTATAAAGAGAGTAAGGTACATATATATCTTACTTTTTTTAGACATTACTTATGAAATTACACCGAATAAGTAGTCGTGAATAGTCAATCATCCAAAACTGATTTACTATTAAAAGAACCACCTAATATTGACCGAAAAAATCAAGAGACCTTCAAAAGGTCGAATTTATTTTTGTTTTGAAAAAATAAATAAACGGTTTCTTTAGGTCTATTTTTCACCAATATATATATTATAAAAAATGAAAAAATTAAGTGTTATTACAATTTGTATCACTGTAAAGTGACATGCAACAATTCAACGTAGACCATTATTGTGAATACATTAACAACATAATTGATTTACAACTCATTGTGGAAGAAACTTGTTCAAATTGACAAGTTAATTGCCCCCACAAAATTATAATGATTGAGATTGTGTAGACAGGTACTTGTTTCCTAATAACCATTGTTTCTTTTACTTTTTACTCATGGCGTATTCAGAATTTTTTGTTATATACTTCATTGGCATATACATGAATTTTTTCGTAAGCGATATCAAGGTATATATAATGTTGTGCATAGACTTCTAAACAGAAAAAATTATGTTATAATGAAGACCAACATACATACAACACAAGAACATAGTAACATATCATGAAATTTCACTAAAACACATTAGGCCTCTAAAAGCAACACCAGAAAAGTGTGGCCTTTAGATCAAAGGCCATACTTTTCGACTTTAGATAACGCTTTTCTTAACCAGATATACCTGCAATGAGAGATCTGGATGATCTAGGTTGACGTTCGATAAGTAACAAGACTCTAGCAGCTTTCCTTTGGAGATGTTCATCTTCATGAATTCTACCTCCTGTTAAACGCGCGAGATGTAACTTAGCTGTTAGTCCATAAAGATCCACCATTTCCCTTGACATAAACACTTTTTCCAGGACCCCTAAAGCTTCACCCTTTAAAGATTCTGATCCCCAGTTTAGAACTTCTATGATTGGTGATATTGCATCCTCCTTGTGCAGCACATTGGCTCCTCTATGAGGCGATTCTTCGCAAACCAGAGTTGAGAGTGTTTGAATCGCCTCATAAGATGTGGCATGTATCTTTTCTTTTAACAGTTTAACCAAATCAGGCAATGCATTTACCTCCAATAGACAGAATGTCTTGCTCACGCTGCAGGAACCTCCGTGGGCAGGACAGATAGGAGCACTTGCTCGCCCAATACAGAAACAAGAAGCTTTCCTGGATAATGCGCTGAGTTCATGACTACGCATTGATAGATCCGTTAATAGTGCAGCTGCTCTTGCTTGTGCAGTTATTGAATCAGCTTTGAGAAAGTTTACCAGTATAGGATATGCTCCAAGCTCAACCACGTTGCGTTGAGACTCCAGATTTGTTGGATCTGTGAACCTGAAGAAGGCACTAAGAGCATTTTCCTTAGCTTCCATGGTTCCGGACTTCAAGATGTTAATGATTGCCTTTAGGCCACCTAGTTCTATGAGTTTCTCTCTGAGTGAAGTTTCCGATTTAGGAAGGTTGGCTAGTAAACCGGCTGCAGCCATCTGTACATCACCTTTGCTATCATTTTCAAGAAAACCAACTAAAGCTTCCAATCTTCTTGGCTTAAGAAGATACTCAACGACACCCTCTGGCTCGTGTTGTGAGAAGAGGAAAAGTAGATTGATTGCTGCTTCTCGTATTTCCTGGTTCGGATCATCAAGAAGGGGAAGGACAGCTGAAACACCACCAGCAGAGAGAACTGCTGATTTGACAAGTCCAGCTTGAGATTGACAGATTCCTAATAGTGCACGTAAAGCATGCCTACGAACAATGTCCGAGGAGGATGTAAAATTCTGTTGAAAAGCCAGCAAGTATGCGATTACAGGCTCTAGTACAAGTTGATTTCCAGTTTCATCAATCAAGAACTTAACTCCATCACCATTGCCCGAAAGATTAGCTAGAACTTCACAGCACTTAGCAATGATAATTGAACGTACATGGGATGAAATCATTAGCTTTAAAACGATAGCAACCCCTCCAGCTGCAGCTATAAGCATCTTATTGTCATAAAAGCTTGATAGCTTCACAAGTGCAGATAATGAAAGTTCTTTTGATTCAATATTTCCAGATGTCATCTCAAGCAGAGGAAGAATAACCCCTTTCTCCCCTAGAAGCTTCATATCTTCATCCCTGATTTCCAAATCGAGAATTGCTCTAACAATTGACATTCTTGAAGATGCTGATCCTGAAGATAATTGAACGATATAACTAAACGTAAAACTCCAAAAAAAAAAAAATGTATATGCTCTAACTAGGCTGATACATGAATCCAATAGAGAAGACTACGCTGATATTAAGATTATTATCTATATCCCCATGTGCAACTGTAACATATAACATACAAGAGTATTGCAGCTATGCTTACCATGGTGTAACGTATCGATAAGTGGTCCATACCATCCCTCTCGAGCAGCCTTAACAATGTTCTCCTCTTCTTCATCACAAAGCTTAGCCAGGATTTCTTCTGCTTTTTCAGCTGATGGACTGGCCTGATTTTTGAGAAAAGAGACGAGAAGCGAGATTGAATTGGACTGCTGAGAAAGCTTCTGGCAATAAGGCAAGTTCCAACAAGCCTGATCATGGAGAACCTCGTATATCAGCTCAATTGCAGCGGTTGAAGTGGCATAGTTTTTTCCGAAGCATGCTACAACATTCTCAAACCCCTGGTTCTCAACGAAGACGTCCTATAAATTATATGGAATAACAGTTTAATTAGGAATAAAGCTTTGGACTTCGCATGTTTAAAAGCAAGACTTGGATGTATATTTGCTCATACATCCTGATCCTAGCCCCTGGCTTAAGGAACACCAAGGGAAATTGAGGAGAACTAGAAAAGACATCTTTTTCTGTGTTAAGAAATGGAACCCCAAAAGCTAATTCACGAGAACAGGATTATAACAAATGGACCGTGATTCCGTAGACTATATGACATGGGGATCAAACACGGACAGACCTGGTTCTAAAACCATCATGAGAAATGGACCTGGGGCCTAACTCAATCCGGAAAGATAGCTCAAGAGGTGAAATGAGGATTGCGTGAGACCATATAATGAGTCTAATTTTCCTTTCCACAGCCGATGTGGGATGCAACGCCCTGATTTGGACAAGTGACATCAAAGACTAGAACTACATTGACAAAAGCAAAAATCTAACGATAAATAAGACCTATATTATTAAGTCAATAACATTTTTAACTCTGGTAGCCCTTATCAGATGATATGAAATGATCCACATGATAAGCCCATATATTACCCCCACCCCTTACGTCCGTTCTTCACTATCCTGGTGTCCTATACTTAGAAACAACTAAGCGTGGAAAAGTAGGCCAAACATACGTTAGTAACAAGCAACAAGAAAACCACAGCACAATGCATAAACTAATTAATAGTTCTAGAGTGCAAACAGTTAAAAGAGAAATTAAACGAAAATCTTACTGTTCATTTTTTTCAGACGAAATACTGAAGTCCTGCATGAAACATATATGTAATATGGCTATACGGAACAAAAGTAAAAGGACATAGTATTCTAGGTGAAAGCAAAATTACCTGAATGGATAAGTTAAGGAATTAGCAATTTCTGAGAGTTTGCTTACTTTCACATTTTCTTTTTTAATATTTAAAGAAATTCACTCACCTTGTTTCTAGCATGCCCATCTACGACATCCTTCAATGTAATCATCACTTTATCTTGCAGATATCCGCTACGTAACATGTCAAGCTTGGAGATGACAATTTCAGTGAGTCCCCCGATTGTCACCCATTCTTTGTTTATCGAATTTGCTTTCATTAGTTCTTGCATTTGTGCAAGAGCCTCCTCTATTGATGCATCTACTCCAGAAAGAAATTTCCCCTTGCAAGCCCTGATTATGATGCAATAGTTGAGCTCTTTCCACTCTTGGATTAATTGTCTCAATTGGAGGTTTGGCCTGAACGACAAATCCTGCAGCTCTTCACCTGTTTCCGGATCAGTTTTCTCCCCCGAGTCAAACCAAGCTTGGATAGAAGATCTCTCACAGGCAGTACCGGTACATAGGCTTACAGGATCTACCATTATAATTCCTGTTATACAACAAATAAAAGCTTTAAATGGTTGAATGTATTCTTCTCTAGGATCATATCCCTCTATAATGCTAACTCTCTCGAAATATTGGCTTTTGACTTCCTCATAATTTCTTGCAGCATCGGCTCGTGAGAGCAGCTCAATGACTTGATTCAAAAACAAGACTTCAGCTCTTTCTTTCCGGTAAGCAGCTTCTTCTTTCTCTTTTTTGAAATTATCTAGCTCTTTCGTTATCTCTGCTGGCTCCACTGGCACCCCAGCAGCCCTTGCTATTTCTTTAAGAATATTGTTAGCAAATTCTTGGTCATGTATCTGATCCGATAGACCTTGGTTTAACTTGTTAACAATTTGGATACGCGACTGAGATGCCTCAAAGTTAGCTCTTTGCATTTCATTCTGCAGCCTAGTTACCTCTTCTGAAATCCCTGACAAGACTTCCATGTTGACTAGGGATAACGCGGCCAGGGATTTACCTATATCCCTAGTGACTTCCTGTACCTCCTTAACAATGCTCCTACATTTGACCAGCAAGTAGAAACGGGCTCGGTTCTTATACTTCTCAACCAAGTCATTAGCCTTCTGCAGGTCAGCTTCAATGGATTCCAAAGCTTGCCTTGCAGCCGGGGAATCGTTTAACTTCTGCAGCTGCAATTCTTTCAAGACGGGCTCAATGTCCGAAAGATAGTTCCCAAGAACCTTAAAACTCTCCTTCTCGAATACTACATCATTCGCAGCTTGAGCGGTCTTTATTACTTGACTACTAATCACAGCCAAAATTGTCCCAATTGGAACTAACTCCGCCATTATGATACACCTATCAAATTCAAATGGCACTTGTTCTCCTGACTTGATCACTAAATCTATGAAATCTAAGAAAGTTCTTCTGCATTCAACATACTGTCTCTACTCCAACAATCTACTCACTAATCACTATTTCAGATTTTCGACAAATTAAGCAGCTTTACCGAAGATGAAAATCTGAGATTCTACATAAACCAACAAAGTAGTGTAAATATTCCTCATGAAAGTTTGGTACTTGCATATAAATAAACAATACAAAAGAAGCTAAAAGTGCTAATCTTTTCACAAATGTATACAGAGTTCAATTCTACCTAAAAAAATGATTTTTTGTTCTTTCAAGAAGAGCTAAGTGATTGCAAATTATTCACTTTGAAGATGATTAATAAGCTTTCAATCAAAGGAAATGAAACAAAATTATAACAACTATGTATGAAAAAAGGATAGAAATATTCCGCCAACCTATGTTGCTCCGACTCTTCAGAAATGCCACCAAATATATGTCGGATCCTCAAAAAGCTTTTTTTTGTTAGAGGATTCGATATGTGTCCACAACATTTTGGAGGGTCCTAGCAACGTAACTAACAACTACATCACTACTAAGGCTGGCTCTTTCATAACTTCAAGAATTATGAACTCAAGCAAGTAAATACAAAAAAACAGAGAAAATGCACCTCTTTTTAATATATGAAAGCAAGATTGAAGAACCCCATTACTGATTAAGGTATAAACTTCACAAGAAACTTATTAGTTTGAGTATTGAAAGATTTTACAAATCAATTTATCCCAAAAAAATCTCAAAATTTCAGTGCAGAAAAAGAAAAAAAAGTTAAAAACAAAAAGTTACCTGTTTTTTCTGCTACTCTAAGCTTCAAGGAAATTCTTATGATGACTAGAATTTTCATTAGTTAAGAAAAGACTCATTATTTTTAATTATATTAGAAAGACCCATTGACTCATGCAAGTCAATGTATACCAAGAAAATAACACAACAAATTAAAATTCTTCATCTCATTTTCTTGGAAGAAGCCATAATATATTGGAAGCTTTTAAAATTCATTATTGACTAAAGTTCAAATTCCGGCTAAATAAAAAAAAATCTGAATGTTTTCTTTGTATTTGCTTTAAGTCTTGGTAGAATATTGCACCAGCCAACACGAACACCATCGTCATTTTAAAAAAAAACAATTCGATAAATTATAAAGAGGTTATTTTCGATAGATTATGATTATACAATTCTATAAATTATTTTTTTCAAAAAAAAAAAAAAGAGACTTTAGTGGAATGTGTGGAACCCATGCATCAAATGCAGATAAACAGATGTAGACATCCTTTTAATTATGTCCAGTCAATATTAAAGAAGGGCCTTTGCCCCTAAGACATACGCTGAGCACAGTAGCGGAATCAAAATATTCACTAAGAAGAGATTTTCTAATCGAACAACTCAAATCCCAAATCCCTGATTAAGGCAAAGGGATCACAATCCTGGTTGCATTTCTAGTATCATGAAAACTAGTGAAACATTAGATGAATGTGTCTTCTCCATACAAACATTTCACATTCATAATCTGAAATATTTTCGAGCAAACGATTGAAGATGGTTCACATTAGTAATGATGCTGTGTTACAAATTGAAATGTTAAAATGCTTGAACTTGTAATCAAAGAAAAAAAGGGGACAGAAACACCTTCTTTGTGAAGAAACGGAGTGTTCCAACTTCTGTTTGACTGTTACAAGTATGTTAAAAGGAAAGATAAATCAAACACAGCTATGGCAGTGTACAATCAATGGCTTTGCTACACAGTTTTATTGGCAACAAACTCACTTATTGGTGAACACTAATAATAGCACATCCATCTCTTCGCGGAACAGAAAGGAATCAGGATGTTCCTTTGTGCAAGCATTACTAACAGACCTACAAATACTTCTATGCCTCTTCATTTTGTGGGTTGCACGTCTTCCTCAGCTCCGCATTGCTTGGTCCCTCTCTCTCTTACGACCTATTTCTTTTGCAATCTCCCTCAGTTCCTCGGGCGATTGGGGCCTTACAGTTTCTGTAGGATAAACTACATATTCACGCTTCACAAGCAAAAAAAACATGGAAGTTATAAGCTAAAGATATATATATAAACTGTGTTGCAAAGAGTTACAACACCAATCGTGGTATGAATTCATTTAGATTATATAATATGATTTGGAGATGATCGTTGTTACAGCATCTGCTTACTGAAGAGCCAATTCCAACTGAGGTAGCTTCATGCTAAATCTACATCATGCTGATAGAATATAGCACAGTAATTGAAATGGACTTGAAGGCAATCAGAAAAAATGCAGAAAAATGAATACTAAAGCCCAGAATGAAAAGCATAAGCCTTCTCTTGTGATAAAACACATCCACCAAATTATCATCTTCTTTGTTTTTTGGGGATGGGGGTTTGGGGGGTGGGAGGAGTCATATCAATTAAATTCAAAATGTTTTTGATATTTAACTGACATCATAACCCTGATGGCATCTGAACTATCTCCATCGTCCAACGTAACTAGTCAAGCTCACAAGAATAGCGTTGCTTGTAAAACATAATTAGGTCTCTTATGACCATACGTTTCCTATTTAACTCCTTTTTTTCCCTTCAAATATAATGCTCAGAGAAATTTCTTTTATCAGCTCCTAAATTTTCAGTTGTAGTAACTATGATTAAAATAAGCAGGAAGCTAATAGAATGTGGAAAGGGTCAGTGAATTTCTTAAAACTATCTATTTAAGGAATGCATTGTAATCAATCCAGAATATAGGAGTTATAATAGCTATTTCAACATTACCTTTCAAAAAAAGTTAGGTCTTTGTCAGTTCAGGAATTCATTATTAGTTAAGCAATTCCCCTATTTACTTCAGCGGCTTACCAAAGGTTTTCCAAGTGTATATACAACTCATGATAAGCTTAGAATGAGAGACCAGAGTGAGAGAGAAACAAAGAGTGACAAACTTTGAAAGTCAATTTGGCAGCAATCGTCAAAAGCGAATGCAGAGAAGAATTGATCTGAAATGAAGCACTTCGTCTATCAACAAAAGGGTGGTTGTTCTGTTATACTTCTATAGAAGCCATTGCAATCTCCAAACATTGTCCAATGCGGGACCAAAACCACCAAAGCAGTGGAAACTATTTGGCTCACGTGACTTGGGAGTTACATGGGCTTATAATAACTATTAACTTCAAAGAGAAAACAAATGAAACCTGAAAAATAAGCTATTGATGGAAGCTTGAAAATATTTCTGATTACACCCTGAAGAACGCACCTACATAAAGTTTCAGATAACTTTGCCAACCTAAAAAGAAAATGCAAAATGTTTATGAATGCATCATCAGTTTGAAATAAAACATTCGGAGATTTGGAAGCACCGAAGATGAGCTGCATCATCAGTATGACACCAGAAACAACTGAATGCATCTTACTACGACTTAGACATATTAGAATATATTTTCAGTGAGGTAAACTGTAAAACAAAGAAATAGCTGGTCTAAGCACATAGATGATCCAACTATACTACCCACCAGAAAGTAGAAGACATATCTTACTAAGTATGAACAAATGATCATCTTTAAGCCTCACAATATCCAGGCATCTTTTAACATCTTGCAACCATTGTCACTTCACCATTCAAAGTACATACTTGGCCTGCACTTATCACATTTGAGGATGACGCAAGTTGCGCACTTAATATTCATAGCCAAGCTACACTTCTAGTGGCTGGCCTTTTTAGAGGTGTAAATGGTTAAAGAAAAGATTGGAAAGGTAAAATAAAATGACCGGGCTGACTATTTCCTGTGTATTCCTTCCCTTCGATTTAACCAACAAACACCTAAAGAAACACATTCGAGTAAAATTTTACCGCCCAGAATCTCAGACATACGTTTCACGTGTCAAACAGTACAGAGACCATAATACATGTGGAAGTATTTTAACGAGTCTACGAATCTTCCAAGAACATGAGAGTCTATCCAAATCCAAAAACGAAAGCAAGATCTAAGAAGTAGCTATATCCATAGAATCTATGTCAAAATGGCCAATCCTCTGTGGAGCAACAACTCTCTCTTTCCCACACTTCTGCTCATTTTCTATGCTATCTTATTGCTATTTTAATTTCGGCGGCATGCAACACTTTCTCCTCTTTGTTGCTCGTTCACCCTCTCTTATGCTCCCTCCATATCATTTTATATGATGCTGTTTAGTTGGCATGTAGTTCAAGAAAGAACGAAAGACTTTTGAAACTTGTGGTTTAAAACAAGTCATAGATACTTGTTTGCCTATACATAGGTAAAATAAAAAGGTTGAACTGAGACATTGCTTAGGACCAACGGGTCACACGACAGGTGCACGATCTACTTTGCGCGTTGAAGAATGAGCCGGCGACTCATAGGCAGTGGCTTGGTTAAGGGAACCCACCGGAGCCGTAGCGAAAGCGAGTCTTCATAGGGCAATTGTTACTGCTTATGGACCCGAACCTGGGTGATCTACTATTTCTAAATATAGAACGGTATCGTTCTTTTTGGGATAGACTAAGATATCACACTTTCCGCAACAAACTAAAAGGGAAAGTGCATTACATAAATTGCGACATCAGAAGTATATTTCTTCCTAATCTCTTTCAGAGTTTCTTCATTGCTTAGTTCTGCATTATACACTCTAGTGCAAGGCCCGTATCTGACTGCCAGCACTAGCTTAGTGCTTGGCTATTTTAAATGCACAAAATACATATTTTACCTATCAAAAAAAGGTTCTGCATTATACACTCTTCAATCCAGTATCTACATCCACCTTTCTCAACGATTAGTTCAAGCTTGTTGTCTAGCATATGTAAAATTACTAAATACAGATCACACAAAACATTCCAATTTACATAATCTTCTTCAACTGTTATGAAAGATCATAGTGTTCACCTCATTTGACTTAACTAATACATCAAGACTTCACCTTTCAAACTCCCCAACCCCACCTCCCAATTCCTTCAATTAAAAAAACCCTAGACAGCAGAAACACCTATTTCAAGCGATTCCCATTTCCCTCTCTGATTATATTCAATCAATCAGCTAAGGCTCAATGTCAAACTAGTTATCAATCCATTATACAAATCATATGTATCTATTCCTCACTATTTGAGACCATTTCATTCAAAAAGGTAAAAGGGATTGCATTTTTAAGCCTCTATAAACACCACCTCCAACAATTACTCAGTTTTTACAAATCAGCAACACAATCAAACTAGACATGTAAAAAGGTTTTGACTCGAGCTGAAACATAAACCCCAAAAGAAAATTGGAAACCCAGAAAAATTAAAGCATAAAGAACGAAAATTTACCATAAATAGAGAAAAAAGAGTGGAGAAAATTTACATGTCCCATGACTTTCTGAAGATTTTTGTTGTTGTTGGCAAATATGTACATGAGACCAATTGGAACTGATACGTATACTGCGAACTTTACTATCTCTAATACACCCTTTGAAGTTCCAATAGACGACATCGTCTTCTTCTTCTTCCTGCTCAAATGAAAATCTGCTAAGCTTTAATTTTGATTTTCGATTTGCAGAGACGAACGAGAGGATGAGAATTCAGATGCGTGGAGCGTGGAGCATTAGTAGTAAAAATGGCACCGTATGGAGACCAAAATCCAAATTGGGCAAAAACATAAATTAGCATCTAACGAGGGAAAAATTTCACAAATAGCCACTAAAAATACCTTAATTAAGTTTCATAGATATATAGTATTACAATTTATAGCTATATGTTATAAAAATGAGAGAGACAAACAAAAGTGAAAGACGACAGAAAATAGAAAGAGATAAATTGTATATGTATATTTGTATATATATATATCTGTCAGACAATTATATATATGTAAGAGTAAAATTGAAAGAGAAAAGAAAGAGGCGAGCTAGAAAGGACAGAGAGTGAAGAGAGTATAATGTATATCTGTTATATAATTATGTATGTATAAGAGAGGAAAATTGAGAGAGGAGAGAGGTGCACATAATTATAGCTAAAAAATGTTAGAAGAGGTAACTAATTCAAACTATATGGCTTTTCTCAAGAAGTGTTCGAAATTTTTTGTAACGACTTTTTCCTTTCAATCAAACACTACATTGGAAAAACTATTAGTATTCCAATTTTTACAAATAAAATCATTGGGATAAAGAATGCTATGCTGTTGTAGCATGTCATTATGGTTAAAGATGTACTTTCTAGTTTGGTCTATGCAAACTACATTTTCAAAAAATGAAATGTTTGTCATGACCTATGCCCCCTCTTCAGTTTGATCGACCTCTCAAATAACCAACACCTTAGAATGGTTATAAAAATTTGAATTTAGTCGTCGCTCCAAAATGTGAGAACAAAACACCAAATGAAAAAGAAAAAGGCATAAGACCTCATGCAATCATGTGTGGCTTAAACATGTAAAATACCATATAGCAAATATTCCAAAGTAGCAATAACGCATCCATAGTAGGATTAAAAAAGCATGGTGTTTAACTAACAGAATCCTAAGTTGCATTACAAAGCACTAAATAACTTAACAACGACATCATTGTACAACTTAAAAACACGCCGCCCATGCCCAAAAACAAAATTGTTGATACTAAAAATGTCTCAGCTGGGACACTTATTCTTCAGCTTTCTTCTTCTTCTTCTTTTTATCTTTCTTCTTTTCCGTGGTTTCTGGTTCATCCTCATCGACATCTGCGTGTTTCCTCTTCTTTTTCTTACTTTGTTCGACTTCTACATTTTCCACTTCATTATCTGCATGTTTCTTCTTTTTCTTCTTCTCCTTCTTCCCAGTTTCTTCAGGTTCTGCACCATCCTCCGTTTCAGCAGATTTCTTCTTTTTCTTTTTCTTCTCTCCTTCAGTAACAGGGGATTCATCACCTGCTGCATCATCGATTTGATCATCTATACTCATTTTCTTTTCCTCATTCTCAGTGTGTCCCATAACAGAATCAGCAGAAGGATTGTAAACCTACACAGAAGGAGAAGTCAATACTGGAAGCAAACCAAGAAACTCTAGCATACAAGAAAAGACAGACAGTCCCAAACCTTAGCTGGTGTTATCAACCCTCCTTTTTTGCGATCCTTGTCATAAACTTCAATCTTAGGTTTGCCCTTAGCAGACCCAGCTGATTTGCTCAACTCTTTGCCTTCTAAGGCTCTTAAGCGTGCCTCAAGCTAAAAAAAAAGTCGCATATGATAATAATCAGACTACACAAGGATAAGAATAAAAAATATCATCATAAGATAATAATTAGTACAAACGTTACCTTGGCACGATTCTCCAAACCCATGGAATTATCTTGGCTATCTGCAAGAGCATCGTATCGAATAGCCAATGCAGTTTTTGCAGCAAGAGATCTTGAAATTTTACCCTTGTGTTTTGGTGCTGCCTGTCCAATCAAAGATGCATGATATATAAGCCCATATTTTGGAGTTGCGTGTTTTGTCTTCAAAGCTCTGAAAAGAGCCTTTTCAGCACCAAGTATCTGAACTGTACTTCCAGGTTGCTTTGCGAGATTCATTAAGCTACCACCATGAGCAATAAGCCGAGCACCAACAAGTTCTCCAACAAGAGCTGTAAGATTTGGAGCAATGGTGTTCATCCTGCTCTTCAAATAATCATACAACTGAGCTCTGTACTCGGAGAATGAAAGAACTTGGGTGCATAAATCTTTAATATTCTCCAGATCAAGATCACTAACTTCAGTACCCATGGAGATCATCGATGCCTCTTTCAATGCAGTCTCAACCTCTTCTGGGAGTATCTGTAAAACATTATCATACAAAAAGTGTGAAATTTCGTCTTGTGTAATTAAGAATGAAGTGTGAATCTTGTATAAGCAAGATTGCTCATTGGACTACAATATATCAGAAAACTTCATTCCAACAAGCAAGCTAGCCAACATACAAATGAATACTACTGAATGAACAGTAGTCAACTTTTTTAGTACAACTCATTTGAAATTAAAAAGAAGCCACTCCTTACCTCAGAGAAATCCAACTTTGCAGCATTTGTACGGTCACCCATCAACTTCACAGCCTTGGCATAAAGAATGTTATCTTGTACAATCTTTGCGAGTTCCGGGAAATGCCAACCATACCATTCTCGGACCCTCATAGCATATGTATTTAGCTCTTTATCAAGATCATCCAACAAGCTAATGGCCTGTACAATCATTGTGTCCACCTGTAAAAGAAATAAACAGTCAATTGTACTGTTACATGTTTAACAAAAAGATAAATCAGTAAAAAATATAATTGGACAAATGACTGCTACCCAGAGACATATTTACATGTTTTCATCAAAATATCTATAAGTTATCAAGAGAACTTATAAGTTCTCAAGAGAACTTCAAGAGGCAGAAAATCGTACGATTGTAAAACATTCTTTTAACTGTTAGTTATAATAAATATACATTGCACAATAGCATAGCCCAAGCACAACAGTCTTATCCACTACAAGCTAAACAGACTTTGTCAGGATTCCATGAATTACAGGAAACTACATAAACTCCATGGCAAGAAACTGTCAGATCTCAGGAAACCACATAAACAGAGTGTAACTACTCAAATTACATGTGAAGCATCAAAAGGGATACATATGCAATGAACATAAAAGTGGCTGCGCAAACAATGAGATTGCCAGCCTAAATGCTTCACCATCAGTATGCTTTAGTGCCAACAGTACTCCATACTTTTGTAAATTATACTCTTTAGACCTTCTGTTACAGTTAAAAATTAAACTTCAAAGCATCAGAATTGACTATTTCCAGGCTGAAATCAAATAATTGAGACTGTCTAAAATTCTAATAATGGCCATCAAGCATCATAAGAAATTGTATAGAACAATTTTGTCCAACAACAGATTACAATCTCAAATTATTAAAGATAAATACTAAAACTTTAGCATAAAGGATACAATCTAGAACATACAAAATCAGTGTGTTCCATAGCAGTTGATTTTTTATAAGGTCACCGCCCAAAATCCCTTACCCAGGAGTTATGGTTAGTCCTTTTCCACTATGTTTCCTTGCTGGATTGAACCACCTAACCACATCGTTGAAGGTGGAGGATCCTTTCAATCAATATATTTCCGTTTTATACACTACACTGACCTTTGTTTCTCTCCATGCAATCGCTTATCCCAATATTTGTTATGAAAGAATATCCATAATGAAACCACATAGAACATGAAATAAATCAGTCAACGTATAGCAAATTACCTTGTCAGGACTAAACTTTAGCTTGTATCTTGAAAGACTGTGAGATAAACCCAAGCTCATTGGGGCCAAGTCTTGAGATGCAAGACCAGAAATGAGCTCAGTCAACTGACTTCTAACTCCTCTCATCAATTCCATGACAGAATTATTATGAACACAATCAATTTGCTGCAAACACATTCCACACCAACATCAGCCAAAAATAAATATTGAGAACCAAAACAAACAAAAAAATGAAGAACTGACATAAGAAGGAAGCAGACCAATTTCTCTTTAATTGCATTTCCTAGCTTTGAATCAGCAACCCCCAAGGTTTCACCATCACAGTGTGCTTTCAAGAACTTGCGCAGTCCTTTGCTGGGTTTGCTATCTATCAACAACGTAGCTGCTGACAGAGCTTCTGAGGTGTTTTCAAACTTGGAGAAAGCTTTTAGCTTCACGACCTGTTTTCATACCAACCAGTCAAGTAAATGAAGAATGTATGAAACATAAAGTTAGAAACTTTACAAGCACAATTTATGTCCAAATTTCAACATGCTACACCAAGATTTCTACCTCACGATCAACTCATTAAATGGTTTGCTCAAAAAAATTACCTTTCTAGCGGAATCAGTTGAGGAGAAGTCCTTCCACAAATCCTGCAACAAACACAAAAAAGAAAAACGATTCTATAAAACATGAAAACACAGAAGAAGGAGAAAAAGGGTAAGAGATGAATCCTATGATACCTCAACTTTGGAGAGCTTTCCCTCATCCAAAACTTTGAAAAGGGCAAAACCTGCCGGTGTTTCAAACAATACCAACATCTCCGGAAGAAGCTGTAAACAAAGGGTTTAAGGTTTATCTTTAAGAAAAATCACTACGCAGGAGTAATAAACGAACCACAAATCTAATGTTACCTTTTTCCGGCGCGCCGATTATGGAACTATGATGGATTTTCACCTCCACAAAACGGAACTCCGAGAGAGGAGAGAATTTGAAGGCGGAGGCTTATTTGGAATTAGGGTTTAGGGTTTACTGGAGTGTGTTATTTAAGTGAGGAAGAAAGAGAAAAGGGTTAGGGTATAAGCAATGTGGGCGGGTCAAAAACAATTTGGGTTGGGCTGATATTGATGAATTTTGGGTTGGGCTTATATTGGGCTAATTTAAAATAAAGGAAATTTGTAAAACAACTAAGACTAGAAACATAATTAGGTTGCTTAGTTACAGTTTATTTAATTATGATTCGTAGCTAAATGTTAGAAAGAGGATAGAGGTGAGCGAGATTGAAAGAGGAAAAATAGAGGCAAGAAAAATATTTGAAGATAGAGGAGAGAAACACAATATAGTTGTATGTCTAATTGATAATTGTATCACAAATACAATTGTTTTGTATCAAAAAATTAACTACTAGATGGAGGCGAGAGACGAGCGGGATTGGGAGAGGAGGGAGAGAGAAGACCGATATGTGGGGGATATAGAAGAGATATGAGAGATGAGAGATTTACAATTGATTTGTATATATGAACAATAATTGTATATCTGATCAATAAGGGTTGTGATGATGTGGTAAGTACTCCTTCATACTTAATCATAGTTTTTGGATTCGATTCTCCCTTAGTACGGAGTCATCTTTGTTAGGAAGCGTTTTACCCCGCCCTTCTCTTATGGGACTTTCTGACGCGAATCTGAATTTAGTCAAGCTTCACCTGGTGGGAAAACAAAAAGAATTACATTTTCAAAGGCTATTATATTCGTTTTGTTGATGCAAATCAAGTGTATCAAGTATATTATAATTTGTATCATCGAATATAATTGTATTAACAATTACAATTGTTATGAATCATAATTCTTTTAAACTATAATTGCGTATAGCAAATACATATCACATATTTGTCTTCGTATTTAATTCTTCCATTTAGAATTCAGAAGTTGTGTCCAATATGAAATACAATTGTTACGTATATAATTCTTTCAAACTATAGTTGTGTATATAAATACATATCATGTGTTTGCCTTCTCATGTAATTCTTCCATTTAGAATTGAGAAGTTGGGTTCAATATGGAAGGAATTAAAGGAAATTACGTAAGGTTAAATTTAGGTACAATTTGTTATAGATACATCATATCCAATTGGACTCACATGTATTGTTTCGTCCGCCCGCCTCTCTTTCTTTATAGGGCAACTTTCACATATAGCAAACAAAAAATTCATATTTGTATGCTATAGCAAACTTTGCATAATTGCACTCCATAGCAAACATAAAACTGTATATTTCGCTATACATATACAAGTGTATAATTCGCTGGCCTAAATTGTATAATTCGCTGGCCTATTTCATTGCAATTGTATAATTTGCTATCCTATTTTACTGCAATTATATAATGCGCAATTGTATAATTCACTGCCTATTTCGCTGCAATATTAAGTGTATAGCAAGAAGATATATGTTTTCTCTCGCTTTATACAAAAACAGAAACACAATATATACACTTCTGTTGTATAAAAGTTAGAGAAAATTGTATTTCACTGCAATTGTATAATTCGCAATTGTATAATTCACAATTGTATAATTCGTTGACCTTTTTCTCTGCAATATTTGAAGTAAAATGTTTGTAAATTGTATAATTAAGTGTATAACACGAAGATATATATTTTTGCATGTGTATATACAATTTTCTCTCGCTTTATACAGAACAAAAATAGAATTATACACTTCTGTGTATAAAGCGAGAGAGGCGAGCGAGAATGGAGAGTGGCGAGCGAGATTTCTGGGAGAGAGACACTGGCAAATTTTAACTAACGTTTGCTATGGAGCACAATTAAATCAAACTCTAGCTATTCCATTTATTTTAGGTTATTGTTTGCTATTATATACAATTTTCCCTTCTTTATATTTGTATTTTAAAATGTATTTCTTATCCCAGATATACATATATAATGTGAATCGCATGGATTTGAAATGCATATACTCTCTCGCTCGCTTCTCTTCTACCTCGCTCGCCTCTTTTCGTATGATTTCAAAGTAAGAAATACATGCATTTTGGTGTACATGACTAAAAACTTTTATTAATTAGTGAAACAAGATGCAATTTTTAAAATTGTAAAAAGAGTTAATAAATATAATACGAATATTTGTGTAATTAAGTAGTTTTCCGTAATCTTACCCCAACACCCCTAAAATGTAATTTTCTCTATATATTTAAGGTGGTAGGTACGATCATACTTAATTTCCAACTTAAATTGAAAATTTAGTTTAATAAACTATATCTTATACATTTGTGTACTAAATTCACACTTGTATAGAAAGCAATATTAATAGTAAGTATATTGGTACCTTATACTACTTATATGAAAATTTTGGATTCATCTTATCATCTCTAAATATCCAAAGAATTAATTGGTTGTTTGCTTTCACTTTGTCTTTTAGTACTAAGATAGGTTACTATGAGACTAATTAACATACATCTAGCACCTAATTATGTTTGTTACTTGTGAGGAAATAGATAATGAAAATGACATGAAAGAATGATTAGGATCTTTGATTTTTTTTTTTGTGGTGATAATCTATAGTCCCTTAATCAAAATAATAATATACTTAAGGCTTGGTGCTAAACCAATTGACTATTGTTTTCACCATGTTTGGATTATTGTTATCCATTGTATTGTTACTATATCTATAATGTTTGTTTTGATTGTTACTTACTGTACTGTATTGTTAAATTTCGTTGTTATGTAACAATGAAAACCTCTATTTTATAGAACAACCAATTTGGTGTGTTCCCGTTGTTACTTAATTTCTTTTTTCAATTATATTTTTACATAATATTTCAAAATACTATTTTACCATT
Source organism: Solanum habrochaites (assembly GCA_027704765.1). Lineage (NCBI taxonomy): Eukaryota > Viridiplantae > Streptophyta > Magnoliopsida > Solanales > Solanaceae > Solanum > Solanum habrochaites. The sequence continues at coordinate 73,887,110 of JAKWJA010002497.1, forward strand.
TACCTTAATTATTTAAATTTAGTCAAATCTCATACCTAGAATAATCAAAGTTATTTTAGTAAATTTATAAATTACAATGTAGTACGATATAATCAAACCAAACAACTAAAATGTTATTAAACAACAACAAATAATATAATCTAGCCAACATTATATCTATCATGCAATACAGTACAATATAGTATAATACAATATAATATATTATGAAACATAGATAACAATGATCCAAACAACGTGTTAGTGTTATAGAAGGGTTAGACAACAAGTCATAATTATATTTCGATATTTTACGTTATTTAAAAGAGTTGATTTTGACTAGCACTACTCTTTTTCTCTCCTTCATCTTAATTACTTTATTGTTTTTATAATAATGGATAATTGATTTGATTATTAGAATTCTTATTTTTTTCTTTTCATGTAAGATACATGATTCATATTATTTTTGCTTTCTTATTTTTATTCACTAACCATGGATTTTCATGAGTTTGAGTTAAAGCATCAACTTTAATTTATGGTTCTTTGATGCAAAATATCAACTCATTTAGGGCCCGTTTAGATGGGCTTAATAAAAGCAGTTTTAAAAAAGTACTTTTGAAAGTGCTGAAACTTATTTTTAAAATAAGCAGTTATGTGTTTGGATAAAAGTGCTGAAGTTGCTATGCCAAACGTGAAAAGGGAAAAATGGAAGAAAGAGATGTTAGGGTTATGTGGGTAATTTGGAGATTGTATAAAAAAATTAAGGGCAAAAAGATAAAAATGTAGTCAACTTAAAACAGCTTATAAGCAAAAAAAAAAATCACCCCTACCCCAACTTTTAACTTTTGGCTTAAAATAATTTTTTTTTAACTTAAAATAAATTATTTTGAGTATTGCCAAACAGCTAAATAACTCAAAAATCCGTTTTTAAGTCAGTTTGACCAGCTTTTAAGCTGAGCCAAACAGGCTCTTAGTTGTCTATAGAATCAAATTTACAATAACATACTTTCGTAACAATACTTATTATAACACATTATATCAATTTTGAATCGTCAAACAATTTAATGCCTTAAAAATTAAATTAAAAGACCTTTCATTTAATAGGTCAAAACACCCTCTAATTCCTTGAAGATTTAGAGATTCACACACATAAAAAATTGTTGCCCTTTGAAATAACTTACCAATCATATGACGATATAAAGATAAAGGCCAATATAATATGTGAGTGAAAAGTTATAATTATTTTACTTCTTCATATATATTGCATTTCTAAAATTTTGAAATTTATTACTGAATGCCTCACCAACAAATTCACTAAGTTTACTTGTTTATTTTTTCAAATGGTGTTTGTTATATGTCGCTTTGGATTTCGATTAATTCACATTCATAGGCTATAAGTTGAGATCTCTTATTAAGAATGAATGAGTTCTTGCCAAATACACTAAATTAAGAAGAGAGAAGAATAAGATGGGAAAGGGGTGAGCGAGATAGTTATGGATTCCAAACACATGTAAATCACACTACATACACACTAAAGACATGTATTTGGTACGATTCACATTACCTGGGATACCATATACATATGAGAGTGACGAATGAGACAGGAGAAAGTTGAGTGAGTAAGATTTGTTATGTATTTCAGATGCATGCAAATCTATTTGGATATATATAACATCTAAAATAAACTATACCCAATTTTGATCTCATATATTTCAAATTAAATGAATTTAAACACACCAAAATCTAGTAAAATTCATAATATTATAAACTAAAATATATCTAAATAATTAACTCTTAGACTAATGAAATTTCTCTAACTCGTATAATTTCTCCATCATTAAAAAAAAAAATTCCCGCAGAGCATCTTTAACTATTTCTATCAAAGGCCCCAATATTCACCAATCACACCTAATAATACATATTTATAACTTATAAAGAATATGTAAGACATCTTGAAATTGACATGAAAATCAAATTATGTCTGTTTATTGGCCCAACTGGAACCTTCACTTTCATAAATTTCTCGATTTAACATGAAACCTTTCCAAGTGTCTCTTGTTTAATTTATTACTCAACCACCACAAGCCACTAGCTTCTTTTTTCTTCCACTTGTCGTACTTTACTCTAACTCGATTAAATTTAAATTCGATACTAAATATTCTTTTTCTAAGAATAATATTTTTTATATAGTTTTTTTCTTATTCTCAAAGGCTTAAGTCCAAACTTCTTAATAACACCTTGTTTGGATGGTTGTTATCTGTTATATTGTATTGTATTGTTAGTTTAGATTCAATGTTTATTTTAATTGCTATATACATTTATTGTATCGCATTGTTTAAATTCATCGTTAGATAATGAGGAAAAGACTCATTTTATGTAACGATCGATTCGGGGTGATCGCATCGTTAACTTAATATTTTCTTCTCATTTTGTTCTTTATTTATTAGTTCATAATTATATTTCATCTTTTACCCTACCTTTTCATAGTAATATCAGTACTGTGCGTATTTAGTTTTTTTTGTAGGTTTATTATCATTCAAATTATCGATGTGTGAAATTATGTAATGACGTGATACAATCTATTCAAACATTGTATTCATTAAAACAATATACTACGATACATTACAACTCAATACAATACAGTACAATATAATATTGTATATTATGAAACAATGCGTAACAATCATTCAAATAAAATATAAGTTTTTTTGCATTAACTTATACTAACACAACATATTCAACATTATTTATATACACCTTATAAAAAAAAAACTTTTAATTTTGTTTGATATGGTGGTTTAGAAATAAAGGTTTTCGAGGGACAATATGTCTTGAACTATTCTAATATGTGCATCAAATTAATCCTTTTGATTATTAATACCATCGACTTTCATGTATCAATATATACCTTGATACAATATCAAATGAAGTATATATTAATGTTTGTATTATTTATACATAAGTAGAAAAAATATAATAAATAATATTAATAATATATAAAGTAAAAGTATGTATTATTTTTTTATACACGCTATCAAACGATTCGTATAAAATATAAAAATTTTAACCATCCCACATATTAATAGCGGCCACCGGCTATCTACCGCTAAACCTCCCCAACTAGTCATTATTAATTTATTGTACCACATATAAATAAAAAAAAAAAAAAAAAAAAGAAGCCTTGTGCTCTATTAATACAAAGTTTTATTAAGGTAATTTTAATATACAAACTTACGAAATAATTTAAAAGTTAAATCTTAATTATGAAGTAAAATTCACTAATTTTCCAATAACATTTTTTAGAAAAATATTTTCTTTCGTTCTAAACAAGCCCCTTATTGATATTCTAGGAATTTCAAGTTTGTCCCATCAATAATAACAATGTGTCCCAAGATGTTTAAATTCACTAAGAACATACATTGTCCTTTGGACACGATTGACAAAACTAAATCAATCAATAAATCAAAAATCCAATAATATTTAAAGTTGCATAAGTACGATTATCATTATAACTATTTGTTCAAGATAAGTGCATCTTGAATAATTCATTTTTGATCCAATAAAAAATTTGAACATATATATCATAACTCATTTTAAATCATCCCAAAAATCAACTCAAACCAATCAGTGCAAACAACATATTTAAGTGTTCAATTGTTTGGAGTCACACAATTCAATTGTCAATATCAAAAGGCTTAATCAACTTATTCTACTCTTTTTTTCTTGTTTTTTATTCTGATCCTATTTGCTTAGTTGTCTATAATGTAGTGGATTTCATGAGTTAACATCAGAGAAAAGTTAGATCATCTCCGATCAATCTCTATTTACTTTTTATATTCCATTTATAGGAAGGTGAACAGTAGTTCTTCGAATTTGGAGAAGTACTATTCACACTCTCTATTTTACTTTTTGAATATTTTATTATTATTTTTATTACTTTATAATTAACATATTATTTTACATATAATGTCATTAATTAAATATCTAATATTCATATTTCTTTTTTAAATGTAATATAATATTTTTAAAAATATATTATTTAATCTGTACTATTTTCATCCCGAATAAATAGTATTTTAATTTTTTTTAATTTTCATCGATAATATAATTTGACGTTATTATTAATTTTCACCATAAATAATGCACAAAATTAAAAGGATAAGATGAAAAATTTAATTTAAAAATACAACACATAATATGATAATTTAAATACAAGATAACATTACAATACATAACATAATAATTAAAATACAAGTAATGATTAATTCGCGATGAAAACAAGAATCATGTCAAAAAGATGTTGAACGTGCATTCAAGTATTGCAATCACGTTTCACAATTTTTGCAGGTTTGTCAAGTTTTTTAGAGAAAGAAAGTGTTACATGATATAGTAACTACATGTATTATACTGCACAACATTGATAATTGAGGATGAACGCGGTCTTAATGCATCAATTCAAGATATCGTAGGTAGATGAAAATCTCCGATTTGAACAACTTTTATCTAAATATAAAAAAAAATTAAGGACAAAAATGCTCATTTTGAACTCCATAATGCATTAATAGAGCATTTATGAGAGTTACATAATAATTTCTGAAATTAAATATTTATGTAATTGTATTTCACTTTTTTTTTAATTCGTCCATCAATTTGAATATTGTATTAATTTTCTTGCAATTTATTTTGTTTAAAATTTAGAATACAATATAATTTTATATTAAATAAAAATTTTGAAAAAATAAAATTTTATATCAGATGATAATTATATAAAGTAATATTGAAAAAAAGAAATAAAAGGTTTATATTATGAAATAAAAAGATAAGGATGAAATAGAAATAATAATATAATATTTAGGAAAGAGAAAGGAATTCTTTTTTAAAGAGTAAAATAGAGAATTGGATTAAAGTTAATTGTTGAAGAAATACAAAACTTTATATTTAAAAAGTAAAATAGTGTGTAGGATTGGAGATATCCTTTAACAATTAAATTCCTGCTACAAATTTAATGTACAACACAAAATATATATCAAACACCTTTCAATTATATATTCAAACAAAATATATTGAGTCAGCCGATGAGATATTGCTTTTGTAGTTAATTCTTCTGATCCGATGTTTGATCATCGATATTGCTTTTGTAATTAATTTTATGATTTGGTGTTTGATATATGTTTTGAAACGTAAATTAATATAGATTCATTTATTAAAGACAAAAATGATGATCACTATAGAAATATTGAGATCAGTTAAATTCTTCTAATTATACGTAATTATATTCATATGAATATTACGTTCATGAATTAAATATATCGGGGGCATAATATAGACATGTCTTGTTTCTTCAAGTAACATGTTAAATTAGGTCTTGGATCTAATTCACACCCCAAAAACTAACTTAAATGGGAGGAGGTTTGACCAAGCCTTATAATGAGTCCACCAACCATCTCATTAACCATCTATATGAAACTTTGTCATTCTTTAACATAACATATATAAATTTATTAATTACTTACTATAAAATCCACTCTATTATTGCAAAAAGTTACTATATATATATATGAATTATCAGTTGTAAGTGACTTTTTATATTAAGGATAGATCCGCCTCTAATTATATCGATTCACTCTTATTGCAACAAGATACTCTCATATCCTAACTTATTTAAACTCGATTTACTTTAAATTGGCTCCTAAATATTAGACCTTTGGATGAGCCAATGGTTGTAGTATACATGCTTTCAATAATTTATTAATTCCTACCAACTTAAAAGTTAAGTGCATGAGGCGGCTATGATATTTTTACTTGTATCTTTTAATGCATATGTTATTCTAAAAGAAAAATAATTGTTAATTAGAATATTTTCTTGTCGTATGGTTACGTATTATATATAACAATATATGCCATAAAATATTCCACGAGGATTAGTATTTAGTATTAAAAATAAGGATACTCTATTGTTTTATGTTAAGAAAGAATCTCTCGTAGAAAAATTGTAAAAACACTAATCTTATAGAATTGAGTTTATATTTCATGGTTGAATTTCTTTTGATTCTATGTATTATTTTCATAAATAGGAGTAGTATGAAATAAATTTTATGTACGATTTTGTAACGAATTAAAGAATTTTTGTTGATTAAATGACGATTTTTTAATATCGGTTCAATCTTGAATGAAATTGTGCAGAAGTTTATTTTTTTCAAGAATTATTGTTATGAAGTTATGCTACTAGAATTATTATAAGTGAATATCTTATAATATTATGCAAAGGGGTTGCTTTCCAATTGCATATATTCTTATAATAATAACATGCGAAAAAGATATATTTTTTTTTTAGCTAAAATACATAATTATCATCGATCTACACTCGAAATCTCAGAGACACACTCATATACTAAGATTCTATTACCCCTAAACTTATTTTATAAATAATTTTTTATCCTTTTTCGGCCTATGTGGCACTATCTTTTGGCCAACGCATGCGGACAATTTTTCACGTAGGTTGAAAAAGAGAACAGGAAGGTAATAAAATCTTAGTATATTATAAGTTATGTCTCTGAAATTTTGAAGAAGCACTTGTGTATTTTTCTTTTTTTTTTTTAAAAAAAAAATACGTACCGTTGAACTCTCCATAATTAATTTATAGACTATAGTTGGTGGAAGTAGAAAGAAGATTTATACAACTATATATATAGTTCTTATTTTGTCAATTTTTGAGGGAATAAATTAAAAAAACATAACAAGAAGCAGTGTAATCCTGCTAAGAATCATACCAGATATGAAAAACAACTTATTGGGAAATATGATTGAAAATTTAGTCATGTGTCTTTTTATTAATTACTAAAAAAATAGTGAGTGTTTTTTTTTTTTTCAAGAGATAAAATGAATTTGACATAAGAAAAGACTAGAAACATTGAGGATAGTTACGTAATGTGATAATCAATTCGTATGGGTTTTGGCATATACATAGATATATAGTTAAGTTTTTTCCCTTTTTATCCGGATACGATATTTGATATTCGTATTGAAGTTTTATTTTGGGCCAAGATATGCTAAGTGAGGTAAAACGCTTCCTAACAAAGACGATTTCATATTTAGAGATTCAAATCGGAGACCTCTGATTAAGAATGAACGAGTGCATGTTTATCACTCCAACACAACGCTTATTGGCAGTCAATTTCATTCACTAATTAAAGCAACAATTTGTATATACTTTCAGGGATGGAATCATGACTATAATTTTCTGAGTTATGTATTTTAAAATGAATATTTAAGTGTTAATAATTGAGTTCGCTAAACTTAATATTTATTCATATCTAATGAATACAATACACTATTTTAGTAAAAACTATTGAATTGGACGGAACTCGTATCTAAGCTTATAGCTTGGCTCTTATATACTTTATATGAGAGTTAATATCTCGGACGCTTAGCTAATGATTATTATTTCGAAAAATCATTTACTTTATTGAAATTTCGAATTAAGAAAAATGACCAACTTTTTATAGATAAAATAACTATATTAGTTGACTGACCATCGATATGAGAAATCAACCCCTTCATCTACCCACAAAATAGATATTTTTTCAAAAATAATCCTACCAAGTAATAATATAAGCATATATCATCATAATTTTAGTATTGACGTATTCGACACCCAAATTGATAAAAGCAAGTCTGTACCTTGTTTTTAGTTTTGTAAATTCTACATTTAATTCTCAAAACAAATTCCTCTAGTTATGACTTTTAGAATATAAAATGTTAGACTAAAGTTATTTCGATACGTGAAGCAATGAAATATTTGGAATAAGAAAAAAAATGTATTTGTGTGGACTATGTATTGAAAAAAAAATGAAATTGTGAGACACATTGGTGCAATTGCATGTTATTCTCGTTTTATTTTGGTGCCCTTTCTTCGTCACATGTTCATGTGTATCGTTTTTTACAAGATTAATCACAACGTTGAAATATAAAAAAAATCATACTTATTTTAAAAGAATTAAATGCAAATAACGAAAAAATTCTTTTTATCAGATTAAAAAACATCGATGCGTTATAAATTATAATCCCCTTCTTGACCATAACTAATTTAGTTCTAGCATTAATGTAAGTGCAACCAACTCTATTGTAATGATGCTTAAATATATATATTACCTTTATTATAGCTATATTTTTTTAAATTTAAAGTTTTAGATCCTTTAAAAAATGACACTCTTTTTATTATAATTTTTAGAAGTCATGATGATGATCAATATCACTATTAAATAGTGTAGATCTTTTAACTCTTCATCTAAGTATCTCTCAATATCTTAATGAAATCAATAATTTAATGTTATGAGCAGAATATTCCAATTTTCTTTTTCTTGGACCATTAATGACATGGACTATAGGTAAACTATGACAAATAAATTATTTCATTCTTGTACAATAAAAAATTTATGTATCTTTAGCTACTCCTAATTCATATATTATTTCTACTAATTAAACTAACAAATCCAACAACTATTAGGTTGAAACGACGTAAATCCCTATTGTCTTTTACTACTAATGACATTAAAACATTCGATATATTAGAGGTCATTTGGACATTGAAATGGTATTTGTCCTTTAATCCCTTGGTTCCTAGTATCTTTCCTTTTCAATTTTCTTGACTTTTAATTTAGTATTGTAGTATTTTGTACCTATGGCAAGATCCACGAGGGGGCAAGGGTGATTCAAATCAGAGTTATGATCGAACATGACGTCGTAATCAGTTCGATTTCCAAGTTTTATGAGGCAGATGCTGTGAGGGAAATTGTTGGATAACGTCAACGTCTTGCATATGACAAGGTCCACGAGGCCCGAGGAGGTTGGGTTAGTCCTACTCAGAGTTACGATGAATGTATGCATGTTGCTTGTTTAGTGAGTTTAGTTAAGAAGTAAAGTTACATATTTGCGATTTGATTTTAACCAATGATATTAGAGATAACGTCATGAGTTTGATTTCTAAGAATAACATGTTGCATGGGGCATGTGTTGAAAGGGAAATTGTTGGTTCATGTAACATCTTGCCTATAGCAAGTACCCATGAGGGGCATGATATGGTCTAGGTCGAAACAAATAATAATTATATTTTCATATGGTTGATATTTGAGCAGAGATTTCATTCTATCTAAACACAAAGGCTTCTCAACAAAGCTTAGTTTTTATTATTTACATGGATATCAAAAATAAAATTCATTCTAAACTCAAGAAAAACCTAGTTTTAATTATTTACATACATGAATATCAAATTAATTAGCCCTAATCTGCGATCGTTCTTTTAACACACATAATAAGAAATGAATCGCAAAAAATTTGAATTGTTAGAAGTTTTAACTTTTAACTTCAAACTTTATTATGTAAACTTATTAATTTGTTAGTATTAATTAATTTATGACTAACTATAGTGTTATAGGTAGAGCATTCTTAAATGATTAATATCTTAAGAACCATTTAATAATGGGAAAAGGGTCAAATATGCCCTTAAACTATTCGAAAAAGAATAGATATATCTTCCGTTTAAAGTTTGGTTCACTGATGCCCTCGCCGTCCAACTTTTGGTCCAAATATGTCATGTTAGACATATCCAACTCATTTTTCATTTCTTTAAATGTCACATGGAATTGCCATGTCATTTTGACCTTACCACATAATATTTATATGAAAATAGAAAGATATTCGGACTCATAAACACCTAATACGACCCATAAATCAGCTCCTTTTAAATTCACTATCCGACCCATTTTTAACAATTTTGTTTAATTTTTATTTTTGCGGTAAATCCCGAAAATGAGTAATTGATTAATAAAAAATAGGAAAAATATGAAAAAAATAAATAAAATTAACGCCAAAAATTTACAAATAAATATAGTAACCTTAAATTCAATTTAAACTATTCTTACATATTCAAACTATTTCAATTTTATTTTCCTTATCTTATCTGTCACGGAAGCGATTACCATTTGATTCCCTGTATTATACCTGTCTTAGGGCCGTTTTACCATGCGATGTGGTATCATGATATAGAATCATGAAATGAAGCTTTATTTGGACATGCGATATGAAATTTTATGTTGTTTATTTTCTTATAAACAAATAACTCCCATAAGTTCTAAAACTATTAAAATAGCCCCAATTGTTTATTCAATATTATCAAATCAACAAAAAATCATATAATAAATTATAACAAAGTTATTTGTTGTCCACTTAAGTAATTGTTTCATCAATATATTTTAGTAAAAATGAAACACTTTTCACAGGCTCTTCAAGATTTTATTACTCAACAATCGTAATGTATGAGTTAAAGTGACTATATGTTAGTGAGAATAATAAATTTTATGTCGGTGAGAATAATAAATTTAAAAATATAATGATGTGATCATAAACTTTATTTACATGTGAAATAAATGGTTAGTAGTTATAATTGTGGGGTTGTTTTAACAAAATATAAATTCGTGAATCAATTTTTGTATTAAAACATCTCAAATTATGATATGGTATCACCATGTGATTCCATATCATGATTTTTGGAGAATATGATATCACATCTCGTGATATGGAATATTGAGATGAAATCAGCAAAAAATGATATCCTATGACCAAACACCTTACTTAGTATATGCATATATTCTCTGAGCATCTACATCTCCGCTATATTCATCAGGGCACGCATGTGGCTTCTCCTTTTCATAATATTATTTTTTTTCCTACATGATGAGAGTCGAATCTACATAATATAAAATAATTACATTAAATTAAATATGTTATTGACCGAGAAGAAAAATGTAATGAGAATTAATCAAAGTTTAAGGGTCTTAATTTTCCCAATTGTGATGATAATTGATCAATGACTAAACAAGATTTATTCCATTATTAAAGAAAAAAAAGATCCAAGAAATATACCCCACTAAACTGGTGATGATTAACTGAGTACACTTGATAGCTTAAGTTGATTTTCCTAAGACAAAACTATTCATTTGAATTCTTTACGATATCACAAATAATTCTACTTTATTTATATCTGTTCGTTTTATTCGACTCTAATTATTATTACAAAAATAATTTTTAATAACAATACATATACACATTAAAAAAGTGTGCTAAACCTTTTATTGATACTAGGTAATATCATTAGATCTAACGTAATTATAGACTTTAAGAATATATAAAAAACATATCCCTAAAGTATATCACTTAACAAAAATGAAATAGAAAAAGAAGCTAGAAACAATAGATGTTATATCAATGACATCAATTTTTTTTATTAAGTGAATGAAATTCAAATAGTGATGAAATAGAGCCCCTCAAATAAGGCATATGTAACAATTTTGCATGTTAGTGATTTGTCCGCTCTGAGTCTAGATATATACATGTTAACTATTAATTATCAGAAGAAAAGAAATAGTTACTTATTTACTCAATATTTTTATTTTACTTAATTTGTTTATATAAAACCTTTTATTTGAAGTTAGGATATCATAAGCTAGTCATATGAATAAGTTGCGATAGTTGTGCTAGAGTATACAAATTGAATATTGCGTGAAGCGAGTACTTCTAGCTGCTTCGCCTGCTTCTTATTATGATGATTATGTTTTCGTGGCGAAAATGAACAAAAAGCGAGATGAGATTGAATTTTTTATTGTTCCTCGATTATCAAAACCCTAACTAATAATTGTATTAGGGGAAAATATTTTGTATTATGATATATGTGCCATGCAAAGTTTTCTCATCTGTCATCAACTGTCAATCAAATTACTTCAATTGGGTGGGACAAAAAGAAAAGAAAAGAAAATAATTATTTAAACAAATTAAAAGATATAGGGTACTTAATTAATTTATTGATTTTAATTTTTAAAACAAGGAAAAGGAGAATTGACAGCTTTAAATAATCAGAAATAAATGCATACCGTCCAAGTATAATAATTAATTTATAGTGGAGATGAGAATGATTTAATTCAATTTTTTTCTTTGTCAAGTTTTTTGGGAAATTAACCGGTACATTCTCTCTTATTTTCTTTTTTTGATGTTTAATATTACATTAAAAAAATAATTAGACTAAATTTAAATGTACGACGAAAGTCCTGTATTAAGAGGAATAAAATGCTCTCAAATTAAAATAATTCTTTGCAATAAATTTTAAAGAGACGGAAATAAAATTATTAAAAACGTGTTTTCTTTATAATATATGATAATTATTTTCTCTAGTCATATTTATACACTCTTAAATTAGCTGTGAATTTTTTATTTTTTTAAAATACCAAATTTAACAAAAATCCAAAATTTTAAAAAATTGACATATTAGATACATCCAACTAATTTTCACTATAAAACTGAACCTTCACACCCATTTTCTTCTTGCCTCTGTCACTAATCTTCTGCAGCTTCCCCTCTCTTCCATCCGCCGTCGTCACCGCCGCCGTGGTTGTCGTCGTCGGAATGGATGTAAAACAACCCCAACCACCTCCATTTACCGTCAAAATCAGAAGAACCACCAGTTCCGATGGTAGTGGATCTGGATCTATCATTCTTGGGAAATACCAATTGGTTCGTCTTTTGGGTCGAGGTAGCTTTGCTAAAGTGTACCTTGGCCGTTGTTTAGACGATAACATTGAAGTTGCTGTTAAAGTTATAGATAAATCCAGTACTTCCATTGATGCTTCTATGGAGCCACGGATTATCCGTGAAGTCTCCGCCATGCGCCGCCTTAATCACCACCCGAATATCCTCGAACTTTTTGAAGTTATGGCGACGAAAACTAAGATCTATTTCGTTATGGAACTAGCTCACGGCGGTGAGCTTTTCACAAAGCTTAATCGCCGTGGCCGGTTTTCTGAATCCACCGCCAGGTTTTATTTCCATCAGCTTGTCTCTGCTTTACATTTCTGCCACCAAAACGGCGTTGCTCATCGTGATATCAAGCCACAAAATCTACTCCTAGACAAAGAGGGTCATCTCAAAATCTCCGATTTCGGACTCTCCGCCTTGCCGGAGCAGTTACAGAACGGTCTCCTTTATACCGCGTGTGGTACACCGGCGTATACTGCTCCGGAGGTAGTTTACAGAAGAGGGTACGATGGTGCTAAGGCGGATGCTTGGTCATGTGGGGTTATTCTCTTTGTGTTCCTTGCCGGAAGCTTACCATTCGATGATAGCAATTTGCCTAACATGATTAAAGCTATACACCGGCGTGAATATAAGTTTCCCCATTGGGTTTCAAAGTCAGCTCAGAGGATAATTAACCGGCTGCTTGATCCTAATCCTGAAACGAGATACGGAATTGTAGAGCTCATGAACACTCCATGGTTTAAGAAATCATCGTCGATGAAACCAGAGCAAAGCACGAAGCAATTTGGCGAGGGGATTTTGGAGAAGGAAAGCAAACAAATGGAGAGTATAACTGCATTTGATTTAATTTCAATGTGTTCAGGGTTGGATTTATCGTCGATATTTGAAGAAGAATTGAACAAGAAGGAGATGAGATTTACGACAAATGAACAAGTTACCGTGATAGAAGATAAGGTGATGAATGTTGGTAAAAATGCAGGATACAGAGTAGAGAAAAGAAAGAACGGTGGAATTGGGTTGGTGAAAGGGAGAAGTGTTTTGTTAGTCGAAATCTTTGAGTTGGCAAAGGAGCTGTTGTTGGTGGAGTTCAAAGTTGTTAATGGAGGATCAGAATTCGAGGATCGTCACTGGGAAGAATTGAAAGATGGATTGAAAGAAATAGAAAAGAATTGAAAGTAATAGTCATTTCATGGTATAACGATGTTGAAGGTGGTGATGGTAGTGGTGGACGGCGATTTTGACTGGTAATGACGGTGGCCGGAGACATTGTATAGAGGAAGTAAACATCATGAATTCATGTTTCAGGATTTTTAGTTGTTCACCATAATGTTATTTTAGTGTTTTTTAAAAAATTATGTAAAAATGGATATAAAAATCAGTCTCAAACTTTGTTATGTAAACATATTAATTAATTTATGACTAACTATAGTGTTACAGGTAGAGCATTCTTAAATGATTAATATCTTAATAACCATTTAATAATTATTAATAAACTATAGTGTTAAAGGAGTAATTACCATTATGTCTTTGTCACCACTTGGTTTTTTTTAGAAATGATGAACAGTGACATTGACATGAAAAATCTATTACTTTCTCTTTATTGGCCTAATTAATGGCCCCTCCATTTTTATGATTGTTTTTCCTCTTTAAATTTATTATTTACTTATGTATTTATTTTTTAACTTGACTCGAATTTTCGATTTATAGGTATTGAACTATATATGTAAGTCTTACTCGTCTTTTTTTTTTTTTTGAATATATTTTTATCTCATGCAACTTCTAAATAATAATAAAAAGAAAATCTCATTTTTCTTCCTATATATATATTAAAAAATCATGTATTTTTTTTAATTAATATTTAACTTTTCAAGGTATCTTTCGTTAATGATATTAGTAATAGTGAATGAGTAATTTTTTTTTCACTGTTTTAGTTCTTATCTCCTAGAGGCCACTACTTAGTTTGAAAATCCATTGGTCATTATTATCTATCAAGTTTTAATTTCACTAAAAAAATATTCATACTAATAAATTAAGTTTTAATTTTTTTATTTAATAAAGTAAATTGATAAATAATTTCACATACTCCTTTTTATTGAAAATATAGTTAAATATTTTCTTATCAATTTTAATATTAAATTTCTGAAATGAAAATTATTTTGAAACAAGTGATTATTAATTAATTTGAAATAGGAGTATATCGAATATCATAATGGAACCAAAAACACATTATTTTAATCCTTGTAACCTCCATGAAACGAACCTTTTATTTATTTATTTATTAATTATGCATAAAACTTGTCTTCTTTGAACTACTTTAGTCAAAATAAATATTATTATATTAGTCATCTTTTAGACACATTTTATTTTACAATTATTTTTAGTAAAAAAATCATAGTATTATATTAATTGTGTCTATAATTGAACTAGTTTATCTCTTATCAATTATATGTTCAATGTACAACTACAACCGCTTATAAACTTGAGGACCAAAACAACTCTGATAATTAAATTAAATGTCTGATCGCTAAAATAAAAGAATATTTTTTTTTAAAAGAAAAACATACTTCCTAGGAATATACTAGTGAAATTTCAACCACGCAATATTAATAATTTAATTTGATAGTGATGATACATATATATTATTGTATGTATTTTAATTGTATTTATTTGTTGGAAGAGAGTGAGAATAAAAGGATGTTCGATAAAACAACAAATAATCAAATATAATGTAGTATAGCATTGTTTTTCATAAACCCTATTTTTATGTCCCTTAACCACATTTCTTTTGCATTTTAAATTACTTTCTCTAATTTTAATTTGATATAAAATTTATGAGAAAATGTAATAACCTGTTTAGTCGGTTCGAGCAGTAGAATTATTTTTGATAAAAAACTGACTGGGTCGACGGATCACGCGACGAACCGTCATGGTCACGACGGACCGTGATGGACTCCGTCGTCCCATACTTGTGAAATTTCTCCTACTGCTCTCCTCATTACCCTCGACGACAGGTAGGACGAACCGTCATAGGCACAACGGTCCGTCGAGGGTCTTCGTTCCAAAACACTTCAACTCTGAAATCTGGATACTGGGATCAACTCTCTGAACTTCACGACGGAACTGCAGCACGGACCGTCGTAGATACGACGGACCGTCACAAACCTCATTACTGAATTTAACTCTCTGAACTTTGTGACGGACCTGCAGGACGGACCGTCGCAAATACGACGGGCCGTCACAAGCTGCGTAACCCCGACTTGGTCAGACTTCCGCTAAAAGTTTTAAAGGGGTGTTTTGGACTATTCATGATTATAATTATGAAATTAGTGGGGTAAGTTTAATGAGTTATTTACTTGGGGGTTAAAGGAGGTAACTTGGATATAAATAGTGGGTTACTTTTATCATCTTTTATAATTGATTATATGATAATTAGGGTAAAAGAAAAAGAATCTGCACAAGAAAAATAAAAAGAACAGAAGGGAGAACGAGAGAGAGAGAGAGAGAACGAGGAGGAAAGCAAAGGCATTGGAGAGGTAGCCTGCTTGATCACGATTCTTCGGTGGAGGTAGGTTATGGTTTATTTCTATGTGATAGATAAACTCTAAATAGCGATCGATATGTATTGGGTGGTATTGTAAAGTCTTCTATGTGCTTGATTGTGTGTTTGTATATTTTTGATTGTGTAATTGTGGTGGGTTAGAATGATGAACTGTTGAATCTTAAATCCTCTTATTTAAGATGACGCCTTGACGTAAAGAAGACTTGATAAAATAAAATAATGAGATAATGGATCGGAGTGTTACGTTCCGACACGGTAATAAATGGATCGGAGTGTCACGTTCTGACACGGTAATATTGGATCGGAGTGTCACGTTCTGACACGGTAGTATATGGGATCGGAGTTTCACGTTCCGACACGATAATAATAAAGAGAAGAAATCTTGAATTATGTTAATATACTCAAATTCGAAGAACATATTTCCCAAATGAGTATGGTGTGGAGGCTTGAGTCCTCATAGGTGTGCTTGGTGATGTTGCCAATGGTTCTTGTACTTGTTGATTGCCACCTGTTAAGTATTATGGTTGATTTTATATTATTATTCAGTATATATTGCTTTCTATTTTGAGTTGGCCGATGATACCTACTCAGTACGTGTTCCTTGTACTGACCCCTACTTGTATTTTCTTCTTTGTTATTTGTGGAGTGCAGCAAGTGTGCCATCGACTTCGACCCGCCCTCAACTCTAGCCAGTCTCCAGCACATCAGACTTCAGGGTGAGCTATTATTCCTAGCTCGGGCTGGATTCTCTCCTTCACGTCTTGATGTCTTTGAAGTTCGGACATGGACCATCTTTTTACTTATTTTAGCTTCTTAAATACTCTTAGACTTGGTAATTTGAGGATAGATGTTCTTGATGTGATGACTTCCAGATTTTGGGGATAATAAGTATTAAACTTTAGAGTTGATTACATTAATAAGTTTTGGATCTTCCGCATTATTTTTACTATTCATAATTGATATACTGGTAAATGTTGGGGTTTAGATTTGTTGATTCGCTCACCTAGTAGGATAAGTGTGGGTGCCACTCGCGGCTCATTTTGGATCGTGACAGAAAATATGAAACTAATCTTATGACTTTAAACTAAAAATAAATAGAACACATCAAATATCAGTATTAATTAATTTTATAATTTTAAACATGATATATCACTACAACATGCAAGTGATTTTGCAGTAATTATTTTTGTTGACACAATAATATAATTGTCATTATATGTCATTATATTATATTCTGCAACAAAATTAATATGAATATTTAGAACAAACACTCTATGAATATGACTAAAGATTTTCATGACTTTGCATGCGATGATATTAGCTCAATGATCACTAAATATTTTTGCAGTAATATAATTTTTTTTTATTACAACTAGATATCTCTTATTAATGTATGTATAGAAATTTTGATTTTTTTTTACCAATTTGAGATAAACTAAAAAAAAAAAAAATGAAACTAGGATTATGTATAATATCATAGAAATCTCAAATGTCTGACCAAAATACCAATTGAGTTCCACAAATACAGAAGAAAACAATTGATATCCAGCTACGAAAAAAGGTAGGAAGAGTAAACCAAGTAGCAAACCTTTTAATTAATGTACTATTCAACAACACAAATAAAACTGGAATGTTCGATTCTTAATCAAAATTTTTATATTTAAATTAGATATATAAATTGAAAGTATGTTATGTTAAATGAATTTTATAATACACAATTTTAATTCAATCGAATCTCTAATACAAAAGTACCAACTCAATATTATTCTTACTTCTTAAAAAAGAAAACGTCATTCAGTTAGAACAATTAATGATCTTTTTAATCATTCACTTGCACACTTCTTTCCAAGAAAAAATATTAATACCAATAAAAAGAGAGATAAAGAAATCTAAATAACTCAAAAAGAAGGATCATATCATTTAATTTCACAAGAAATTAAATAATAATACAAACTTTAGAGTCTTAATTAATAATTGCAACTAAATTCCATCAGGTTATAACTTTAAAAACGTGCAAACAAACAAAATACTCAGTACAATTAAGAAGAAAAAGAGAAGTAATTACTCCACTTCTATATGTAATCTCACCAGATGCTAAGCATTAAGCATTAGGTGGAGTGCTGAAAAATGACAAAATTTTTATATTGGTGGTTAATGAAATAAACAGATTCATTATAAGACTTGAATAATCCTTCACTATTTAAGCTAGCTTTTAAAACGTGAATTAGATCTAAAACCTAATTTCACAATAACTACTTAATATTTAAGATCACAAATTGACAGATATTTCAATTGATTAAATCAATTTTAGTTTGTTTTTTTAATATTAAATATTAAAAACCAAAAATTTTGGAAAAGTGGACACAAATAATGTACTCTAGAAGAATAGTTATATGGCCACCTGGAGAAACCTTCATCATCACTTGCCTTATTTTTTTCTTTTTTAATTTCATCCCTTTATATTTAAAAAAAAAAAATATACGTAAATTTTATTTTTATTTATAAAAGAAAAAGATTATTTTTTGTACGATGCTTCAACTTAAAAGAGAAGATATATTTAACGCAGGGTTATACTTTAAATTAAAAATATAGAAAAATAACAAGATATAAAATAAATGAAGTGTATTAATAGTAAACCACTTTATTTGAAGAATATACTAACGCCTCTATACACTCTTCTTACATATTCGAACTATTTCAGTTTTATTTTTCATATCTTATCTGTTACGAAAGTGATTATCATTTGATTTGTTGTATTTATATCTGTCTTAGGACCCGTTTGATCATGTGATATACTATCATAATATAGAATCATGAAATAAAATTAAGCTTTGTTTGGACATGCAATATGAAATTTTTATGTTGTTTATTTTCTTATAAACATAAAACTCCCATAAGTTCTAAAACTATTAAAATAACCCCAATTATTTATTCAATATTATCAAATCAACTAAAAATCATAAAATCGTATAATAAATTATAACAAAGTTATTTATTGTCGACTTAAGTAATTTTTCATCAATATATTTGAGTAAAAATGAAACACCTTTCACAGGCTCTTCAAGATTTTATTAATCAACAATCGTAATGTATGAGTTAAAGTGGCTGTTTGTTAGTTAGAATAATAAATTTTATGTCTGTGAGAATAATAAATTTAAAAATGTAATGATGTGATCATAAATTTTATTTACATGTGAAATAAATGGTTAGCAGTTATAATTGTAAGGTCGTTTTAACAAAATATAAATTCGTAAATCAATTTTTGTATTAAAACATCTCAAATTATGATATGGTATCACCATGTGATTCCATATCATGATTTTTGAAAAATATGATATCACATCTCATGATATGAAATATTGAGATAAAATCAACGTAAAATGGTATCGTATGACCAAACACCTTACTTAGTATGTGCATATATTCTCTAAGTATTTATATCTCGCATGTGGCTTCTCCTTTTCATAATATTAATTTTTTTCTACATGATAAGAGTCGAATTTAAATAATATAAAATAATCACATTAAATTAAATATATTGTTGACCGAGAAGAAATATGTAATGAGAATTAATCAAAGTTTAAGGGTCTTAATTTTCCCAATTGTGATGATAATTGATCAATGACTAAACAAGATTTATTCCATTATTAAAGGAAAAAAAATCCAAGAAATATACCCCACTAAACTGGTGATGATTAACTGAGTACACATGATAGCTTTAAGTTGATTTTCCTAAGATAACTTTTCATTTGAATTCTTTACGATATCATAAATAATTCTATTTTATTTATATCTGTTCGTTTTATTCGACTCTAATTAGTATAACAAAAATAAATTTTAATAATAATACATATACATATTAAAAAAGTGTGCTAAACCTTTTATTAATATTAGTTTATATCATTAGATCTAAAGTAACTATATACTTTAAGAACATATACAAAACATATCCCTAAAGTATATCACGTAACAAAAATGAAATAGAAAAAGAAGCTAGAAACAATATATGTTATATCATTGGCATCAATTTTTTTTATTAAATGAATGAAATTCAAATAGTGATTTGTCCGCTCTAGGTCTAGATATATACATGTTAACTATTAATTATTGGAAGAACAAAAATAGTTACTTATTTACTCAATATCTTTACTTTATTTAATTTGTTTATATAAAACTTTTTATTTGAAGTTAGGGTATCATAAGCTAGTCATATGAATAAGTTGCGATAGTTACGCTAGAGAATGCAAACTGAATTTTACGAGATCGAATCTTTTATTGTTCCTCGATTATCAAAACCCTAACTAATAATTGTACTAGGGAAAATAGTTTGTATTATGTAATATATGTGCCATGCAAAGTTGGCTCATCACTTTGCAAAGGTGTTGCTTTGCAATTTGCATAATTTTTCTTATCTGTCATCAACTGTCAATCAAATTACTTCAATTGGGTGGGACAAAAAGAAAAGAAAAGAAAATAATTATTTAAACAAATTAAAAGATATGGGGTACTTAATTTATTTAGTGATTTTAATTTTTAAACCCAAGGAAAAGGAGAATTGACAGCTTTAAATAATCAGAAATAAATGCATACCGTCCAAGTATAATAATTAATTTATAGTGGAGATGAGAATGATTTAATTCAATTATTTTCTTTGTCAAGTTTTTGGGGAAATTAACTGGTACATTCTCTCTTATTTTCTTTTTTTGATGTTTAATATTATATTAAAAAAAATAATTAGACTAAATTTAAATGTACGACGAAAGTCCTGTATTAAGAGGAATAAAATGCTCTCAAATAAAAATAATTCTTCGCAATAAATTTTAAAGCGACGAAAATAAATTCCCATCACAAAAAATATTTAAAAAAATAATAATATCTTATTAATAAATAATGTTGTCTTTTTTCTCTGAATTACTCTTAAACTTGATCTACATGAAATAAGTTTATGAATCTTCTTGAAATATTGGATTATCAAGAGTTAGGCATATCTTAACCTCTTAATGAGTATTCAACAATATATTCGAGATGTCTTTTCAAGAAAATATATTAACTTTATATATGCATGAGTTAGTGTTTATAGTAAAACAATCTTCGAAATAGTGTTTTATGATAAAATAGCCTTCAAAAAAATTAACGGAAATTGAAGTCCTTCAATAAAGTCAGTCCTATACAATCTCGATATCTAAAGCAATACAATAATAAAAAAAAATCAAATTTAAAATATCTAATTAAAAATAAAAAAATTATTTATTACTCTACCATAACCGTCGATTAATCTATACATTCTTGATAAAATCATATCAGATTTGAAGAGAAAAAGGTTGAGGAAGAGATATTATTAATAACTACCAATGTGTACTTTTATTATTAAAATAATAAGTCAATCCTTTTTCTTTTTTTTAACAATGTTCACCTTTTTCATTAATAAAATGATTTTGAAATAAGAAAGCACTAACATGTTGGTAGCTCCAATAAATGGAATTATTTTTTGAATCTTTGAAATTATGCTACATAATTAATTTATCTTTCAAAGGTTTTATATATTTATGGTACCTTATTGTTCATTAATTTTTCATTTAGTTACTATTTATGACAAAAAATGGAAAAAATCATAATATAAGTGAATGCTAATATTTTGGCTATAAATTGTATATTTTTATTATAAAAACGTTGTCCTATTTTGAATCTTCAAATTAAAGTTGAAGTGTTTAACTAAAATTAATTCTATTCCCTTTGAGCTTTTATCATGATATATCAATTGTACGTGCTAATTAAGGAAAATGCTAGGATGAAAAAATTGATATGTAAAGAAAGAAAGATGAAATTTTCACCCTCTTAATTAGGACATAATTTAAAGTTGGATTAATGTCGAAAAACAATGTATCACAGCCTGTTTGACATTATTTTTATTTTTTTGTGAAATTAGTTCTTAGGCCTAACTCACACCCCAAAAGCTAGCTCAAAGGGAAGAGGATTGTCCAAGTCTTATAAAGAGTTCACCCATCCCATTAATCACCGATGTGAGACTTTTGTCATTCTTTAACACCTCACCTCACGCGCCAATGCTTAACATCTGGTGCGTGGGCAATTTTTAATTTTAGGGACCCCAACATCACCTCACGCCCAGTGCTTAACATCTGGTGCGTGGGCAATTTAATTTTGGGCACCCCAACATCCCAACATCTAGTGAGATGTGCCCTGCTTTGATACCATGTGAAATTTGGTCTTAGACCTAACCCACACCCAAAAGCTAGCTTAAAGGGAGGAGGATTGCCCAAACGTTATAAAGAGTCCACCCATCTCATTAATCACCGATGTGGAACTTTTGTAATTCTTTAACAGAAACACATTTAAATATAATTTTTCAGTGTTTTTGAGAAAAAATAATTTGTGTTTGAATAATTCATTTAAAAAATATTTTGTATAAGTATATTGTGTTTGGTTAATCTTTTTTTTTTTTTTAAAAAAAGTTCTTTTAGAGTCAAATTAGGATAAATGATAAATACTAATGTACTTTTAATACTAAGATTATTTATAGATATAGTTTAACCATCTATTACAAAAAATTAAATTAAATTTATTAAATCACATTACTCATATTCAAATTTCAATCAACGTTATAAAATCTTTAATTTTTTTTTTCTAATCTTGCAAAAATATTGTTGATAATTTTTTCTAATTTCACAAAATAACTTGTAGAATAATAATAAAATATAATAGATAATCTAAAATAAAATGTTAATTTATTATATAAAAATAAAAAATAAAAATTTTAAGTGAAAAATTAATCAAACATATGATATATCTTAATTAATAATTTATAATTGGACTTGAAAAAAATCAACCTTTGCTTCTATTTTTATTAAAAAATATAAATTTTTAGTATGTCATAAATTATTATTCTTATTTCACATATTAAACGCCTCTCGAATCTTAAAAAAAAAAAAAAAAAAGTAAAAGAGTCCAAATTGCATATGTCTTTTGCGTCTTCCTAGAAGCGTTATTCATCACTTAAATATTCGCATAATTAGCTTAAAAACAAATTTAGCAGGTTTATAATGGAGACAAATTATCTTAATCACATTATACGTGAGCCACTCCTCAATATTTGAATGACAACATTTGTCTTTATTTAAAAATTAATATATATATATAAATTTATATAAAACATTTATGACGATATAAATATTAAAATGGTGATAGCTAATAATAATTTATTGATAGAAAAATGATAGTAAAAGCTTTTAAGTGGGAAATTTAAATACTTGACTTTGAAATAATATGAAAATATTGGTTATTTTAGTCGTACTTTTAAGCAACATTACAAATTTAAATACTTGATTTATCAAACAATAATACATAATTTTCTTAATTTAACCATTCAAAATATTCATTAATGGTTATATTTTCATTCCAAAAGTTCGAATCTAAAACCTTTTATTAAGGCGTAAGAACTTATCAAATTGCTTTATGGTAAATAATAAACATAATTATAATGCAACAAGTAAAACATACATTATTAGTATACATCTCTTCTCTTACATATTAATTTTTTTATTTAAAACAAGAATTCACATATGTCCCTCTCTTTTTAGGGTTTAAATTAGTATTTATTCATATTAAAACCTAATTAATTAGAACTTGTGCTTCGCTTCACGTAGGGTTTATTCAAGTAAAATGCTTCATTTAATTTTCTATTTTATATTCAGAACTCAAACTAAAACTTTTTGATTAAACAAACAATAATTTTATATTCTATACCACATCATACTGTAATTCATATATATATCTTGCATGTATTACAAAAATCAATCACGAATTAAATTAATAATACGAAGCACGATTAAATTTACAACACTAATTATAACAATGATATGAAGCGTGATTAAATTTAATACCAAACAAAAGGAGACGGTCGACCTATTTGCATAATATTATAAAATTATTTAAAACGTGTTTTCTTTATAATATATGATGATTATTTTCTCTAGTAATATCTATACACTCTTAAATTAGTTTGTTAATTTTTTCTTTTTTTATTTTTTAAAATACCAAATTTAACAAAAATCCAATTTTTTTAAAAAATTGACAGATTAGATACAACCAACTAATTTTCACTATAAATCTGAACCTTCACACCCATTTTCTTCTTGCCTCTGTCACTAATCTTCAGCAGCTTTCCCTCTCTTCCATCCGCCGTCGTCGCCGCCACCGTGGTTGTCGTCGTCGGAATGGATGTAAAACAACCCCAACCACCTCCATTTACCGTCAAAATCAGAAGAACAACCAGTTCCGATGGTAGTGGATCTGGATCTATCATTCTTGGAAAATACCAATTGGTTCGTCTATTGGGTCGAGGTAGCTTTGCTAAAGTGTACCTTGGCCGTTGTTTAGACGATAACACTGAAGTTGCTGTTAAAGTTATAGATAAATCCAGTACTGCCATTGATGCTTCTATGGAGCCACGGATTATCCGTGAAGTCTCCGCCATGCGCCGCCTTAATCACCACCCGAATATCCTCGAACTTTTTGAAGTTATGGCGACGAAAACTAAGATCTATTTCGTTATGGAACTAGCTCACGGCGGTGAGCTTTTCACAAAGCTTAATCGCCGTGGCCGGTTTTCTGAATCCACCGCCAGGTTTTATTTCCATCAGCTTGTCTCTGCTTTACATTTCTGCCACCAAAACGGCGTTGCTCATCGTGATATCAAGCCACAAAATCTACTCCTAGACAAAGAGGGTCATCTCAAAATCTCCGATTTCGGACTCTCCGCCTTGCCGGAGCAGTTTGAGAATGGTCTTCTTCATACAGCTTGTGGTACGCCGGCGTATACTGCTCCGGAGGTGGTTTACAGAAGAGGGTACGATGGTGCTAAGGCGGATGCTTGGTCATGTGGGGTTATTCTCTTTGTGTTCCTCGCCGGAAGCTTACCGTTCGATGATAGGAATCTGCCGAGCATGGTTAAATCTATACACCGACGTGAATATACGTTTCCCGATTGGGTTTCAAAATCAGCCCGGAGGATAATTAACCGGCTACTTGATCCTAATCCGAAAACGAGATACGGAATTGAAGAGCTCATGAACACTCCATGGTTTAAGAAATCATCATCGATGAAACCAGAACAAAGCACGAAGCAATTTGGTGAGGTGATTTTGGAGAAGGAAAGCAAACAAATGGAGAGTATAAATGCATTTGATTTAATTTCAATGTGTTCAGGGTTGAATTTATCGTCGATATTTGAAGAAGAATTGAACAAGAAGGATATGAGATTTACTACAAATGTACAAGTTAATGTGATAGAAGAGAAGATAATGAATGTTGGTAAAAATGCAGGATACAGAGTAGAGAAAAGGAAGAACGGTGGAATTGGGTTGGTGAAAGGGAGAAGTGTTTTGTTAGTCGAAATCTTTGAGTTGGCAAAGGAGTTGTTGTTGGTGGAGTTCAAAGTTGTTAATGGAGGATCAGAATTCGAGGATCGTCAATGGGAAGAATTGAAAGCTGGATTGAAAGAAATAGTTGTTTCATGGTAGAACAACCATTAGTGATAGAGAAGAATTGAAAGTAAGAGTTGAAGATGGTGATGGTGGTGGTGGACGGCGATTTTGGCTGGATGCATTGTATTGAGAAAGTAGACATCTGAATTCATGTTTCAGGATGTTTAGTAAGTAAACTAGGTTTACCATAATGCTAGTTTAGATCTTGTTAGTGTTTTTTGAATCATGTAAAAATGGATATAAAAATCAGTATCTTGATTTAGTTGAATAATTTTCTGTGCGTATAAATTCGTCCTTGATTAAAAGTTTCGAATTTTGTGTTCCCGATACAAAATCATGTTTATGGACAGGCTCCGAGCTCATTTGTTAGGGAAGAGATATTATTAATAACTAGCATGTATACTTTTATTATTAAAATAGTTAGTAAATCCTTTTTTTTTTTAAAAACAATGTTCACCTTTTTCATTGATAAAATGATTTTGAAATAAGAAAGCACTAACATGTTGGTAGCTCCAATAAATGGAATTATTTTTCGAAATTATGCTACATAATTAATTTATCTTTCAAAGGTTTTATATATTTATGGTACCTTATTTTTCATTTAGTTAATTCATGAAAAAAATGGGAAAAATCATAATATAAGTGAACACCATATAAGACAATATTTTAGCTATAAATTGCATTTTTAATTAAAAAAACGTTGTCCTATTTTGAATCTTCAAATTAAAGTTGATGTCTTTAACTAAAATTAAATCTATTCCCTTGAGCTTTTATCATGATATATCAATTATACGTACTAATTAATGAAAATGCTAGGATGAAAAAATTGATATGTAAAGAAAGAAAGATGAAATTTTCACCCTCTTAATTAGGACATAATTTAAAGTTGGATTAATGTCGAAAAACAATGTATTACAGCCTGTTTGATATTACTTTTATTTTATGAAACACATTTTAATATATAGTTTTTCAGTGTTTTTGAGAAAAAATAATTTGTGTTTGAATAATTCATTTGAAAAATATTTTTTATAAGTATATTGTGTTTGGTTAATCTTTTTCCTAAACAAAACTGTTCTTTTAGAGTCAAATTAGGATAAATGATAAATATTAATGTACTTTTAATACTAAGGTTATTTTATAGAGAGACACTAATTTTAACCATCTATTACAAAAATTAAATCAATTTTATTTGTATTAAAATTACGATATTCATACTCAAATTTTCAATCAATATTATACATTTTTTGGAGAGTTAAAATCTTTAATTGTTATTTTTTTTGTAATCTCACAAAATAACATGTAAAATAATATAAAATATAAATTTTTTATATAAAAATTAAAATAAACATTTTAAGTGAAAAATTGATCAAACATATGATACTCTTTGTTACTCTTTGTTAAGGAGCCTTTACTATGACGTGGGACTTTTCGTGCTCTAATATTGATACTCTCAACGTGAGACTTTTCGATGTACTAAGGTAAAATGCAAAAACAAAAAATAGTGTAACTATTTTTGTTTTTTCTCAACTCAAAAAGAATCGACCAAGAAAAGTAATTATATGCTTGCAAACAAATATAAAACACGTGTTGCCTTCCAGCTCATCGCACACACAGATTAACATCCAATTTTGATCCTTCACAATTTAATTCAGACATAAAACTCGAACTCAAACAATGCATATGGAGGTAAAAGTTAGTTCCAAAGGGACGAATTAAGATTTAAATATGATGAACTCGAATTCAAAGTCTATTTTACTCAACTTGTACTTATTTTTATTACTTCTAAAACTTTAACATATGTTTCGAGACCTTGTTTCATTTTTATTTATTTTTTACTACTAATATAATGTTGGTGAAGATGGTGGTCGAGCTAACAATGCAAAGACTCAGATTTTAAGTCATAAAGATTCTTATGATTTTTTTCATTAGATTTTTTCTAAAGTTTCGATGATTATCATATTACTCAGCTTTTTATTATTCCGTGAACCTTTATAGATATTTTCATGTATTCCATTAATAATTAGCTCAATTGAGTAATTTTGATTCTTCTTGTGGGATTTGTGCCTTTTTAATATGTTGTAAATAAAGATATTCAATAAATTGACGTCCAGCTAATCACTCCTACTTGGTGGATCATCAGATGCTGTAGATATTCAAATTTTTAAAGAATTGTGTCCATTTTCACTAAAAGACGAATTTAAGATATAAATTTAGTCGATTTGATTTTTAGGTTTTAACAATCACAGGTTAGATGAAAAATAATAATAGTTGTGAAGTAGCGAGTTAAATGAAAGATTAGGTTTTCCTTTTCTGATTTTCATTCGGTGCCACATAAGGCTCCATTCAAGAGAAAACACTTTCTACTAAGATTTTTCTTTTTCATATTTAAAATCTAAACTCGAAACATCTTATTAAGAGAAGAGCAGTAGAATTGATGGTCGACATCACAACATGAAAAAAAATCTTTGGTCAAGAATTTAATATGTGATTGGCTACAGAATATTGAAAATAGTAAAACAATAAAAAAATTTAAACTAAAAATGACATGTTTTACCAGTTGGGGGATGAATACTGTTAAAGAGCACAGAATACAGAGAGCACTAAAAGAAGTTGCACAACACAAAATTCAACCTAGTGTCTCTTTAAATAAATCAATAATTTTTCTAATTTCGACATTAAATAATCAGAAAATATTATATTGATGTGTTTTTCAAATTAATATTCTCTCCGTTTTAAAAAGAATGAGTTAGTTTGATTTGTAACGGAGTTTAAAAAAAAGAAAGGTTCTAAATTAAGATTATGTCAAATGTACCAAAATGCCCTTTAATCTTGTGGTCTTAAACATGCCACGTGAATAGTTAAAGTTAAAGTGTTACAAAAAAAGGATCATTCTTTTTGAAATAAACTAAAAAGAAAATAGGATCATTCTTTTTAAAATGGAGCGAGTAAGATTTTATCTCAATAATTTAGGTAAAGAAGAAAGATAATTTAAATATGTTCTTATATTACCAAACAACAAGCCGTCTTAGCTCAGTGGTAGAGCGCGTGGCTTTTAACCACGTGGTCGTGGGTTCGATCCCCACAGACGGCGAAAATCATTTTTATTCCTTCATTTTATTTTTTATAGTAAATCATTTTATAATTAATATTAAAAGTTTTAGTATCGTAGGGGCAATTTGGTGGACAAATAATCTTGCATTAATAGTTGATTTTAGGTGGACAATAGTCTTGCATTAATGATTGATAATTTTTTCCTTTATTTTAATTGCACTAAACGCTAAATTTATAAATTTACCTAGTCATTATATATAAAAATCATAGTAAATCATTTTACAATTAATATTAAAAGTTATTTTTAGTATCTTAGGGGCAATCCGATGGACAAATAATCTTTGCATTAATAATTGATTTTAGGTGGACAAGTAGTCTTACATTAATGATTGATAATTATTTCTTTATTTTAATTGCACTAAACAGTGAACTCATAAATTTATCTAGTCATATATAAAAAAAAATCATAGTAAAAGCATTTTACAATTAATATTAAAAGTTATTATTAATATCGTAGGGGCAATTTGATCGACAAATAATCTTGCACTGATTTTAAGTGTCAAATAGTCTTGCATTAATGGTTGATTTCATAGCTCGAACTTTGAACTATATGCCACACAATAACTTTTACTCAGAGACTCATTTTAACTCTACTTAACCCTCTGAATGTACTAGTGTTAAATAAGAAAGGATATCAGATTAAATGTTTAAAAAGTTAATTAAAACTTATGAATGAAGATATTAGCACTCTCAAGTTTCAAGTCTTTCAATAACGTTGCAGGCGTAGTTAAGCTTAACATTGATCGAATTCAAATTTTGAAAGGACCTAAAAAACAAACAAAGCACTTTTCCTTAGAATGACAGAGACATGTTTTCAAGTGCTATATAGAGAATTACAAGCATTATAGTATATCATAGTATGCTCATGATAAGCCGAGGGTCTATCAAAAACAATCTCTCTACCTCACCTCTAAACCGATCAATTTGAGCCAGTTTTCTTGGAAAAACAGGTTTCAACATCACCGCGGATTCTCTTTTAACATTCTTGTTGCAGAAACACTGTAAGAGCAAATACTTAAATGTCATCAGGAAACATCTTTGATCACCTTAACTTCTACTCGTTTCTCCTTTAATGCTTGTGCATAGCTGCCTACATATGAAAGAATAAAACATATATTTGAGGTGAGATGTTCGTATCAAACAATATTGAACCAGGCATGGCAGAACAACTTGATGGGTTTCAGATGTCTCCCGCAATGTAAACTAAACGAAATTGAAACAACAACAACATATACAAGTGGGATCTGGGGAGGGTGTGCACGCAGCCTTACCCCTTGCCTTGTAAGGTAGAGAGGTTATTTCTAAAAGACCCTCGGCTCAAGTTTATTAGGAAAATGAATCATCGAACAAAATATCCGTTTGTAAATCCATAGTGAATTGTGGAAGAACATTCAGTTGGTGCCAAAACAACACCCTTTTCTAGAACAATTATCAGCAAAGAAAATATCCAAAGGTAGAGTGCCGGAGGATAAATAAAGCGATTGCAAGAATATCCTAAATAAGAAGAGGTCTGACCCTGATAGCTCCTCGGAGATTATGAGTAAGAGGTTGAGAAAGTACTAAACAAACACCAAACGTCGATCTGCATAAAAAGTTTCAGGAATTGATTCCTTCACATAAGGGGCTCGAGGAAATTGGGACACGTTTTCTGTTTTATCAGTTACAACTGAAGGATAAGTATAATCTATAAATCAGTGAATCAAGATGTATACACTATATTTTAGTTACAAGTGAAGGATAATGCAATGTGTCTTCATCTGGACATGAGTGCTTAGCAAGAAATTGATCTCCTCAACATATAAGCTATGAGCGTCATAGATGGATATGAATATTAGAAATGTTATTCTCACAAGTAAACACTGAGCAGAACAGTCTGGATGATACAAATAATGGTAAACAAACAAAGAACCTTTTCAGAGCATCAATATACGGGATTCTCAAAAAAAAAGAGCACTTACATATGGGACGTGAAAATCTAGCCGAACTCCATAAGGCCTCTGCAGATGACTCTACTTGATAGCAGGAACATCAGCGGGACTGCTACAAACTTTGAAACAGATAAAACCAGAATAGTCAAATTGGATTGATCAGAATAAGCAAGCAAATGAATAATACAAAATAAACACTTCATGCAAAACAGATACGAGTCTACAGCAAAATTAAGTCTTCCCAGCAATAACATTATTGCCATCTAGTGCAAGCAAGCTATAAGAAAAGCTAGAGTATTCAGCATTAATGTGTGACACCTTTCCACTATTAAAGTAACAAGCAGTCATTAGTCCAGAGGAAATTCAAAGAAATTCATGACATCATAATATCAGTCATATAATCCATAGAAATACCTCAAGACATTCACTAAATGTATTAGTGCTTCCCCAGACAGACGATAAAATCACGGTGTATCCATCACAAAACCAAGGTTTACTTAGAAGATTAAAACAGTTAAAGGCCAGGGAAGATCCTTCAGGGCACATCACAACAGGAACCTGTTGTTACTTAGTTACATAGGTGTTGCACCAACAGTTAGACATGAAATGAACAAAAGTAACAATGAATAACGAATACTAATCAGTATACAGGGTATTTTTCAATTATTAATATTTAATAAGACTATTTAAATGAAAGTAACAATGAAAAATTATTGATCGCCCCCAGTTTCAACAGGAAAGATGCACTGAGGGACCAACAACCCCCCAGTTTCAACAGGAAAGATGCACTGAGGGACCAACAACTGAATACAGTGAAGGGTGAATAAAATATATTTCTTTCAACTAAAGACTCAACCAGGTAATCAGCTGCTGCAAACAAAGATAAATGAACTGCAGAAAAAGATTCTTGGACCAATTGGAATCAGTCATACAGCACAGAAAATTAGTAGGCCAGCATATAACAAAATACTACAAGCTGTACAACATGTGTATGAGCTTCTTGTTGAATAGAGGAGAACCCCCCTAGGCATCCCCAACTGACGAGTTGACAAACCATTAACTCAGCGTTTTTATAAACCGAGGCTGCTGTTACCAAGAAGCTTGTGGAGTACATGAAGATGCTATTTCAGAGAGCTTTTATAATGTAGTTTTATAGTCAACAGAATTTGAGACTGAAGGATACTACTAGAGATAGTACTTAATAAATAATGCCTAGATCTGGCAAAGGTTCAATACATTTGTATTTACAACAAAAAAAATTGTGAAAAATACATGAGAGGCTTGAGCCACTTAACAAAAGTCTACCTGCGTCAATAGAGTATGAAGCAGCTTCTCTTTGAGAGAGTGCTCGTATAAAGTTTAATCTCTGTAGACCCAGCCCCATGGTGCAATCTCCTATCTTTTTTTTAAACGGTACATATAATCATCTCCTATCGTAAAACCATAATTAAAAAGAACTAGGCATCTTTACTATCAGGAGAGTCAGTATCAAGCACACCGATAACGGAAGATAGGGCTGAAGTCCACTCTTGCACGCCACTCTGAGGATCCTTTTTCCTCATAGATTCCAGCTTATTAATAGCCTCCTTTGGAACACCGCATTTAAGAAGAACAATTCCAAGTGATTTGAATGTTGAATCATCAGGTTGGATGGAAGAAGAAAGCATTTCCTTGTAAGTCGCCAAAGCTTCTTTATACCTCCCGTCAGTTGCACACAATCCAAGCACATTGTTGTAACTCAACAAGTCAGTCAGAAGTCCTAGTTCTTTCATTTTCCGGGCATTTTGAATGGCTTCCTTAAACATTCCATTTCTCCTGTACATGCAAAGCATCATTGCATAAGAAAATTCATTTGCATTTCCCTTTTTCTTCAGGTGTTCAAAAATCTCTTCTGCTTGTTTAACCATAGAGCGCTCGCTATACAAGTCAATCATGCAATTTGAAGAATATACATCAAGCCCTGCCTCGAACGACTGAAGCATTTTATACGTTTCTTGTGCTTCTCTCAAATACCCAACCTTGGTGTATAGCTTAATTAAGGAAGTGTATATAACAGCATTTGCCTCTAAACCAGAGTTTCTCATTTCAACCAAGTATTTTGTAGCGTCTTTAACACTTCCCATGTCAGCAAAGGCATTTATCAGTACACCATAAAGAACAACATCAGGCTTGATGCCAAACACAATCATTTCATCAAATAAGCTTACTGCCATTTCCAGCTGACCTACTTTAACAAAGCTAGATATCACAGCACAATAAGGGATACAATCATCAACTAATCCCGCCTCCTGCATTTCCCTCACATAAGATGCTGCTTTTAGAGGCAGATCTGCACCAGCTAGCATTTGGATGAGTGAACTGTAACTGCATTTATCAGGAGATAAGCCATGCTTCTCCATGCTATCAAACAAGTAGCACGCCTCGTTGTATTTTTTGCTGATTCCATACGCTTTGATCATTACATTGAACTCAAGAACAGTTAGCCTTTTTCCCTCACTACAACAGTTAAAAGCTCTCTCAGCTTCCGAAATATGGCCACGTTCACCGAAGGCATCAATATTCGCAGAATAACATTCAGAAGACATTTTTCCTGCAAAATGAAACCTCTGGAACCAGGACCATGACATTTCTACCATCCCAGCTTCTAGATACATCCTAGTCAAAGCTGACTGAGTGAATTCGTCAATCTGCAGATTTTTCTTATCCATCTCCAAAATGAGCTTCTCTGCTTCACTAACCATATTCCTTATGGAAAATGCATACAAAAGAGTGCGATAGGTCACGGCATCTGGCTCTAGAGAAGCATCTTTCATAATTTTAAAGTAGGTGGCAGCCATTTCTATGTTGTCATGCTTGGCGTGTAGGGAAATAAGAATATTGTATGTTCTTGTATCAGGATGACACTGAAGCCCCTCCATCTTCCTCATCAAGGAA
Organism: Solanum habrochaites; assembly: GCA_027704765.1. Taxonomy (NCBI): domain Eukaryota; kingdom Viridiplantae; phylum Streptophyta; class Magnoliopsida; order Solanales; family Solanaceae; genus Solanum; species Solanum habrochaites. The sequence continues at coordinate 73,920,700 of JAKWJA010002497.1, forward strand.
GCAACTTCTTCCATTCGGCCATTATTACCACACATGTGAATCATTGTATTGAAAGTAACTGTTGTCGGTAGGATCCCTTCCCTCAGCATCTGGTGAAAAGTCTCGTATGCTTCTTTCACTTGTCCTGCCTTTCCATAAGTGTCAATTAAATTGTTATAGGTATGTGAGCTCAAACAAACACTTGAACCAGAAGAACCATTGACCCTAATACCACTTCTTGGTCCACCATTTACACGTTCCTCCACTTGGAATTTGCATAAAGACCATTTTTTCAAAAACTCTTCCGCTTTCTTAAACTCCCCCGCCATTTTATACATCTGAACAACAATTCCCATTGTCACCTCATCTGGTACCATACCTCTTTCATTCATCAACTTCAACCATTCCATTGCCTGCTCCCTACGCCCACCCTTGCTGTAGACATCAATCAGAGTCCCATAAGTTGAATTTATAGGCTCAATTCTCCTTTTCCTCATTTCGCCCCACAGTCTCTCAATCTCATCCCACCTCTGTGATTTCCCAAGAATCCTAAGTACAATATTATAATGTATAACATTCAATTCATGGCATCCTCTTCTCTTAAACCACTCAAAAATCTCCATTGCTCGTTGCCACTGCACCTGCTCCTTCAATATAATAGTCCTTTCTTTTTTAGTCAAACTCTTTTCCCATGGCTTCAATGCCTCATCCAAATTACTAATTGTCTCCAAAGCTTCCAGCATAACAGGAATACATCCTCCATATCTGGCCCATTTTTTCGAACCCTTAGTCTGTACTTTCTCTACCACATTCCCCAAGCTTAATTGACCACCAACTTTTTTCTTATTTTCAGTTCTATCAACAGGTTTCCTAGAAACACCATTTTGGATCTCCTTCACGCCATTACACCATTTTGTCGAACAGTTGGGCTGCACCATATTTACCGAGCTCAATTTCCCATCAATTTTCTCCTCACTCTCAGTTCTATCAACTGGTTTTGTCAAGAAATCATTTTGGGTCTTTAAAACACCATTTTGGGTCTCCTTCACTTCATTGCGCCATTTTTTCGAACACTTGGTCTGCACCCCATTACTCGAACTCCACTGACCATCAATTTTCTCCTCACACTCAGTTCTATCAACTGGTTTACTCAAGAAACCATTTTGGGTCTTCAAATCAACATTTTTCCAAACACGGGTATGCGAGCTTTTCCCAATTTGATAATCCAACTTCTCTTTTACATCATTACCATACCCAACACCCGGCCTGAATTTGACCCCAAGATTCTTGCTTTTCTCAATTCTTCCATTTGGGTCATTCAATTTGTTCTGGTCCTTGTATTTCTTGGTGGGTGGAATTGAAATTCCAATACTGGGAGTGGGTTTAGTTGAGTTCAGTATATGGAAACAATTACTGGTGTCAACATACTGAAACTTCACATACATTTTTCTCAATCTTTCAGGTTAAGATATGAAGGAAGAAAAAGCATTAGGAGCTGCAGAAGAAAATGGTGGAAAAGAAAGAAAATGTAAGGAAGACGAATGGGTTAAATATTTATCACAAGCACTAGTAAGCCATTTTAGCTGATTTTTAACAAGGAGGTCATGGGTTCGATCCATATAGACGGCTGGCTTTTATTTATTTTGGTACGAGTGTGTTTGACTAAGCTTATAAACTCGTTAAAAATACTTTTCTATTTATGTACGTATTTAATAAAAAAATGTTTTTTTCCGAATAAAAAGATAATTATTCACTTGTTTTATGTCTTTGACATACTGAATTTCTGTTATTTTTGATGTTACTCTTGGAAGTTGGAAAGAGTCCTTTGCCTTTATGTTTGTGAGGAAAAAAGATACATTTGTCAAGAAGTGCACTATGTATTTGTTGCTCGGACTCAACAAAAATGACAAGCAGTCAGCCATATTGGATCGTAAAAATATGATATGACACGCATTTAATGCATTTATAAAAAGTCCGAGCAATATAGTTTTCAAGTGCTTGTTAGATTATTACAAGAATTTTATCAGTTCTGTAGTCTGATCATTGATCAATTTGAGTCAACACATTTCCTTGGAAGACCAGTTTTCAAATTAACCATGAGTTATCTGGCAATCTATGAGCAATGCTTCTTAAACCACAGTCCAATGTTAAGAAAGCTTTCAAAATCTGTTCGCGGTCTGTCAAAAGAGTATATGCGTTAATGATCCCCTCGGGTGGGGTGGGGGGAATGTAGTTCTTGAATTAGGGGAAGGAACACAATTACCTGTCGAGTTCATGTATGTCATCAGGAAACATCATCACCTTTACTTCTACGCCTTTTTCCTTCAATGCTCTTGCATACTACACAGATACAGAAGAACAAAGAAATGTTTACGAGATGAAATGATTATATCAAACATTGAATTAGGAAAGACATAGTAAGGTTCCTCAAGCAGAACGAAAGAGAGAGCTAGAGAGCACTGTAGGAAGTGTTCATACATGTAGGAATATTTAACTGCACGTCACAAGATGATCAAATGAGCTGAATGAGTAGTTCTTTCAGAGTTTCAATCATAGACAGATAAATTTGGAGTGGAAAACTCAAGCGATAGAGAAAAGCTGCTTGAATAATAAGCAGTGACACGTTTAAGTGCAACTACGGAAGCAATTGAATTTGTGGTGTATACTCAGTTTTCCATTGTTTAGTTTAACTGTAAGCCCCCCCCCCCCCCCCAAAAAAAAGAAAGAAAAGAGAAGTACATACCTGTAATCCATCAGTAATGGGCACACGAAGGTCCTTAGCACCTAAAAGCATGAGTATGGGAGTTTTGACCTGCAGGATAACCTCTATGTGAATATAGACGTATCAATAAAACAATGACGGAGCTACGGGAGACCTAGCTAAACAGTGTAATTTTCTGATGAGACACCCCTTAACACAAGGTGGCTCCGCCACTGGCACCAGCAAATCATTTATCTAAAAGGAATTAACTGTTTTTCTTTTTTTCCCTTCCATTTCCAGCTCCATTTTGTTTGACTGTCAATGACAAATAGAAGGAACCATATGAAAAATGATATACTATAATCTACACATTTTTCAGTTTGCCAAGTTCTACGCGCTTGTGGAATATAATCTAGCAGCCTTATTTAACGATAACAGCAACACAACGGATGAATCAAACCTTTGATACATCTGAAATTGGAGACTTGTCGTAGAATAGAGCAAGGTGTTCAGCTGAAGGTGCTGCTGTAAAGCTTGATTTTGCTTCACTTCCAAATGCCTCAAAATAACACCAATCAGGTATATCAGTAGTACCAACCATAAGAGCAAAGTTGCAGACTGGGTTCCTAGCAGCTGCAGCAGCAAACTTGTCTGGTGCCTGCACAGGTGCATTTGTAACTTTTACAATCACCTTATAGACGAATTATCTGAATGGATGGTCTAATGGCCCATACACAAACATTTACTAGATATGGATTTAGGTGTAGGAAACAGGTTGTTTGTGAACTACCCAACCTGGCCTATCAAGTGTGTTGTCAAAAATCCACCATGAGAAATGCCAACAGCAGCAATTTTGGACTGATCTGCTAGTCCCATACCAATGACATGGTCTATTGCAGCAAGTACATCGTTAACGTCCTGTGGATATGAAACAATGAAAAGGAATTTAAAACAAATATCCTCATTTCAGATAAATATGAATCAAAATCGATTGCCATAAAGAAGGTTGGACAAAAAAGCACCTGTGAACCCACCCTCCCTGGAAGAGATTGCACTGCTTCCTCACCAAATCCCAAGGAACCTCTGGGAAGACGTCAATAAGATATTCGTGTTGTAATATATTCAAGATAATGCTTTACGTATGAGTTTATCTTAATGGGAGATTAAGACTGGATAATTATATGCAACAGCATCTTCTAGTTCAGCACAAGTTACAGTACAGATAAACAGATGCCAAAAGGTGCTTATGGTACTCTTTAATTTACCTATAACTTACAATAAGCAAGCTAAATCCAAGTGAGCAAAGAAAGGCTGAAGACTTTGAGAAGCTTGACAATGACACACAGTGAGGACCCCCATGAAGGACTACAATCATCGGGTCACATGCATCATGCTTCTTCGATTTGGAGGATGCAAAAATAGCTTCATAAGGTTTGCTTGCACCTACCATTAATCAGATTTATGCACTAAATTAGGAGCAGAGAGAAACAAAAAGGTGAGTCGAAAATAACTATTACATCTGTTGATTCATCTTTAGTTTCACGGAGACCAGGATACAATTTTTATTCTGATAAATACTATGCAAGTGTACCTTTTGTGAGATTCTCCGAGGCGTCTCTGACAGGAATTGACATTATAGAAAACTCCTTAAATGACAGCAAAGACCTCACCTTTGAAGAATCACAGAAAAATGTTAGGACTGGCTAGACTTTATTCGTTATAGCCCAAGCCAAAAGGATTTAAACAATATGGACATTATATTCACCTTTTCAGAGCATTTGGTTACGGGGCTTGAGACATCTAGCCAATTCCATTTGGTGTTATCGGATGCATTTTCGACAAGATCACCATACTTGATTTCAGGAACATCTATTGGACTGCTACATACTTCAAAGTAATAAACAGCACCATAAAACTCTTATCGATTTTTCATTCCGCAATACATTTCACGCATATCAGACAGAAGATTTCAGGTGTTAACCTGTACTCTTTTTTTTTGACAAGTTAAAAAGTTGGCTTAAATGGAGCAACATGGTCAGTAACGATTTATATAGATGACCTGGACTTGCTTGGTATTGAGGCATAATTGTTGTTGTAAGTTAAAAGGACAACATTGACTCTTACCTGCAAGGATATTGTCACCATCCAGCGTAAGGACATCCCATGAAAACTCTGATGTGCACGGGCTGGTTCGCGATACATCTCCACTGAAAGTAAATGAGCATGTGATTGAACAGAGACAAAGATACATAATGTTTGAGTACAACGGAGATAGAATGGCTTCCTTGCTTTACCTCAAGATATCCACGGTTAGTACAACTAGGGTGCTGCCCCAGGCAGATGATAAAATCATAGTGCATCCATCAGAAAGCCACGGGTTACTAAGAATATTTGAACAGTATAACCCAGGGAAGCTTCCATCTTCAGCACACATCACAACGGGAACCTACAGTGGTCATTGAACCTACTAATATAATCAGCAGGATCAAGTGAAACAACAAATTCAAGGATAATTCGGAGAAATGGAAAAGTAACAAACAACAAATTCGTAGTCCATTCTTGCGAAACTTCATTACTTAACTCAAAAGTACTGATATAACAAAAATAAGAGCTGTAAGTGCTAAGTCTTTCACAAGGTTCAACCACTCATATATATAAGTTTGTGAGCAAAGCAGAAAAAATAATACCACATCAACAATTTTGTTACGCGGATGTGGCTCTGCATCAATGGACCAATCAATTCTATGAAGTGAATCTGTTGCATTATGTGCTCCAGAATCTACAGCACTTTTTGAAGATAAAAACACCAGGAATTTTCCATCAGGGCTGAGAATTGAGAAAAATAAGAATGGGTTAATAGATTTTCTGTTATAGTCTGAAAAAAGTTGTTTACACTTTACATCACCAATTTACAAGATATTTTCCACTAAATTGATAGAACAATGTAAACGTTAAAACGGTTGTTTAGAGCCATAATTCTAACAAGCAGACATACCTAAAACGAGGGAAGAATGCACTACTTATGCTTTCTGTCAGGACAACTGCTGATAGTTTCGTATCCGTTCTGATAAGAGAAGTATCAAATAACAAGACTATCAAAGGAACATATCAATAAATACTTAATCGGTTCAGCGGAAATAGAAATGAATGGTATAATGTAAGCATGCTGTCAATATCTTTGAAAAAGGAAAGGCTTCTTCAGAGCAAGCAACTTACCTAGATGGACATGGTTCATATCTGAAACAAGGAGCTCTAACAAAATACAAAAAGCAAGGCCTATTAGTGCAGTATTTGATACCAAACTTCCTCGTGCCCGATGGCCATCCAACAAAAACTAGACATTGTAATGAGTCTTTTGCTGATGGAGCCCAAATAACTTGCCCAACACTCAGTGACTTTTCTATGCCATCTACAGCGCGTACCTCTCCACTGCACAATGTCCATTTAACAGTTACCACGTCAAATTTACATGATAATGATTTTTCATAACTACTTAAGCAAGACATTAGTGACAAAATTAACCTCTTAATGCTGAGGACAAAAAGCTTAGGTAGTCTTTTCCCATCGTATGCTTCGCCCCAACCCTCTTCCCAATCTCCTTGTCCTTTCCAGCTATTACTGTCTTTACATGGACAATTCCCTTTCTCGTAGCCATAATATGTAAATGTTGGTTTTGCAGAAACAGGCTCTTCAGCAATATAAGCAATCAAAGTTTCATCGGAATTCCAGGAAATCCCCTCGAACCTGAGACCAGGCAACCGGTAGATATAACAACTAACAACTCTTAATAATGTTACTAAATGTAGCATTAAACTGGTTGTAGGATGTAGCAAGAAGTAACAAGTATCCACAATAAAAAGAGAACTTGGTAAGAAAATGCAAGTAGTGTTTTTGGATAGTAAATTAAGTTACCATCCATCAGAATATACAGATCCATGGATAGATGAAGGAACATGAAACTCCCTTTCCACCTGAGATGAACTCCAAATCTCGAAGCATGTAGGAGAATCTTTTTCAGCATTTCGAACAACGAGAAGCTTTGAACCTGATGGAGAGGGAACCATCAAAGATGTTGTCCCCATCTCAATAGGGAAAGCATCCCAACGAAACTGCACAGAATCATCTCTTTCTTTGGATATGTGACTAAATGATACATATCTCCTCTTCTTGTTCTCCAGGATATTGTGTTGACTAATTGAGAACATAACCTGTGAGGCTCCTGGACGCCGCAAAACAACCAAAAGAACACCACAATTCATCTTTTGTTTCTCATAGATCATGATATACATAAGAAATAAAAGCTTGACAGGAATGAACCGGTACAACAAAATATCTAGACAGAGTTGAAGTAGCAATACCACTGTTAGATTTCAAAGTCCATGCCTTCTCAATTGTGGGGATTTCAGTAAACTCTTTGAGTAATGTAGACTGAGAAAAGTACTCTTCCTCTGAATTTGCATCTAAACCAACAGGAGTATCTTTAAAAGGGCTTGCTCCAGAATTTTCCATTTGCAAGCAAACTGAAAAAGTTCAGTTTCAATCAGGCAGAATCACTTGGAAGATTACATGACATCTAGGTGCATTGTTATATATCTTATAGTTTAAAACCATAAGATTCGACAATCTTCTTTACTATCTTAAATTCCGTATCAAGTCAAAATCAGACAAATAAATTGAAACGGAGGGAATAACAACTGAACAGATAAAAACAAAAACACAATCTGATCACTTCTCTCTTCAATCTTGATTCCCACTATAATTAAACAAAGAAAAGGAATGAAAGTCCTTCAACCTTCCTTCTTTGATACATTCTTATTGTTAATTGTAATAATTTTAGGATTTCTCAGTTCATTCTGAACATAAAAATCAAATCTTGGATAACAGAAACTATAGAAAGAGCATTCAAATATGGTGTAGAAAAAACTCACTGATAATTACATACAGTACACAATTCAGTATATTTGATATTCACACTTGCACATTCAGATCAAGAAAACTTACATAGAGATAGGAAAATGGAGAATTGTAATGAAAATGGATGAAAGAAGAAGAAGAAGCAGAAGTGATCACTTTTGTCAGTTTATGTTCCACTTGCCAACAGCATCTAATAACTAAATTTTCTTTATTCATTCCACCCAATGTTTTTTGGGGGAGGGACATCGTAAAATTTATATTTTCGTATCATAATATTATACAAGTTATGTTATAAAAGACATAATTTAGTTTTTATAAAACTAATATCGATATAGGCATAAGTTCAATTTCAGAACCCACATGACATAATTTAGTTTCTACATAAATTTTTTCTTAACTTATGCTAAGTGAAATATGGTTATTGATAAAAATACTTTGATCGTAAAATTTTCATTGAATGAGCAACAAGAACTAATATTAAAGTTCATAAGTTTGAACCACAAAAAATAAAAATCATTATAAATAAGGGATAATCCTTGAAAAACTTAGTGGAATGAAAATTTTCTCTTATTAAAAATGAATGAGTATTAATCATACGTCAACACTCAACCGTAATTATTAGTTTCATAATTCTCATTATATCATAAATTAGGGTTACTTTTTTAGCTAATTTAGGAAAATTCCTTACATCTAGATAAGTTCTTTGTAATCTAACCTGTATTTGATGTTTTAAATAGAAGAAAAAAATTAGATCTTAATTCAATGAAATATTAATAGAAATATTATCTTGACAGACATTATTAGCATTAAGTATCAATTCACTCATTGGCATTATAATATGCTTTCAATTAAACTACTAGTTCTTGAAAAATAAATATTCACATGGAGGAGTATCTGTCAAATCCTAAAATTAAGTAATTCATTGTTCTTAATCAATATGGACAAAGTTTCACCTCTTTGCAGAGTCAAAAGAAGAAAAATTCAATAAACTTTGATAGGAATCATTTTGCAAAAAAATTATCAAGAAAAAAGGCATAATTAATCTTTTAGAAAGGAATATTATTTAATTATAATAATTCAAACTTATATACAATATTTTATCATTAGCTGTTGAATATTATTGTGAATCAACCAAAAATAAATAAGTCTTGTGGCAAGAATTAACAATGTCAATTCTTATAACTACTACCAAGAGACTATAAAGCTAAAATCGAATAGTATGTGACACTTTTCATTTTAGATAATATCGTGAAGCCATTCCATAAAACATATTATTCTTCTGTTCCAATTCGTTTGTCTTAAATCCGCTTTCAAAAGAATATCACTTTTTTTTTTGGCAACTCTTTTATTCTAACTTTTCACACAACATATTTAAGATCACAAAATTTAAAAACGTTTTGATATTATTCTACATATCTTAAGTTTACGACCACAAGATACAAAGTCTTATTTATTTTTCTAAGCTCCACGTCAAGCCAAAACCAGACAAACAAATTGATTTGGAGGTAGTAGTATTCTGCAGTTGATTACACAGTTTGGAATATATGCAATTTGTTCTTGAATATGACCGCAAGTTGCTACACAAAAATTCAAAGAAAAACACCTTTTGATGATTTATTGAAGTGTACAACATAGGAACTGTTTATTTATATACATTTGAGTTTACCATTAGCCAGTCATGTTCATATGTTCAACTCAGATGAGAGCTTGAACATGAACACAGAAGGAAAATAATCGTCGTTCTTCTTGAGGAGAAGATCTAAAAATGACCTGTTGGAAATCTTGGTGAAGAAATGAATCATATACGTCTATTTGCAGTGCTTCTTGAACCACACTCCAATGTTAAGAAAGCTTTCGAAATCAGACTGTGGCCTGCAAAGACGGAAAACAGGTCCAGTTTCCAGTAGGAAGTGAAAGTAAACAAACATGAAAAATGCACATAAACTGGTTCAGGACAGGACCATCTTACCTATCAATTGCATGATTGTCCTCTGGAAACACCAGCACCTTTACCTCAGTTCCTTTCTCCTTCAATGCACGTGCATACTTCGTGCAACAAAAAGAGAAACCATTTACTCTCTGAAATTTTACGTCTTATGAAAACCGACTAACCATAATTGGGGAAGTAGTCAGTTATGTTCAGAGCTAATGGTTCTGTTATGTTAAGGCAAATGAATGATCCATATAACGTATACGCTTAAGTCTTAAGAATATAAACTTGCCAATATCATGTTGATAATGAAACATAAACATGTGATTGATAAAAGAAACAAGAAGAGGATTATATTAAGTCTTACTTGCAAGCCGGTACATATTGGTACACGAAGGTCCTTGGCACCTAGTAAGAAGAGTATAGGAGTTTTGACCTGCAATATTAGATAACATGGATGTAGCAAATGCATTCACAAAAATAGGATCGAGACATACATCCATAGGGACATGATCCTTGAAATCTAGAAAAACTTAATACTTTGACGACTTCACTATGACTGGGAACACAGTTGCGTAAAATGGAAAGCTTTTCCAAATCCAGATTTTGTTTATTAGAGCAGACCTTGGAGATGTGTGCTATTGGTGATTTGCTGTGAAAGACAGCAAGGTGTTCAGACGATGGGGCTTCAGTATACATTGATTTTCCGAGATGTCCAAACGTCTCTGCATAGCACCAATCAGGAATATCAGCTGTTCCAACCATCAAAGGAAGGCTGCAGACAGGGTTCCTAGTAGCTGCAGCAGCAAACTTATCGGGTGCCTGCAGTAACAGTAGTAAAACTGTCAAATCTATAGTCTTTCAGATACGCAAGCTTGTCGAGCTTCCCTATACGTGCGTTTTAGAAACCATAAATATTCGTATAACTAGAAGACCTGGCCAATCAAGTGTGTTGTCAGGAATCCACCATGGGAACCACCGAGGACAGTTATTTTAGATGGATCAGCAAGTCCCATATCTATGACATGATCTATAGCAGCTAGTACATCATTAACATCCTGCACATGCAGACGTATCATAAAGGTCCAAACAAGCAATAACATCTTAGGTTTCAAATCCTTGATAAGCAATCTTTTAAGTGAACAAAAGAAGAGGACTACAGACGAGTACCTGCGATCCAATTTTGCCCGGAAGAGATTGCAGTGCTTCCTCACCAAAACCCAAGGAGCCTCTAAGATAAGGTAAGAAAAAGAATGTACTTAATCAAGTCATTAACTGTTGCTTAACCAAAAACAAAAGATAGCAAATGAAATATCTCTAGAACAGTAGCAAATCCATCTAAGGATTTGTCTGGCTTGGATTGCCAATGATGAAGAAGACATCTTCTACAGTTCTAAAGCTTTAGCCTTTGTCTGCGCTGAATTTCAGAGAATCTATGGTTCACAGAACACAATGTAGGTTTACAAGTTTCTGGTTATCCAAGAGCTTCTGAAATAATATGCATCTTGTTGTCCGGGAAAGAATTTTGAGGGTTGTTCGTAAGCATTTGATTTTTAATTTGTATAACATGTTTCTTTTTACTTGTTTTCAGACATGGATGTTGCTAACTTCAAAGTTTGCTCAACATCAGCAACTTTGAGAACATCTAAAATTAGATTCTTTAGCAATAGTTTTCTACTGAACTAGTCGCAAAAATTGTGCAGACAGACTTTGACATTGGATTAAACATGTGAATTCTGAGATTACCCACTATCACTTGTAAATCTCCTTGATACTACAAACCAAGAAAGATGTTGAGTGTAACATCTTAAGCTAAAAATTATATTGAACACCAATTTTCTCCATTGCCTTGAGGAGTATTAGACATTTCCTCAGAATTTGCAATAAGTAGTTTCAAGAGAGGGGATGTATCAAAAGAAAAGAAGATGGATGTCGCTGATTGAGCTTTGCTCTAGCAGCTTATAGCATTCATATAGCTATCTCGTATGCATTACTAGTATTTAATTATCAGTATGCATATAAAATTGAACATGCTTTACAAGTATAGAGGCATGGAAAGTTTCTCACCTGTAATTAACAATCAACAAGCTATAACCGATTGAGGAAAGGAAAGCTAAGGATTTCGAGAAGCTTGACAATGAAATGAAGTGAGGACCCCCATGAAGGACTACAATTAGCGGATCACATAGATCATGGCTCTTACTCTTGGAGGATACGAAGACAGACTCATACGGCTTGTTGGCACCTAAAAAAAGTTAACCGGAGGGAGTAAAGGCTTAGAATTTACAATAGAACGAATTATTTGGTTGCATGAGCAAGTATCCAATTACCATTACTCAATATTTTACCTTCTCAACAGTTAAAACACCACTGTTCACAGATTAAAGCAAGTATTTTCATCAGACTGATGATTTATACCTGCAGTAAGGTTCTCAGTAATATTCCTGACTGGAATTTTGATAATACTAGATTGGCGGGATGACAGTAGAGAAGTGACCTGTGAGCATTACAGATGTATATGAATTACAGAAATGTCATACTTGCAAGTAAACAATGAGCAGAACACTCTGGATGAAACATTTTGTAAATGATCGAAAAATCAGATGAACCTTTTCAGAGCATCTATATATGGGGCTTGAAATATCTTGCCAACTTGCTAAGGCATCTGCAGATGAATTTCCAACAATGCTACCATACTTGATTTCAGGAACATCGGAGGGACTGCTATTGACTTTACAAGAGAAAAGTACCATATTTACTCAACTTGGATTGATAATAATTAACAAGTAAACGAAGAACACAAATAGAGACACTTTGTCCAACATAGGCACCCCTCTACAGAAAAGTTAAGTCTTACCAGCAATAATGTTATCACCGTCTAGTGCAAGCAAGCTCCAAGAGAAGCTAGAGTTTCCAGGGCTAATGCGCGACACCTTTCCACTATCAATTAACTAGCAATCATTAGCAAAGAGGATATTTAAAGAATCCCATGACACAATTAAAAAAGGGCAGCCCGGTGCACTAAGCTCCTGCTATGCACGGGTCCAGGGAAGGACTGGACCATAAGGGGCTTTTGCATGCATGACACCATAATGTCCGTCAAAATTGAGTCACATTATACAAAGTTACCTTGACATGTTCACTGAAAGTATTACTTCAGTGCTGCCCCATACAGAAGATAAAATCATGGTATATCCATCAGAAAGCCAAGGTTTACTTAGAAGCTTAACACTATAGAGGCCAGGGAAGCATCCATCTTCAGGACACATCACAACAGGAACCTGTCGCATAAGTGTTGCACCAAAAATTAGTTAGTACACAAAGGAATGATTATTCACTAGCCTCAGAAGTGCTGATAAAAGTTTGAAGAACATAGAAATAGAGCGAACCACGTCAACAATGTCAGCATCTGCGGTGGGCTTTCCATCTATGGACCAATCAACTCTATGAAGTGATTGAGTTGCAGAATGTGCCCAAGTGTCTACAGAACATTTTGCAGACAGAAACATAAGGGCCTTTCCATCTGGGCTGGAAATTCAGTAAAAGTAACAATTAGTTTTAACTTTTCCCAACAGACTAACTTTAGAAATAATGCTATTGTTGATTCTCAATAATTATCAACTAAGAACAATATGAAAGTAAGTAGAACATGCTTCCACAAACTTATGAATTTCTTATTCATATACATATCTCATCTTTCTAGCATCAACATATGCAGATATACCTGAAACGAGGAAAGAACGCGCTAATTATTCTATATACCTGAAACGAGGAAAGAATGCGCTACTTATTCTTTCTGTCAGCTTAACTGGAGATGCTTCTTCGATTGCATTTGTTCTGAAATCTCAAAAAACTCCATCAAAACAATGAAGATGAATACAAATAAAAAAAGAATAACGAAATTCTCCCCTAGCTTAGACCCCTCTGCACTATATTCACACAGATCATACAGTTGCAGCTGATCCACAACATTTTCATCTCGAGAAGCTATCAAATTACATACCCGGGTTCACGATCTTTTGATTTTGAAAACGGAGCTCTAACAGCATACAAGGCACACGGCCTGTTATAGCAATACTTAATGCCTAACTTTCTAGTATCCGATGGCCACCCAACGAAAACCAGATATTGCTGCAAGCCTCTAGAAGCTGGAGCCCATACAACTTGTCCAACACTAAGCTTATTTGTTCCTTCAACAGGATGTACTTCTCCACTGCACGAGAAGTCAAATATTTACCCTTGAGACTGATATAAGCAAACAGTATAACTTACCATACCTGTTAACATTGAGCACGAAAATTGCAGGTTCTCTTTTTCCAGGGTAGGTTTCACCCCAGTCCTCTTCCCAATCCCCTTGACCTTTCCAGCTACCACATTCCATATCTGAAGAACTCCCTTTCTTGTAGCCTGAATTCGTGAACACGGGTTTAGAGGAAGCTGGCTCCTCAGCGACGTATGCAACAAAGGTTTCATCATCATTCCACGAAATTCCCTCAAACCTGCATTGTCAAATGCTAACGAACACCATACGATGGTGAAGTGAAAAATCCGACATTTAGAAAGTAGGTTCTTCCCCTCCCTTCCAATTTATGTGACACATTTTTATATGTAGTAATGATTTAATTAACTTCAGATTTATTAATGAGAGGATTTACAGCCATACACATACTTGCGACTTACTTTAGACCATATATTTCAGAATATTTCTTTCTTAAACTTCATGCTCTTTCAAACAACATCACATCAATAAGAACAAAAGGATTAAGATATTTTACCATCCATCTGAATATACAGAGCCATGGACAGAGGACGAGACATGGAACTCCTTTTCGACTCGAGATGGACCCCAAATCTCGAATGTGGTTGGAGAATCTTTTTCAAGATTTCTAACAACAAGAAGCTTTGAACCTGAAGGTGATGGAACCATTATAGACCCGCTAGGCATCTCAATAGGGAAGGCAACCCACTCAAAGATTACACCATTTGTTCCCTTCGAAATATGACTAGATAATATGTATCTCCTGTTCTGGTTGGCCAGTAGATTTGGCTGGCTGATTGAGAACATACACTGGGAACCTTTTTGTGCAGCAAAAGCAAAAGAGGGACATTCAGCACCTTTTATAGAACCAAGATTCTTCTTAATTGATAGTGGAAAATAATACTTCGCCATAATCAAACATCAAAGTGAAATGTTTTGAATATACAAAAGGGAGATTGGAAAATAGCAATCATACCACTGGTAGATTTGAAAGTCCATGCCTTGTCAACAGTAGGGATGCTAGCAAAATGTTGGAGTAGATTAGACAGAGAAGAGTATTCTTCCTCCGAGGTTTCATCCAAACCCCGAGGGGATCTTTTGAGAGGACTGGCTTCAGCATTTTCCATTTCTGAGCAATCTGACGATTTTTTTCTAGAAATTGGAACACAACAAAGGACCAATTAATATAGAAACATTGATAGTTGCCAAGATATTTCTAAGCTTACAATCATGAAAAACATCTTAGGATACAATGGGGCACCCTAAAATAACAACAACAACAATCCATTATGATCCACAAACCAGCCAAATAGTTTGGGATAAATATAGATATGGGAGTAATCACAACAGCATGTTAGTCGAAATGAAAAACGTTACACAACAACACAAGAAAGAATAATAACAAAAATGAAACAAATGAAAATTCTCTTCTTGATTAGTTCACTGTACACAGTAGAACTGACCATAAAACATGTTATAAATACCAGTGTGCATCACATACAAGTATATATGCATAGCATAAGGTAACATATTTGAATCTCAGAGAGTAAAAGAGAGGATTTTACAGGAGAGGAGAGAACTTGAGAAGGCCAACAGAGCAACAGTGCTACAACTTGGTGCTGTAAAGCAAACGCGTATTTAGGATTTTTAGAACATGCTGCACCACTACGAAAGGGAAGTAGTGACTGAGAATTGATACCAAATGCATGAGTATCAACAAATAATACAAATTAATTCTAGAAAATACATGAAAAATACCGAATTTTGAAAAAAATCATGAATTCACGTGCACCATAATTTTAGTTTAAAATCCTCCATGCTGTAAAGTGGTCTAATATAATGCTGATGGCCCAAAGATTCCTCCTATTTCAATCTGAATAAGACATTTGTCAAATTATTTGTTTTGTTTGTTAAAAGATCTGGATAAGATAATATTCCTCATGGCTTTCTGTTAAGCGAAGGAGATAAGCCCAATTCCAATCTTTCAGTATCATTATTTATCATAAAGTCTAATGGATTCATCATGATTTTTGCTTCGACTAAAAAATTTTTAACCTAGTCAGAAAAATTTGTAGCTAAATCGAATCAGCAGTAAATTATTTTTTTGCATATGATTGAATTTTTGCATTAAAATCTTGTCTAAAGATAATGGATTTGCAATGGTTCAAGGCACACAAAATTAGAGATAGAGGGCATAAATATGTCTGTGCTTAAGAGTTGCGTCTTAGGGTCCCAATAATGGTCCTCTCCCATATAAAAATAACACAAATAAGATTGAACCCGCAGCCGCTATCCTTTAGGTGCACATGGGGTAAAACTCTGCTTCTATGAAATAATTAGCAAACCACACCCGGTGCAACAAGCTCGACCTACTCCTTCCTTTCGTTGGCAAGGGTGAATGACATATATACCCTTCAATCAAACTTCACTTAGTATTTTTATCATTCACTTCACAAAAAAAGAAAAAAGGTACACAATTTTATGAAAGCAAACAAGAAACAATCCAGTACTTAATAGATTTGAGATAATAAAACATAGGAGAAGAAAACCAAGTGTCTGTCTGCACATAAAAACAGCAAAGTTTCATAGTTTTCTCTCTATATTGTGCTCTGGAAAGAGAGAAACACTTCATTAATCTGTAAACAATACTCGAACCGTCTTCTAAGTACTCTTTTCTGACTTTGTTGAATAACTTTGTAGTCATACTCATAACGATAACGGCTGGAGGTGCGCTCCTGAACCAGCTGTTGAGCCTCTCCACAAAGAGTAAGGATCCTTCAGACGAACCAACACAAGTATCCTGAGACTCAAAATACAAATTACAGACACAATTTTAGGGTTGTTCAGAACATAAAAGAATAAACTATACTGGAAATGATTCTTGTTCAAAATAACAAAGATGACAACACTTTTTATTCTACATTAGAATAGACAAGGCCCTCTTAAACAAAGCTCTTCCCCAAAGTCAGTTTCTCCTATATTCCGAAATTCTTCTGTACGCTCAACCTAACTCTCATGATCATAGCAGCAAAATTAGCACCCTGAACTGATTACACCTTGCAATGTATACTTCGTTTCATCAATATTACAGCTAAAGTGAAAGAATAAGATCATTCTGCAGTGAAAAATATAAAGTTACTCCCTACGTCCCAATTTATATGGTGGTGCTTGACTGGGCACAGAGTTTAAGAAAGAAAGACTTTCGGAACTTGTGGTGTAAAACAAGGCATAGCTGTTTGTGTATCTATAAAACATTTCATTAAGCGTAAATACAAAGTTAAAGTTAAACTGTTTAAAAATAAAGAATATTACATTCTTTTTGGGAAGGAAAAAAGAAAAAGTATGTCAAGTAAATAGGAACAAAGGAAGTAGCTATTAGTAGCAAGAAAACACCAAACAGTCCAGAACAAAATATGTGGCCTTTGGGAGTAGCTATTAGCAGCAAGGAGAAACACCAACACTAGATACTATCTCAGTACTTAAGCTTCGATAAATGATTCCTCTGTTTCCTACTACGGTCACCTTAACTATTTCATTGGGTACATGCTTGATGCTATCTCTCACTAACACAACAGGTACTAGATGAGTCATCTTGCCAAACCTTTCCCCTATAAAGATTTAACCTAAAAAAGAATAGTTAGAGAATGGATTCAAAAACAAAACCTAGGAACCAGGGATCATTGGTGCAATCGACTACCACAGTTTCCTAATCACTGGTGCTCAAGGAGATGTAAAGATACAAGTAACAGAAGGAGAAAAAGGATTTTTTAGCTCAGTTCAGCTCCTATACAAAGTGTTAATCTAGAACTAGGGTTGCGAACAAAGTCTAGAAAATGTCCAGCACTAACGACTGGGGTCAACTTTGACGAGAAAAAAGGTTAATCAAGCATTTAGCTTTAAGAAAGTGATTTGGAGTTGAGATGGCATCATAACATCTCTTGTTCCTTTCTGTCCACAAACACAAAAAGATAGTAGCAGGAATCATCAACCAGAGTTTTTTTAATGACAAGGGAAATCTGCAGCCGTTACCCTTTGGGTGTGCACAGGATAAAATCCCTGTTCCCATGCTATAGCTCGCAAACCACACATTATAGGTAAAATCATCAACCAGATTTTCTTGATGGCCTTATCAGCTTCCATAAACTCCAACTGAAATGTGCATGTCTCATGTTCTTTGGCATGACCCAACTCAGGCCAAAGAGAATGCAAAACATGTTCCAAACACCAGTAGCTACTGAACAGTGCAAAAAACAAGTGATCAACAGATTCCGTCACTGGTGCTATATTCTTACTCTTTCTATACACACAACATCCCTCTTATTCAATTCACAGTCACAAGAGGCCGGAAGGAATTCTAGTCTATTAGAATCCCCTAGAATAGTAAAATATATCTTTAGTTCATTTCATATATAACTAGCACTAGACAATATCTAATATCACATATACATGTCTTTCTTCCATAACGTAAACTGCCTAAGAAGAAAAACTATGTCCAGGACCAGTACCAGTCAGTTTGAAGTCATGAGACCAAGTAATACAACAAAAATAACTGCTCTAGCAAAATAATATCGTTTCTTGAAAATAGATCAGAAAGGAAAATGACTCACAAGATCCACAAGCAATACGGAAACAAAATTGAACAACACTTAAGAAAATGCATAGAATGTAACTCTTACATGTTATTAGACACACGGTTGTCGTCATCTAAGTTAGAGGAACTTCCGTTGGTTTTGCATGCGTTGTCCCTTAAGTGAAAAGGGACAAACTAGACTCTTAATGTAGATTTCTGCCTCAATATATGGAGCAAAGTTGGTAACATCTAGATATCTGAATGAATTATCCTTTGGATTATATTTCGCCATACGTGATCCAATTTCAAGTAAAATATCACCTTCATTTGTCACTAACAAGGGTGGTTCACGTATATGTAGCATACCATCATTTTCAGCACAGATAGTAAGCATCTTTGTCCAAGATGCTTTTACTTCACACTCCTTCATAATCCAAACATCTGCATGACAATTCTTGTAATTACACAACACAGAAAGATCACTTCCAAGCACTCCTAGTACGAAATGACCATATTCCTTAAAATTGGAAGGCTTTTCTATCTCTGTCCATTTCTCATTACCCAAGTCAATAGAACTGATATTCCCGCTGGTTTGAAGCCAATAAAGTTTTCTATTCACAAGCTTGCCCGAAACATGCAAAAAATCCAAAGCAGAGTCGTTTATACGTCTCCAAGAATTACTTCTTAGACTATATATATGGACCTCAACACGACACAGCTGCATACGTTTGTAAACAGGGAAAATGCCCACTACCTTGTAATCATCTTGGAGCTCATCATATCCAAAACCAAAGTTGCACTTACCACGGCGTTCCTCCAAACAGTAACCACGGGGTCGATGAACTCTATAATTAGGCAGTCTATTATACTTTCTAATTGATGGATTCAACAGATACAATTCTTGTACTCCGTTAAATAGACTAATGGAAAGGCAAATCAATCCATTGACAGAACCCACAATCACAGGATAGCGATGGTCTTTGGGATATTTACCTGGATAATCCAAGTCAATTGCCTCCGTTACAGGATGGTGAAGTAAAGAACTAAGAGAACAGTCTATGATACCATGGCTAGCACTACTAGCAACCTTAAACATAACTCCATGGTGGGTGTAGTCCTTGTTACTAGCGGATAATAAGAGATGGTTCTTCACAAATTCAGGTCTAGAGATTAAGGAATGCCAAAGTTTTGACACAGACCTGAATTGTAAGAGGGATTTCACCGGAAGCCTTAACAAGATTTCAGTGACGAGCTCTACAGGAAGATTGGGCATCGGCAAGACTGAATCTTTGCTTGAAACAACTGGAAATTGACTAGAATTTTCGGGATTGCTCCGTTTTGGGTGTCGAGAGACAACTTCATCTCCTTGGGACAAGATTTCAGTGACAGACTTTACATGAAGCTTAGGCATTGGCAAGACTGAATCTTTGCTAGAAACGGATTGAAATTGAGCAGGGTTTCCGGGATTGCTCCGTTTTGGGTGTTGAGAGATGGCTTCATCTCCTTGGGACAAGATTTCAGTTACCAGCTCTACGGGAAGATCAGACATTGTCAAGACTGAATCTTTGCTTGAAACAGATTAAAATTGAGCAGGGTTTTCGGGATTGCTCCGTTTTGGGTGTAGAGAGACAACTTCATCTCCTTGGGACAAGATTTCAGTGACACTCTACCGGAAGATTAGGCAATGGTAAGGATGCCGCATTCGGTTCTTGCAATAGTTGTACCGAATACCAACCGAATCATTTCAGTTCGTTTTTTCAAAATTCAATTTGGTTTTTGTTTGGACGCGGTTGAAATTGCTGGTCGGCCGCCCTGGACGTGATGTCCAACTTGAAAAATGGAAAGTTGGTTCTTGAAAGAGAAGACGAAGGTGCGGCGGAAAATCAGAAACAAAAGTTGGAACTTGTAAACCTAATGCTAGTTTGGGTGTTGACAGTTGTTATTTGCTAAGAATAAAAAAAGAAATAAAATCTTAAAAACAAATTGATATAATATTAATAATGATAAAATAGTATTATTTTGTTTAAACCTAAATTACATATTGAAACCGAAATATCAAAAAAATTTGGTTCGGTTCGATATTTATGCCAAACCCTAGGCATTGACAAGACTGAATCTTTGGTTGAACCAGATGGAAATTGAGTAGGGATTTCGAGATTGCTCCGTTTTGGGTGTTGAGAGACGACCTAATCTTTTTGGACAAGGTTTCGATGACAAGCTCTACAGGAAGATTAGGCATTGACAAGACTAGATCTTTGCTTGAAACACATGAAAATTGAGCAGGTTTCCGAGATTGCTCCGTTTTGGGTGTCGAGAGACCGCTACATTCCCTTAGGATTCCATTTGGGTTACGGAAAGGGAAAATATGTGGGAGTTTTTACCACGGAGATTACCATGTGAAGGCCTAATTTTCTATCTTTTTTTCCTTACAACAACTTTTTGGGTCCTTTACATTTTTTCAGCTAGTTTTAATTTTTATCTCTCAATCTATTTTTGCGATGTATAATTTTACATTATAATATCTTGTTAATTATGTCCCATGCTTTTAATCTTATGCCTTCCTAGGTATAAATTGATTTCAAAGTAAAAATCAACTCTTTTGAAGAACAAAATCGTGCAATTAAGATGCAGTGTTTTCTGGAAGGGGGCAACATTCATTGTTTTTACTAGGGTAAGCACCATGTATATCATTTAACTCATTCAAGGGGGTTTGATGTAATTACTCTAGTAAAAACAATGAATGTTTCCCCTTACAGAGACACTACATTTAATTTCACGATTTGTTCTTCAAAAATATTGATTTTTACTCTTCATACTTAGAAGTCAAATTTATACCTAGTACGACATAAGTTATTAAAATCACAAGGCATAACTAATTAGATATAATAATGCAAAAATTATACACCGCAAAAATATGATTTAGATTGAAAGATAAAAAATTAGAACTAGCTCAAAGGTGTAAATGACTCAAAAAGTAGTTGTAAAAGAAAAAAAGGATGTAATTTAGGGCTTCACATAGTAATTTCCATACTGAGAACTCCTAAAAATATCCCTTTTCTACAACCGAAATGGAATCCCAAGGGGATGTAGCGGTCTCTCGACACCCAAAACGAAGCAATCTCGAAAATCTACTCAATTTCCATGCGTTTCAAGCGAAGATCTAGTCTTGCCAATGCCTAATCTTCCTGTAGAGCTTGTGTAGATCTTGTCACTGAAACCCTGTCCCAAGTAGATGAAGTCATCTCTCGACACCCAAAACGGAACAATCCCGGAATCCCTGCTCAATTTCCATCTAGTTCAAGCAAAGATTTAGTCTTGCCAACGCCTGAGCATAAATATCGAACCAAATCAATTTTTTTTATATTTCGATATGTAATTTCGGTAAACCGAAATATACCATATTATCATTATTAATATTATATCAATTTGTCTTTTAAATTTTATTTCTTTTTTTATTCTTAGCAAATAATAACTGCCAACACCCAACTAGCATTAGATTTAAAAGTTTCGACTTTTGTTTTTGTTTCTGATTTTCCACCGCACCTTTGTCTTCTCTTTTAAGAACCAACTTTCCATTTTCCAAGTTGGACATCGTGACCAGCGCTGCGACCAGGGCAGCCGACCAACAACCAGCGACCATCAATTTCAATCGTGACCAGTGTCTAAACAAAAACCGAACCGAATCAACCAAACCAAATTGAATTGAAAAAAACGAACAGAAATAATTCTTTTTGGTATTCGGTACAACTATTGTAAGAACCGAATTACCGAATGCCATCCCTACCAATGTCTGATCTTTCTGTGGAGTTTGTCACTGAAATCTTGTCCAAGGAGATGACGTTGTCTCTCGACACCCAAAACAAAGCAATCCCGAAAACCCTGCTCAATTTCTATCTAATTCAAGCAAAGATTTAGTCTTGCCAATGCCTGATCTTCCCATAGAGCTGGACACTGAAATCTTGTCCCAACGAGAAGGAGATGAAGTCATCCGTCGACACCCAAAACGGAGCAATCCCGAAAACCCTGCTCAATTTCAGTCCATTTCAAGCAAAGATCCAGTCTTGCCAATGCCTAATCTTCATGTACAATCTGTCACTGTAATCTTGTTCCAAGGAGATGAAGTTGTCTCCCGACACCCAAAACGGAGCAACCCCAAAAACCCTGGTCAGTTTCCATCTGCTTCAAACAAAGATTCAGTTTTTCCAATGCCTAATCTTCCTGTAGAGTGACTTGTCACTGAAATCTTGTTAAGACTTGGTGAAATTCCTCTTACAATTCAGGGTTGTGTCAAAACCTTGACTTTCCTTAATCTCTAGACCTGAATTTGTGAAGAACCATCACTTATTATCCGCTAGTAACAAGGACTACACCCACAATTATGTTTAAGGTTGGTACTAGTGCTAACCATGGGTGGGTGCCCGAAGGGGAGGGGGTAACTTTTTTTTGGAAAACAAAAAAATTTAGGGGTGGGTTGGTGGAAGATGGGGGGCGGGCAGTGTTTGGGGGGGTGCCCGAGGGAGGAAAAACATTTTTTTTTTTATTTTTGGAAAATAAAATAATTTAAGGGTCAGTCACTGGAGGGTGGCGCGGGGCGGAGGGGGGGGGGGCTGAGGGGGTAAATTTTATATTTTTGCAAAAATAGATTTTACAAAAACAACAAATTAAGATTAGGTTGGAGGAAAGTGGGGAGGGGGGGCGCCCCGGGGAGGGGTTAAATTATTTTTTTTGGAAAAACATATTTTTTAAAATGGGTTGGAACCATTTTACCTAAACCATATTTGCCCATATTCTATTTGGGTGGATTCAATCCACTGGATTGTAATCCAAACCACTTTTGGTCAACCCATATTCAATCTATCCAAATCTGATCCAATCCAACCTTTTGCCACCCCTAACCTCGGCTATGCCACTTGGTATCTGCTATTTCCCACTAATACAAGTACTAGCTAACTCATCTGGTCAAACCTTTGCCCAATTAAGCTTTTACCTAAAGAAGAATATGAGAGAATGGTTCCAAAAAACAAAACCTACAACCTCTATTGTTCTATTCTTACTCTATCTATAGGCACAACATCCCTCTTACAACACTGCTCAAAAAAAGTTCATGAGACCAAGTAATACAACAAAAATAACTGCTTTAGCAAAAGATTATCGTTTTCTGAAAATAGATCATAAAAGGAAAATGACTCACAAGATCACAAGTATTATGGAAACAAACTTTAACAACACTTCAGAAAATACATAGAATGCAACTCTTACAGGTTATTAGTCACATGGGTGTCTTCATCTGAGTATTTGAACCTCCGTTGCTATTGCAGGCATAGTAACTTCTAAAAAAAGAGATAAACTAGGCTCTTAACGTAGATTTCTGCCTCAACATATAGAGCAAAGTTAGTAACCTCTAGATATTTGATCGAGTCATTCTATGGATTATATTTCCCCAAACGTGATTCAATTTCAAGCAAAATGTCACCATTTGACAAAAAAGGGGCAAACCCTACAAACATGGTATAAATTCATTATGAGACTTGATAGTAAACAACTTTGTCCAAGATTCTTCAACTCCATACTCCGTCATAACCCAAATATCTGCACCCTGCATGTAATTACAGAACACAGAAAGATCACTTCCAAGCACTCCTAGTACGAAATGACCATAATCATTAAAGTTAAAATTGCAGCGTTTTTCTATCTCTACACATTTCTCATCACACAAATCAATAGAAGAAATGTTCATGCCCATTTCAATCCAATGAAGTTTCCCTTACACAAGCTTACCCCGAAAATGGGGAAAAAAAATCTATCTTTAAAGTCCGTTAATACGCCTCCCATAAACTCCTTAGACTATATATGTGGACCTCAACACGACACAGACGCATGTTTTTGTAAACAGGGCAAACTCCCACTACCTTGTAATCATCTTGAAGCACAACAATGCAAAACCAAATCTGCTATCCCCAGGTTCCTCCACTTGATATACACCACATCGATTAAGTCTATAACTAGGCAACTTGCTATACTTTCTAATTGATGGATTCCATATAAACAAGTCATGCAATTTGTTACATAGGCAACAAAAATCAATCTGTTTACCGAACCCACAAGCCAAGGATAGTCTTTGGAAAATTTTACCTGGATAATCCAATTCAATTACCTCCTTTACAGAATGGTGAAGTAAATCACTACACATAACTAGCCAACATAAATAGCAACCTTAAACATAACTCCTTGTTACTAGCACAAAATAAGAGACGCGTCATCACAAATTTAGGGATAGAGATTAAGGAAAGCCAAGATTTCGACACAGACCTGAATTGTAAAAGGGATTTCACCGGAAGCCTTAACAAGATTTCAGTGATGAGTTCTGCAGGAAGCTTAGGCATTGACAAAACTGAATCTTTGCTTGAAATGGACTGAATTTCCATGGGTTTGCTCCGTTTTGGGAGGCTTCGTCTTCTTTGGATTCCATTTGGGTTTTGCAGAAATGGGAAATCTTTGAGGTCTTGATAGGGAGATTACTATATGAAAAGCCCTAAAGTTTGTCTTTTTTATTTTCCCTCTTACAACAGAGCTGGTTTTAGTTTTTATATTTTAATACTATATAAATGATATTTTCACTGGTAATTTATATTTTAAAATCATTATATCTTGAGTGTTGGTTATATTTCGTTATCTTAAACAATTTATGTCTTATAAGGTATAAATTTATTTTCAAAATATAATGCAGGAATCAAAGCATCATAGTACGTGTTCTAGTTAAAGGAAGGAGCTATGGGTGCTCCAATTTTTTTTTGAGTTCTGTCGTGTGTCTCAAAAATTTTACAAGTCATTATTGCGAAACATTATTTTTTTAGAAGTATACTATGTCGTAATAATGATATTAATGGTCGTACCACAATTCATATTTTATCCGTGGTGAACGTCCTTACTCGTTATGAATTTTACAATGAATACTTAACTTCATTTTATTTTAAAAATTTAAAATATAAAAGAATAAAAATTAATATATTTGAAGGACAACTTATGCAATTAAATAGGATGTTTGGAAATTTCATAATCTTTACTTGGATTTTGGATTTTCAATCCAAAATATATAAATTAGGTTTTAGTTTGGCTTTTGTTTTTTTTTTAATCACAAAATTATTTCATTAAAAAAATTACGATAGAGTTTGAACTCTCACCTTATGATTCTTATTTAGCTATGTTTAAATGTACAATATAAAATTAAAATTTGAATAACTAATTTGAGATCGCAATTTGAAATTATGTGATCTCAAATTTTAAATTCTCCCCAAAACATCATTTCAATTTTTAAAATATAGAACTTATCCCATAAATTTATATAGCTAATATTATTATTTATTGACCATAGAATTTAATAAAATTATGCATATTTAAATATTTGTTATTTGTAATTTCTTTATTGTAAAGTTTATCAGCACATTTATTGAGTGGCAAGGAACAAAGTAATCTTTGTCCAAGTTTGCAATGGTGCTTCCACAGTCTCTGTTGCTATAGCTGCCTACTGCCACTACTCACACACTGCCACCAAAATACCCAAATGACAACTCTCTCCTACACCTTCCCTAGCACCACCACCAGCAGCAGCACTAGGTGGTTCTTGATTACTAGCAATGGGTCTTCTTGCCGGCGGCGCCCCAATATTTCCACTGAAGACCAACCCTGCTCCTCTTCAGGTCATCCCCAATAACCCCTTTCTCTGTGTGTATGCGCAGTGTGAAGATTTATAATGCTTAATTGATATTATGGGTTGTTACAATATCTTGAAATTAGGGTGATCACTAAAAAAGTGAAAAGATCAAGACTTTGTAATAATATTGCATCTGTGTGAGGTGGGGTGTTAAATTTTTACTTTTTTTAAAAAAAAGGGTTCATATTGGTGGTTAAGGCTTGAGCACCTCCTACCTTTGAGGTAGTTTAGATAGGCCTAAAACTTAATTTTACATGGTATTAGTACCAGGTTCATCCCCGTGTGAGCTTTCGGTTCTCACTCTCGAGGGGCCTAAGCGTGAAGGAGGGTGTATGGTTTTGCGATTGAGTTAGGTCCGGATGACAATATCTTTACGGACTTGATAACTCAACGTCGATTCAAGCTTGTTAAATGTAAACATTAAGTTATGTAGGGAGTGGAAGTATGCATTTTACTTAATAGTGTTTTGAAGTTGTGTACAAATTCAGCTTCAGCTCACATTTGTTCCCAGTTTTCAGCTTTATAGTTCAATATCATGGTGTGTGTGTGTGTGTGTGAAGATGTATAACCCTTAGTTGCTATTATGTGTGTTATAATATCTTGATATTAGGGGGATGGTTAAAGAACTGAAAAGATCAAGACTTGATAACTTAATGGGCTATTCAATCTTGTTAAATGTGAATATTAAGTTGAGTAGGGAGTGAAAATGTACACTTTACTTAGTTCTGTATTTAAGCTATGGTTTGGGTGTGTAGAGATTCAGCTTCTACTCACATTTGTTCCCAATTTTCAGATTTATAGTTTAATATCGTGGTGTGCGTGTGTGTGAAAACGTATGCTTAGTTGCTATTATGTGTTGTTACAAAATTAGGGTGATGGTTAAAGAATTAAAAAGATCAAGACTTGATATCATAATGGGTGATTCAAGCTTGTTATATATAAACATTAGTGGGTTAGGTAGTGAAAGTGTACATTTACTTAATTATGTTTTGAAGTTTTGTTTTTTGGGTGAGTAGAGATTCAGCTCCAACTCACATTTGTTCCCGATTTTTATTGTTTCACATGGTATGAAAACCAGACTTTCCCTAATATTGGTCTATAAAGCTGAAAATGTTTGTGCTTACTGTTATGCACTGTCACATTAAGCAGTGCATTGGCAATGTTTCTAGCCATTGTTGACAATGGTAAAAACTGTTCTGGTTCTCGAGTTTCACAGGTTGCTGACAGTAGGCACCCTTTCAGTTCTCCCTGTAACATAATCTTATCAGTTCTCTTTGGAAAATGACTTGTTTATAACTTTTTCTACCTTTTACATGTGGAAATGCACACTTGCAGCACCAAAATGATACTGTTATCCTGTTCGCGTTAATTAAATTTCGAGAGTGATGTCTTAACGTTCAATGTTTTCATTATGATGCCTTTGTTCTTTCGGTCGTGTACCATGAAATATGAATTAAAATGGCAAAATGCAGCCTTTTATGGAGGGGCAGTGCAGTCTTATGGTCTGCAGAAGCAACGAGTACAATTAAATGGCATATCAAAGGCTGTGAGAACGAGAAGACTTGATTCAGTTGGAAGACAAAAGAAAGGAGCAATAAGATGTAACATTGAACTTCAGGACTTCATAGGTGGAGATCTCATTAAACCTGATTTGGGTCAATGGTTATCAGATGTGGAAGAACACAAAGCCATAGCAATTTACTCTCCTCATGAAGGGGGCTATGAAGGACGCTACCTTACACGTCTTAAGTACCAGGGATATCATTTCTTGGACCTTTCGGCTCGTGGCCTCGGTGACCCTGAAACCACTCTTACCAAATTCCACCCTGTCTGCCCTGTAAGTTTAGCAGTTCGCATACGATATGCTTATTCTCAAACACTAACTTGCAGTGTCTAATTGACTCTCATCTGCAAATTTTGATGTTGCAGGCTCATGTTGGTAAGCAACCAATAGCTAGATGGTATTTTCCTCCAGAAGTTGATTATAGGCTTTCTTTACTTCCTCCGGATGCTAAAGGATTAGTGGTTTGGATAATAGAAGCCAAGGTTAAATCCACCCCTTCAAGTGTACATCATCTAATTAGTCCATCAGCAGTATTTTGACTAGATCTTTGTTAACTGTTTGACATAAACTGTTCAGGTCTTATCAAAGGCAGAGCTGCAGTTTCTTGCTTTACTCCCGACACTTCGTCCTAATGTGAGGGTCATTGCAGAGTGTGGTAACTGGTAAGATTTTCCTCTTCATCTTCCTTTTTCTTGTTTATCAATCAACTCTCTTGTAAATAAGGAAACTTTGAGATCTTGTCGTTGTGGTTAAAACAACATTGTATGCAAAAGCTACCTGGATTTACTTCAGTTTAGCCTTCTGTGGTCAATGCTACATACTTTATCATCATTCTTAGCTTGTAGATGCAAGAGTCAGGACAAGTACTTTAATAAAGATAGCATCTTTTGGTTTTCTTCTTTTTCATCTTTTTAGAATTGCCGAAGGTCAACCGAGAACAACCTCTCTACTTTTGAGGTTGGGCTAAGGTATACATACACTCAACCCTCCCCATACCCCAATTTGTGGGACTACACTAAGTATGTTCTTGTTGTTCATCTTTTTTAGAATTGAATTCCCTTATTTTTCTATTCAAGAGGTGCACGCTCATGTTAATTTTTGAATATATGTTCATTACATAACTATTTTATTTACATCCCCTTGAGCTGCGGCCCTTTCCTGCACCTTGCGTGGACACAAGATCCTTCGTCCACCGGGCTGCCATATCCTTTACTTTTACATGACTATTCTATTCATGGCATGTACAGGAGAAAGTTCATGTGGAAGCCACTCAAGGAAATTGCAGGTTTATCTCAGTCATAGGGAAAGAATATAAGTTCACATTATTGGAACTTGACACTGTAAAATAGGCATTTACTTAAGAGCTACTTGTTCTTGTGAATTATTTGTATGCTTCAATGTTTTACAATGTACATCAATGTATATGAATTTAGCAAAATTATGTCATCTACTCTAATTATACACATCGACTTCAATTGAAACATGTTTGACATTTTACAAAACTTATTGACTATTGAAAAACCTATATGCATTCTGATCGATTATTTAACACTAAATAGTCCGTCTTCTAAGACCATTTTTAGGGGTTCTTCAACGTTCTTGATTCTTTAAAACTCATAAAACATAAATGGCTCGAAGAAATTACTTTTAAGACAAAATATATCGCGCAAATAACACCCTTTTCCAACATGATTAATATGAATACAAGAGATCTTTATTGAATCTTACGAAATTGAAAAACATAATAAAATCAGTTCTGGTGAGTCTTGTAAATGTTTCTTGTTCCATAATTAGTTGGTGGATTTCGTTGACAAACACATTGATGGCTTGTCAAGTCACATATGGGTTCTGCTTCTATGCATTTCATAATCTTAGCACAATCGGCATCGCTAGTACATTCTCCTTGCACATGGCTTCCTTGTCCTACGAACATAGATAACATTGTTGAACAAGTCAGTGACGTATGCCAGATTTTTCATAAGCAGCATTAACATTTGAAAAAGTGAACAAACAACTGAATTATCATAATTTCCTTGTCCTACCAACATGGACAACATTGTTGAACAAGTTAGTGACGTACACAAGATTTTTCATAAAAAACATCAACATTTGAATAAGTGAACAAATGAAAGATTTGCCATAATTTTCTTGTTAAAGCCAACCAAAATCGATGACCTTGTCGAACAAGTCAGTGATGTGCACAAGATTTTTTATAAATAACATCAACATTTGAAAAAATGAACAAACGAAATCTAGTCTAGAGTATAAGTTGCAATAAATAAGAAAATTGCTTACCAAACAACATAAGCAAAACAGAGACGAAGAAAACCTTAAGGAATGTTGCCTTCTCCATTTTCTCTTCCAAATTTTGTGGTGACACAAGAGTAATTAACTATATATGTGATTAGTATGATTGATTTTAATTGTCTATCTTAGCAATGTATTTATAGGTAAACAAAGGCATCTGGTTGAGGGAGAAATTGTAAAAATATTAAATAAGCTAAATTTGAATGATTTTAATTGTCTATCTTAGCAATGTATTATTTTATGCCTTCTAGCTAATTAAGGAAATTATATTAAAGCTTGAGTAAGGTAACACAATCTTACTTGCAGGACTACTAAGGAAAGTAAGTAACTTAATTTCCTTTTGATGTTTGACAAGTAATTTAAAATCAATGCAAATAAACTTTAAAAAAAACTCAAAATAGTCTCGTATATTTGGGTTAATACTCAAGTCAGTATTGAATTTTCACATGGAGCAGTAACAATCTCTCATATTTGCAATGTTGGTGCATTTTTGATCCACCAAAAAACTATCTATTTTTTTATGTTGATTTTGTCCACAATTTTATGTAGAGCCGTCAAAATGGGCTTAGCCCAAGGGGCCTATCCAACCCAACCCGTTATTGGGGTAGGGTTAGATTATGATTTTTCAAGTCCATTTAAATCTATGGCTTATAAGCCCGATCCATATAAGTCTTTGGCCCTTGAGGTTTGATCGGGGTCGGACGGGATCGAGTTGGTCCATGGGCTAAAACTATTTATTTAAGGGTAAGTTACAACGATCTCTCTAGTGTATGAGCTAATTACTTAAAAAGACACGTTGTATTGTAATATTACAAATCTTATTAGATTTTGGTACATTCAGATACATGTATCTCGGAATACATAGACTCAAATTAGGTTAATTTACTTTAGATCACTCTATCTCTATGAATTCAAATGTATCTAAGATACATAGATAAATCTTGCAGCCTCACCTCCCTTTTATCTCACTCGCGACTCTTTTATCTCATTCACGTAGTTGGATGCATCACACTAAATACATATATCTAGTTTCTTAGATACATGCGATTGTTATTGAAACAACATCATTATTTATCTTATTTAATTTGAAATCTTCTCATCTTTTATTGTTATAATATTTTAAGTTCGGAAGGAAAGAAAAATGGGCTAGCCCGCCCAAGCCTACGACCCTTCTAGGTTTGGGTTGAGTTAGGTTAGGCAATTTCAAGACCTTCCAAATGAATGGTCGCCCAGCCCTAATCGTCCAATTCCCTGGCGCAGAAGGCTTGGCCCAGGTAGAGCTATGAAATGTTTTATCATCTTTTTATATATTTATTATAAATAATAAATCCACGTGATAGCAGGTGATGAGAAAAACACCTTATTTTGTTTGGTAGAAATACTATTGTGGCTAAACTTAGAATACTTTGATATATGACGTCGCAAGAAAAGAAAATTTTGTACTAATACACGTGAAAACCACTTGATGAACCATTCAATTTTAGCTGCAATTATATTTCTACTAAACAAAACAAGTTATTAATCTTTTCACGTCTCTCACATTGAGTTATTATTTTCAATAAATATATGAAAAGACCATTGAACGTTCCATACATAAATTGTGGATAAAATGAATACTGAAAAAATAGAATTTTTGAAAAGACCAAAAGTGAATAAATATTACAAACATGAGAGATTATTATTGCTCCATGTGAAAACTCAGGTGATTTTAAGTCTTAGCCAACAATAAATTTTTGAAAAACGAGACTTTCATAACTGTATAAGATATTATTACAAAAATGTAGATATATTTTCATATTTACCAAACATAGCACTCAAAATGATTTCTTCCAACTATCGTATGACATAAGGGCAAAAAGATCTTCTTTCTCCCTACCTTTTAGTTATGTGTATGGAGAAAAAACATAAAGTGATACCTTAAGTTGTTTTGAATTTTCAAAAAGACATCTTAACTTTGTGGACGTTCTATTACCCCCTAAACAATTTCGATAATATATTATTACATCATTTTTCAATCAATACCAGATTTTAAATAGCAAGTGGTTATCACACACCAATCATTGTACAACACGTGTTAATTGAATTTGAAATATATATATATTTTTAATTTTAAGTTTTCTTTATTTCTCTCTCTTACTTTTTGACTTATTTTAATTTTATTGCTTTAATTTTAATTTCACTTTAAATTCTTTATCTTTCACCCCAACTTTCAAGTTACCCCACCCTTCATTTTCTTTTTTTGTTCTTCTTCTTCACCTCCCACCCTCACCTCACCCCACCCCTACGTCAAGTTGAGCCTCTTCAAATTTTTTTTTCTTCTTCTTCTTCGGTCAAATTTCTTTCTTTCAAAATTATATTATTTTCTAGTATTTGTGATATTGATGACAAAACTAATTATTTTTTAAAGAAAAAATAAATTTTGAAAGTATCATCAATTAATTTATCTCATTTCGTATAACTTCAAACTAGAAATGATAATTTTGTAAGAATCAAAATTCTCCGAAAATTGAAAAAATAGTGAAATTTGGATTTTAAAAAGTAAATAATACCTACTAATCATCTTGAAATCTAGCGGGTTATCTAATTGTTCGAAATATAATAAAATATTTAGATATAATTTTAAAGTTGAAGAGAGTTAAACTAATAGTAGTAAAAAAAGGAGGTGGAGTTGTGATAAAAAATGACATTGAAAGTGAAAAGTTACCATGAAAATGACAATGAATTTTTGAAGAAGAAGGAAGAAAGAAAAAAAGAAAATTAATAAAGAGAAAAAGTTAAAATAATAAGAAAAACAAGAAAATATATTTTATAGCAAAATACTTGTAAAAATAAAATTATATTCATTTTTTTAGTTTGTTCACACTCTTTAAGAGAGTGCATGGACAAAAATTGACGTAATAATATCAGTTCAGGATTGCTTAGGGGGTAATAAAATGTTTGCGTAGTGTAACTGTCTTTTTAAAAATTCGGGACAACTTCAACTATCACTTTATATCTTTTCTCAAATACAAAATCTATTTCTCCTCCAATTGTTTAAAGGTCGATAAGGGTTACGTACCTACTCCACACTTTTTAACGTTTAATTAACGTGAAAGAGGGAACAAACTTTGGTAAATATCTTGGTTTTCCTTTTAGCTTGGCCAGACACAAGATGAGTGATTTTCAATTCCTTTTCTATTATATGTACTGTGTGTACATATGACCATTTTTAAGCTAAAAAATAAACCATTGAACATCTTTTGAGAAATGTAAGGGTCTATCGAAAACAACCTTTCTACCTCTAAGATTGGGGCAAGGTATACATACACTCTACCCTTTCCGGACCCACTTTGTGGAGACTACACTAAGCATATTATTATTGTTCATCCTTTTTATTGAGAATTGATCCCCCCTTATTTTTGTATATAAGAGGTGCAAGTTCATGTTTATTTTTTAATATATGTACATTACATGACTATTCTATTCATGGCATGTACAGGAGAAAGTTCATGTGGAAGCCACTCAAGAAAATTACAGGTTTTATCTCTAAGTCCACATTATTGGAACTTGACATTGTAAAATAGGTATTTACTTAATAGCTACTTGTTCTTGTGAATTATTTGTATGCTTCAATGTTTTACAATGTACATCAATGTATATGAATTTAGCAAAATTATGTCATCTACTTTAATTATACACATCGACTTCAATTAAAACATGTTTGACATTTTACGACTTATTGACAATTGAAAAGCCTATACGCATTCCGATCTATTTTTAGGGGTTCTTTAACATTCGAGATTCTTTATAACTCTTAAAATATAACTGGCTCGAAGAAATTACTTTAATATAAAATTTATCGCGCAAATAATAACCTTTTCCAACATGATTAATATGAAAACAAGAGATCTTTATTGAATCTTATGAAATTGAAAGGAAGCATAATAAAATCAGTTTTGGTGAGTTGTAAATGTTTCTTGTTCCATAATTAGCTGGTGGAGCTTGTGGACAGATACATTGATGGTTTGTATCACATATGGGATGTACATCTATGCATTTCATAACCTTAGCACAATCAGCATCGCTAGTACATCCTCCTTGCGCATGACTTCCTTGTCCTACCAATATTGACGACATTGTTTAACAAGTCCGTGACGTATACAAGATTTTTCATAAACATCAAAATTTGAAAAAGTTAACAAACAAATGAATTATCGTAATTTCCTTATGCTATCAACATCAACGATATTGTTGAACAAGTCCGTGACGTATACAAGATTTTTCATAAACAACATCAACATTTGAAAAAGTAAACAAACACAAGAATTATCATAATTTCCTTGCCCTAACAACATCGAGGACATTGTTGAACAAGTCAATTACGTGTACAAGATTTTTCATATTCAGGAGCCTAAAGGGTATAAAATATTAATAAAAATTCCAAAATGATATATAAAATTTTATATTAACAACAATGACGTCACCCATGAATCTCGACTCTAAGCCCTTAACGGAGACACCGACAACTCAACCTCCCCTCCCCCCCCTTGTGCATTTTTTTCCCAAATTGATTTTG
The DNA here is from genome assembly GCA_027704765.1 of Solanum habrochaites. NCBI lineage: Eukaryota > Viridiplantae > Streptophyta > Magnoliopsida > Solanales > Solanaceae > Solanum > Solanum habrochaites. Next base: position 73,955,189 of record JAKWJA010002497.1, read on the forward strand.
AAGATGCATCCTTCTTCGGCTAAATTTATACATGAAAAACCTTTAAAAAATAAAAATTGATACATTATATAGTGGAAAGAAAAAATTGGATGAAGAAGAACTACCTCTTCAATAACTTGCAATCGATAAATCAAAAATTAAAATTAAAATTCAAAAATAGAGTGATGGAGATAATTGGTGATATCATGGAGTAATTTTTGACATAGAAAAGAAAAAAAATATAGATTGGACATCAAGTCAAGACGAGTAAACTATATATAAATAATCCTTTTTAAAGGAGTGCGGAGCTTAAAGGGCGAAAAATGTTAATAAAAATTTCAAATGGTATATGAAATTATTTTAAAAACCAAAACGTCAAAATCGCTCACGAAATAGCGATTTTGTCCGCCGAAAAAAGAAAAATCCTGCTATAGCAATGATTTGTAAAATTTCCATTTAAAAAAAAAATATTAAAACAAATCGCTGCCAAGGCAGCGTTTTTCAAAATTAATTTTTTAATAAATCACTGCAAAGGCAGAAATTTTACGTAAATTCTTTCTTTATTTGTTTTTTACTTTTTTAAAAAAAAATTAAAATCAAATGGCAGGGATTTTGAATTAAAAATATGATTTTTATTTATTTTTACAACACAGATATGATGCTTAAAATTGTTGCCTTTGCAGCGATTTGATTTTAATTGTTTTTTAATTATTTTTTTAAAAAAAAATTAAAATCAAATCGCTGCCAAGGCAGCAATTTTGAATTAAAAATATGAATTTAATTCAAAATCACAGCCTTGGCAGCGATTTGATTTAAATTTTTTTTTTAAAAAGCAAAAAAATAAATAATTTTTTAATGTAAAATCACTACCTTTGCAGCGATTTATTAAAAAAATAATAAAAAAATTAATTTTGAAGGCAGCGATTTGTTTTAATTTTTTTTTTAAAAAAAGGAAATTTTACAAATCGCTGCTATAGCAGCGATTTTTATTTTTTTCGGCGGACAAATTCGCTACTTCGTGAGTGATTTTGCCGTTTTGATTTTAAAAAATTTTCATATATCATTTTGGAATTTTTATTAACATTCCTTTTAAGCTCCGAATTCCTCTTTAAAGTCCTTTTATAAGTTGTTCAAATTATATGAGATTCTTTAAAATCCTTAAATGTTAGTGGTTCGAAGAAATTTATCAACAATAAAATACATTGCGTATATACAAGTATATGTCATCAAATCAAAAGGAGCAAATTAAATCAAACCATTTTCCAACATGATCAATATGCAAATAATGGATCTTTATTGATTATTGAACCATATATAAATATGAAAAGGAAATACATAAATCATGGTTCATTTTTGCATATGAATTACAAAAAACATAATAAATCAATTTTGGTGAATCTTGTGAATGATTTTTCTTCCATAACTAGATGGTGGAGCTTGACAGGTGCATATATGATGTGTCAAATCACATACGGGATGTTTATTTATGCATTTCGTATGTGAACAATCAGCATCCTTCATGCATCCAAACGCATCGCTTCCTTGTCCTACCAACATTGATATCATTCAACAAGTCAGTAAATGTACATAAATTTTTTCATAAGAAATAATCAACATTTGATATGCGCTAACATATAAAGAAAGTCATATAACTTAATATCATTTTCATATTATAAAAAGGACACATAAATTATCATAAACTTGTCTAGAGTAAAAGTTGCTAGATTAAAAAATATTGCTTACCCAACAAAATAAGCAAAAAAGAGACCAAAAAAATCTTAAGAAATGTTGCCTTCTCCATTTTCTCTTTCAGGTTTTGTGATAGCACAATGAGTAATTAACTATATGTAATTGTTATTATTGATTTTATTTGTCACTCTTAGCAATGTATTTATAGGCAAACAAAGTCTTTTGGTTGATGAAAAAATAGTAAAATATTAAATTCGGATCTGACAGGTTCAAATAATTTTATGTATTTTCCATAATTAGTGTAGCTAATTAAAGAAATTGTATTAAAATTTTAAGGTAACACAATCTTTTTTTACGGGATTAATTAGGAAAGTAAGTGATTTAATTTCTTTTTGATGTTTGACAAGTAATCTAAAATCAAGTCCGCTGCAAATAACTGATTAAAAAAAAGGGAGAGTTTCACATCAAATAATCATATAAGACATAATATTATCAAATACGTGCTCTGTCTAATAATATTTTTCCATTATATTAAAAATAGAGTCCAACAATATTGTCCTCTTTATGAAATGTATGTACAAAGTTTAATTATTTTTTATTATAATTTTCAAGACACATTGTATATTTGTATTTATTATATTCAAAGGGTGATATAGTAAAATCACCCTTCTATTTATAGTTTTAAAAAAGTATGTCAAGTCATTAGTTAATAACTATTGTTGGACAAAAAAAATATTTAAGTATATTTTCATAATTACCAAATTAGTAAAGCGGGCCTATATTTCACTCATCTCTAGAGATGACGACAATGGGGCGGTGCGGGGTAAAGTTCTTTTTAATATTTTTTTTCTAGTTAAATTTGATATACTAAAAATAAATTTATTTTTGATTTAATTGTATTAATTTGATAGAATAGTAACTTAAAATTTTATTTTTTAGAGTTCAATTGGAAAACATTTAAGAAATTATAGTATTTTTGATTGAACTATTTTCATTACTATCTTGAATATTTTATTAGCTTTAAAGAAATTATATTAGTAGATAATGTTCTATCACTTTTTCTAACATGTAAAAAGTTAAAATTAAATTTGAACCCCCATAAAATCACATATACTCGCAAGCTGCCCCGCTCCGCATTAATTTTAAAAAATTCACTTCAACCTGACCTAAATCCAACTAACCCCGTAAAACCTTAAATCGACTCCGCGCAGCATAGCCTTAAACTCACCTCGCCCTACATGCGTCTCATCCCATCGCCATTCCTACTCATCTCACTACAATATGGTGGACATCCTCATTAATCTCCCTATTACTGTATATTATGAATTCAAGATACTTGAAACTGCTCTTTCTAGATACGATTAAAAATGAATCTATTTCAGGTCAAATAGTGTCACGAGAAATCACTTTGTGTGGAAAAAGTTATCAAACATGTATATATAATTCAAAGGCAAAAAAAAAAAATTAAGATTAAATAGGTTCAGTTACTAAGTACATAAGCTATTATGGTTTGATTTGATCTATTTAATCTATTATTAAAATCTAAGTCAAACCAAATATAAATACATATTCAATTATTCACCATCAATTCAAGTTAATATATTTTTCAATTATTAAAATTAATGTGAAACCAAATATAATACATATTGATTCATTGGTTTGGTTGATGTCAATGTGGTTCAGTTTCCAATTTTTAAGAAATGTTGTGTTGTTCATCTTCTTCTTCTTTTTTTCCATCCAACAATTATTATTATTTGTCAACTTATTTTTTTTTATATCTTTTTAATTATGGTAACTAAATTTTTTTTTTTAAAGATTACTGAGAAAATGTCTCAAGAGATATAAGTTTTTATTAGATGAATAAATTTTATATATAAAAAAGTCTTATAGGTATATAAGTAAATTTAAAGAAGTAGCTTTGTTTAAATCGTGGACCTCTCGCAAGTTATCAAAACTTTTAACCAATAGATTTCATTTTCTCTTCTTTTTAATCAATGAAATTAAGTAAAGCTTAATTTGCAAAATTATATAAATTATGAGTTTTTTTAATATATGTACATTATATGACTATACTATTCATGGTATGTACTTGTGAATTATTTGTATGCTCCAGTGTTGTACAATGTACATCAATATATATGAATTTAGCAGAATTATGTCTACTTTAATTAGCTACACTATTTATGGAGAAGAAATTGAGTTTTGGTCATTTTCAAACGGTCATAACTTTTATGTCAGGATGAGTTAGAGGTAGTTCTTAATATGGTTGGAAAACCTTGCAAATATCTTTCCAACACCGCCGAGTATGCACGATTTCAATATCGTATGAGGGAGATATGTTTATCGAAAGTTGGATTGTTAACGTAAGGAAAATCTCAATCTGGATTTAAGGGCAAACTAGTCTTTTCACCAATTAATTTTCTATTTTGTTTTAGGGGTTTATTGGGGTAAAAACTAAGTTTAGTTCTATTTTGGAAAATCAAAATCACGCTTAGGGATTGGAGAAGAGAGAAAATAAGAAGGAAAGAGAGGAAAAATCAAGAATTCGCCAAGAACGTCAAGATTTGCGAGTGAAATTCGTTGGTGGTGATTCTTATCAAGGTATCTGAGATCTTTTTGTGTTGGGTTAGTTCACCCACACAATAACTTGTTTAAATTCAGCAATTGTTAATTGGTTGAATGATAAAAAGTGAAGTTCTTGAAGAACATTGTTGAATTCTTGTTGGTTGAGTTTTTGCATGCCTAGTGTTGATTTGATTCATCTTTTCAGCTTATTTTTTGAGTCAAATCTATTGGGTATTAAGGGTACTAATGATCCTAAGTGTTTGGGGGAAAGAACCATGGAAGTTTAGAGGGTTTAGAGATGAAAAACAAAGGAGAAAAGTTGAAACGCTTGTCCGTAAGGTCCTGGGGCACCGCACCTCCCATAGCCCTACAAGACAATCTCTGTTCGTAGGGCCCTGGGGTGACGCGCTAGCCAGAGCACCCCAACTTGGCCTTTGAAGTTTGGGGCCTGGAGCCCCACGCCTATCAGAGCATCAAGGATGCCAGTTCACCCATTCTTTTCCCACCTTTTCGTACTAGTTACTAAGTTATGTACCCATGTTTCTTAGTTGATTTCAACGCTCTAAGATACATCTAAACATCATGAAATCATCAATAAACATGAAATCATGAACCTTGAATCCATAATCCAATTCAAAGAAAGTTAAGATCAAAGTCAAAGAAGCTAAGAGTCAAGTCTAGAAGTTAAGAAACAAGTTAAGGTAAAGTTTTTAAAAGTTCTCAAGAGTCTTTGACAACATTTTAACTTTGTTTTAAGACTTAAGTTTCAAGTTAAGTAAAGAGCAAATAGTTGAAGTTCTTTCTTCAAAGAAATATAAGGACCCAAAGAGTTGATTTAAGAATTAAGTTTCAAGCTATAAGTAAAGAGTAAAGAGTTGAGTTCATTTCTCAAAAGTTATAAGGGAACTAAGTAATCCCTAAGAGTCTATAAATGTTTTTAAGATATAAGGAAACTTAGATTTTCAAACGAGTTTTGAGCAAGAAAAGGGAACATTGATTCCAAGAAAGCTTTCTAAAGCTAAGTGTTGAGCAATTATCTCAATGTTGAAAGTTGTTTTTAAAAGCATGAACTAAAGTATATTTTGGGAGTAGTGTTGAGCACTGATGTGGGGATGAAAGTTCATATTAACTCAAATCTCTATGAAAACCATGTAGTCATCATGAGTATTAACGGGTCATACTTTTTAGATGATCACGTAAGTAAAGCTAGTGGATCCACTAAGTTAAGTAGTTCTATGCGACGACAAAGTATAGGACAATTCTAGCAACGCGGGCAAGACGTTGTATCACCATTAGGCTCATAGTGGTGGTTGTCGGTTAGAAAATCTCCAACAAAAACTATATTACTTCATATATAAGTAAAGTTGAGTTTGTTATTGCATTATCTTTAACGAACTAAGTGATTTCATTGTTTTACAAGCTTTTTTATATATATTGCATATGTTTTATTGCTTTATTTTAGGCTTAAGTCATATACTGCCACTCAAAGTTGTCCGCATAATTCACTTAGACATTTCAACTGAGACTTGTACTTATTGAACACCTAAATTATTCAAAACATGTACCTATTAGACACAAAATATCGATATGACAAAATATGTGTATTGCACTTCTCTGAAGCGCCTGAAAAGACTTAATATTTTTTATTATTTTTTCTTCTTTTATTGACACTTGACATTATAATTAACTTAAAAAATATTTTCTTCTATATTTACACTTTTTTTCAAAAAAGAAAACACCTCACTCCTTATCTATCATCTTCTTTATAATTTAGTTTACAAAACTTTCTTCATTTTAGCTCTAACACTGTTTTTTTTTTCTTTTTTTATATACAAAAAATGTATATCTTCCAAATATGAAGATAAATGAAAATCAACTATAAAGATTCATATTTGAAAGAAAGTTTTCGTATGATTTATTTCAAATCTCATAAAAACAAGGAACAAGTATGAAGAAGATGAAAAAAGATAAATGATTTTTACGTATAAAAATAGTTAGCCGATATTTATTTATCACAATTTTCGAACAAAGATTTTTACTCAAATTCATATGTGGTCATTAAATTAATCAAAAATGATATAAAAAATTTGAAAGAAATAATTTTGGAGCTATCAATATCATTTTGTCATCAATGTAGAGTTGAATAACCGCCAACAAAATTTTCTTTCTTCTTCACTCTTAGAATGAAAAAAAATTAATCTTGAAGTTATTTGAAAAGAATAAGATTTTGTAATTTGAGAAAGAATGTATTTTGTGGAAGAAGATGAAGATGAAAAGGGGTTGGGGGTGGGGTGGGGTAGAATAGGTTGACATTTTTATTTTTTCTTTTTTAAAAAATTAGATATTAAATGTGTGTTTTTTTTATAATTTTCGGGTCCAATGTCAAATGTTATTTTTTAATTAGTCATTTTGCCACGTCACCACAAGTGTATCACACACTCTTCACATTTTGTGTTGATTATCAAAAAATGTCTAATAGAAATGATTATTATATAGGTAAAAGTGTTCAGTTAGTACTAGTATTAGTTGAAGTGTCTAAGTGAATTATGCGGACAACTTTAAATGGCCGCTGATAACCTAAGCCTTTATTTTAAGTCAAGTTATTCATGAGTTGAGCAGAGCCAAGATAAGTGTTCCTTCTTACTCTTTTTTTAAGCTTAAGTTATTGTTAGCATTCCAACTCACATACTCATACACAGGGACAGAGCTACAGTAGTCGAAGGGGGTTCATATAGAACCAACTATCTTTTGCGTAGACACTATATTTGTATTAAATTATGAAGTAGAATGTTTATATATATATATATATATATATATATATATATATATATATATATATATATATATATCTTGAGAAAGGCACATTTCTTTTTAGATAATTTCTAAATGTGTTATTGGTGGGTTTATACAAAAAGAAAATTATATCGTGCTTCGCATCTGCTCATACATTTAATGTACTAATATCAGTTGGCGTGCATCATATCATGATGCAAACGCAGGTAACCAGGATCAGCATCATCCAGCGCCTCGTTGATCCAGCTGAGCACTAGGAGTCAGTGGTGAGCCTTCTTGCATTCTAGAGGATATATTTATTCATTTTTCAGTCTTTCTTTATAGGATGTTGTGGGGTCTGTCCCAACATCCATCTTAGTTTTATAGAGGCTTTATAGATAGACTGACAATTTAGTTTTGAGTCTCTTCTTTGTATTGCGGATAGTTTGCTATGAGACTTAAGTGTCATTTTTGCCAAGTTATTTACTTTAAGTTATATTATGAGAATGTCTTCTTTTATTGAGTTAAGTCTTTTGCTGAGTTAAGTAAGCCAGACCAAGGGTACGCTCAAGGCCAACAATGGTCATTGAGTGTCGGCCACGTCCAGGGTGTAGGCTCGGAATGCTTGATAGAAATAATAAATCCAGGTGTCAGAAGGTGTGAAAAAGAGCACCTTGTTCTGTTCGGTAGAAATACTATTGCAGCTAAACTAAGAACACTTTGACATATGACATTGTAAGAAAATAAAAAAGTATACTATTAGACGTGCAAACGACATGATGGACCTCTCGATTTTAGTTGCAATAATATTTCTATTAAATAAAGCAAGGTGTTCATCTTTTCACCTTCTCTCACATGGAGCTATTGTTTTTACTAAATATATGAAAAGATGATTGAACATTCCATAAATAAATTGCGGTTGAAATCAATATTGATAAAATGACAAAAGTTTGCAGAAGGACCAAAAGCGAACTAATATTACAAACATGAGGGACTATTACCAGAGGCTGACCCACCTTTGATGAAGTGGGTGCACAAGCACCAATTAACTTCAGAAAAATTTACGGATATAATATACATGTATATACCTAAATGAAGATAATTTATTTACTTGTGCACATCTAATCACAAAAGTTGATGTGGTACACTGGTCTGATATTTGACTTTCCGCGTCTTCGTCTAGGTATGTTTTTGTTATCATTTAAAAAAAAATAAAAATACATGCAAATAAAATCTCAAGCTAGATTCGAATTAGCAACCTTGAAGTTTATAAGGTCAAAACCATCAACCACACACTGAACTATGTTACACATTCGTTTAATTTATATTTATTAGTACATTTTATTTTATACTTGTCTTACAATATTTTACCCCAATTCTCGTAGAATCGAGAATGAAGTTTTTCATTCTGTACATGCCAGATCATGAATTAGTAACTGCTTCCAATTTCAAAAAAAAAAATAGCGCCCCCCCCCCCCGAGACCGATTCGTTTGGTCCGACAGAGAGAGTGGAAAGCCTTAGTGGGATCATCGAACTTTATTATACTCCGGTTAATTTATATTTATCGATACATTGATTTTATACTTGTTTCACAATTTTCTTGCGAAGTGTTGGTTCTTCTAACGTCTAGTAGTGCCCCCGTTGTCTTCATACAATCATATCTTGAGTTTGCCTGTGACTATTAATACTTTATGTAAAAATTTAAAGGTGACTTTAAGTCTTAATCCACATATTAATTAAAAATAAAAGATTTTTTCACGCCATATAATAACTATATAAGACATAATATTACCAAAATTTGGATATATTTTCATATTTATCAAACATAGCACTCAAAATGATTTCTTCCAACTATCGTAAGTAGAGATGTGCATAGGTCGATTCAGTTTGATTTTATGCATTATCAGTTCGGTTATCTATTTTCAATTTTTAAATATACTAAACTAATAACAAATCAATAAGATATTCTTTATCGATTTATCGGTTTTTTGTCATTTACGATTCAATTTTCGGTCTACTCAATAAGAAAATGCTCATAAAATAAATATATGATTTCTCACTTCTCTAAAAATTTGGCACGATACAATGAGACAAGCAAATCATTTGTAAATGCTTTGATATAGTGAACACATGGAATATAATGAGAAATTACATCAATAAGAGCAGATGAAGTACAAAGGCTACAATAACATGTTACAACTTACAACCAAAACATAATATTAATTTCTGATGTGAAGTAGAAGTACTATGACGTGTGAAGTGTGTAGAACGTAGTGTAGAGTATTGATATAATGTTTAGTTATATTAAGTTATTAATACCTAATATTTATGAAGGGTATAGTAGTAAAACTTAATATTATCTTAATAAGTTATCAGTTTACCCAATAACCCAATACTAAATATCGATAACCCAATAATTTTTATTATAAAACCATTAGAAGCCCGTTAACACAATAACCTAACAACATTTTTTTTTTATTTCATTTATTGATCGATTCAATTTTTGCACATCCATAATCGTACGCATAAGGCAAGGAGATCCTCTCTCTACCTTCCTTTTTCTTATGTGCGTGGAATTAATTTCTAACCCAGAGCATAGATCAACAGGTCCAATAATTTTGCTTTCAATGTCATTCAAGCACAGAAATTAAACCATTGAACATCTTTTCCCCTACTGTTCTTAAAACAATAATTTTTTGGAACAATCTTGGAATGCTTTAGGGGTTTTTTCAAATTATTTGAGTCTTTAAAACCCTTAAACATAATTGGCTCGAAGAAATTCATCAAAAATAAATCGCATATATATGCATCAAGTCAAAAGGAGCAAAGTAAATATAAATAATCTCTCCTAAATACTCCATTTATGGATTCTTCAAAATTATTTAAGAGTCTTAAAAAACCTTAAACATAATTAGCTCGAAGAAATTTATTGAAAATAACATACATACGCATCGCGTATATTTGACATCAAGTTAAAAGAGCAAACCAAACAATTTTCCAACATGATATGAAATAAGGCATCTTTATTGATTATAGAACCATATATATATATATGAAAAGGAAAAACGTAAATCATGGTTCATTTTTTCACATGAATTATAACAAACATAATAAATTAGTTTTGGTGACTCTTGTAAATGTTTTTTCTTCCATAACTAGCTGGTGGAGCTTGACAGATGCATTGATGTTTTGTCAAATCACATATGGGATGTTTATCTATGCATTTCAACTTTATACAGTCAACATCCTTAGAGCATCCTCCCGCATAGCTTCCTTGTCCTATCCAACAAGTCAGTAACACATACAAGATTTTTAGATTTTTCATAAGAGATAAAAAAAATATTAGAAAAAGTAAACGAATAAACAAATTACTACAATAACAACATATCTCATTTAGATTAAAAAAAGTTCTATGCACAACAACATCAATATATTTGTATAATCAGATCAATTAAAAAATAACTATAACATATAAAAGAAAATCATTATAGACTTATGTATATGTAATATGAAAAGGACACATAAATTGCTATAAACTTGTGTAGAGTGAAAGTTGCCATTGCTTACCCAACAAAATAAGCAAAAAAGAGACCAAGAAAATCTTAAAGAATGTTGCCTTCTCCATTTTCTCTTTCAAGTTTTGTGGTAACACAAGAGTAATAAACTATATATGTGATTAGTATTATTGATTGTAATTGGCATGACTCTAAGCAATGTATTTATAGGTAAACAATGATATTTCATTGAAGGAGAAATAGTAAAATATTAAATAAAATAAATTTGAATTTGACAAAATCAAATATTATTTATGTCTTTTCCATAAATAACATAGCTAATTAAAGAAATTATGTTAAAGAATAACGATTAATTAGCATAGCAGCTAGAAATGGGTAGAGAGTCGGCTCGGCTCGTTTAAAAAAAAGTCGGCTTGACTCGATCCGATTTCAATTAAATCTGTGCTCAACCCATCTCAATCTAGTCTCACTCAATTGGCTCGGTTTAATAAATTATATTCATTCAATAGTTTCAATTATTCAGTATATTAGAAATTTGACTTAAAGAGGTCCATTTAGAAGTTCTTCAAATTATTTGAGATTCTCTAAAACCCATAAATATAATGGGCTTGAAATAATTTCATAAAAAAATTAAGTAAAATTTTTTAGGAAATGACATAGTGCAAGGAACAAATTACATTCAATATCTATTGTTTTTCAATTTTCAAAATTTCTTAAAATTGCTGATATCCGGATAGATCACATTTGATACATTATACACCTAGTTTTTTTAGATTAAAAAGGAAATTAGATATAAAAAGAAATGTTAGTTTTCCAAATCATGCAAATCAAATTAATGTGAATCTTTACCAAACTATAATAGCTTCAAACAATTTAAATTTTCTTCTCTCAAATCTCTGTTAATACGTAACAGATTCAATATATTGTTAAGTTAGGTCTATCTGGTAGTAAAAGATAACAAAAATTGTAAAAGTCGTGTATCTAATACATAACCATGAACATAACATATTGTTATGTATCAAAACTAATATTCAAAAATGATATATTGTACATGATAAAATTGTAATGTATCATAAAGGTGAAACGAACGAATTATACATTAATTTTAAAAATTATAATAAACTAGATACATTAAAAGTTCTGCTGAAAGAAACAAAAAAGATCAACAATTTGACCTTCTAAAAGAAAATAAATAATGGCGAAGAAATCCATCCACACTTTGTCTTTTGCTCTATATCAACTATATTGTAGTGTTTTTCACTCTCAACAATAGTGTCACCCATAGATCTCGATCCAAAATTCATGTCGGAGCCACTACCAACTTTTGATAAAATTTGGATGTATCATAATATTGAAACAAAACTATTATACATTAATTTAAGAAACAAATACAATTAGATACATTAAAGAACTGAAAGTACATGTATCAAAAAAGATAAACAACAAAAGATCAGGAAAAAAATCAACGATCTGATTTGCTTAAAACAAAAAAAAATGATAAAAAATTCTTCTTCACTTTCTCTTTTGTTCTGTATCAATTATCGTAGTTTTTTTTTTAACTTTCAACAATAACGTTTAGATACATTAAAGAACTGAAAGTACATGTATCAAAAAAGATAAACAACAAAAGATCACGGAAAAAATCAACGATCTGATATGCTTAAAACAAAAAAAAAATGATAAAAAATTCTTCTTCACTTTCTCTTTTGGTCTGTATCAATTATCGTAGTTTTTTTTAACTTTCAACAATAACGTCACTCATGAATCTCAACTCAAAGACCTTTAATCGAGACACCAACAACTCAACTCCCCCCCCCCCCCCCCCCGGGCATTTTTTTCACAATGGATTTTGAATTTGAAGATGCATCCTTCTTCGGCTAAATTTATAGATGAAAAACCTTTTTTTTAAAAATAAAAATTGATACCTGATGTAGTGGAAAGAAAAAAAATGGATGAAGAATTACCTCTTCAATAATTTGCAATCAATAAATCGAAAATAAAAAATTAAAATTTAAAAATAATGTGATGGAGATAATTGGTGATATCATGGAGTAATTTTTGACATAAAAATAAAAAAAAATATTCACATTGCATATATATGACATCAAGTCAAAAAGAAGTAAACTAAATCCTTAAACGTTAGTGGTTCGAAGAAACTTATCAACAATAAAATACATCATGTATATACAAGTATATGTCATCAAATCAAAAGGAGCAAATTAAACCAAACCATTTTCCAACATCATCAATATGCAAATAATGGATCTTTATTGATTATTGAACCACATATAAATATGAAAAGGAAATATATAAATCATGGTTCATTTTTGCATATGAATTACAAAAAACATAATAAATCAATTTTGGTGAATCTTGTGAATGATTTTTCTTCCATAACTAGATGGTGGAGCTTTACAGGTGCATATATGATGTGTCAAATCACATACGGGATGTTTATCTATGCATTTCGTATGTGAACAATCAGAATCCTTCATGCATCCAAAAGCATCGCTTCCTTGTCCTACCAACATTAATATCGTTCATATAAGTCAGTAAACATATACAAATTTTTTCATAAGAAATAATCAACATTTGATATGCGATAACATATAAAGAAAGTCATATAACTTAAGATCATTTTCATATTATAAAAAGGACACATAAATTGTTATAAACTTGTCTAGAGTAAAAGTTGCTAGATTAAAAAAGATTGCTTACCCAACAAAATAAGCAAAAAAGAGACCAAAAAAATCTTAAGAAATGTTGCCTTCTCCATTTTCTCTTTCAGGTTTTGTGATAGCAAAATGAGTAATTAACTATATGTAATTGTTATTATTGATGTTATATATTTGTCACTCTTAACAATGTATTTATAGGCAAACAAAGTCTTTTGGTTGATGAAAAAATAGTAAAATATTAAATTCGAATCTGACAGGTTCAAATATATTTTATGTATTTTCCATAATTAAGTTAACTAATTAAAGAAATTGTATTCAAAATATTAAGGTAACACAATCTTTGTTTACCAAAAAAAAGAAGGTAACACAATCTTTTTTTACAGAATTAATTAGGAAAGTGAGTCATTTAATTTCCTTTTGATGTTTGATAGGTAATCTAAAATCAAAGTCCGTAGCAAAAAACTCATAAAAAAGGGGTGAGTTTCACACCAAATAACCATATAAGACATAATATTATCAAATACGTGCTCTGTTTAATAATATTTGTCCTATATTAAAATATATATATATGTCCAACAATATTGTTCTTTTTATGAAATCCAGGGACAAAGTATATACATTTTTTAAAAGTACAATGATTTTCATAATGTTGTTTGAATTTATTTTTATAATAGTAAATATCAAAGTCAAACCATTTTTTGATAAGTTAGAGAGTAAGAATATACTCTCACTTATAGTTTTGTAATACCGTCTCCTTGAGAAAACTTCTAAAAGAAAGTCAAACAAAATATAAAAATCTATTCATCAATTCAAGTTCATCTAGTTTTCAATTTTATTAAAATCAAATCGAAACTTCCCTGAGGTCCATTTAGGAGTTCTTCAAATTATTTGAGGTTCTCTAAAACCCATAAACATAATGGGTTTGAATAAATTCATAAAAAATAAAGTATAAATTTTAGGAATCTCATGGGATAAAGAACAAATTACATTTGATATCTCTATTTTTTTCAATTTATAAAATTCCTTAAAATTGTTGTCATCTGAATACGTCACATTTGATACATTTTACAATTATTTTTTTGATATTAAAAAAAGAAATTAGATATAAAATGAAATATTAGTTTCCCAAATCATGCAAATCAAACTGATGTGAATCTTTCTCAAATTATAACAGCTTCAAACAATTTAAAATTTTCTTTTCTCAAATCTTTCCCAAATCGTAACAGATTCAACAAAAATTCGTCAACTACATATAGTTATGTATCATACAAAAAAAACTATGGATATGATATACACTAATTTGGTTATAAAACAGTGTTGCAGATATTGAACAACATGTGATACATTATGTTATATACACAACAAATTTATTTGTCATATATTAGTTATGAATATGATACAGACTGATTTTATTATAAAACATTAGTGTTTCTATATAAACAATAATATTTGATAGCATTTACAAGTACATAACCTTCTAAGGCTAGTTGTATGTATCTAGTAGTAAGAGATAATAAAATTTGTAAAAGTTGTGTATCTATTACATAACTATGAAAATAATATATTATCATGTATCAAAACTAATATTTGAAAACGATATATTGTACATGATAAAATTATATGTATCATAAAGGTGAAACGAACGAATTATACATTAATTTAAGAATCAAAATCAACTAGATATATTGAAAGATTTGTTGAAAGCAACAAAAAAATCAACAATTTGATCTGCTAAAAGAAAATTGATAATGGCGAAGAAATCCATCCACACTTTGTCCTTTGCTCTATATCAACTATTGTAGATTTTTTTTCACTCTCAACAATGGTGTCATTCATGGATCTCGACCCAAAATCCTTACTGAAACCACCAACAACTCTTGATAAAATTTTAATGTATCATAATGTTGAAACAAAGCTAATATACATTAATCTAAAAAATAAATACAACTAGATACATTAAAAAAAACTGAAACTATATGCATGGGAAAAAGATAAACAATAAAAAATTAGAAGTAAAATCATCAATTGATCTACTAAAAACAAAAAAGGCATAATACATATATTGGACCCTAAACTTGACTTCAAATTTTAACTTTGATCTTTAACTTTCATAATGCACAAACAGACACTTTAACTATCCAACTTTTAAACAAATAAACACATGAGTCCTACATGGCAAAATACACGTAAGACACCACATAGGACAAAAAATGACATGTAGGATGACATGTAGGACGTGTGTGTCTATTTGTTCAATTTTATACAAGTTTAAGTGTCTACTTGTGCAAACTCAAAATTGAATGGCATATATGTGATTCGAAGCCAAGTTAAAGGGCATATTTATGTATTATGCCAACAAAAAAATGAGAAATAAACTCTTCTACACTTTCTCTTTTGCTCTGTATCAATTACCGTAGTTTTTTTTTTCCTTCACTTTCAACAATGATGTCACCCATGAATCTCGATTCAAAGTCCTTAACGGAGACACTAACAACTCGACCTCCCCCCCCCCCCACACACACACTTTTTGGATTTTTTTTCCAAAATTGATTTTAAAGTTGAAGATGCATCCTTCTTCGACTAAATTTATAGATGAAAAATATATATAAAAAAATTGATACCTTATGTGGTGGAAAGAAAAACAATGGATGAAGAAGATAAAAAAGAACTACCTCTTCAATAATTTGCAATCGATAAATCGAAAATAAAAAATTAAAATTCAAAAATAGTGTGATGTATTTAATTGGTCATATCATGGAGTAATTTTTGGCATAAAAATAAAAATAAAAATATGCACACTGCATATATATGACATCAAGTCAAAAGAAGTAAACTAAATATAAATAATCTCTCTTTAAAGTCCATTTAGGAGTTGCTCAAATTATATGAATTCTTTTTGAATCCTTAAACGTTAGTGATTCGAAGAAACTTATCAACAATAAAATACATTACGTATATACAAGTATATGTCATCAAATCAAAAGGAGAAAATTAAACCAAACCATTTTCCAACATCATCAATATGCTAATGGATCTTTATTGATTATTGAACCACAAATAAATATGAAAAGGAAATATATAAATCATGGTTCATTTTTGCATATGAATTACAAAAAACATAATAAATCAATTTTGGTGAATCTTGTGAATGATTTTTCTTCCATATCTAGATGGTGGATCTTGACAGGTGCATATATGATGCGTCAAATCACATACGGGATGTTTATCTATGCATTTCGTATGTGAACAATCAGCATCCTTCGTGCATCCAAACGCATCGCTTCCTTGTCCTACCAAAATTGATATCGTTCAAACAAGTCAGTAAACGTATACAAAAATTTTCATAAGAAATAATCAATATTTGATATGCGATAACATATAAAGAAAATCATATAACTTAATATCATTTTCATATTATAAAAGGACACATAAATTGTTATAAACTTGTCTAGAGTAAAAGTTGCTAGATTAAAAAAGATTACTTACCCAACAAAATAAGCAAAAAAGCGACCAAAAAAATCTTAAGAAATGTTGCCTTCTCCATTTTCTCTTTCAGGTTTTGTGATAGCACAATGAGTAATTAGCTATATGTAATTGTTATTATTGATTTTATTTGTCACTCTTAGCAATGTATTTATAGGCAAACAAAGTCTTTTGGTTGATGAAAAAATAGTAAAATATTAAATTGGGATCTGACAGGTTCAAATAATTTTATGTATTTTCCATAATTAGTATAGCTAATTAAAGAAATTGTATTAAAATATTAAGGTAACACAATCTTTTTTTACGGGATTAATTAGGAAAGTAAGTTATTTAATTTCTTTTTGATGTTTGACAAGTAATCTAAAATCAAGTCCGCTGCAAATAACTCATTAAAAAAAGGGGAGAGTTTCATATCAAATAACCATATAAGACATAATATTATCAAATATGTGCTCCGCCTAATAATATTTTTCCATTATATTAAAAATAGATGTCCAACAATATTATCCTCTTTATGAAATCTATGTACAAAGTTTAATTATTTTTATTATATTTTTCAAGACACATTGTATATTTGTATTTATTATATTCAAAGGGTGATATAATAAAATCACCCTTCTATTTATAGTTTATTAAAAAGTATGTCAAGTCATTAGTTAATAACTATTGTTGGACAAAAGAAATATTTAAGTATATTTTCATAATTACCAAATTAGTAAAGCGGGCCTATATTTCACTCATCTCTAGAGATGACGACAATGGGGCGGTGCGGGGTAAAGTTCTTTTTAATATTTTTTTTCTAGTTAAATTTGATATACTAAAAATAAATTTATTTTTTATTAAATTGTATTAATTTGATAGAATAGTAACTTAAAATTTTATTTTTTTAGAGTTCAATTGGAAAACATTTAAGAAATTATATTATTTTTGATTGAACTATTTTCATTACAATCTTGAATATTTTTTTAGCTTTAAAGAAATTATATTAGTAGATAATGTTCTATCACTTTTTCTAACATGTAAAAAGTTAAAATTAAATTTGAACCCCCATAAAATCACATATACTCGCAAGCTGCCCCGCTACGCATTAATTTTAAAAAATTCACTTCAACCTGACCTAAATCCCACTAGCCCCGCACAACCTTAAATCGACTCCGCGCAGCATAGCCTTAAACTCACCTCGCCCTACATGCGTCTCATCCCATCGCCATTCCTACTCATCTCACTACAATATGGTGGACATCCTCATTAATCTCCCTATTACTGTATATTATGAATTCAAGATACTTGAAACTGCTCTTTCTAGATACGATTAAAATGAATCTATTTCAGGTTAAATAGTGTCACGAGAAACCACTGTGTGGAAAAAGTTATCAAACATGTATATATAATTCAAAGGCAAAAAAAAAATTAAGATTAAATAGGTTCAGTTAGTAAGTACATAAGCTATTATGGTTTGATTTGATCTATTTAATCTATTATTAAAATCTAAGTCAAACCAAATATAAATACATATTCAATTATTCACCTATCAATTCAAGTTAATATATTTTTCAATTATTAAAATTATTGTGAAACCAAATATAATACATATTGATTCATTGGTTTGGTTGATGTCAATGTGGTTCAGTTTCCAATTTTTAAGAAATGTTGTGTTGTTCATCTTCTTCTTCTTTTTTTCCATCCAACAATTATTATTATTTTTCAACTTATTTTTTTTTACATCTTTTTAATTATGGTAACTAAATTATTTTTTTTAAAGATTACTGAGAAAATGTCTCAAGAGATATAAGTTTTTATTAGATGAATAAATTTTATATATAAAAAAGTCTTATAGGTATATAAGTAAATTTAAAGAAGTAGCTTTGTTTAAATCGTGGACCTCTCGCAAGTTATCAAAACTTTTAACCAATAGATTTAATTTTCTCTTCTTTTTTATCAATGAAATTAAGTAAAGCTTGATTTGCAAAATTATATAAATTATGAGTTTTTTTAATATATGTACATTATATGACTATACTATTCATGGTATGTACTTGTGAATTATTTGTATGCTCCAGTGTTGTACAATGTACATCAATATATATGAATTTAGCAGAATTATGTCATCTACTTTAATTATATACATCGACTTCAATTAAAACATGTTGACTATTGAAAAACCTATATGCATTCTGATCTACTTTTAGGGGTTCTTCAAAATTCGAGATTCATTAAAACTCTTAAAACATAATTTGGCTTGGAGAAATTACTTTAAGATAAAATTTATCACGCAAATAGCACTCTTTTCCAACATGATTAATATGAAAACAAGAGATATCTTATGGAATTCAAAAACATAATAAAATCAATTTTGGTGAGTCTTGTAAATGTTTCTTGTTCCATAATTAGCTGGTGGAGCTTGTGGACAGATACATTGATGGTTTGTATCACATATGGGATGTACATCTATGCATTTCATAACCTTAGCACAATCAGCATCGCTAGTACATCCTCCTTGCGCATGACTTCCTTGTCCTACCAATATTGACGACATTGTTTAACAAGTCAGTGACGTATACAAGATTTTTCATAAACATCAAAATTTGAAAAAGTGAACAAACGAATTAATTTTCGTAATTTCCTTGTCCTATCAACATCAACGATATTGTTGAACAAGTCCGCGACGTACACAAGATTTTTCATAAACAACATCAACATTTGAAAAGTAAACAAACACAAGAATTATCATAATTTCCTTGCCCTACCAACATCAATGACATTGTTGAACAAGTCAGTTACGTATACAAGAATTTTCATAAACAACATTTACATTTAAAAAAGTGAATAAACGAATGAATTATCATATATATATATATATATATATATATATATATATATATATAGTCTAGTGTATAAGATGCAATACATAAAACTTTGCTTACCAAACAACATAAGCAAAAAGGAGATTAAGAAAACCTTGAAGAATATTGCCTTCTCCATTTTCTCTTCCAAGTTTGGTGGTAACACAATAATAATTAACTTTATATGTGATTGAAATTATTGATTTTAGTTGTCACTCTTAGCAATGTATTTATAGGTAAACAAAGACATCTGATTGAGGTAGAAATAGAAAATATTAAATAAGATAAATTTAAATTTGACCAGATTTAATATTATTTATGTCTTCTCCATAAATAGTGTAGCTAATTAAAGAAATTATATTAAAGAATAAGTATGGCAACACAATCTTCTCTCGCAGGACTACTTAGGAAAGTGAGTAACTTAATTTCCTTTTGATGTTTGACAAGTAATTTTCAAATCAATGAAAATAAACTCGAAAAAAAAACTAAAAATAGTCTCTCATTTTTGGGTTAATACTTAAGTCATTCTCGACTTTTCACATGAAGCAGTAATATTCCTCATGTTTGAAATGTTGATGCACTTTTGATCATCCTACAAAGTTTGTCTATTTTTTAACGTTGATTTTTCCATAATTGTAACATCTCACAATTTGAAATAGCTAAGAAACTAAAAATATTCATTTTTGGAAAGAAAGGGGGGGAATCTGGAAAATTGGCTAAGTTAAGAAAGTGAGTTTTTGTCATTTTTAAACGGCCATAACTTCTATGTCAGGATGAGTTAGAGGTAGTTCTTAATATGGTTGGAAAACCTTGCATATATCTTTCTAACACCGCCGAGTATGCACGATTTCAATATCGTATGAGGGAGATATGTTTATCGGAAGTTGGGTTGTTAAAGTAAGGAAAATCTCAATCTGGATTTAAGGGCAAACTAGTCTTTTCACCAATTAATTTTCTATTTTGTTTTAGTGGTTTATTGGGGTAAAAAATAAGTTTAGTTCTGTTTTGGAAAATCAAAATCACGCTTAGGGATTGGAGAAGAGAGAAAATAAGAAGGAAAGAGAGAAAAGTCAAGAATTCGCCAAGAACGTCAAGATTTGCGAGTGAAATTCGTTGGTGGTGACCCCTATCAAGGTATCTGAGATCTTTTTGTGTTGGGTTAGTTCACCCACACAATAACTTTTTTAAATTCAGCGATTGTTAGTTGGTTGAATGATAAAAAGTGAAGTTCTTGAAGAACATTGTTGAATTCTTGTTGGTTGAGTTTTTGCATGCCTAGTGTTGATTTGATTCATCTTTTCAGCTTGTTTTTTGAGTCAAATCTATTGGGTATTAAGTGTACTAATGATCCTAAGTGTTTGGGGGAAAGAACCATGGAAGTTTAGAGGGTTTAGAGATGAAAAACAAAGGAGAAAAGTTGAAATGCCTGTCCGTAGGGTCCTGGGGCACCGCACCTCCCATAGCCCTACAAGACAATCTCTGTTCGTAGGGCCCTGGGGTGACGCGCTAGCCAGAGCACCCCAACTTGGACTTTGAAGTTTGGGGTGAGCCCCACGCCTATCAGAGCATCAAGGATGCCAGTTCACCCATTGTTTTCCCACCTTTTCGTACTAGTTCCTAAGTTATGTACCCATGTTTCTTAGTTGATTCCAACGCTCTAAGATACATCTAAACATCATGAAATCATGAACCTTTAATCCATAATTCAATTCAAAGAAAGTTAAGATCAAAGTCAAAGAAGCTAAGAGTCAAGTCTATAAATTAAGAAACAAGTTAAGGTAAAGTTCTTAAAAGTTCTCAAGAGTCTTTGACAACATTTTAACTTTGTTTTAAGACTTAAGTTTCAAGTTAAGTAAAGAGCAAATAGTTGAAGTTCTTTCTTCAAAGAAATATAAGGACCCAAAGAGTTGATTTAAGACTCAAGTTTCAAGCTATAAGTAAAGAGTAAAGACTTGAGTTCATTTCTCAAAAGTTATAAGGTTACTAAGTATTCCCTAAGAGTCTATAAATGTTTTTAAGATATAAGGAAGCTTAGATTTTCAAACGAGTTTTGAGCAAGAAAAGGGAACATTGATTCCAAGAAAGCTTTCTAAAGCTAAGTGTTGAGCAATTATCTCAACGTTGAAAGTTGTTTTTAAAAGCATGAACTAAAGTATATTTTGGGAGTAGTGTTGAGCACCGATGTGGGGATGAAAGTTCATATTAACTCAAGTCTCTATGAAAACCATGTAGTCATCATGAGTATTAACGGGTCATACTTTTTAGATGATCACGTAAGTAAAGCTAGTGGATCCACTAAGTTAAGTAGTTCTATGCGACGACAAAGTATAGAACAGTTCTAGCAACGTGGGCAAGACGTTGTATCACCATTAGGCTCATAGTGGTGGTTGTGGGTTAGAAAATCTCCAACAAAAACTATATTACTTCATATATAAGTAAAGTTGAGTTTGTTATTGCATTATCTTTAATGAACTAAGTGATTATATTGTTTTACAAGCTTTTTTATATATATTGCATGTGTTTTATTGTTTTATTTTAGGCTTAAGTCATATACCGCCACTCAAAGTTGTTCGCATAATTCACTTAGACATCTCAACTGAGACTTGTACTTATTTAACACCTAAATTATTCAAAACATGTACCTATTAGACACAAAATGTCGATATGACAAAATATGTGTATTGCACTTCCCTGAAGCGCTTGAAAAAACTTAAAATAGTATCTTTTTTATTATTTTTTTACATTTTTTTTTCTTTTATTGGCACTTGACATTATAATTAACTTAAAAAATATTTTCTTCTGTATTTACACTTTTTTCAAAAAAGAAAACACCTCACTCCTTATCTATCATCTTCTTCATAATTTAGTTTACAAAACTTTCTTCATTTTGACTCTAACACTGTTTTTTTTTCTTTTTTTATATACAAAAAATTTATATCTTCCAAATATGAAGATAAATTTAAATCATCTATAAAGATTCAGATTTGAAAGAAAGTCTTCGTATAATTTATTTAAAATCTCATAAAAATAAGGAACAAGTATGAAGAAGATGAAAAAAGATAAATGATTTTTACGTATAAAAATAGTTAGCCGATATTTATTTATCACAATTTTCGAACAAAGATTTTTACTCAAATTCATATGTGGTCATTAAATTTATCAAAAATGATATAAAAAGATTTGAATAAAATAATTTTGGAGCTATCAATATCATTTTGTCATCGATGTAGAGTTGAATAACCGCCAAAAAAAATTTCTTTTTCTTTTCACTCTTAGTATGAAAAAAAATTAATCTTGAAGTTATTTGATAAGAATAAGATTTTGTAATTTGAGAAAGAATGTATTTTGTTGAAGAAGATGAAGATGAAAGGGGGTTGGGGTGGGGTATGGTGGGGTAGAATAGGTTGACATTTTTATTTTTTATTTTTCTTTTTTAAAAAATTAGATATTAAATGTGTGTTTTTTTTATAATTTTCGGGTCCAATGCCAAATGTTATTTTTTAATTAGTCATTTTACCACGTCACTGCAAGTGTATCACACACTCTTCATATTTTTTGTTGATTATCAAAAAATGCCTTATAGAAATGATTATTATATAGGTAAAAGTGTTCAGTTAGTACTAGTATTAGTTGAAGTGTCTAAGTGAATTATGCGGACAACTTTAAGGGGTCGCTGATAACTTAAGCCTTTATTTTAAGTCAAGTTATTCATGAGTTGAGCAGAGCCAAAATAAGTGTTCCTTCTTACTCTTTTTTTAAGCTTATGTTATTGCGTTATTGTTAGAATTCCAACTCACATACTCATACACAAGGATAGGGCTACAGTATTAAATTATGAAGTAGAATATTTATATATATATATATATATATATATATATATATATATATATATATATATATATCTCCTGAGAAAGGCGCATTTCTTTTTAGATAATTTCTAAATGTGTTATTGGTGGGTTTATACAAAAAGAAAATTATATCGTGCTTCGCCTCTGCTCATACATTCAATGTACTAATGTCAGTTGGCGTGCATCATATCATGATGCAAACGCAGGTAACCAGGATCAGCATTATCCAGCGCCTCGTTGATCCAGCTGAGCACTCGGAGTCAGTGGTGAGCCTTCTTGCATTCTGGAGGACATATTTATTCGTTTTTCAGTCTTTCTTTATAGGATGTTGTGGGGTCTGTCCCAACATCCATCTTAGTTTTATAGAGGCTTCATAGATAGTCAGACAATTTAGTTTTGAGTCTCTTCTTTGTATTGCAGATAGTTTGCTATGAGACTTAAGTGTCATTTTTGCCAAGTTATTTACTTTAAGTTATATTATGAGAATGTCTTCTTTTATTGAGTTAAGTCTTTTGCTGAGTTAAGTAAGTCAGACCAAGGGTACGCTCAAGGCCAACAATGATCATTGAGTGTCGGCCACGTCCAGGGTGTAGGCTCGGAATGCTTGATAGAAATAATAAATCCAGGTGTCAGAAGGTGTGAAGAAGAGCACCTTGTTCTGTTCGGTAGAAATACTATTACAGCTAAACTATGAAAACTTTGACATATGACATTGTAAGAAAATAAAAAAGTATACTATTAGACGTGCAAAAGACATGATGGACCTCTCGATTTTAGTTGCAATAATATTTCTACTAAACAAAACAAGGTGTTCATCTTTTCACCTTCTCTCACATGGAGCTATTGTTTTTACTAAATATATGAAAAGACGATTGAACATTCCACAAATAAATTGCGGTTGAAATCAATATTGATAAAATGACAAAAGTTTGCAGAAGGACCAAAAGCGAACTAATATTACAAACATGAGGGACTATTACCAGAGGCTGACCCACCTTTGATGAAGTGGGTGCACAAGCACCAGTTAACTTCATAAAAATTTACGGATATAATATACATGTATATACCTAAATGAAGATAATTTATTTACTTGTGCACATCTAATTACAAAAGTTGATGTGGTACACTGGTCTGATATTTGACTTTCCGCGTCTTCGTCTGAATATGTTTTTGTTGTCATTTTTTTTAAAAAAAATTACATGCAAATAAAAACTCAAGCTAGATTCGAATTAGCAACCTTGAAGTTTATAAGGTCAAAACCATCAACCACACACTGAACTATGTTACACATTCGTTTAATTTATATTTATTATACATTTTTATACTTGTCTACCAATATTTTACCCAATAACCTAATACTAAATATCGATAACCCAATAATTTTTATTATAAAACCATTAGAAGCCCGTTAACACAATAACCTAACAACATTTTTTTTTATTTCATTTATTGATCGATTCAATTTTTGCACATCCATAATCGTACGCATAAGGCAAGGAGATCCTCTCTCTACCTTCCTTTTTCTTATGTGCGTGGAATTAATTTCTAACCCAGAGCATAGATCAACAGGTCCAATAATTTTGCTTTCAATGTCATTCAAGCACAGAAATTAAACCATTGAACATCTTTTCCCCTACTGTTCTTAAAACAATAATTTTTTGGAACAATCTTGGCATGCTTTAGGGGTTTTTTCAAATTATTTGAGTCTTTAAAACCCTTAAACATAATTGGCTCGAAGAAATTCAACAAAAATAAATCGCATATATATGCATCAAGTCAAAAGAAGCAAAGTAAATATAAATAATCTCTCCTAAATACTCCATTTATGGATTCTTCAAAATTATTTAAGAGTCTTAAAAAACCTTAAACATAATTAGCTCGAAGAAATTTATTGAAAATAATATACATACGCATCGCGTATATTTGACATCAAGTTAAAAGAGCAATTCAAACAATTTTCCAACATGATATGAAATAAGGCATCTTTATTGATTATAGAACCATATATATATATGAAAAGGAAAAACGTAAATCATGGTTCATTTTTGCACATGAATTATAACAAACATAATAAATTAGTTTTGGTGACTCTTGTAAATGTTTTTTCTTCCATAACTAGCTGGTGGAGCTTGACAGATGCATTGATGTTTTGTCAAATCACATATGGGATGTTTATCTATGCATTTCAACTTTATACAGTCAACATCATTAGAGCATCCTCCCGCATAGCTTCCTTGTCCTATCGAACAAGTCAGTAACGCATACAAGATTTTTAGATTTTTCATAAGAGATAAAAAAATATTTGAAAAAGTAAACGAATAAACAAATAACTACAATAACAACATATGTCATTTAGATTTAAAAAAAAAAGTTCTATGCACAACAACATCAATATATTTGAATAATCAGATCAATTAAAAAATAACTATAACATATAAAAGAAAATCATTATAGACTTATGTATATGTAATATGAAAAGGACACATAAATTGCTATAAACTTGCGTAGAGTGAAAGTTGCCATTGCTTACCCAACAAAATAAGCAAAAAAGAGACCAAGAAAATCTTAAAGAATGTTGCCTTCTCCATTTTCTCTTTCAAGTTTTGTGGTAACACAAGAGTAATAAACTATATATGTGATTAGTATTATTGATTGTAATTGGCATGACTCTTAGCAATGTATTTATAGGTAAACAATGATATTTCATTGAAGGAGAAATAGTAAAATATTAAATAAAATAAATTTGAATTTGACAAAATCAAATATTATTTATGTCTTTTCCATAAATAACATAGCTAATTAAAGAAATTATGTTAAAGAATAACGATTAATTAGCATAGCAGCTAGAGATGGGTAGAGAGCCGGCTCGGCTCGTTTAAAAAAAAAGTCGGCTTGACTCGATCCAATTTCAATTAAATCTGTGCTCAACCCATCTCAATCTAGTCTCGCTCAATTGGCTCGGTTTAATAAATTATATTCATTCAATAGTTTCAATTATTCAGTATATTAGAATTTGACTTAAAGTAGAATGATTTTCATAAGGAAAAATTAGTAAATTTGTCAAAATAAATAACATATTTAGTAAAAATATTCATACTTTATAAATATTAGTAATAATGTCAAAAATTTCATTATTTTAAAAAAATTATGTATCCCAATTTTCCTCCTATTTTATCTCTCTTTTTAAATTAATTCTATATATCTTTTTTTTTAAAAAAAAATCATTTTCTCTCATATTTATCTTTTCAAATTGTTAATTCTCTCTTCCATTTAATTTTTTTCTCTCTCTCATGGTTATCTTTTCTGATTTTCCTCCAACATTCAAGTTGCAAATATTTTTCTGTCATATATTTTGGTTGTTTTTTTAATCCAAAATTGGATCAACAAGAATCTCTTTGATTAAGGTATCTCTAATCTTTATCCTATTTT
Organism: Solanum habrochaites; assembly: GCA_027704765.1. Classification (NCBI taxonomy): domain Eukaryota; kingdom Viridiplantae; phylum Streptophyta; class Magnoliopsida; order Solanales; family Solanaceae; genus Solanum; species Solanum habrochaites. The sequence continues at coordinate 73,981,991 of JAKWJA010002497.1, forward strand.
CAGATTTCTTTTCTAATTTTATTTTTGTTTAAATCTTAAAAAAATGTTGTTTGTATTTTTCAATTTCCGTTATGATTTACTCTCCAATGGCTGAATTCAAGAGTCTTACTAGAGGTATTCATCTTAATCAACCAATTTCTGATGATTTTTCATCCTTTAATTTATTTATAACTTAATATGATCCGCTGCTAAAATGAGGGAAGAAAGAGTGTAAGAACATTTACAAGACTCATTGGTGTGCAAAACCTTCCTCAAATTCAGAACACCAATGTAGATTCTTTGTCTACTCGTGAGGATCTTGAAAAAGACGACGAAGATCGGATAGTTGTCGAACAATTTTCTATTAGTTTGTTTTGTATTTATAGTTCTTTTTTAGAATTTGGTATGATTTCTCAATTTGTATTCAAATCATTATGTATACTATCAATATTTGTATTTATTAAAAAATTCATGTTGCATGGTTTATAAATCTTGTATTTGTTCCTAATTTGTATTCATCCAAATGTATATCAACTAGTTATGTATTTTATTTATAAGAAGAACAACTTTCTATTAGTTTATTTGTATTCGAATACAAATACAAATAATAGACATATTGAAATTAATACGACTTAGAAAAGGAAAAAAGATTTTGAAAAGAAAAATAAATACACAGTGAAAAAATATACGAATACAAATTTATTTCTTAAATAGCTACATTTTATTTGACATACATATTGGAATGAATACAAACTAATAAAGAAATACAAGCTTCATTATACAAAATACAACATGAAAACTAGAATGAATACTAATACAAACGGTATACATATTGGAATAAATACAATTTAAGCAAGGATACAAAATTTTAAAAAATAAAACAAATACACTGTGAGAAAAGTATAGCAATTACAAATAAAACTATAGGTGTTCAAGTTTCTAAATTAAAAAAAAAATTAATAGATAAAACTATAATGTATTATCATAAAGTTTCATAATAATAATTAGTGAGAATGGGATATTATATTTTTTGATTATGATTTTCATAACAATAATTAGTGAAAAATTGATATTGAAATTTTATAGATGTGGTACTTCTTTAATTCAGTGATTTTTATAACAATAATTAGTGAAAATTGGATATTTATTTTGATTAATAAAAGTGTTTAGAAAAGAAAAAAAAAGGATTTTTTTTATAACATGATGAAAAAAGAAGAAAGAGATGAAAGTTGGTGTTTTTTAATAAATTGTAACTAATGAGACTTTTAACATTTGTTTCTTTTTAAAAACAATTATCTCTCCTAAATTTCCTCAATCTGTTATATAAAAATTATATTTATTTTAAAATAAAACAAATAATAAAAATATAAGAAGATACATAACAAACTTAAATTTTGATATTTTTACTAAATATTGAAAGTGTTATTAATGAACTCTCTTAAATGTTAAAATATTGACATTTTAAAAAATTTCCTTTTCATAATTAGGTTTGGATTGACTTCCCTCAGGTCCATTTAGAAGTTCTTCAAATTATTTGAGATTCTCTAAAACCCATAAACATAATGGGCTTGAATAATTTCATAAAAAAATGAAGTAAAAATTTTTAGGAAATGACATAGTACAAGGAACAAATTACATTCAATACCTATTGTTTTTCAATTTACAAAATTTCTTAAAATTGCTGACATCCGAATTGATCACATTTGATACATTATATACCTAGTTTTTTAGATTAAAAAGGAAATTAGATATAAAAAGAAATGTCAGTTTTCCAAATCATGCAAATCAAATTAATGTAAATCTTTACTAAATTATAAAAGCTTCAAACAATATAAATTTTCTTCTCTCAAATCTCTGCTAAAAAGTAACAAATTCAATATATTGTTATGTTAGGTCTATCTGGTAGTAAAAGATAACAAAATTTGTAAAAGTTGTGTATCTAATACATAACCATGAACATAACATATTGTTATGTATCAAAACTAATATTTGAAAATGATATATTGTATATGATAAAATTGTAACGTATCATAAAGGTGAAACGAACAAATTATACATTAATTTTAAAAATTATAATAAACTAGATACATTAAAAGTTCTGCGGAAAGCAACAAAAAAAATCAACAATTTGACCTTCTAAAAGAAAATAAATAACGGCGAAGAAATACATCCACAGTTTGTCCTTTGCTCTATATCAACTATATTGTAGTGTTTTTCACTCTCAACAATGGTGTCACCCATAGATCTCGATCCAAAATTCATACCGGAGCCACTATCAACTTTTGATAAAATTTGGATGTATCATAATATTGAAACAAAGCTATTATACATTAATTTAATAAAACAAATACAATTAGATACATTAAAGAACTAAAAGTACATGTATCAAAAAAGATAAACAACAAAAGATCAGGAAAAAAATCAACGATCTGATATGCTTAAAACAAAAAAAAAAGATAAAAAATTCTTCTTCACTTTCTCTTTTGGTCTGTATCAATTATCGTAGTTTTTTTTTTTAACTTTCAACAATAACGTCACTCATGAATCTCAACTCAAAGACCTTAACCGAGGCACCAACAACTCAACTCCCCCCCCCCCCCCCGGCATTTTTTTCACAATGGATTTTGAATTTGAAGATGCATCCTTCTTCGGCTAAATTTATAGATGAAAAACCTTTTTTTAAAAATAAAAATTGATACCTTATGTAGTGAAAAGAAAAAAATGGATGAAGAATTACCTCTTCAATAATTTGCAATTAATAAATCGAAAATAAAAAATTAAAATTCAAAAATAATGTGATGGAGATAATTGGTGATATCATGGAGTAATTTTTGACATAAAAATAAAAATAAAATAAAATATGCACATTGCATATATATGACATCAAGTCAAAAGAAGTAAACTAAATCCTTAAACGTTAGTGGTTCGAAGAAACTTATCAACAATAAAATACATCACGTATATACAATTATATGTCATCAAATCAAAAGGAGCAAATTAAACCAAACCATTTTTCAACATGATCAATATGCAAATAATGAATCTTTATTGATTATTGAACCATATATAAATATGAAAAGGAAATACATAAATCATGGTTCATTTTTGCATATGAAATACAAAAAACATAATAAATCAATTTTGGTGAATCTTGTGAATGATTTTTCTTCCATAACTAGATGGTGGAGCTTTACAGGTGCATATATGATGTGTCAAATCACATACGGGATGTTTATCTATGCATTTCGTATGTGAACAATCAGAATCCTTCATGCATCCAAACGCATCGCTTCCTTGTCCTACCAACATTAATATCATTCAAACAAGTCAGTAAACATATACAAATTTTTTCATAAGAAATAATCAACATTTGCTATGCGATAACATATAAAGAAAGTCATATAACTTAATATCATTTTCATATTATAAAAAGGACACATAAATTGTTATAAACTTGTCTAGAGTAAAAGTTGCTAGATTAAAAAACATTACTTACCCAACAAAATAAGCAAAAAAGAGACCAAAAAAATCTTAAGAAATGTTGCCTTCTCCATTTTCTCTTTCAGGTTTTGTGATAGCACAATGAGTAATAAGCTATATGTAATTGTTATTATTGATTTTATATATTTGTCACTCTTAGCAATGTATTTATAGGCAAACAAAGTCTTTTGGTTGATGAAAAAATGGTAAAATATTAAATTCGGATCTGACAGGTCCAAATATATTTTATGTATTTTCCATAATTAAGTTGACTAATTAAAGAAATTGTATCAAAATATTAAGGTAACACAATCTTTGTTTACCAAAAAAAAGAAGGTAACATAATCTTTTTTTACAGAATTAATTAGGAAAGTGAGTCATTTAATTTCCTTTTGATGTTTGATAGGTAATCTAAAATCAAAGTCCGTAGCAAAAAACTCATAAAAAAGGGGGGAGAGTTTCACACCAAATAACCATTTAAGACATAATATTATCAAATATGTGCTTCGTCTTATAATATTTATCCATTATATTAAAAATATACGTTCAAGAATATTGTCCTCTTTATGAAATCCACGGATAAAGTATAGTCATTTTTTTAAAAGACATTGTATATTTGTATTTATTATATTCAAAGGGTGTATAGTAAAATCATTCTTTTATTTAGAGTTTTAAGGGATGTGTCAAGTCAATAGTGAGCAATTATTATTGAACAAAAGGAATATATAAGTATATTTTCATATTTACCAAGTTATTAAAGCAGGTCTCTATTTCACTCTTCTCTAGAGATGGCAATAGGGTTGTGCGGGGTAGAGTTCTTTTTAATATTTTTTTTTAGTTAAGTTTGATACTAAAAAAAATTCATTCTTTAGAGTTCAATTGGAAAACATTTAAGAAAATTGTATTATTTTTTACTGAACCATTTTCATTATTATCTTGAATATTTTATTAGCTTTAAAGAAATTATCTTGGTAGATAATGTTCTATCAATTTTTTTTAACATGTAAAGCTAAAATTAAATTTGAACCCACATAAATAATATATCCCCGCAACCAGCCCTGCACCGTATTAATCTTTAAAAATTTACTTGCACCTAACCCAAATCCCACCCGCCCGCACAACCTTAAATGAACTCCGCCCGCATAGCCTTAAACTCATCCCCGCCTACATACGTCTCATTCCATTGACATTCCTACTCATCTAACTCCAATATGGTGGGCATCCTCGTTAATCTCCTCATTATTGTATATTATGAATTCAAGATACTTGAAACTGCTCTTTCTAGATACAATTAAAGATAAATCTATTTTAGATCAAGTGTCACGAGACCACTCGTATGGAAAAAGTTATTAAACATGTATATATAATTCAAAGGCAAAAAAAAATAAAAAATAAAAATAAATATGGTAAAGTGGCATTGCTTGACAGTTGACATAATGATTAACGAGCACAGCAGCCAAAGACGGCAAAAAGATATTATTTGACGAATTACATAAAATATGAGTTTTTTAGTAATTATATGATGTTTTAAGTTTTATACATATCAAAAAGTGTTCCAATATTACTTTTAATAAGCTTATTTTAAATTTGAAAAAATGAAAATCCATCCAATTGAGTGATAGTAATCTATATGTATGCGACTTGTATGTATGTATATTGTGTTCTATTTTTAGTATGATGTTATAATATTATATATTAAAATGTAACACCGATTATGAAAACTTTTATGTACACCGCTAAATATAATGTAACAAGGAATTACATATTTCAAATAAATATTCTTACACTATTCGTATATAATTAAACTTGTCAGCAAACTAGTTGAGATTGACTATTGAAAATGTTGAATGTAACTAATATACACTATAAGAGCTCACCTCCAATGGTGGATCACAGATACATTTAGAGAGAAACAAGAGAAGGACAGTTCTTTATTATTGTGAAAAGCTTCAAGAAGAAAAAATACAATGTAACAGTGACTTCCTTCTTTTTATACCTTGTTTACTTCCTAACTGACTAACAACCTTCTTTCAATTCCTATCTGCATCTAACTAACTATATACACATCATTAAGTAATTTCTATCTCATTATTTCCTCTCAAGCTTGTAGGTGCAAAGACATTCAACACACCAAGCATGCTTATCAAATATTCATGTTGAGCTCTAGGTAATCCTTTTGTCAATATGTCTGCCAATTGCTCCTTGGAACTTATATATTATGTTCTGATCAGTCCTGCTTGTATCTTTTGTCTGATAAAATGACAATCGATCTCTATGTGCTTGGTTCTCTCGTGAAACACTGGATTGACTGCTATTTGCAAAGCTGCCTTACTGTCACTGTATACTACAGTTGGTTGTTCAACTTCATTTCCCAATTCCTTCAACAAAGCATCAATCTATACTAGTTCTGAAACTTCATTAGCCATACTCCTGTATTCAGCTTCAGCTGAACCTTTGGAAACTACATTTTGCTTCTTAGATTTTTATGACAATAATGTTTCACCATGTTTAATTAGAAACCTGATACTGATCTCCTTGTATTGGGGCATGCTGCCCAATCTGCATCACAGTACACATTCAACTTATTGGACCTTTTGCTACTCAGTAGTATTCCAAGTCCTAGCTCCCTCTTGATGTATTTCATTACCCTCACATCTGCTTCCGAGTGTGATCTCTTGGGTTGGTGTAAAAATTGACTAAAAGTCTGAACAGAGTAAGTTATGTCTAGCCTTCCCATAGTCAAATATAACATCTTCCCTATCAACCTTTGTTACTGTTCCTTGTCTTCAAACAGCTCATCATCTAATTCTCTAGTTAGACAATCCAACTCTTGGATTGTTAGTTTAATGTTGGCTTCAAGAGGGGTCCAAGCTTGTTTAGCATTTCCTAGACCCAAATCTGAAATAATTTCCAAAGCATACTTCCTTTGACTCATCAAAATGTCTTTTGCTAATCTACTGAATTCCATTCCCAAAAAAAAATTCAACTCTCCAAGATCCTTAATCTTAAAATCCTCGTGTAAAATGGCTTTTGTGTGCTCTATAAGTCCCAAATTACTTCCTGTCACTAACATATCATCTACATAGACAAGAATCACTACCATATCTGATCCTTTCCTTTTAATGAATAAGGAATGGTCTAGGCTACTTTGAACAAAATCAGATTCCAATAATGCTTCACTCAACTTCAAGTTCCATTGCCTACTTGCTTGTTTGAGACCATAAATGGATTTGAAAAGTCTGCATACTAGACCAAATTCCCCCTGACTGTCAAAACCCTCTAGCAACTGCATATACACTTCATCATGAAGATCACCTTGTAAGAAAGCATTGTAGACATCTAATTGATGAACAAACCAATTATGTTGAGCAGCTAAAGATAAAACAGTCCTGACAGTAGCAATTTAAACCACTGGTGAAAAAGTCTCATGGAAATCAAGCCCCTCTTTTTGTGTGTAACCCTTTGCTACCATTCTAGCTTTAAACCTCTCAACATCACCATTAGCCTTCAACTTGACTTTATAAACCCACTTACAACCTATAGGAACTTTGCCTTTTGTTAGATGAACCAAATCCCATGTATGATTATCTTATAGAGCTTTTATTTCAGATTGCATGGCTTCTAGCCATCTGACATCTAAGATAGCTTCCTGGTATGTAGTTGGTTCAGTAACAACAGAAAAAACATGTAACTATTGTTGATAAGTTGGGGATATATTGGTACATGAAATGGAAGCTGCAATAGGATACAAAACATGATTTATTGATGGCTTAGAAACATATTCAGGCATAACAGGAGAAACAATAGGTGAAGGTGGATGTACTGGTTCTACTTCGGTACACAGTGGGGGTGATGAATCATGAGATGTTTCTAAATCATCAATCGGACATGTAGAAGAAATAGGACAGGATTTAGGTTTAGGTAAATGAGATTGAAAAGGAAATTGATCCTTATGAAAAACCACATCTCTTTTTTAAAAAAAGCTTTTGTTTTTGTAAATCAAAACAGACATATCCCTTTGTAACACTTGAGTAACCCATAAATACTGATCTAACAGCCCTAGGTGTAAACTTATCAATTCTAGGCAATGTGCTTGCAAAACACAAACAACCAAATGTTCTTAAGTGTGTATCACATGGCCTCCTCCCAAAAAATGCTTCATAAGATGACTTCCCCTCAAGAGTTTATAAAGGAAATCGGTTGATAATGTATGTTGCAGTAAGAATACAATGTCCCCAGAATTTGATCGGAATATGACATTGGAATCTTAAAGCTCTAGCAACCTCAAGAAGGTGTCTATGTTTCCTCTCAACAATACCTTTCTGTTGAGGGTATGAACACAAGTCCTATAATGAATAATTCCTAAACCTTTGAAAAAATCCTACATAGAAGTACTGACGAATTCTCCTCCATTATCAGTCGCATTAAACTGAGTAGCAATCATCTTTAAAAATGTTTAAGAATAACCAACACAACAGATTTGATCTTTAATAAGAAAACTCATATTGTTCTCAAAAAATCATCAACAATAGTGAAAAAGAACTTATTTCCATCAAATGTTGGAGTGTTAAAAGGCCCCCACACATCTAAATGCAACAAATAAAAAATCTTTGTAGATTTAGTGCTACTGTTGTAGAAAGGAAGTTGAATATGTCTAACTAGTGAACATATCTCACAAGTACTTAAAACTGATTTGCAACTGTTTACAGAATATCCTAACAAATCCTTTATGGATCCTACTGATGCATGGGCTAATCTTCTATGCCAAAGCATGATATCCTGTTTGTCAGCATGAGCAGCAAAGGTTTTAACATTAAACTCTATGTTCTGGTGAACTTGTTTGAACAAAAAAATAGAGACCATCCTTTTCCTTACCGATCCCCTTCAGTTTCCCACTGGAAAGATCTTGGAACACACAAAATCCAGGATAAAATGATACAAAACAATTGAGCTCCTTAGTAACTTTGGCTACAGACAAAAGATTATATTCAAACTCGAGTACATATATTACATCATGCATTTCTCCTGTATCTGTAAAATTTTGCAATTACCCATATGAGTCACAAAAGTCACACCTCTATTGGGTAAATGAACCTTTCTATTTTGGTCAGGCCTAACAGTTTGCACATTATGTAGCACATCTAAGGTAGAAACCATATGATTGGTTGCACCATTATCAATTATCCAAGGTAAATCTGTAAGTTTAATGAAATTAGTGTGAGCTATACCTGCCATATTTGCCATCACATTAGCTGTGGAAATATCTCCATCTAGCATATGTTGAATGTGATCATGTTGATTATCAGTTAGAGGAGGTGCTCTAGGTAGATCTCTTGCACCTGAATGCATTGAAGAAGAATTGTCAGTCTGAACATTATTAGCATTATAGGCAATGTTACATGTCCCCTTCTTCTTGAATTTTCAATCTTGTAGATAACCATGAAGTCGAAAATAATTAGCCTCTACATGTCCTTGGTTTTTGCAATAATCACATTTCAACTCTCAATTCTTCTTCCCTTTATAATATTGATTTGAGTTAGATTGTGAAGTAGTTCCTTTATTGTAAAGAGGAGGTCCTCCTCTTCCTACCATGAGAGCAGCTAGATCTGTACCTTCTTCACTCATAGATGTAGATGTGATTGATCTTTGGCTCTCCCTCTCAACAAGCATAGCATAAGCTTTGCTAATAGTGGGCGTAGGTTCAACCATCATTATTTGACTACGTGATTATAGGTTTCATTCAAACCCATAAAAAATTGCATCATTTTTTGTCTCTCCATATGCATACAGATCCTTAGAATTTGGACAATTACATGGTGGAGGTGTAATACTAGCAAATTCATCCCATAAATTTCGCAGCTTATAGAAATAAGTCGGTATACTATCAATACCTTGTACAGTGGTGGCTATGGCTTTATGCAAGTGATAGATCTTTGAAGCATTTACTTTGTCAAAACGCTCTCGAAGATCCTCCCAAACGGCTCGTGCACTTGTTGCATAAACAATACTTGTATGCAAATCCTGAGTTACAGAGCTCATAATCCAACCTTGAACAATCGCATTACGTCGATCCCATTGATGCCCCAATTCAGTTTTGAAATCCTTTTTTTCTAGATGCCATCAACAATACCCAGCTTGTTCTTCCCAAGCAATTGGATTCACATAGCTCTGCTCCAAATGGAGTAATTATTGGATCCTGTTAGCTGCATCGGAATAATAAATGTACATATAGTATCGGATGGATATAAAAGTGGATGACTGTGATCAAACTTGAGGTTCGCCATTGATGTCATCAGTGAAGCAGTAATTACAGAAATCAACTTTAGTAGAACTTGGAATCGTAGTTGTATAGCTCTGATACCGTGTTGAATGTAACTAATCTACACTATAAGAGCTCACCTCCAATGGTGGATCACAAATACATTTAGAGTGAAAGAATAGAAGGAGAGTTCTTCATTATTGTGAAAAGCTTCAAGAAGAAAAATTACAATGTAACAGTGACTTCTTTTTTTTTTATACCCTGTTTACTTCCTAACTGACTAACAACCTTCTTTCAATTCCTAACTGTCTCTAACTAACTTTATACACATCATTAAGTAATTCCTATCTCATTAGAAAAATCTATATTCATTTCAACTTATTCACTATGTTTTGATTTTAACACTTATAAGTAGTTTGTCTCTTGAGACGATTTAGGGGTTCCTCAAAATCTAATATTCTTTAAAATCCTTAAACATAATTCATTAAAGATAAAACACAACACGCAAATAACAAGAAATCCGAAGGAGCAAACCAAATAATTTTCCCTCGTGATTAATATGAAAAAGGGAATTTTATTTATTGAACCATTTTATATGTTATATATAATTTTGTATATATTTATTATATTAATATTTGAAAATCGTCTAAAAATATTCTTAAATATTTGGTTTAATAGTTTAGCTAAGTTATAGTTATATTTCGAGTTACTTAGTTTGTAACTAAACTAAATTATTTTGCGATTGAATTAATTATTTTATATCGTTAAGAATAAAAAGTTCGTTAATTAATTTTTATGAAAATTTGTCTTATCCTTAACCAGTAGTATGTGTTTGGTGTGTAACTCACAGTCAAAAGGAGCAAACCAAATCATTTTCAAACATAATCAATATGAAAAAAAGGTTCTTTATTCATTGAATCATATATATATATATATATATATATATATATATGAAAAGAAAATACATAAATCTTGGTTCAATTTTGCATATGAATAACATTGTAAATTTGTTTTGGTGACTCTTCTGAACCCTTTTTGTTTCATAATTCGGAGGAGGTGGACAGAAGCACCTATGTTTTTACAAGTCACATGTGGGTTTTGAATCTATGCATCTAATAATCTTTGCACAATCAGCATCATTAGAGCAACCTCGTTTCGCATGACTTCCTTGTCCTACCAGAATTTACATTGTTGAACAATTCAGTGAAATATATAATTTTTTTTAGGGATAATGCACAAGTACCCCCTCAACCTATGCCCGAAATCCCAGAGACACACTTATACTATACTAAGGTCCTATTACCCCCTGAACTTATTTTATAAGTAATTTTCTACCCCTTTTAGCCTACGTGGCACTGGTTTGAAAAAAAAAGTCAACCATCGTTGAGCACACAAGATAGTGCCACGTAGGCCGAAAAGGGGTAAAAAATTATTAATAAAATAAGTTCAGGGGGGTAATAGGACCTTAGTATAGTATAAGTGTGTCTCTGAGATTTCGGACATAGGATGAGGGGGTACTTGGGTATTATCCCTTTTTTTTATAACAATATCGAAAAGTTAAACAAATTATTAGTTTTACTGGTCGATACATATATCTTAAAATCTTAGACACATAAATTGATAAGAAAATTGCTTACCAAGCAATATAAACAAAACGAAGATCAAGAAAACCTTAAGGAATGTTGCCTTCTCCATTTTCTTTTCCAAGTTTTGTGGCAATACAAGATTAATTAACTGTTAATGTGATTGCTATTGTTGATTTTAATTGTCACTCTTAGAAATGTATTTATAGGGAAACAAAGACATTTGGTTGATAGAGAAATAATAACTTAGAAAAAGAAATTTAATGTAATTTCCCTGAATTAAAGTAGTCAAGTCAAATATTAAAGGTTACACAATACAAGTAATCTTCAATCATTAATATGGTCAAATAATAATTTCTATTTTTGAAAAAAAAAAATGACAAATTGAATTATTTTGAAAAGTGAGTAAATTTTCCTTTGTTGTTTGAGAAGTAGAGTTAGGCAGTGTGGGTTAGGACCGTTAGGCTGGCCTTGTCTAACCCGTGATTCAATAGGGTTGGACTAAGATTTTTGAAATTCATTTAAAGTAAGCACTTTTAGCCCAGCCTGAATAAACATGATGATTTGTGAAGCTTGATAAATATAAGAGGGTCGTCCCATAAGCCAAATAAAAGTTAATTAAAAAATAAAATAAAATAGAGTTCTAAAAATAATAAGAGTCCAAACTCAAAATGTAACACCTAGGATTTCAAAAGAGTCAAATAGAGGTTTGTACAATTCACCTAACATGTTTTAAGTTTGGATCAACTTCAAACGATCATATCTTTTAGCACTTAAAAAGTTAGGTAACTCATGACCTATCAAATTAAAGGCTCTTAGTTCTGTTTTCAACGCCACTAACTTTGCTTCATATCGGCTTGGATTTTAAAGTTATATATGCCTGTTCGAGTGAAGCATCTCTTCTAAAGGCACCTCAATCGTTTTTAGAAGGATTGTTTGGTCTTTTGTTTTGTCTTTCTAAGCCTAGCCACATTTTTCTTCACCCTTTAAAGGTCTAATCAAATGTTAAACCACCTTTCACGTTCCTAAACACTTAGAGAAATTAAAGCGAGATTCAAAAAGGGGAAAAACTAGGTTCTCAAACATTCTTCAAGATTTGTCGATTTTCACCAAAAACATTGTTGTTTTCAGGTATGTAAGTCTTCTCACTACTGGAATTGTTCATCCTCACGCCATATCTAGTTATCCATGAAGTGTTGTGTCTAAACTTGAGTAGTTCTTGATAATTGTTGAATACCTTAACAATGAAGGTTGTTAGTTATTGTTTGCTGTAAATCTTTAGTAAAAGTTATGTTTCCCAAAGGGATTTTGTTAAATTTCTCATGTATTAGGGTTGGATTTGAGAATCGATAAGAATTTTGGAAAATTTTCCCATTCTAAACAAGTTAGGACTCTAAATTGAGTATAAAATTTGTCAGATTTTTCAATGTTTGAGAAGTAATCTAAATTCAATGTTGTTGATTAAATGTGCAATAAACAACGATCCCATTGAATTAAAGTAGGTGCATGAGTTTTTAAAATGGTGAGAATTCTTTATATCTCCGTAACAAAAATATTTTTTAGTGATAATAAATATGTATATTAGTAAAGAGTATTGAAACCATTATCTCATTAATGAAGCTAATGTCGCTAGAGCCGTCAGTATGAGCTAAGCATGTTGGGCTGGTATGACCAAAACTGTGATTTGATAAGGTTGAACTAGCTAAGATTTTAAAGTCCATTTAAGAGAAGGGTTTTTAGTCGGCTAGAATAAATCTGATGATTTATAGGGCTTGAGAAATATGAGTATAAGAGTCCAAATATTTTTATTTTTTAAAAAAAGATAGAATATTAAAAATAATAAGAGTCCAAACTCAAAATTTATTATATGTTATAAATATTAAAATTAAAACACAAATTATGTTTATAAAAAATTAAATATTTTTTGAGTCATTTTAAGTAACTTTGTCCTTTTTATAATTTTAAAAATAATTTATATTATATATATTTATTATATTAATATTTGAAAATCGTCTAAAAATATTTTAATTTTTCTTAAATATTTGGTTTAATAGTTTAGCTAAGTTATAGTTATATTTCGAGTTAATTAGTTTGTAACTAAATTAAATTATTTTGTGATTGAATTAGTTATTTTATATCGTTAAAATTAAAAAATTTGTTGATTAATTTATGAAAATTTGTTTTATCCTTAACCAATAGTATGTGTTGGTGTGTAACTCACAGTCTATTCATATGCTTATTCTTATCTTTTTTTTAATTCGAGCCCATTTTGAACTATTTTTGAGTCAGTCACTTCTTGTAAGTCCGAAAATGAGTTATATACCTGTCATATACAGCGATATACACTAGTATATATGATAAATATTGATATACAGGTCCAAACATCGAAATACAAGTACTGAAAATTGAAGTGGGTTGTAAACATTTGGGTTACTGCCCCATATCCAAAACCTTGGCCAAAATACAGCCCGTATACTTCAGTATACATTCACTGTATACACGTGATTTCAAAGAGGCAGCATTTTATGAGAATTAATTGGGCCAGCGGCCCAACCTTTAAGGCAGCAGTGAATTTGGCCTAACACAAGTTCAACCACTCTTTTACATTCATAATTATATTAAAAAATTTAAAGAATTCCATAGTGTAATTCAATAATTACACTCTGTCCCGATAAATTTAGTATTTACTAAAAATCTCTTAAAATTATTGTGGCGTGATACTTTAGATTCTAGTGATACATGGTAAATGATACATGGTAATTTAAAAACTGTTAAGAATAAAATGGGGAAAAAATAGAACAATTAAACTTGTTAACTAAATCAGCTTAATTTACGGTAACAAATCATTAATCAGCATTAATTCAACACGTAATTGGATAATAATTTCAAATTTTGAAAATCAAAGATTATATCATCTATTTTGAATATATTTTTTATGAACATCCTGTTAAATATGATTATATATGTATCATCAAGCACAGTTGATGGCGCAGTTATTAAACTTATTGAATGATACATTATAACAATTTTCAAAACCTAATGATACATAGAAAATATTATGATACACAACAAATTCATGTATCAATGCATCTTCTAAAACACTATACACACTGATTCAAAATGTATCAGCAAGCACACTTGATGGCGCAGTTATTGAAATTAAGCACTGATACATGATAAAATATTTCAAAAACCCTTGATACATAGGAAATCATATGATATATATCTAATTCATGTATCAAAGCATAGACTAAACATTATAATCCACTTAGTACTTATGTATTAAACCTATTGTCTGATACATGATAATAATTTTCATAATTTTTTGATACATATTGGATTCCTTAAAATTTTTACTAATTTCAACAATAATTTTAAAATAAGTATAAAAAATACAAACCCGAAACAATGTAGGCCTGACAACAATGGTTGTTGTTTCTTTTTTCTTTTTTGTTGTATTTTGACAACCTTTGATTTTGATGTTTCGCCAGAATCTTTGTTTGAATCCTTCTGAAGATTCATAGGATCATGCAAAGACTTTTTTCTATTTTCTTTCCAATTTTCATCGTCTGAATCATATAGCCTTCTATTAATTAACGGATCCATTACCATGATGTAATAAAACAATTAATCAAAACAAAAAAAGGAAGAAAAGAAGAACTGATGATGGAGTAATAAGAAAAGTAAGAAACCAATAACAGATGCTGGGTTAGGAAGAACAAAGTCGATGATGGAGTAAGAAGAACTGAAGACGTGATGGAGTAAGAAGAAAAATTAGAACGGGAGAGCAATTGTCCAGTTTTTTGAAATTTCAAATATTTTGAATTTTGAAATTCAAAGAATTTCAAAATTGGGTGTTTTAATTAAAATTAATTAAAATTAATAATTCAAAATCCAAAAACAGATTTAGAAGATTGAATGTTTTAGTGGAGAAAAAATAGACATTAAATTGGGGAATTGTGTATTATAGGAGAGAGAATATTATGTATCTATACACTTCTACTAAAATTAAAAAAAAAAAGAATTATGTAATATTTAAAAAAAGAAGGGAAAATTAGAGAATACAAAACTTATAGTTGTGTATTTAAGTTATTTGGTTATAAATATTTATGATTTGTTTTGAGTAGCTCTAACATTAAATAACTTAATTAAATTCCCCAAAAAATAAACTAATTTCTTTTTATGTTGATTTTTTTCATTAAATAAAAATTTCATTTTTATCAACTCTTGAATACATTTAGCCAAAAACCATTCTTTATTCTTCAATTAATTCAAAATAGTTTTTATGCCTTAATTAATGAAATTGGTAAAATTATTAAAAATGATTCAAAAAAAAAAACAAATTCTAATTAAACCAGTTTTGCTAAAATTCTAATCATCTAATTTAAGCCAAATATTTCTATAAAGTTCCTCTTTGCATAAAAAATAAAAATATTCTTTGTTTAACTAATTTGTTACAAAATTTAATCGAATATTGTATATTGTATTATGTTTAATAATTTTTCTAAAAATAGTCAAATAATAATTATAGTCAAGTCGTAGAATAACTGTATGTTACCGGACGCTTCAAGTGCCTTAAAAACCTTCTTGAAGCGTACATATGAACCTCTTACCCATTTTCTCTAAATTTTTAAAGACTTCATCTGTTAGAGTTTTTTTAAATTAAGTTTTCTTAATTTCTTTAGAAAAATTAAGTGGAGACTCTTTTCTAAGTATTTTTCATAATTGTTTTATACTTAAAACATTTCAAAAAATAATTTTTCTAAAGTCGAAAAAATTACGGCATAACACTAATTAGTTTTCATCAATCAAAACATTCAAGTATTTAAAAATTCTCTTAAGA
The DNA here is from genome assembly GCA_027704765.1 of Solanum habrochaites. Classification (NCBI taxonomy): domain Eukaryota; kingdom Viridiplantae; phylum Streptophyta; class Magnoliopsida; order Solanales; family Solanaceae; genus Solanum; species Solanum habrochaites. The sequence continues at coordinate 73,998,135 of JAKWJA010002497.1, forward strand.
CTCACCTAGGTTCCTCCTCTCCTTCAAGATCCCTAAAACTTTCATGCCAAAATATCAAGATACAAAGAGAAACCTCCCACCGAAGGTTTTCCCAAGTTCTTCCACTCTAAAAACTTCGTACAAAAAGTTTATTTTATCAAGAGCAAGCACCAAAATTGCAACACTTATAAATTATTCCAACTTATCACTCTCTTTTGATTTTAACACTTGTATATAATTTGTCTCTTAAGACCATCTAGGTTTTCCTCAAATTCTTAAGATTTTTTTAAAATCCTTAAAACATAATTCGTTGAAGATAAAATACATGGGCGCAAATAATAAGAAGTCAACAGGAGCAAACCAAATCATTTTCAAACATAATCAATATGAAAAAAAGGTTCTTTATTTATTGAACCATATATATATTATATATGAAAAGGAAATACATAAATCTTGGTTCAATTTTGCATATGAATAACAAACATTGTAAATTAGTTTTGGTGACTCTTCTGAACCCTTTTTGTTTCATAATTTGGAGGAGGTGGACAGAAGCACCTATGTTTTTTCAAGTCACATGTGGGTTTTGAATCTATGCATCTAATAAACTTTGCACAATCAGCATCATTAGAGCAAGCTCGTTTTGCATGACTTCCTTGTCCTATCAACATTTACATTGTTGAACAAATCAGTGAAATATACAAAAAAATTTATAACAATATCGAAAAGTTAAACAAATTATTAGTTTTACTGGTCGATACATATATCTTAAAATCTTAGACACATAAATTGATAAGAAATTGCTTACCAAGCAATATAAGCAAAACGAAGATCAAGAAAACCTTAAGGAATGTTGCCTTCTCTCCATTTTCTTTTCCAGTTTTGTGGCAATACAAGATTAATTAACTGTTAATGTGATTGCTATTGTTGATTTTAATTGTCACTCTTAGAAATGTATTTATAGGGAACAAAGACATTTGGTTGATAGAGAAATAATAACTTAGAAAAAGAAATTTAATGTAATTTCCCTGAATTAAAGTACTCAAGTCAAATATTAAAGGTTACTCAATACAAGTAATCTTCAATCATTAATATGGTCAAATAATAATTTCTTTTTTTGAAAAAAAAATTTGACAAATTGAATTATTTTGAAAAGTGAGTAAATTTTTATTTGTTGTTTGAGAAGTAGAGTTGTCAGTGTGGGTTAGGACCGTTAGGCTGGCCTTGTCTAAACCGTAATTGAATAGGGTTGGACTAAGATTTTTGAAATTCATTTAAGGAAAGCACTTTTAGCCCAGCCTGAATAAACATGATGATTTGTGAGGCTTGATAAATATAAGAGGGTCGTCCCATAAGCCAAATAAAAGTTAATTAAAAAATAAAATAAAATAGAGTTCTAAAAATAATAAGAGTCCAAACTCAAAATGTAACACCTAGGATTTCAAAAGAGTTAAATAGAGGTTTGTACAATTCACCTAACATGTTTTAAGTTTGGGTCAACTTCAAACGATCATATCTTTTAGCACTTAAAAAGTTAGGTAACTCATGACCTATCAAATTAAAGGCTCTTAGTTCTGTTTTCAACGCCACTAACTTTGCTTCATATCGGCTTGGATTTTAAAGTTATATATGCCTGTTCGAGTGAAGCATCTCTTCTAAAGGCACCTCAATCGTTTTTAGAAGGATTGTTTGGTCTTTTGTTTTGTCTTTCTAAGCCTAGCCACATTTTTCTTCACCCTTTAAAGGTCTAATCAAATGTTAAACCACCTTTCACGTTCCTAAACACTTAGAGAAATTAAAGCGAGATTCAAAAAGGGGAAAAACTAGGTTCTCAAACATTCTTCAAGATTTGTCGATTTTCACCAAAAACATTGTTGTTTTCAGGTATGTAAGTCTTCTCACTGCTGGAATTGTTCATCCTCACGCCATACATCTAGTTATCCATGAAGTGTTGTGTCTAAACTTGAGTAGTTCTTGATAATTGTTGAATTCCTTAACAATGAAGGTTGTTAATTCTTGTGTGTTGTAAATCTTTAGTAAAAGTTATGCTTCTCAAAGGTATTTTGTTAAATTCCTCATGTATTATGGTTGGGTTTGAGAATCGATAAGATATTTGGAAAATTTTCCCATTCTAAACGAGTTAGGACTCTAAATTGAGTATAAAATTTGTCAGATTTTTGGGTATGGGGGTGGGGCGGCGCGCCAGGCCACCAAGGCACCTGGAATTTTGGTTTGTAGTTTGAGGCCTGGCGCTGGGTTGACATTAGCTTAAAAAATGTCAACACGTGCTAGGCCTAAAAAGAATAGAAATTTATTCATAAAATAAGTTCAGGGGGTAATAGGACCTTAGTATAGTATAAGTGTGTCTCCGAGATTTCGGTTGGGGTGGTACCTATGCATTTTCTCTTTACTTGAAATCAAACTTATTAAATATTATGTAGATAATTATATTTGTGGATTTGATTAACAAGTAATAACACTAATACATTTAATAATTTCTCTAAAAGAAATAGTTACACTAACACTATGTAATAGTGTCTTGTAATATCTTTAATTGAATGTGTCTTTGCAAGTTAACTCTTAATTTTAGAAAAATTAAATAAAATACAATTGATTGTATATATATGCACCAAATTTTCATTTCATGCTTAAGTAGCAAAAAAGATAAATTCTGTTCCATCAGGATCAAACAATTTTATGTCCTTCCCATAAAAAATGTAGCTAATTAAGAAATTAAATTGATCTAAGACTAAGGTAACACGATCTTTTCTTGCGGGACATTCAATAGCTAATTAGAGGGGGGAAAAAGTGTAAGTTTTATAATCAAATTAAGGAAAATGACTTCCTTATCACTCGAATACCCGACCCCAACTTTGGAGCCAACACTTGACCCGACTCGGACTAGATTTCTTATCTTGACTAGAGCCCTAACCCTATTGTCGACTCACGACCCAAATCTAACTTACACCCAATCCAAGACCTAACCCCTGATGCATACCTGACTCTTAACCCTTGACCCAACTCTCGATCCCAACCCCAAACCCTAGACCTTTATTATTCCCAACCCTTACCTAGAACCCAACCTCGACCTTAATTTGAAACCCAAACTCCTGACCACAACTCGAGAAACTCCCGACCCTAATTTAGAATCTCGGCACTAATATTGAAGATGATCCGAGATGTATCTCTTAACCCTGACTCGACCCTTTCTGGTAACTAACTCCTGACCTTGATCCTGATTTAGGATCCAACTTATTGTCTATGATCCAATTTATGACCTAAAATCAACTTCGAACCCTACATTGGATCTAACAAACATAATAAATTAGTTTTGGTGACTCTTGTAAATGTTTTTTCTTCCATAACTAGCTGGTGGAGCTTGACATATGCATTGATGTTTTGTCAAATCACATATGGGACGTTTATCTATGCATTTCAACTTTATACAGTCAACATCCTTAGAGCATCCTCCCGCATAGCTTCCTTGTCCTATCGAACAAGTCAGTAACACATACAAGATTTTTAGATTTTTCATAAGAGATAAAAAAAATATTAGAAAAAGTAAACGAATAAACAAATTACTACAATAACAACATATGTCATTTAGATAAAAAAGTTCTATGCACAACAACATCAATATATTTGTATAATCAGATCAATTAAAAAATAACTATAACATATAAAAGAAAATCATTATAGACTTATGTATATGTAATATGAAAAGGACACATAAATTGCTATAAACTTGTGTAGAGTGAAAGTTGACATTGCTTACCCAACAAAATAAGCAAAAAAGAGACCAAGAAAATCTTAAAGAATGTTGCCTTCTCCATTTTCTCTTTCAAGTTTTGTGGTAACACAAGAGTAATAAACTATATATGTGATTAGTATTATTGATTGTAATTGGCATGACTCTTAGCAATGTATCTATAGGTAAACAATGATATTTCATTGAAGGAGAAATAGTAAAATATTAAATAAAATAAATTTGAATTTGACAAAATCAAATATTATTTATGTCTTTTCCATAAATAACATAGCTAATTAAAGAAATTATGTTAAAGAGTAACGATTAATTAGCATAACAGCTAGAGATGGGTAGAGAGCCGGCTCGGCTCGTTTCAAAAAAAAAAGTCGGCTTGACTCAGATTCGATTTCAATTAAATCTCTGCTCAACCCGTCTCAATCTAGTCTCGCTCAATTGGCTCGGTTTAATAAATTATATTCATTAAATAGTTTCAATTATTCACTATATTAGGAAATGACGTAGTGCAAGGAACAAATTACATTCAATACCTATTGCTGACATCCGGATAGATCACATTTGATACATTATACACCTAGTTTTTTTAGATTAAAAAGGAAATTAGATATAAAAAGAAATGTCAGTTTTCCAAATCATGCAAATCAAATTAATGTGAATCTTTACCAAATTATAATAACTTCAAACAATTTAAATTTTCTTCTCTCAAATCTCTGTTAAATCGTAACAGATTCAATATATTGTTATGTTAGGTCTATCTGGTAGTAAAAGATAACAAAATTTGTAAAAGTTGTGTATCTAATACATAACCATGAACATAACATATTGTTATGTATCAAAACTAATATTTGAAAATGATATATTGTACATGATAAAATTGTAATGTATCATAAAGATGAAACGAACGAATTATACATTAATTTTAAAAATTATAATAAACTAGATACATTAAAAGTTCTGCTGAAAGCAACAAAAAAAATCAACAATTGGACCTTCTAAAAGAAAATAAATAATGGCGAAGAAATCCATCCACTCTTTGTCCTTTGCTCTATATCAACTATATGGTAGTGTTTTTCACTCTCAACAATGGTGTCACCCATAGATCTCGATCTAAAATTCTTACCGGAGCCACTACCAACTTTTGATAAAATTTGGATGTATCATAATATTGAAACAAAGCTATTATACATTAATTTAAGAAACAAATACAATTACATACATTAAAGAACTAAAAGTACATGTATCAAAAAAGATAAACAATAAAAGATCAGGGAAAAAATCAACGATCTGATATGCTTAAAACAAAAAAAAATGATAAATAATTCTTCATCACTTTCTCTTTTGGTCTGTATCAATTATCGTAGTTTTTTTTTAACTTTCAACAATAACGTCACTCATGAATCTAAACTCAAAGACCTTTACCGAGACACCAACAACTCAACTCCCCCCCCCCCCAGGCATTTTTTTCACAATGAATTTTGAATTTGAAGATGCATCCTTCTTCGGCTAAATTTATAGATGAAAAACCTTTTTTAAAAAATAAAAATTGATACCTTATGTAGTGGGAAGAAAAAAATGGATGAAGAATTACCTCTTCAATAATTTGTAATTAATAAATTAAAATTCAAAAATAATGTGATGGAGATAATTGGTGATATCATGGAGTAATTTTTGACATAAAAATAAAAAAAAATATTCACATTGCATATATATGACATCAAGTCAAAAGAAGTAAACTAAATTCTTAAACGTTAGTGATTCGAAGAAACTTATCAACAACAAAATACATCACGTATATACAAGTATATGTCATCAAATCAAAAGGAACAAATTAAACCAAACCATTTTCCAACATCATCAATATGCAAATAATGGATCTTTATTGATTATTGAACCACATATAAATATGAAAAGGAAATATATAAATCATGGTTCATTTTGCATATGAATTACAAAAAAACATAATAAATTAATTTTGGTGAATCTTGTGAATGATTTTTCTTCCATAACTAGATGGTGGAGCTTTACAGGTGCATATATGATGCGTCAAATCACATACGGGATGTTTATCTATGCATTTCGTATGTGAACAATCAGAATCCTTCATGCATCCAAACGCATCGCTTTCTTGTCCTACCAACATTGATATCGTTCAAACAAGTTAGTAAACATATACAAATTTTTCATAAGAAATAATCAACATTTGATATGCGATAACATATAAAGAAAGTCATATAACTTAATATCATTTTCATAGTATAAAAAGGACACATAAATTGTTATAAACTTGTCTAGGGTAAAAGTTGCTAGATTAAAAAAGATTACTTACCCAACAAAATAAGCAAAAAAGAGACCAAAAAAATCTTAAGAAATGTTGCCTTCTCCATTTTCTCTTTCAGGTTTTGTGATAGCACAATGAGTAATTAACTATATGTAATTGTTATTATTGATTTTATATATTTTTCACTCTTAACAATGTATTTATAGGCAAACAAAGTCTTTTGGTTGATGAAAAAATAGTAAAATATTAAAACCGGATCTCACAGATTCAAATATATTTTATGTATTTTCCATAATTAAGTTAACTAATTAAAGAAATTGTATCAAAATATTAAGGTAACACAATCTTTGTTTACCAAAAAAAAGAAGGTAACACAATCTTTTTTTACAGAATTAATTAGGAAAGTGAGTAATTTCCTTTTGATGTTTGATAGGTAATCTAAAATCAAGTCCGTAGCAAATAAACTCAAAAAAAAGGGGAGAGTTTCACACCAAATTACCATATAAGACACAATATTATCAAATATGTGCTCCGTTTAATAATATTTATCCATTATATTAAAATATATATATATATATATATATATATGTCCAACAATATTGTTCTCTTTATGAAATCCAAGAAAAAAGTATATTCATTTTTTTTAAAGTACAATGATTTTCATAATGTGGTTTGGATTTATTTTTATAATAGTAAATATCAAAGTCAAATCATTTTTTGATAAGTTAGAGAGTAAGAATGTATTCTCACTTATAGTTTTGTAATACCGTCTCCTTAAGAAAACTTCTAAAAAAAAGTCAAATAAAATATAAAAATGTATTCATCAATTCAAGTTAATCTAGTTTTCAATTTTATTAAAATCAAATCGAAACTTCCCTCAGGTCCATTTAGGAGTTCTTCAAATTATTTGAGATTCTCTAAAACCCATAAACATAGTGGGTGTGAATAATTTCATAAAAAATAATGTATAAATTTTAGGAATCTCATGGGATAAAGAACAAATTACATTTGATATCTATATTTTTTTTCAATTTATAAAATTCCTTAAAATTGCTGACATCTGAATACGTCACATTTGATACATTTTACAATTATTTTTTGATATTAAAAAAAATTAGATATAAAATGAAATGTTAGTTTCCTAAATCATGCAAATCAAACTGATGTGAATCTTTCTCAAATTATAACAGCTTCAAACAATTTAAATTTTTCTTCTCTCAAATCTTTCCCAAATCGTAACAGATTCAACAAAAATTCGTCAACTGCATATAGTTATGTATCATACAAAAAAAACTATGGATATGATATAAACTAATTTGGTTATAAAACAGTGTTGCAGATATTGAACAACATGTGATACATTATGTTATATACACAACAACATTATGTGTCATATATTAGTTATGAATATGATACAGACTGATTTTGTTATAAAACATTAGTGTTTCTATATAAATAATAATATTTGATAGCATTTACAAGTACATAACCTTCTAAGGCTAGTTGTATGTATCTAGTAGTAAAAGATAATAAAAGTTGTAAAAGTTGTGCATCTAATACATAACTATGAACATAATATATTATCATGTATCAAAACTAATATTTGAAAACAATATATTGTACATGATAAATTATAATGTATCATAAAGGTGAAACGAACAAATTATACATTAATTTAAGAATCAAAATCAACTAGATATATTGAAAGATTTGTTGAGAGCAACAAAAAAATCAACAATTTGATCTGCTAAAAGAAAATTGATAATGGCGAAGAAATCCATCCACACTTTGTCCTTTGCTCTATATCAACTATTGTAGATTTTTTTCACTCTCTACAATGGTGTCATTCATGGATCTCGACCCAAAATCCTTACTGAAATCACCAACAACTTTTGATAAAATTTTAATGTATCATAATATTGAAACAAAGCTAATATACATTAATCTAAAAAATAAATACAACTAGATATATTAAAAAAACTGAAACTATATGCATGTTAAAAAGATAAACAATAAAAAATTAGAAGTAAAATCAACAATTGATCTACTAAAAACAAAAAAAAATGAGAAATAAACTCTTCTACACTTTCTCTTTTGCTCTGTATCAATTACCGTAGTTTTTTTTTCTTCAGTTTCAACAATGATGTCACCCATGAATCTCGATTCAAAGTCCTTAACGGAGACACTAACAACTCGACCCCCCCCCCCCCCCCCCCCCCCCCCACGCACTTTTTGGATTTTTTTTTCCAAAAACGATTTTAAAGTTGAAGATGCATCCTTCTTCGACTAAATTTATAGATGAAAAATATAAAAAAAAAATTGATACCTTATGTGGTGGAAAGAAAAACAATGGATGAAGAAGATAAAAAAGAACTACCTCTTCAATAATTTGCAATCGATAAATCGAAAATAAAAAAATAAAATTCAAAAATAGTGTGATGAATTTAATTGGTGATATCATGGAGTAATTTTTGGCATATAAATAAAAAAATATGCACACTGCATATATATGAATTTTCTCTTTACTTGAAATCAAACTTATTAAATATTATGTAGATAATTATATTTGTGGATTTGATTAACAAGTAATAACACTAATACATTTAATAATTTCTCTAAAAGAAATAGTTACATTAACACTATGTAATAGTGTCTTGTAATATCTTTAATTGAATGTGTCTTTGCAAGTTAACTCTTAATTTTAGAAAAATTAAATAAAATACAATTGATTGTATATATATGCACCAAATTTTCATTTCATGCTTAAGTAGCAAAAAAGATAAATTCTGTTCCATCAGGATCAAACAATTTTATGTCCTTCCCATAAAAAATGTAGCTAATTAAGAAATTAAATTGATCTAAGACTAAGGTAACACGATCTTTTCTTGCGGGACATTCAATAGCTAATTAGAGGGGGGAGGGGGGGGGAAAGTGTAAGTTTTATAATCAAATTAAGGAAAATGACTTCCTTATCACTCGAATACCCGACCCCAACTTTGGAGCCAACACTTGACCCGACTCGGACTAGATTTCTTATCTTGACTAGAGCCCTAACCCTATTGTCGACTCACGACCCAAATCTAACTTACACCCAATCCAAGACCTAACCCCTGATGCATACCTGACTCTTAACCCTTGACCCAACTCTCGATCCCAACCCCAAAACCCTAGACCTTTATTATTCCCAACCCTTACCTAGAACCCAACCTCGACCTTAATTTGAAACCCAAACTCCTGACCACAACTCGAGAAACTCCCGACCCTAATTTAGAATCTCGGCACTAATATTGAAGATGATCCGAGATGTATCTTTTAACCCTGACTCGACCCTTTCTGGTAACTAACTCCTGACCTTGATCCTGATTTAGGATCCAACTTTATTGTCTATAATCCAATTTATGACCTGAAATCAACTTCGAACCCTACATTGGATCTCACTCCCATCCCCTACCCAGGATACATAAATGCGCCCTTTAACTTGACCTTAATAGATATTTATGCCCTTCAACATCGGATGTGCACATGTAGACACTTAAACTTGCATAAAGTTGAACAAGTAGACACACGTGTCCTATATAACATGATACTTGTAGAACGTCACGCGAGACACGAATTGCCACATGCATGCCTCTTACGTGGCATAACAATCTTTTTAATTAATCATTCTTAGTAATGGGGAGAAATCGGATTCAATTCACATCACAAACTCTGTGTTAGTTCATAGATATGGCCACTCAACGTTAACTTTGTTGTGCTAAATTCACTAAACTATTTTTCTTATAAAAAAAGTTACTTATATTTGACTAACTAGTAAGTTGATATGTATCACAAAAAGTCACAAGGAGGAAAAAAAAAGACATAGTTTATATGATACACCTTAAACAAAATTGAATGACTTTCTATCATGAAACGTATTTTAACTTGAACAAAATTACGTACATCATTTACAAAAAAAAAAAAAACATAATTCTACGACTCTTCGATGAATTGACCATCCAAGAAATCACCCCTTACAAATCATTAGTTTGTTCATTCACGTTAACTGCAGGTGGAGCTCCAACAGGTGGACGTGAAGGAGATTTGCAATAACACTTACTTGTTTTCAAGTAACATGTAGGATTTTGAGCAGGATTAGAACATTTCAATAGAACAGTGCAATCGAGATCGTTTTTACACATCTTTTCATTAATATTTGGTTTACTATTTGGAAGTTTACAATAACAGTTTTTAGTACTTGCAAAACATGCAGGTACTCCCTTCACACAATTCAATTGTCTAGCACAATCTGCAGTTGTTTGGCACCTAAAAGGTTTAGTATCATGTGGAAGTCTACAATAACACATGTTTGATATGTAGTAACATACAGGATGTCCTTCATTGCATTTTAAATTTTTAATGCAAATGTCACTATCGTTGCACCAAGTGACTCCATTGATTGTTTGTCCTAACAGCAACATCGATAATATATCGCGTAAGTTAGTTAAAACATATCTGAAGTATCATGATATTTTGTCTAAATATGATTATAACAAGAGTTATAAGACTCAAAAACATGTAGAATGGTTTTCTGAGTTCTGTTATACCTGAACTATCAGTTGTTCACTTTTCTTATCTGAAGTTCAAGTAGAAAACTTACTCATATGATAGTTATGTCCAAAACTTGAAATTTTTTTTGAAATATTTAGATGTGTTTGACGATTTATATTAGTGAATATTTCAAATCGGGTATTGAAAAGGTGTCAATTTTTTTTTACCATTATAAAATGGGAAAATGCACAAGTACCCCTCTAGATTATATGATTGAAATTTCAGAAACACACATTTACTATTCTAAGGTTCTATTACCCCCTAAACTTATTTTTTTTGTAATTTTGTGCACCTTTTTTACTCATGTGGCATCTAAATATCTCCCACGCGCCTCAATTGCGTGGAGTCACATCGTGTGTCATGTAAGACAAAAGGACCAAAAAAAAAGTTCAGGGGTAATAGAACTTTATTTTAGTTAAGGTATGTCTCTAAGATTTTGATCATAGCCTAAGGGGTACTTGTACATTTTCCCTAAAGAGAGACACAATCTGTTAAATGTTTTGAGAGTACAAACTTCTAGTACATATATTTAATTATTGTGTTTGTTTAGCATGTTTTTGTTAGTGTAATATTTAATTATCATCAACATCAATATTCAAAAAATTCATCACAAGAAACACAAAACAAAATTATCTATATCCATAAGTTCTTAACATTTTTGGGGATATATACTAATTAAGAGATGTAATTGGGTCTATGGTGATCTTCTATTTAGTGAACTCTTCTATATCTTTATGATATTCAACTTGTGAATCGTATATCCCCAAGGTATACGGTGTATACAACTATGTAATTTTTCTAGCTAAACACACCGCGCACATCAATATCGCTAAAAATTAGAGGGGTTGTTGTTTTTTTCATCGACAGCTCCCTCTTAAATCGAATAAAGAGAGAATAGCTAGCTAGATTTACTTACCTATCAAAATAATCAAAAAGGAAACGAAGAAAACCTTTTTGATTAGTGTTGCCTTCTCCATTCTCTTCAAATTAGAATTTTGGTATTATTGAAAATTTAAAGTATTGTTAATTTTGCAATTTATATGTTTATAATATATGTAAGAAAAGGCATTGACCACAACTTATTGATTGAGAAATAATAACCAGAATTTAAAACCGCATTTTCATACACTCCTCACATTATTCACAATTTTTTTAATCTTTAATAAGAATATAATATATTTTTAAAAAAAATAATGGATATTTTCCTATAATAATAAAGAGGAAATATTAAGTGAATACCAATTACTTAAAAGGAACAATGCGAAATACTTCATATCCTCCCTATGCCTATGGACCGGATATTTTGTAAGTGAAAAATTGTATATAATAGCAAACTAATAATCTAAAATAAATGAAATAGCTACGGTTTGATTTAATTGTGCTCCATAGCAAACGTTAGCTAAAATTTGCCAGCGTCTCTCTCCCAGAAATCTCGCTCGCCACTCTCCATTCTCGCTCGCATCTCTCGCTTTATACACAGAAGTGTATAATTCTGTTTCTGTTTCTGTTTTGTATAAAGCGAGAGAAAATTTATATACACATGCAAAAATATATATCTTCGTGTTATACACTTAATTATACAATTTACAAACATTTTACTTCAAATATTGCATAAAAAAAGGTCAACGAATTATACAATTGCGAATTATACAATTGCAGTGAAATACAATTTTCTCTAGCTTTATACAACAGAAGTGTATATATTGTGTTTCTGTTTTTGTATAAAGCGAGAGAAAAACATATATCTTCTTGCTATACACTTAATATTGCAGCGAAATAGGCAGTGAATTATACAATTGTGCATTATACAATTGCAGTGAAATAGGATAACGAATTATACAATTGCAGCGAAATATGCCAGCGAATTATACAATTTAGGCCAACGAATTATACACTTGTATATGTATAGCGAATTATACAGTTTTATGTTTGCTATGGAGCGCAATTATGCAAAGTTTGCTATAGCATACAAATATGAATTTTTTGTTTGCTATATGTGAAAGTTACCCATAATTTAATATGAGAGTCCAACATAAAAAAAAAAGTGAAAATTTAGATTGTTTTGCTCATGTAAAATAAATAAATTAGAGATATAATTTGGAAATTTTTAATCGAGTTTCTGAAACTCATCTCAATATTCATATGATTATAATATATAAATATATCTTTTAATTTAGTCTTGACCGACATTTATACTTACCAACTTTTGAGTGCTCAAACTCTAATGGCCTTAGCCAACCCATGTAAATGGTAGCCTATTTTGTTTGTCTTAGCTATCTTTAAGTTGGAGCTTTTGCTTCACTCGCTCTAGAGGAGGACCCACATTCATATGTGGGGATGCACGTGTATCCTCAAAACAATCATGTGTATATGTACGTCTATCTATTTTGAGAAACAAACAGTGCATCAATGAAAAACACAGATTTCTCTTGTGTTGCTGGAACGTCAAGCTAGTAGAAATACATGTGAGACCAGGGTTCAAATCCAGCTAGAACCCTGTTTTTGTTTTTATTTTAAGTTTATTGATTCATTTTGAAATCTTCAATCAGTACAACAAAAATAACTTTTAGCGGTAATAAATAGATACAAGAATGCTAAAGTCTTTATCGGCAATAGTTAAGTGTTATTAGATCCAATGTTGTTAAAGTCTTTGTGACACATACAAAGAGTACTAGTTGCCGCAAAAAATACATATTTAGCGGCAATTAATTAGCAATTGCCGCTAAAGCTCATTTTTTATGTAGTTAATAAATTCACAAAATTATATTTTTAATAATAAAAGTTACCTATCTTTGCCTAAATAGTAAGTAAAAAGTCGTAATGAGGAGGGAACAAATACACTTAAACGACAAAGAAATAGTAACAAAAATTATTTGGAAAACACTTTCTTATGTCTACCAAAAAACATAGTTTAACAACTGAATCATCAAGTTACATCATTTAAAAAAAATAAACACAAAAATAATAATATAACAACTTCTGACTACGATAAATCAAAATCGAATCGATGATCCAATAAATCATCCTTTACAAATTACGCTATTCTCTCGCGTTAATACGCGGAGATCCAGTTGGTGGATGTGAATAATTTTTGCAATAACACTTGTGTGTTTTCAGGTAACACGTAGGTGCATCACCAGAATCCAAACATTTCAATAGAACAGTGCAATCGAGATCGTTTTTACACATCTTTTCATTAATATTTGGTTTACTATTTGGAAGTTTACAATAACAATTTTTTGTATTTGCAAAACATGAAGGTCTCCCATGTACACAATTCAATTGTCTAGCACAATCTGCAGTTGTTTGGCACCTAAAAGGTTTAGTATCATGTGGAAGTCTACAATAACACATGTTTGATATGTAGTAACATACAGGATGTCCTTCATTGCATTTTAAATTTTTAATGCAAATATCACTATCGTTGCACCAAGTGACTCCCTTGATTGTTTGTCCTAATAACATAACCATAGACAATAATATTGTATCGAATGAGTTAACGAAAACACATCTAAAGTATTCTGATATTTTGTCTTATATTAAGATTTAAAAGGGTCAAAAATCAAATATGATATATCAAAGACATGAATGTTAACATCGATGGAAAAAAGACGTGTGAGATTCCTATCTGAACTATCATATATTCACTTTTCCTAAGTAAAATTTTCTACCAAAATAATGGTGATATTTCAGACAAAAAAAGAAAACTGAATAATTTAGGTGTGTTTCGGTAGGAAATTCACTTATATGATAGTTCAAGTATGGAATAAAAAAAACGAAATACTTTATCGAAATTGTTGGAATCGTAAGAGGTCTAATTGGATCAATGGTGGTTTTCTATTTGGTGAGATTTTTTTTAATCATTACCGGCCAGGTGGGATAAAATATTTTTGACGTAACATATAAACATGTCATTTAATTTCACTTACACCGACATTTATGTCATCTAACTTTAAATGTTCATAAGTATACACGCTCAACATGATAATTTTGTATCCTACATAGCGTCGTACTTGTATTATGTCACGTAGGACACATGTTACACAATTTACAATTTTATATTTTATATATCTTCGTGGTATTCAACCATAAGAACTTGTGAATTGTATATTCACAAGGTATATATATACAACGTAAACACCAGTGGGATATAGTGATATTTTTTATAAAACGAAAAAATTGTGTAATTATTTTTTGTTCATATATCTCATAATACGAAATAGAAGATAGGGGCGTGAGTTGTTTGATGATATGCAATGGGACGTAGCTAACCTTTCTAACTTCTAAGATAACCTAGCTAAAAAAGTGTAATCTAAGATAATCCAGGAAGAATAGCTAACGAGATTTACTTACCTAACAAAATAACCAAAAAGGAAACGAAGAAAACCTTTTGAATTAGTGTTGCCTTCTTCATTATCTTCCCATTAGTATTTTGGTATTATTGAAAATTTAAAGTATTGTTAATTTAGCAATTTATATGTTCTATAATATAGGGGGGAAAAGGCATTGACCACAACTTGTTGATTGTGAAATAATAACCACATTCATATGACCACAAATATAAACCTTATTTTTATCATATACTATTCAACCATTGGGCTTCCTTAAACTTTGCTTTTACCACTATTTCATTTTTTAATGATTGTGATGTCCTTGCCAGTTTTTTCAGCTACCTCCTTGAAAAAAAGGCTATAATATATTTTTAAAATAAATTAATGGAAATTTTCCTCTAAAAAGAATTAAACTTTACCCGTTATCGAGTCTATTGATAGAAAAAGTAACATAGGTTAGCGGGGTCGTCTCGACAAGTTTAGGGCCTAAAGCCAATTTTTTTATAGAGGTCCTATTATTTTTAGTTGACAAATATAAATTGAATAATTATAATATATTCAGTGTAATCGCACAAATAAGGTCTAGAGAGATAGAATTTATATATGTAGACATTATAAAGTAAGAACGCAAATAATATAAATTTTCAATGAAAATTATGTAATATAAAGTTAGAATAATAATACATGACTCCAATTTTTTATAATATGATGATATTAAATAGTATTGCCATGAATTTGATATGTAGATAAATAATATTTTAAAAAGTGTTTGATTAGTTTTAGCTTTATTGGCCTAATGGGGGGTCATGTCGATTTATTTGAATCTCCTTACATTATGAACTTCCTTAATCTATGCTTTCACCAATTTTTTAATCTTAAGCGAATATAAAATATTACAAAAATAAATTAATGGATATTTTTCTTGGAGAAAAATGGCAAATATACCTTGAACCATCGTAAATGGTATGCAGACATCCTCTGTCATATTCTTGGGACATTGGTGCCCCTGCCGTCTAAAAATTAGAGTATATACGCCCTTAACACACGACACAATCTAATCCATCGATCCGATATTTAATAAATGCCGGGTCGATAGATAAAATTATATCAACTTCTCAAATCTGTAAAACTTTGTATTATATATTTCATCAAATTTTGTATTGCTAACGTCTTCAGATTTCATTACGATTTCTTTATAAAAGTTGGATTTAAGCCTCCGATCTTATCAAGACGACCCGATGGACAATATCAAGTACGAGTCATGTGGTTAGATAATGGATTCCCAAGTCGCACACAAGCCCCCCATTGCTTCCTAGTCCTAATAACACCATTAACATTATTGAATAAGTTATTAAAAAAAAACAACTAGAGTTATCATAATTAAATAAATAAAAAGAGATTAAAATTGAAGAGAGTTGGATTAGTACTTTATTATACCTAGCAAAATAAGAAAAAAGGACACCAAGAAAACCTTTAGGAATGTAGCCTTATTCATTTTCTCTTCCAAGTACTAATTTTGGTTGCACTTAAATAATTATATGAATTTTTTTTTATTGATATCTCTTTGTAACTAAATTGTTTATCTTAAAAATGTATTTATAGGGGGAAAATTGACCAAGGTTAACTAAAATCTACCTATTTGGATAAGTTAGTTATAATTTTAATTAGCCATTTTATTTTTTAGATACTTTAAGTTTCAGATCTAGTTTTTTTTTATTTTGTACTTTCTATGTTTCAATTTATGTGTTATTTTTTGTTTTCGAGAGTTGAACAATTTAAGTTTAATTTGAAATTTGCTCGTGAAATCTATAAATTTTTTCAAAATGAAATTTATATATTTGTAAACTACATAAAAAGTACCACTCCCTTCGTTTCACAAAGATTGATCTAGTTTGATTTGGCACGGAGTTCAAGAAAATAAAAGAGACTTTTGATCATGTGGTACTAAATTAAAGTTATGTCAAATGTACAAAATTCTCCTTTAATCATGTGGTTTTAAACATGTCACGTGGATAGCTGTTACCAAAAAAAAAAAAGGTCATTCTTTTTTAAACAAACTAAAAGAAAAGAGATCATTCTTTTTTAAACAGAAAGAATATAAGTTACCGTGATTGGCAATTCAAAATAATTAAAAGATAAATAATAGAATTACAATCAAATATAGACTTGTTTAAATCTCGAAATTTAAAAAATATTACATAAATTTGGACGGAAGAAATAAGTAATTAGATTTCTAAGATTGGATTACACAAGTCATGGGATATGTTATTCATGTTCTTACCCAATACACGCGAAAACATTCTCATTTTTCCTTTTTGCGTATCAAATTTTGATCTTTTACTTGTTATTTTGACAAATTAAGAAAAATAATATATATTTTTTTACCTATTATATTCTCAATTTATTTAGAGATTTAATATTCTTGAAAAATGTAGAACCACTTTAATGTGTAAATTGATTTTGAAATTTTGTCAAATAATAGGAGTAAAATGATAAATTCATTATGTCAATTATTATTTTTAATAGATGTGTCAAGTAAAAAATGGACAAGTAAAAAAGAACAAAGGAAATAATATTTTTTAAAAAAAAAAATTATTTCATGATATCTTCTTATTGACCTATTTTAAATCAATCCTCAATTTATTATAACCCAAATCATAATGGGAGATCCAATTAAAATTCATACTCGTCTTATTTTATCGTCCATTATTTCAATACCGCTGTATCACCTAATCAAAAATCCAATGTGGCACATTATATCAACTTCTCAAATCTTAAAAACTTTAAATTAACACATTTTATTAAACTTTGCGTTACTTACATTATTCTTACATAATAAGACCTACATATATAATAACCTCTTCAGATTTCAATAAGGTTTCTTTATAAAATTTGATTTTAGGCCTTCAATCTTATCGAGACGACCGTGTGGACAATAGCAAGTACGAGTCCTTATGTTACATAATGGTTTCCCAACGTTGCATATCAATTGGTGATCACAATCGCCATCTTCATTGCACACAAGCCCCCCATTGCTTCCTAATAACACCATTAACATTATTGAATAAGTTAGAATGAAGAAAAAAAATAGAGTTATCATAATTAAATTAAATAAAAAGAGATTAAAATTGATTAGTACTTGATTATACCTAGCAAAATAAGCAAAAAAGACACCAAGAAAACCTTTAGGAATGTTGCCTTATCCATTTTCTCTTCCAAGTACTAATTTTGGTTGCACTAAAATAATTATAAGGATTTTTTTATTGATATCTCTTTGTAACTTAATTGTTATCTTAGCAATGTATTTATAGGGGGGAAAAAGTTGATAAAATCTTAGCTATTAATGTATATGACAAAAATAAGTTCGTTATAACTTGAATTTGCCTTTTTTAATATTGGATAATTCCAAATCAATTTCTTCTTTTTGTAATTAATGAGATTTACAAAATCGAAATAATTGAATACATTATTATTGACTAAACATAGAGTATTATATTGTTTGTTATTAAATTGGTACAAAATTATCATTTTCCATTTTTGGGGCTACCTAGATACAGTTAACGTTCAATTTTTTGGCTTAGGTCACAAGTCACTTAAATTTTTATGTGCTAAAATATATGATCGTTTGACGTTGACTCATAACTTAAGAAAACCAATGAGTGACTCAAACAAATTTCTCTTTAGTTCTTTTTCGAAACTAGAGATGTTACATCTAGTGACCTGAAACACCTAAGAAAATTTAAAATCACTCGAAAAAATTTTGTTCACAATAAAAAAGGGTTTGAGTCTAGAAATTTTCGGGATGTTACAGAAAATCCATCCAACTGAGTGATAGTAATACAAATGACTTGCAATTTGTTTATATTGTATTTCCTCAATATTGTGTCCTATTTTTAGTATGATGTTATAGAATTTTATATTTATACAAAAAATTTTGCATGCACCAAAGTATAATGAAGAGTTACATGTTTCGTATAAATATTTTTATATATATAATTAAATTTATAATTTTGTTTGTCAACGAATTAGTAATTGAGATTGGCTATTGAAAAACATATATCCATTCTGATTTATCACTCTCTTTTGAATTTTAACACTTATAAATAATTTGTCTCTCAAGACCATTTAGTGATTTATCAAAATCTAAGATTATTTAAAATTCTAAAACATAATTCATTGAAGATAATATACATGGCGCATATAACAAGGAATTAAGTCAAAAGAAGCAAACAAAACCATTTTCAAACATTATTAATATGAAAAAAGATATCTTTATTTATTGAACCATACATATATATATATATATAAAGAAAATACATAAATCATGGTTCAATTTAACATATGAATGTCAAATATTGTAAATCAGTTTTGGTGAGTCTTGTGAACCCTTTTTGTTCCATAACTTGGTGGTTGTGAACAGTAGCATTCTTAGTGCATGGGAAGCATGGTATTTTCGCAGCGCTTCTTTGTCCTATCAAACATTCAACATCGTTGAACAAATCAGTGACATATTAAAAAAAAAAAGTTATAACACATAATCAACATTTGAAAAGGTTAAAATTATTAGTTTTACAGGTTGATACATATAGCCTAAATATTAGACACATAAATTGATAAAAAAAAGTTGCTTTACCAAAAACATTAGCAAAATGGAGATCAAGAAAACCTTAAGGATTGTTGTCTTCTCCATTTTCTTTTCCAAGTTTTGTGATAACAAAAGAGTAATAAACTATGTATGTGATTGTTATTATTGATTCTAATTGTCATTCTTAGCAATGTATTTATAGAGAAACAAAGGCATCTAGTTGATAGAGAAACAATAACATAGAAAAAGAAATTTAATGTATTTTCCCTAAATTAAAGAAGTCAAGTCAAATACTAAGGTTACAGAATACAAGTAATTTAAAATCATTAATATGGTCAAATAATGATTTTTTTAATGGAGAAATTATTTATTTTGTAAAATGAGTTAGTTTGTCTTTGCTATTTGAGAAGTATAGTTGTCAGTGCTAGGCCCATTAGATTGGTCTGGCCGATTTAGCAGGGTTGAACTAAGATTTTTAGAGTCTTTTTAAGAAAAAGATTTTTAGCTCAGTTTGAATAAGTCTACTGATTTGTGGAACTTAATAAATAGTATAACTTACATAGATTTCATAGTGTAAAATCTAAAGTATCTTCTATCCCTATTATTTTTCTAATTACAGATATCTCATGTTTTAGGCATTTTAGATACATAAGTAAGGATCCTGATACATTATGTATCAATATGTTGCACTTATTAAGGGGGAGAAAAACTAAAAATCAAAATCTCATAAAATCCATTTGTTGCACTAATTAAGGGAAAACTAAAAATCAAATTAAGATCCCATAAATTTGCTATTCCGTTTTAAATTATTGTCAAGAATTCAATCATATAGTGCAACTAAGCAAAAAATTCAAAAATTAAATTTCTTCTTCTTGTTCACTATTTTCTTTGTTTCATAAATTTTTTTGTCAAAATTTTGAATAAGCGAGGTGAATTATGAAGGATACAAAAGTGATGGAATTGTTATTGGACAAACGATTTCTTTTGTGAATCTTCAAGTTCATCAAATATCCTTTCGATTGTGATTCAAGATTGTAGAAATTTTCAATATTCAAAACTCTTCTCCCAGTACATTGACGGTCCTTTCAATTTTAATTCAAAATTGTTTAAAATTTTGAGTTTCAAAATTATTATCCTAGTTCATTAAAGATTCTTTCAATTTTGATTCAAAATTATTGAAAATTTTAAGAAGATACATCATGAAGATTCTTTCAATTTAAATTAAGAAGTGCTATATTTCTACTAGATACAATAAATAAGAAAGTGTTGCCCATGAGATATTAGGTTTGAGATCGACACATTATTGTTTGATAATTGTTATGTATGAAATGCATTTAGTATGAATTCGAATTTACGTATCATAACAAAAAAATTAGTACATGATACATTATTATTTATGCATCTTATTTTGTTTGAAAAACACTGTAATTTAAAATTAAAAAAATACATTATACATGTAATTGTTCCAAATTAGCTTCTTTTTTGTGTGTGATACAAAACAAAAATTTTGTGTATCAAGTACATTTAACATGATAAACACTAATCTAAGATTCAACAATATTAGAGTTATGTATCAATATCTTCAATATGAAAATGACACAATGCATAAAACAAAGATTATTGTACTAGTGATGTATTGAATCAAATGATAACACTAACAAAGACTAATTTAAGACTCAAAATAAGCGAGATACATTCAAAAATGGAAAAATTACATAAATTGGTATATTTTAATAAATAATTACTGATTTTAAAGATATATTTTATTTATTACCATTTATAGCAATATTATGTTAAATCTGCAATATGAATTAAAAGTGAATTATGTATGCAATATATATGAATTATAATTGTTTTTTGAAATATATTATGTTTGTTTGGTAAAAATTTGACACATTGTATTATAAATGTATTAAAATGTGTGATAAATGTATCATACATCATTAAAACTTGTATTATATGTGAATAATAAATTGTTCTTTATAATATTTATTAAACTTGTATTATAAATGAATTAATACTGATCAAGTAAAAAAATATTGTTGCTATAAATGGTAAATATTTTGTTATTACAGTATATTTATGTAAGTTTCCCTTAAAAAATTGGATCATTGATAGTGATGGTCATGCAATGGTAGATCCAACTTTTTTCATCTTTTGACGTTTTTCAACAATATATACATTAACAGAAAAAAAATATTTTTCAAGAAAAAATTTAAATGACAATATGATTAACTAAAATTGCAAAGGTTCAATAAGATTTCAATGGGGCTGGGGGCGGAGGTAATATGGAAAATATTTTTTTTAGAAAAAAATAGAAATTGAGGTGATGGAAAGAAATCTACCTCTTGAATAATTTGAAATCGTTGATTGGAAATAAAAAAGATTTGAAATTCAAAAATAGATTAATTGATGTAATTATAGAAAGATTTGTGGCGTGAAAAAAGGAAGAAAATCATGGGTATGAGATTTCAAATTAATGTATCTGAAAAAGGGGATGATGGGAGGAAAAAAAGAAATTTTTGATATTTTTTGAAATGTTAGGAAAAATATGATAATAAATGATACATAGTTTAGTAATTTTTTTATTTTTCCTAGGCCGACCTGTGGGCTAAATAAAAATTAAAATCAAATATAGTAATAAAACTAACAAGAGTCCAAACTTAAAATGTAACACCTCGGATTTCAAAAGAGCTAAAGAGAGGTTCGTACAGGTCACCTATTAATTTTAAGTTTGGGTCAACTTCAAACTTAGCACATTAAGAGTTAGGTGTTTCATGACCTATCAAATTGAAGGTCTTTGAGTCATCTTTCCATCGCCATCAACTTTTCTTATTTCCTAGCTTGGATTAAAAAATTATGTTTGTTCCAGTGAAGCCTCAGTTTTAAAGGCACATGAATCATTTTTATAAGGGTAGTTTGGTCTTTTCCTTTTTCCTTCTAATACTAGCCACATTTTTCTTCATCCAAATAAGGGTCCAATCATATGCTAAACCACTTTTTAACATCCCAAAACACATAGAAATTGGAGCGAAGTTCCAAAGCGAAAAAGGTAGGTTTTCAAGCGTTCTTCAAGATTTGTCGATTTTCACCAAAAACGTTATTATTTCCAGGAATGTAAGGTATCTCACAGTGTTGGACTTGTTCGTTCTCACATCATATATCTAGTTATCCATGAAATCCTTGTATCTAATTCTTGAGTATTTCTTGATAATTGTTCAATTATTTATCGTTAAGAAAATCATTTATTGTTAAATTCGGGGATTATTGTAAGAATTGAGAAATAAAAAAGTTTAGCTAATATGATTCCTGATTGTATAAATCTAGAATTTGTATATGTTTACCTTAGCTATTTGTATAAGATTTATCATAATAAAATAGCATGTCTGTATATGGCAAGTGAAATATATTAAAATAGACAAACGAAGTTCGAAGAAATTTCTAAATATATAAATCCCGAATTTGTATATACTTAATTTGTTTGTATATTCGCAAGTAAAATATACTAACTATGACCTCTATTTGTATATACTTACCATGTTTGTATATTCGCAAGAGAAATATACAAACGAACAAGCGAAATATACAAACGCAACCTCCATAGCAAACGAAATTATAATTATGAAGCGCAATTATTGAAACTATAGCTATACAGTCTTAATATATCTATGATCTTTGATCAAACTTGAAATGAATTTACATGGTCATATTCATTTAGTTTGTATTAATATCATGGTGGATGGATTAGATAGATGAAAATATTATTGTCGTTCTTTTGTATTGAATTTTGGATATACATAAAAGAAAGATACAATATACGTACAGTTGCTTAATAATTAAAGGAAAAATTATATAAAATATCATAGTTTGATTTAATTGTAACTCGTAGCAAACAATTGTCATTCACCTCTCTCCCCAACGAATTTCACTTGCCACTCTCCCAGGTCTTGCTCGTCACTTTCCCTCGTCTCACTCACTTTATACAAAGGCAAATGAATAAATTGTGTTTGTATAAAGCGGGAGAAAATTATATATACACATACATATAATTTCGTCATATACACTTATAATTATACAAATACAGATTTTCCCTACATGTTCTCTTTTGTCTTTCTCTCTTTCTCGCTTTATATAAACACAAATTACAATGTATACTTTGTGTTATATAATGTGAGAGAGAGCGATTTGATATAGAAATATTTTATTTCGATTTATTGTATACAAATTCAAATTTTATGCAGATATACAAACACATAAAATTGAATTTAGAGGTTGTCAACGATTTATACAAACGAGAGGCTGCCAATGATTTAATGTACCATAGCAAGTGTAAAATTTGTTATGGGGCGCAATTATACAAACTATAATTATAGTATACAAATATAATTTTTTATGTTTACTAAATCTAAAATTTACTTATAATTAAATAGTTTCCTATTAAACTAATTATTTCTATATGAATGTCGTCGATATTTTCCTCCTTTTTTCACCCTTATTTTTGTCATAAGTTAGGGAAAAAATTTAAAATTTTGAAATATCGGTGAAAATATTTTTTTTGAATAGTTTTAAAATAATTTTTATAATGGTAAGCAAAAAAAATCTGGTTTATGGCTAAGAGAGGCTAATTTATCTAGAGGACTATTAAGATCCCTAATCAGTATTATTTTTGGTTTAAAGCATTATGAATAATCTCATCTAAATAGATATTTACGTCTTTCAATTTTGGATATGTACAATTACAAGCAGACATATAAATATATATATAGTTAAACAAATAGATACATTCTATGTGACATCCTACATGACAATTTGCATCCTATATAGTGTCCTACGTGAATTATATCACGTAGTACGTCTGTATATGTTTATTCAACGTTATATAAATTTAAGTATCGATTTACTACAATCAAAATTGAAAGACATAGATATCAGATGAAACCAAGTTAAAAGGGATTGGAAATTATGGTAACACAATAAGAGACTAAAAAGATATTAAAAAAATATAACACCATAATATATAATAGCCTTATCCACGTATAGCCTTAACCATTCAAAATATATGGATAATAAAGTTAGAAAACAGAGAGTAAACAAGCAAGAACAGAGCAACACTACTCAAAAACAATGGAGAATTCTTTAACACTTTCACTACTCTCCACAATTCCAGTTCCCAATTCAGTACTCTCAACAAAATGTAGTGTTCTTTTTCGAGGAAATCCATGTTCGATTTCCTCGAAAATTGGTACAAAATGTGGTGGATTTAGATCATCAACAAGATTGTATGCAGGACTAACAGAGATAGAACCAGATATCAACGAAGATCCTGTTGATCGATGGAGAACTAATGGCATTGACATTGTAATGTTTCTTTTCTTTTCTTCGTTGTTTTTTAATAATCGTAGTGTTCGAGTAAGTTTAATACCTTTCATCAACATAGATATCGAATAAATTTGATATAATACATAATGTCCTTTTAACTGACAAATGTATCTATTTTTTTCAATTTTATATAAGTATCTACTTGCGCACACCGAAAATAAGAGAATATAAATGTCAACTGAAACAAAATTGAAGGGTATATTTATGTTTTATATCATAATTTTTTTTTATTGAAATTTTAACAGATGAGAAGAAATCTATCATCTACTGATATCATCGACCACTAGTTTAAGACAGACACATGTTTACTAATTTTATTTTATTTTAATTTGTTGCAGGAAGATTATGTTTTTGGAAAATACGATGATCATCATACGTACTTTGAAAGTGAAGATAAAAAAGGTATATAACAATATATGTGTTTCTTTTTTCTATTTAATTTGTAATTTTGATTTGAAAAAATGTCTAAATTTGTCCAATGTATTATTATATGAATTCGATCAAGTTAGCCTTTGTTAGACTTTTCGTTTAATAAATCGTTTCGTATTTGTCCAACGTGAAATTGGTGAACTCTACGTGTTCAAATTCTTCGAAAAACACAATATTTCAGTAGCTATTTTTACAAAAAAAATAGGTAAATGTATTTATACTTTAACTATACTTAATTCTATATCACTTGCATTTTCAGTATCATTTTGGGGATCCATAGCAGAAGATTATGCTGCTATTGCACCCCCAACAGGATTTCAAGGTATGTAACAAATAACCATAATAATATGATCATTAACATCTGTTTATTTAGTTATTTACTTTTCGCACTTTGATTAATTTCACGAGATATTTTTAATCAGCGACAAGTATCAGCTAACTCTATCCATCTACCAATATCGATTGTGGTGCACTGGTGAGAGTGTTTCATTCTTAACCACAGGTCTCGGGTTTGAGTCCTGGGTATGATCTATTGAGAAAATCATGTTGGGAGCGTCACCCCCAAATATAGATACTGCAATGTGCGATTCGAATTTAGTCGGGATTCCAATGTGAGCTCCGGACATCGGGTGGAAAAAAAAACTCTATTCATCCACAGTGAATAAGACAAATGAAAGGATCACCTAGAATTTTTTTCTCTCGCGGAGAATTGAACCTGATGAGACTTCGTGACTCTTAACCAGTTCATTGACCACTAGGGCACACCCTTGAGTGCTTCTTTAGTTATTTACTTAAAATAACTTATTTTCTGGTGTTCGACAATAGGTATCATTTCATGGCTGTTTCCTCCAGCAATAGTTGCAGGAATGTACTTCAATGTTCCTGTAAGTTAATGACTAAATCTCTACTATATTACACATTTTTCGAGGCTCGAAAACACCCATTTCCAGCAACTAAAGTCTTGAATTTTCACTTCTTGACAATGCAGGGGGAGTATTTGTACATTGGAGCAGCTGTGTTTACAATTGTGTTCTGTATCATTGAGATGGACAAACCAAGTGAAGCACACAATTTCGAGCCTCAAATATATAACATGGAGAGAGGTGCGCGAGATAAGTTAATATCGGATTATAACACAATGGACATTTGGGAATTCAACGAAAAATATGGTGATTTATGGGATTTTACTGTCAAGAAGGACGATATCATGAAACGATAGAAATAAAAATGAATAACGAATTCATATGTTCTGAATATATCATTAAGGTACATATATGAATCGCGTAATGAACATTGGATTTCATCGATTACTCGAGGATGCATATGTTCTGGTGTTGTTCCATGGCTGTAGTATATGTTTCTTAACTACATTGAGATGAAAAAAACTCTAATGAACTCCCTAGCTGAAGATTTACACTGTATATATAAGGTCAAAGTTATATATTTCTTATTAGTATATGTCAAATCCCTTTATCAATTCTTTATATTTTGAATTTCCTTAATAAAAATTCTGATTCTGCTACTGCGACGATGAGAGTTGTACAAATCAAGAAGTACATAGGATGTTTAAAGTTACATTTAGAAGGAACTTAAGAGTTGAAAAGTTTGATTGAATGATAAGTGATAACTAACATGATTTGGCTGGTTAGTTTTTTTTTTTTTCTGTTTTTTTTTATGAATGTTCTGATATTGCTTGTTGTATGTGTAAATATACCTACTGAATTAGCTCTATGTACTACTTCCTTTCCAATTTACGCGATACTTTTTTAAATTTCGAGATTCAAATAAGTCTATTTTTTATCGTAAATTTTTATATATATTTTTAAATTATTTTGAATTGTCAATTATTGTGACTTATATTACTTTTAACGTAATTTATAAATATATAAATTTAAATTTTTAAAAAAATTAAAGATTCTACGTGCAAATTCTCAATCATACTTAAACTATTTGACTCCAAAAAATAAAAAATATCACATAAACTAAAATAGAAAAAATAATAGTTAATTATTTCTCAAAAGATATAAGTACTATTTATATTAAATTTTTAAACATGGGCATTGGATGTTGCATGACTTCGCCTTTAAAAATTCTAAATTTGCCTTTATTAAGAGTAATTGAAGAGCAAAAGTACACATACAAGAAACTTGGATAAACACTATTTATCACATATAGTAAAAAAAAATAATATCTTAAATTTTATAAGATTGAAATTTCAAATTTCAAATTTCAAATTTCAAACTTAAACATACAAATATGAAGTTAAGTTGGACTTACAAAGGATTTGAAATGGAAAAAATTACAATTATTATTAAAATTGGGACTTGGTGATGGTGCAATAGAAATGATGACATTTTTTCATGACTTATGAAGTTACCAATCATAGTAATTAATGGTGACAAATGCATAAATTGAAGCTTTGATTGGAGCAAAAAAGAAATTTTGAGGTTCAACTAACCTCAAAATTTAATTAGTGCTTCTTATTATTAACTCTTGACTAAGACAAGATAAGGTATGACTTGTTCAAATAGACTTGGTCAAAGATCACTTTTACAAAGACAGCAGTGACTAACATAGGTGTATGCAAAATTATTTTGGAAGAATTGTCACAATTTAGCTTATAAGTGGAATTTTGATGCGTGGAATTGGCGCAAGTTCAATAAAACTCAATAATTTTAATTCAAAATATATATATTGTTGAGAAATTCATTAAATATGTACGTAGAATAAATTTTATATTGTTGGATCAACCTTTAAGATTTAGGTAAGACAGGTGATTTCAAGGGAAAAGGAGCAAATATATCTCTCAAACTATCGTAAATGATATGCAGATGTCCTTTGTCACACTTTTGAAATATTGGTGCCCCTGTTATCCAAAAACTAGAGCCTATATGCCCTTCACTCTAACGGAAGACTAAATAGGGAGACGGTCGATCCGATATTTAATAAATGTCAGGTTGATGGATAAGATTATGACACGTATATGTCCGTTAGTATAAAGAATATATATGTTTTAATTTTTTGACAATAAAGGCACCAATGTCCTAAAAATATGACAGAGGATATCTGCATATCATTTACGATAGTTCGGAGGTATATTTATCTTTATTTCTCTTTATTTTTTTGTCTAGTACTAGCTTGTTTAGCCAAACTTTCGATGAGATTGAAATTTCAGATATTATGAAAATATCAGAAATAAAAAAAAAATGAAGTGGTGTCAAATAATACCAAGCATTTATGTGTCACTATTTGATAGCAAAAGTCCTTTTAATGACCCCTCCATTACCCTCCAAATGATCCCATTAGCTTCCATAGTCAAGTTTAAAAGTCTTGACCTTCATCATTTATGAGCGATTTAGAGATTGATTGTATGTCACCCAATCATCATATTATCGAATCATTAGCTCTGATACAAATTATTGGATATTATCGTATGATATTATCTGTTTTAAACTAAATTTGTAAGGTTATCCTATTATTAAGAGAACCCTACATCTTATATATACATTTTTTTTTTAACTTCATTAGTATCCATTAGTTTGCATTCTCAACAATAACAATATATATTTTAATGTCCAATTTTGTTAATTTCATCAGTACTAAGGTCAAAGGTAGATTCAACATGGGAAAAATGTGCAATAGAAATGATATTTATGATGTTACCAATCAATGTAAAAGGTAACAAATGCACAAATGTGAAGCTTTCATTGGACCAAAAATTTTTATGAGGCTCAACAAACCTATGAGCTCACTTATATTGTCAATTTTAAATTTAAATTAAAAAAGAAAATTATAGAAAATTAATTGAAAATAATTTTTTTATCCCATAAAATTAAGATAAGACTATCCATATTTTATCTTTCTCAAATCGCATCGTATAGAATTACACTGAATTAATTATTATTATTGTTGATTTTTAACTCTAGTGTATGACTTTGTACAAATTGACTTAGTCAAAGACCACTATCACAAAGACAGCAGTGATTTAGAGACTGACAAGAAGTGTCATATTTTTTACATCACAATTTAGCTTGTAAATTGAAAAGTGAGTTCGAATTCAAATAATTTTTATTCAATTTTTATCATATTTGTAACTCTCAAATCCTAAATTCCTCTTTAAAATTATGACTTTGATAATATTGGAGGGTTTATGTTGGAAACACTTATTTTGTCAAGTTTATGAGATGAATAAATTTTTTAAATAATTATGTGCATACTTTTAAAAAAAAAAATACGAAGTAGTGTCAGATAATACCAAATACTTTATGTCACTATTTTGGTTGCAAAAGTCCTTTTAAATGACCTCTCCAATACTCCTCAAAGGCCCCATTGGCTTCCATAGTCAACTTTATAAGTCTTGGTCTTCCTAAATAAACCAAAGTGGAATTTGGCAAAAGTTTTCTAGACCAAAGTTGACGTTATAAATTTTTTCGTAATTTGTATGTCTTAGTTAAGCGAATATCTAAATCACAAATCAATCATTCTATTGATATTATACATAATCTATCTAATAACGAGTCACCGAACATGATATTACTTGCACAGAATTTGGTATCTACATAACTTAACTCCTAATCAACTACCAAACCACTCTGAATGAATAATGTTTTCCCCAATTGTTGCAATAGTTTTCTATACCTTGGAAAAAGATGTATCTGAGAAATAGCTACTCCCTCCGTGCGAAATTGTTTGTCATGTTACGTTTTTCAAAAATCAATTTGATTAATTTTTAAATTTAAATTAAATCACATTAATTTAATATTTTAAATTAAAAAATTAAATATTCTAAAATTATATGAAAAGTGCTATAAATTGTAAATTTTTACGTATTAATATGATTAAAAATATACATTTTAAAATGTTAGTCAATTTATAGTTTGATTCTAAAATTAAAAACCATGATAAATAATACAAAACGAAAAAGTAGTAGTACAAACATGTGAAAACATCTTGTAGAAAAAACAACAAAGATAAACATGAATATTTTCTACAATATGGTTGATATAGCTCTTCTACGTGGGACAATCAAATTGGAAAATCTCCGTCTCGTTTGATAAAGTGTATTAATAATGCTTAAATTAAAAATATATTAATTAATTATATACAAATTATTTAGTTAAATACTTTTTAATAAATAATTACAAATTTTAGCGATATTTTTTATTTATTATCATTTATAACAATACTATATTAAATCTGTAATATGTATTAAAAATGAATCAAGTATATACTCCCTCTGTCCGAAATTGTTTGTCATGTTACGCTTTTCAAAAGTCAATTTAACTAATTTTCAAAGTTAAATTAGATCACATTAATTCGATATTTTAAATTTAAAAAAATTAAATATTCTAAAGCTATATGAAAAGTACTATAAATTGCAATTTTTGCATATTAATATGATGAAACAATACATCTTAAAATGATAATCAAAGTTTATATAGTTTGACTCTAAAAATAGAAACTATGACAAACAATACTGGATGGAGGGAGTAATATATATGTGTTATAACTATTTTTAAAAATATATTATATGTATTTAGTAAAAAGTTCACACATTGTATTATAGTGTATTAGAATGTGTGATAAACGTGTTATCCATCAATAAAACTTATATTATATATAAATAATAAATTATTTTTTATAATATATATTAAAAGTGTATTATAAATGTATTAAAAGTGATAAAGTGAAAAAATGTAATTGCTATAAATGTTAACTGTTTTTTATTTCCAGTAATTATTTTAAATTTCTTTGGTATATCAAAAATAGCATGCATGATATACAAATATTTATTTATAAAGATACCATTTACATTTTATGGTGGAAAAATATAAAAAAAAATTGAGGAGAAACGAGGCCTTTAACCATTCTAATGCATACATTATAAAACTTCTTGCATTACTAACACCTAGAAATTCATCATATTAGTAATACGCATCTTAATACACACAATAAAGTGTATACATAACATGATAAAATGTATCAAACGAGATATTACTAGCACACAAAGCTAATGCATGCAATACTCTACCAAACACCCTTAAGGTTCAACACAACACCATATGAGGAATTCCACAACAGCCAATTAAATGGAAAAAAATCCCCATCAATCATGAAATAGTGAATACCAAGACTATACATGAGAAAAAACAACAAGAAGTTGGGTATATAAACTTCATAAAACTCCATCAAATTTTATAACAACACACATCTCTCTTTCAACAAAAAAACAAAGCCAAAAAATGATAACAAAACCACTATTTGGTTTTTCACTTCTTATTTTCATATCATTCATATTCAACCAAAACATATGTTATGCACAAAACCCACCAAGCATAACAGGATATACTTGTAATCCCAACCAATTCAATCCATGTAAAACTTATGTGTTATACAGAGCTAGAGGACCACAGTTTCTTGATTTAGCCTCAATTGGTGATCTTTTTTCAGTAAGTAGGGTAATGATTGCAAATCCTAGTAAAATTTCCAACCCAAACACAACTCTTGTAAATGATCAACCCCTTTTTGTCCCCATCAAATGTTCTTGCAACAACATCAACTCAACTTTTGGTAGCATATCTTATGCTGGCTTAAACTACAGTTTCAAAGCAGGTGACACAATGTATGATATGTCACTAACCAAATACCAAAATCTTACTACTTATCAATCTGTTGAGGCTGTTAATCCCACAGTTGAAGCAACCAAAATTGCTATAGGGCAGACCATAAAATTCCCAATTTTTTGCAAGTGTCCAAACAGAAGAAAAAATGAACCAAGACTACTCATAAGTTATGTTTTTCAGCCTAATGATAACATTTCTTCTATCGCATCAAGATTCCGGATAACCCCACAATCCATAACACAAATGAATGGAAATAATATCAAGATTCTTGATACCATTTTCATCCCTCTTTCTAATCTACCTAATCTTACACAGCCAGCATCTTCAAACACCCCACCACCACCACCACCACCACCCACAGCACCAGCACCAGTAATTCAAGAAAATGACAGAAAAGGGACTGTCATTGGGTTAGTAATTGGTTTAGGGGTTTGTGGGCTGATTTTGATTTTGATTCTTGGTTTGTTTTACAAGGAGAAAACAGTAAAGAGAGAAAAGTATAGTGATGTTGAAAGACAAAAAAGTTTGAATGTTGGATCAAAAAAGGGGTCTATTGTTGATAAAGATGTTGAAGTGAATTTGATGGCTGATTTATCAGACTGTTTGGATAAGTATAAAATGTATAAAATGGAACAACTTTGGGAAGCAACAAATGGATTTGATGAAGAGTGTTTGATTCAAGGGTCTGTGTATAAAGGAACAATTGATGGAGAAGTGTTAGCAATCAAGAAAATGAAATGGAATGCCCGTGAAGAACTCAAAATCCTGCAAAAGGTAAAAAAAAAACGTCACGTAAAATTCAGCATATATACGTATCCACTGAAGAATTTTTTTTGTATACTACTATCCCTCATCCCAATTTACGTGACGTAAAAATCATTTTATTAAGGATAACATGAACACTTTAAAGTTAAAACTGTTACTGGATAGAATGTATGTCATTCTTTTCACTTTTTTTTGTTTGTGTAGGTGAACCATGGGAATTTGGTGAAGCTAGAAGGTTTTTGCATAGACCCTAAAGAAGCAAATTGCTACTTAGTCTATGAGTATGTTGAAAATGGTTCACTACATTCTTGGCTTCACGGTGAAAAACCTGAAAAATTGAGTTGGAAAACAAGACTAAGAATTGCAACTGATGTTGCAAATGGTCTTTTATACATTCATGAACATACAAGGCCAAGAGTTGTCCACAAAGACATCAAAAGTAGCAACATTCTCCTAGACTCCAACGTGAGAGCCAAAGTTGCCAATTTTGGTCTAGCTAAATCAGGGTGCAATGCTATAACAATGCACATTGTAGGTACTCAGGGGTACATCGCCCCTGAGTACCTAACCGATGGGATTGTATCCACTAAGATGGATGTTTTCTCATTCGGGGTTGTGTTGCTCGAGCTTGTGTCAGGGAAGGAGGCTATCGACCATGAAGGGAAAGTCTTGTGGGCAAAAGTTAGTGATTTTTCAGAAGGGAGTGAAGAAAGGAAGGTGAGTAAATTGCAAGAATGGATGGATGAAAGTCTTTTGAGCGAAGAATTAACTATCGAAAGTGTTGTGAATGTGATGTCTGTGGCTATTTCATGTTTGAATAAAGATCCTTCAAGAAGGCCAGGCATGATTGAAATTGTGTATGCATTGTCTAAAAGTATTGATCTATTTTCTGATGCTTCAGAGGAGGGACTATCTCCAAGGAAAGTCACAGCAAGATAGACTACATAATAGTACAAGCATATTATGTAAAGTTGTTTTGAAGTGGAGTAGCATTTTGTGTTTTTGAGGTTAATACTTTTAAAGTTTTTCTTCTATATATGTGTAATATTACTCCTATATTATCTTCTATAGTAGTAGTGGTAAATCTAATTCCGAATAAAAGCATGTTTAAGGTTGTTCTAATGTAATTCTTTACAATTACATGTATTAGTAATGCAGTTATCTAAATTGCAAATCAAACACCATATTGATTTTATAATGAATAATTTACCTTCTAAATCAGCTACCAAACATGATATTACTTATTCAGGATCCGATACTTGCATAACTCAACTCCAAACCAACTACCAACCGACCTTGAATGAAAAGTATTTTCCCTAATTCTTGCAATAGTTAAATATACCTTGGAAAAAGATGTATCTCAGAAATAGCTAGTCCAAACATGTGAAAATATCCTGGAGAAAAACAACAAATATAAACACGAGTATTTTCTACAATATGGTTGACCAATAACTCATCTAGGTGGGACCAACAAATTGGAAAAAAAAACCATCTTCCTTTAATGTTAAAGACAATACCATATGAGAAAATAAATAACAACAACCAATCAAATAATGCAAAAAATCCCCATCACTCATTAAATGGTCAAAAATCAAGACTATGACAAAAAAAACAAGAACTTTGGTATATAAACCTCTTATAACAACATCATATTATATACACACACATCTCTCCTTCAACAAAACACAAAACCAAGAAAATGATAACAAAACCAATATTTAATTTTTCACTTCTCTTCTTCTTATCATTCATATTGAACCAAAACATAATATGTTATGCACAAGAGCCACCAAGCATAACAGGATATACTTGTAATCCTGACCAATTCAATCCATGTCAAACTTATGTGTTATACAGAGCTAGAGCACCAGAGTTTCTTGATTTAGCCTCAATTGGTGATCTATTTTCAGTAAGTAGACTAATGATAGCAAACCCTAGTAATATTTCCAACCCAAACACAACTCTTGTTAATGATCAACCCCTTTTTATCCCCATCACATGTTCTTGTAACAACATCAACACAACTTTTGGTAGCATATCTTATGCTGGCTTTAACTACACTTTCAAATCAGGTGACACTATGTATGGTTTATCAACATCTAAATTCCAAAACCTTACTACTTATCAATCTGTTGAGGCTGTTAATCCAACTGTTGTACCAGAAAACATTGACATAGGTCAAGCTATAAAATTCCCAATTTTTTGCAAATGTCCAAACACAACATCTTCACAAAATCAACCAAGACTACTCATAACTTATGTTTTTCAACCTAATGATAACATTTCTACTATTGCCTCAAGATTCAGAGTAACCCCACAATCTATAACACAAATTAATGGAAATAACACCAAGGTTCTTGATACCCTTTTCATCCCTCTTTCTAATCTACCTAATCTTACACAGCCAACATCATCAAACACCCCACCCCCACCCCCTGCACCCTCAGCACCAGTAAATCAAGAAAATGACAGAAAAGGAACTGTTATAGGGTTAGCAATTGGTTTAGGGGTTTGTGGGGTTTTGTTGATTTTGGTTCTTGGTTTGTTTTACAAGGAGAAAACAGGGAAGAAAGAAGGGTATAGTGATGTTGAAAGACAAAAAAGTTTGTATCTTGGATCAAAAAAGGGGTCTTTTGTTGATAAAGATGTTGAAGTGAATTTGTTGGCTGATGTATCTGAGTGTTTGGATAAGTATAAAATGTATAAAATGGAACAAATTTGGGAAGCAACAGATGGATTTGATGAAGGGTGTTTGATACAAGGATCTGTGTACAAAGGAACAATTGATGGTGAAGTGTTTGCAATCAAGAAAATGAAGTGGAATGCTCGTGAAGAACTCAAAATACTGCAAAAGGTAACATTTTTACTCAATTTTCTATACTTTTGGTATCTTTTCAAGAATCACTTTTGTGGACTAATTGATATTGAGAAAATGATAAACATGGACCAATTCGGGTTGAGGTAGCGTAGTAAGTAATTCGTATTTGATCTAAATTTTTAAATTTGAGTCATCTAGATACGAAGTTACTTTTATCAAGGAGTGATTTATTGTTGATAAGGAATTTTCTATATATTTCGTATGTTATTAAGAATTGTCTTTGTGTACTAATTGACGTTTGAGAAAATGACAAAATGATTAAGTAATTAAAGGTTTAGAATTTGAATTTCTTAGGTGTAAAGTTATTTTGATTAAAAAGCATCTTCTGATATTAATTTAAATTTAGTCAAATTTTATAATGGATAACAAATAACGAGTAAAAAAGAAAAAGAAAACATGGTATATGTGGAGGGTTGATTTACAATAGTTTTTAAGTATGTAGTATATTTGATAGTCTCCATCTTTTAAGTTTGTTAAAAAGTAATATCTTTAACTTTTCATATAATATTTATTGAATTTATATGTTAGAGAGGCACTATTTTTGAAGCTCGATTAGTTTTGATTTGTTTCTATAATTTAGTGTTTTTTTTTTAAGGTATGAAGTTGTTTATATGCAATGTTTTCTGCAGCATATTTTAGATATTGATAAGATCTTTTTAGTTTTTATGATTAAAATACTAATTATTGTGTATTTGAGAAGATTAAAAGTGTCAACTTTTTTTGATAAATAAATTCAATTCAAGGAATTATTGTGAACAATATTCTCCCTCCTTAGAGGCTATTTTTGTCATTTTCTCAATTGATATTTTAGTAATGTTAAGGACCCGTTTGGATGGGCTTAATAAAAGCAGCTTTAAAAAAGTACTTTTAAAAGTGCTGAAACTTATTTTTAAAATAAGCAGTTATGTGTTTGGATAAAAGTGCTGAAGTTGCTATGCCAAACGTGAAAAGGGAAAAATGAAAGAAAGAGATGTTAGGGTTATGTTGTAATTTGAAGATTGTATAAAAATATTAAGGGCAAAAAAATAAAAATGTGGTCAACTTAAAACAGCTTATAAGCTAAAAAAAAAAAACACCTCTACCCCAGCTTTTAACTTTTGGCTTAAAATAAGTTTTTTTCAACTTAAAATAAGCTATTTTGAATATTGCCAAATAGCTAAATAAGTCAAAAATCAGTTTTTAAGTCAGTTTGACCAGCTTTTAAGATGAGCCAAACAGACTCTAAATTCCACTGCAGAATTGT
The DNA here is from genome assembly GCA_027704765.1 of Solanum habrochaites. Lineage (NCBI taxonomy): Eukaryota > Viridiplantae > Streptophyta > Magnoliopsida > Solanales > Solanaceae > Solanum > Solanum habrochaites. Next base: position 74,034,975 of record JAKWJA010002497.1, read on the forward strand.
TTTTCCTCCAATGGATCAGATTAAGTATTTAATTTTAATAAAATATTTAACAATTTAAATTATTAGGTCTAGTGACCTGTCGTATTCTTGAGACATTAGTACTTTATTTAAATATTTAAGTGGAGCATTATGCCCGTTGGGATTTGATAATTTATAATTTAAACTAATCTACACCATTTAATACTCAATTTATTTGTCCTTTGATGTCTATCTTTTTATTAAAAATACTCTTCTTTTTGTTTCTCAATTATTCACTAAGGAAACCCTCCTATATCTTCTATTAAAGTCGAGCGTATATAAAAAAAATAAAATTATATATTATTTTTTTTATATTTTATTCATAAGATTCTCACGAGATATATTATTATTGTGATAGAAATTGAGATAATAAAAATTAACGTGATGTCTAGAAACAATTTTTTTTCTTTTTTTTTTGCCACAGAAAAGAGCATCTTTTATTAATAATTTATTATATTAAGACAAAGTTCAAAATAAATTTTCTTCCTAAATGAAATTTCTGGTCTTTGACCTCATTTTGGCTGTACTATTTTGACTAGAATTATTAGTTATCCTAATAAATGAAGAAAACGTCATTAAGTCCTATTTTGCAGCCGTTACTATAATTAGGGCGTCGTTACAATATTAGATATTAATCCGATAAATTAATATGTTTTTTTTAATAATATGATATATATCGAAAATAGTAATAAGATTTGTGTATACTCTATTTAGAGATTGATACAGGATTTTTATGAAGTGGTGTCAATGGTTTAGGAACTTTTGTAACCCCTTAACTACTAGACTAAACTTTCCACTTGTGTCAAAAGATGTCAATACTTATATATACAATGTAATTTTCCTCGACCAAGGGTGGGTTGACCCCTGAGTCTACCAGACCGTACTTTGTGCAGGGTAGGTCCACCCCTGACTCTACCATCTTCAGACCGTACTTTGTGTATGATACTGAATAACACTGAATATGTTGTTGTTGTATTGTATGGCTACTTAACAATTTCCTCCTTTTTTTTGTTTTGTTTTGTGTAGGTGAACCATGGGAATTTGGTGAAGCTAGAAGGTTTTTGCATAGACCCTAAAGAAGCAAATTGCTTCTTAGTGTATGAGTATGTTGAAAATGGTTCACTACATTCATGGATTCATGGTGAAAAACCTGAAAGATTGAGTTGGAAAACAAGACTAAGAATTGCAACTGATGTTGCAAATGGTCTTTTATACATTCATGAACATACAAGGCCAAGAGTTGTCCACAAAGACATCAAAACTAGCAACATTCTCTTAGACTCTAACATGAGAGCCAAAGTTGCCAATTTTGGTCTAGCTAAATCAGGGTGCAATGCTATAACAATGCACATTGTAGGTACTCAGGGGTATATCGCCCCTGAGTACCTAACCGATGGGATTGTATCCACTAAGATGGATGTTTTCTCATTCGGAGTTGTGTTACTCGAGCTAGTGTCAGGGAAGGAAGCTATAGATGATGAAGGAAAAGTCTTGTGGGCTAAAATTGGCGATTTTTCGGAAGGGAGTGAAGAGAGGAAGGTAAGGAAATTGCAAGAATGGATGGATGAAAGTCTTTTAAGGGAAGAATTAATAATGGAGAGTGTTGTGAATGTCATGTCTGTGGCTATCTCATGTTTGAATAAAGATCCATCAAAAAGGCCAGGGATGATTGAAATTGTGTATGCATTGTCTAAAAGTATTGATCTATTTACTGATGTTTCTGAGGAAGGACTATCTCCAAGGCAAGTCACAGCAAGATAGGGCCTATATCTATTTAGTATATTATGTAAAAGTAGTTTTGAAGTGAGTAGTATTTTTGTGTTTTGAGGTTTTTACTTTACTATAAAGTTTGCTTCTATATATGTGTAATATTACTCCTATATTATCTTTTCTAGTACTACTTGTGAGATAATCCAATTTCAAATAAGAGGATGTTTTAAGGTTGGTCTAAGTCGAATATATATTATGTTGTAATGAGTTTGTTTTCTTTTATGTTATGTTGTTCGGATTTTTTAAAATTGTATATATTTTTTTGAAGAATTCAACATATAGTTGATAACATAGATTTTAAGAGATTGAACATCGTAGATTGTTTTGCCAAAATTGAGGGAGTTTAATGTAGGAGTGAAACAATATTTTACAACTTGTTCTTATTTATGTGTTGGTGCTCTTTTTTAATCATTTAAGCTTGTACGTATATCAATATTGTATCAGAGTCAAACTCATTGTTTATCTAGATGATGTTAAACTCCCATGCATGTTATATTATCCTTATTTTGGATTTCTGGTCCCGAGTGTTGCGTAAGAAATTCTACATCAGTTGCGAAAGAGTAATTGATCTCCTGATGTAATTTTGAACTAGCTCTCCTCGTAAACTAATTTTTGGAGTTATGTCAAAGTGAGTCTTTTAAAAAATTAGTTGAAGAACTATGTAATAAAACTATAAATTGACTATAAAAACTAATGAAAACTTCCCTAGATTTGTTGATGAGAGTAGTCAAATTCATTTATTGATTGAACAAAGAATTTTCAAATGTACATGATGTTTTAGATAGTCAACAATTCTACTTTAATTCGTTTGTTATAACTTGTAGATGAGAAGTTTTAAAAGTTTCTCCTATCTCCAATTTCAACAAAAATTTCAGAAAAACTTGGATTTATTTTTCTCATTTATTCTTAATCTTATTGTGTATGAAAGATACATTAACCATAAGTCAAAAGAGTAAAGAAGAAGTGCCTCAATATTTGCTGCATTTTAGGATTGCCAATATAAACAAAAACAAACTACATAAGTCATAATAATGATAATAATTAATACATACTCTCCCTTTTAAAACTTGATCAAGGAGATGTTCATGGAACATGCCATTATACGACGAGTTGATAAAAATATGAGATACAACTGCATTATTTGGTTCAATCCACAAAATGTGAATCGATTATACAGATAATAATATATAAAATTTGTATATGTTTATTTTAATTATTATATCTCGTTATTATAAATAGAGTAACTCAAAAAATTTATTTGTTTTTCAAGAAGTTGAAACCATTTATGTTTCTTAAGAAGCACATAAGACTTACTTCTAATGTACATATAGTACATAAACATAGCACACATCAATTAAACACAATTTCTTATTTTAAGCAACAATAACTAGACAACATTTTCAATGTGTCTTCAATGTTTTATAACTAGGAATTTAATTAGAGTTGTTTTTCAAATATTTTTCTCATCAATTTTAAGATACTTACTATAAGAAGCAAATATAGTTAATACTTATTATTTAACAAAACTAAATTTTTAACACAAGGAATGTCCCTTCTATATCAATAGATAAGGGTAGCCACAATTTAAAGTTCATAATTCAAATTTTAATTTTTTAAATTTATTAGGTTCAAAATTAATAATTTGTATATATTTAACAGAGTTCTTAATTTAAATTCAAACTTCATATTAAAGCTATTAGATTTGACCTAATTCATAATTAAAGAGCTAGCTCCGCCATTATCTATCAATATTTAACTTATACTTTCGTAACACTCTATCAATAACAAAACTAAAAATAATAAATAATTTGCTCGTAAGACTTTTGATCTTAGACATATGTCATTGATTCGAACTCTACGATAAAAAAAACATGATATATACATGAAGAAGGATGGATAAACAGACTCATTATCCACCAAATTTCGAACAATACACCAATTAAAAGAATTTTATTTAAAAAAAGAGAGCAATTTGTCCATTTACAAAACCTATAGAGGCAAAAGACAACATTACAATGAATTCCAGGGGGCTACCAGCAAAAAATAAAGCAATCAAAAAATCATCACACTTTTTAAACGCATGCCACAAAGCACGAAAGCCAAACAGAGACATTCCATTTCAGTTCCAGAAACCCTTAACTTCTTCTCGCCGGGAAAAAAAATTTAATTTCGCCGGATAAATCTCCGGCATGGCAGCAAACCAACCGGAAGGCTACGCCGACGATTTCCTCGAGCAAATTCTCTCTATTCCTCCCTACTCTGGCTTGCCGGTTGCTGATGTTGGCACTCCATCAGAGACGACGTCGTTTACCTCGGCGTCTGCCGTATCTCATCTTAACTCCGCCGCTGCTGCTGGCCTACAGCAACCTTTGTTTCCGCTGGGATTAAGCTTGGATAACGGCCGTGATGACGTCGGCGATGCTGGTCCTTATGCAGTGAAGCATGTAAGCATTTTTTTTATTTTTTTTTTAGCGTTTGGCATTTTCCAATTTTTATAATATCTATGATGGAAAACAGACGAGTTTAACTTTTTTTTTTTTTTTTTTGTATTTTGCAGGAAAGAGATGGAATGAATATCGGAAATCTATATGCAGGTCTAGAACACTTGCAATCTCATGCAGTTCGTCACTCTTTGCCTTCTGTTCACCATGTCCAGGTAACTCACTGTGTGTGTTTTGATTGAGAAAGTTATTGCTAAAAAAATGTTCTCCAGAATTGGTCATTATTATTCTCCAATACAGATAATATTTTAATATAAATATCTGGAAACGTAAAATTGAGTCCAATTCAGTTTTCATGTGTTGATTCTTTTTTTAAGAAAAAAGAAAGATTGTGATAGGTTTCAGTGTTTTTAGTGTGTTGTGTGTTGTTAGTTTTGTTGTGACTTGTAAATATTGCAATTATCTAGACCGCTCAAGGATTTTGCTTCCCAAGGTTTTATGAGAGACAACTTTGTGGTCAAGCCCTTTTGTAGACTGTGCTTAAATGATTAAAGGCTTAGAAGCTGAAATTTAAATGCATATACTAACTTGTAGTTGGTGAGCTATACACAATTTTAATGCTCCTTGCATACGACTACATGGGAGTGTATGGCTTGAAGAGTATTTTCTTTTTTAATTTAGTCATATTATCTGATAACAAGAAGGTTGAACATTGTTATATATTTATTCTTTTAAGATGGTGGTGTTCAAGATCAACTTGTGCTCACCTCGACTATATACAGGTGTTGGGTAACTCTACCCACCAAGGCTTGGATATATAGGAAGAAATTACCTGGTTTTTTTGCCTTAACAGACCTTAGACCTCATGGAGTCATGGTTCTTCTCCCACCTTGTTGATTGCGGCCACACCCTTAGGTGCTTGGTATTGCATCCATTATTCTGTTTAATCTCTTTATTTTTGAAGTTCAATTAGTTGATGATTCATGCTTGGTTACTATGATTTGAAGTATGTTTCTCTAAGACGAACGTGGCCTCTTTGTCAATGGAGGAAGTAGATAATTACTGCATTTTTCTAGCTTATAATTTCTCTTGGATTCTTGCAGCCTTTTCAAGGCCCACCAACAACGAGCACAACAGTAACTGTACCACACCCACCTTCAATTCGTCCTAGGGTTCGAGCTCGGAGGGGACAAGCCACAGATCCACATAGCATTGCTGAGAGGGTAAGATCTACGTTCACAAGGACAAACGTGATATAATGAAGGTGTTGTGGGAGTCCTCTAGAAACAAGTAATACTAAATAATGATCTGTTTTTTTTTCTTGCAGCTGAGAAGAGAGAGGATATCAGAAAGAATAAAGGCTTTGCAGGAACTGGTACCCAGCTGCAATAAGGTGTGTCCAAGTGTCGAGTTGCCTGCCACAGGTTTTTATTTTCGGAAATTGGGTTGTCCTTTACTCATCGCAAATGTCATACTCAGGCTCTAAAAATTAAGTCTTATGTTCACCAATAATAGTTATTTTATTTTTTCGTCCACATCATGTCCATAAAATGCTAAAATGTAAAACTAAAGCAGGTATAAGATGAATAATCTTGTAGGCAAGCTTATTTGCAGTGGAGTGTCTGATGGTTCAATTTACATTCTAATAATTGGGCTTTTTGGAATTGGACTTTGTCTTTGTCACTCAGCATCTGATATTAATGGGTACTTTATATAAAGGGTGAAATTAAAAGGAATGTGGTAGCTTGGGGTATTGAAATGTTATATTTCTCTTGCCAGACAGATAGGGCCGCAATGCTTGATGAGATTCTGGACTATGTGAAGTTCTTAAGGCTTCAAGTTAAGGTAAGATTTCATTTTTTAACGTTGATCTTAATTGCTAGCTTAGTCATTCACTCTTCCTACCATGTCCAGAGAAAATGAGGTTTTGGCTTCTAAGTTCTGTACAATAAAGCTACTTTCACAATTATTGCTCTCGATATAATCTAATTCTCACTTGAAAATTGTTGGAACCATTATCATCAATCCATTCTAGTAGATCTTGCTAATTCGTCTTAACCATCTTGTTGGACACTTCCTTGATAGGGGTTTAGTGGCTTTGAATCATGTGATTTTCTGATAAAGTTACCAAGTTCAAAAACACAAAATCATGTGGTTTTCTGATAAAGTTACCAATAAGTATATTTCTATATCACCTGTTAATTTGAAACTAATTCTTTTCCTGGCCTGTTCTACCAGCTATACTCCCCTGGTCCTGATTACATACGCTTCCTATTTTGGTTTCACATCACTCTGCTAATTATAATTTTTAGATAAGCCTTTTAATTTCTCTTACTTTTATTTAGAAGTCTTCTAGTAACCACTGCCTTCTCGAAAGAGGTCCTCTGTTCTACCATATAAATAACCTCTTGAAGGATGGTTGGTGCCTCAACAAGAAACTTAGATCTCGTCTAGTGGTCCCTAGTGATTGATTTACTTCCACAATAGTTATGATGCCAATCATTGATAATCCTGATCTATAACTCTTACTTAGTAGCATGTTACTGTTATGTTCTGGTAGAGTTTCCATTCCTTTGTGAGTTCAGTGTATATTGAATTTCTTGGCCACCATAGTCCCTAGCTGGTTTTGGAGATTTCCTTGTTTGCATTCTTGTATCTGTCTTGTTAATGGTTTGCATTTAAACTTTCTAAAGGTACTGAGCATGAGTAGGCTGGGAGGAGCCAGTGCAGTGGCACAACTTGTTGCTGACATTCCATTACAATCTGTGGAGGTAATGAATGAAATCGTGTTGCTACTAAATTGAACATCTAAGACCTTTAAAATAGTGTCTTGTAGCTTGAGTTGAAAATTTTCTTGTTTTTTCTCTATCTTAGGGGGACAGTGGTGAAAGTAGATCCAACCAGCATATATGGGATAAGTGGTCCAATGTTGACACAGAACGAGAGGTTGCTAAGCTCATGGAGGAAGACGTCGGTGCAGCCATGCAATACCTTCAGTCTAAATCACTCTGCATCATGCCCATATCACTTGCTGCACTCATCTATCCTACTCAACAACCGGATGACCAGTCACTGGTCAAGCCAGAAGCAGCAGCCCCATCATAGACCTTCAATTCGTTGCACGTGCCTCTAAGAACTCCCAATAGCCTTGTGTCCCCCCTCCTTTGTATCCTTACCTACCATCCATTTGTATTTTCCTGTGTAATTGGTGGCAATGCAATCAATGTCAGATGCCACAACTTTTGCTTTTATCCCAACCATTGGCCCTTTTTTTTATTACCTTTCTGGAGTTTCGTCAAACAAGGCATGATGTCATCGTACCTTGGAGAAAGGTAAACGTATGAAAGCACCCAATCAATTAGCATCATTTTCGGATGAGGTGAGCTTCTTTTTCAAAGTTATCTATGATTAGCTGCTCTTCTTCCACCATTTTGTTGTGGGATTGTGGGGACTCCCTTTATCCTTTGCATAGTGGATGGTGGGGCTTTGTAAAAGTAACCAACTGGTTGTTGTAAAGTATATTGTAATTTTAGTATATTATTGTAATGGGTAGTTGAAGTTGCTCTCCCTCCAAAAAGTTCTGAAAAATATGATTAGGATCCTTTGTTCTACTTTTTGTCTTCTTCTTTTTTTGCATCTAGTATAATGTGGAGTTTCTGGTAGGGCTTTAATTCCTAATGCAGGGAATAGTAATTCGGAATTATTTTTAATCAGTGTTTGGTTCATTGCTTCTCACCTACCAAGTCTTCAATTATACCCTTTAATTATTATAAAATTTTCTAGTTCATATAATTGGTTAGGACTGCGTAGAATAAGCAATACTTCTAGCCACTGCTAACCATACTCT